>JAMXBB010000006.1:96084320-96815508 GCA_024138015.1 Lumnitzera littorea
CCCCTGCCCCGCCTCTCTCTCCCCCTTTCCTTGGGTAATTGGAATAAACTTATGATAATCTTTAGGCCAAGGCTAAACTTCTTAAAACCCTAGTAGGCCTATTCCTGTTTGAGGCCGAACATATACTAGAAGGCTGAGAAGGGAGAGAAAGATAGCTTAGCAACTGCTTTGTTGGCTATTGATAAGACAAAAGGCAAGATAGCCGACACCCCAAGCCCATAGACCAATTCAGCATGAAGGGATCCAATGTTGAGCAACCCACAAGTTCAACAACTATGGGCCTTCCTCATAGGCAACTTAGCCAAACACTGTTAGACTTTAGTGACTCCTACCTAAACTAAGACATCTAACTACCAGCCTTAACTAGTTCTAATCTTACTCAATCCAAGACAACTTAGATGACTCACGTGACTAGCCTTCCTATCAAATGAACAGTTTTGTACAATTGTACATGTTTTCCTTAAATTTAGTGTGGGCTTATTTGAGGGTTTAAGGCCATATACTATATTTACATTTTTGCTACTAGGGTTTTTTTATAAATAGCAACTTTTATAAATCACAAACAATAGATTATCATTAGTCAATAATAGTATTTCTTAAAGAAACTTCTCTTGTGAGCTTGCTATAAGCTTTACTCCCTTTGATTGATTATCGAATGTACTATCCCTCTTTAGTCTATTAGTGGTCTTATTAATCTTCTTAAGATTGTGGTGAATCCTCATCTAAGCGAGTTAGTGAGTTACATCCAACCTTCATTTGACACCTCGAGTATTGGTTTAGTTTTCCTGAGTTATATTGAAATCTATTTTGAGCTCAACCTTTGATTATGTTTGTATCTTAATGCATGATATCTATCCACTTTCGCATTCAAACCCCCATTACATTTACTACTTCCTCCATTCCTATTGAAATTCAAATACCCGTTCATGGTTCATGATCGCTGCATGCTTCGTATCATATCATCTTCGTATTAAAGCTTTAAAGAGATACGCGTATTAGTGCTCTTTTGAGTCTAGTCAATCAACCTAGCTTTGAAATAAAGCATCAAAAGGAGAAGAAGGTACTAGAAGCCAACTAGATAGCCTCAATAAGGTAACCCTAAGCTTGAGAGGTATGATGAGAAGAAAAGGTCTGAGAAGAGGATGGAGAAAGGAGAGTCTAGCCAACCAAACCAAGCTCAAATAAAGAAGGTGTAGAAGGAGAAAGTGCTTAGCACTAAGGCCCAAGAAGTTAAGTGCTTCAAGTGTTGGCATGTGGAGACATTGCCTCCCAATGTCCAAATAAGAGGGTCATAATATTGAAAGGTGAAGGACTAAATGCCTAAGTAGGGAGTTGGAGTGATAAGAGCTCAAGAAGTGATACGAAAGAGGAAAATGTCTATGCAGATATGGACTGACTCCTAGCCATGATGAGCTAAGAAGCTGACTTGAAGGAAGACCCAAGTCAACAAGGAAACTTATTTTAGATTCAATGTTTGGTGAAGGGGAAGACTTATTCCCTAGTTGTTGATAGAGGTAATCCCACCAACATCATTTGTGCCAAGTTGATTATAAAGACGAAGCTGTTGACCTACCCACATCCTCGACCTTATGGACTGAAGTGGTTCAATGATAATGATATGGTCCATATGCATAAGAGAGCTTAGATAACATTTAAGGTAGGACAATATGAGGATGAGATTAACTTCGACGTAATGCTTATGAATACATCAAATTTAATTCTTAGCCAACCTTAGGAGTACAACCGAAGAGTGACCTATGATGGCTTGCTCAACACTTATACGGTCCAGAAGGATGGGAAGAACTACTACTTAACCCCCATGAGTGTTGAGGAGATTCAAAGCAATACGACACCCTTAGTAAAAAGAAAAGGGAAGAGGAACCTATTCAACATCCAAACCTATGCTCATTCACAAAAGTTAAGGATGACTTCTTTTCAACCTTGTGGTGATGATAGGAATCGGCTTACAACAATCTTCAAGTAGAGGCAGACTTGGTTCAAGCCAAGACCGACCTCTCCTAAGCCAGGGCCAACCTCCTAAAACCTTCATAGACTTATTCTTGTTCAAGGACAACTTGCCCCACCTAAGGCTGAGCTGATATTAGAAGGTTGAGAAGGGAAAGAAAGATAGCTCGATAATTGCACTATTGGCTATTGATAAGACAAAAGGTAAGACAACAAAGGCCCTAACCTTATAAACCAGTTCAACATTTCATAAAGGATCCAATGCTGAGCAACCCACGAGTTCAGCAATTGTAGGCCTTCCTCATAAGAAGCTCTAGCAAACACTATCTAACTCCGATGACTTTGACCCAAACTAGGACATCCAACCGCTTACCTTAACTAATTCTAATCCTACTTAATTCAGGACAACTTAGATGACTCACATGATCAACCTTCCTGTCAAATGTACAATTTTGTACAATTGTACATGTTTTCCTTAAATTTAATTATAGGCCTACTTTAGGGTTTAAGGCCATATACTATATTTATATTTTTGTCACTAGGGTTTTAAGATGTACTATAAATAGTAACTTTTATAAGTAGCAAACAACAAATTATCATTAGTCATTAATAGTATTTCTCAGAGAAACACTTCTTGTGAGCTTACTATAAGCTTGTCTCCTTTTAACTGATTATCAAGCATGATATCCCTCTTTAATCTATCAGTGTTCTTATTAATCTTCTTAAGATTATAGTGAACCCTCATTTGAGTGAGTTAGTGAGTCACATCTAACCTTTATTTGAAACCTTGAGCATTGGTTTCGTTTTTGTAAGTCATATTGAAATCCACTTCGAGCTCAACCTTTCATTATGTTTGCATCTTGGTGGGTAATAACTATCCACATTTGCATTCAAACCCCCATTCCATTTACTACTTCCCCCATTCCCATTGAACTTTGAACACCCATTCATAGTTTGTGATCGTTGGATGCTCCAAATCATACCATCTTAGTATCAAAGCTTTAAGGAGACATGTGTGTTAGTGTTCTTCAAAGTTTGATTTGTGGTTTGAACATTTATGTTAATCATCGTCCCTTAGTATAGTGTGTTGTTCGTGTTCTTAGTAGTTGTGACATTATGTTGTTTGTATTAGGTTGTTGAGTCGAGTAATAGCAATTTCAATAGTTGTTTCTAATTGTAGTAATGTTTGTCAGTCATAGGTAGTTGTAGAAATCAAGTAGTAGTGATTTTTTTGTAGTTGTTAGTTGTATTTTATTAGTAGTAGTATTTGTGGAATTGTTTTAGTAGTGCTTATAAGTAGAGTTGATCAAGTATACTACTTGTTTGTTAAAATCTCTTAGTAGAAATTACTATATGGGTGAAAATGTTTGAAGATAGTATCAATATCAGTGGAGACAATCCTTGTGGTAGCCTAAGGAGATCTATTAATAACTTGGTAAGTATTGAATTCAAAATCTCACTAACTCTATCTAGGAGTAGACTAGGCTAGTTAAGGCTATCAATGTGTTGATCAAGGTGAAAGAAGAGATTGAGTAACAATAAGTGGGAGCGACTTTAACAAACCTGTTAATGAATGATAGCCTAGAAGAGCTACTGAGTCGAGAAGAAGAGTAAATCAACCTTAGTCGAGGAGAAGCAATGATAGTAGTATGTACCCCAAAGTGAACTAAGAAGCACAAAGACAAGAGCTAGAGTCAAGAAGAGATTTAGCTACACAGAACTCTAACAGAAGTGGCTAATCCCAAGTGAGTCGACTAGCTCGGAATACAAATGATGAACCCTAAACACGTAGCCAAAGACTTGACAACATCAAGCTTAAGCTACTAATCTTCAATAGTAGTAGCCGACCTAAAGAGTTCCTTAACTGGGTTCCTTGAGTAAAGAAGTTTTTCAAAAGCTATAAATGCAATGATCGAACAAAGTTGTCTTAGTAGGATATGTTAATTGCTGATTGAGATGTCTAAGGAGAAGAGTCAATCAGAACTTAAAGGCTTATGAAGAGGGTGATGAACCAACACTTTCTACTAACCTACTTTAAGCAAGAGATAGTCAATACTTTCCAACACCTAAGATAAGGTTGAAACACTATTGAAGAGTACTTACAAGAATTTTAGACCTTGATGACCAGATAGGAGATTGCTGAGCTTTAAGACCATACTATTGCTAAGTTCCTAAGTAGACCTTGAGATGACATTGCTGATGTGCTTGAGCTCTAGCCATTCAACTCATTAGACAAGTTGATCAACCTAGCTTTGAGAGTAAAGCATCAAAAGGAGAACAAGGCACCACAGGCCAACCGGTTAACCTCAACAAGATAGCCCTAAGCTTAAGAGGTATGATGAGAAGAAAAGGTCAGAGAAGAGGATGGAGAAAGGAGAGTTTAACCAACCTAACCAAGTACATACAAAGAAGGTGGAGAGGGAGAAAGTACCCAGCACTAAGGCTCGAGAAGTTAAGTGCTTTAAATGTTTATAATGTAGACACATTGCCACCTAATGTCGAACAAGAGGATCATGATTTTGAAAGGTGAAGGACCAAACAACTAAGTAGAGAGTTAGAGTGCTAAGAGCTCAAGAAGTGATAAGGAAGATGAAAATGTCTATGCAGATATGGATGGACTCTTAGCTATGATGAGTCGAGGAGCCAACTAGAAGGAAGACTCAGGTTAAAGGGAGAACTTATTCCAAATCCAATGTTTGGTGAGTGGAAAGCCCTGTTCCCTGGTTGTTGATGGAGGTAGTTACACCGACATCGTTTCTACCGAGCTTATTACAAAGATGAAGCTACCGACTTACCTACATCCTCGACCTTATGGACTGAAGTGGTTCAATGATAAGGGTGTGGTCCATGTGTATATGAGAGCTTGAATAACATTCAAGGTAGGATAGTATCAGGATGAGATTGACTTCTACGTGGTGTTATGAATACAACAAATTTAATTCTTGACCGACCTTGGGAGTATGATTAAAGAGCGACCTATGATGTCTTCTTCAACACTTATACGGTTTGGAAGGATAGGAAGAACTATTGCTTAACCCCCATGAGTATTGAGGAGATTCAAAGCAACTTGGCACCTATGATGAAAAGAAAAAGGAAGGGGAACCTATTCAACATCCAAGCCCAGGCTCATTGCCTAAGGCTAAGGACAACTACTTTTTAACCCTGTGGTGATGATAGGAATGAATTTACGGCAATCTCCAAGTTAAGGCTAACCTATTACAAGCCGAGACTAACCTATGCTAAGCCAAGGGATGACTTCCCCAAAACCTTCATAGACCTACTCTTATTTGAGGTTGACCTGCACTACCTGAGGCCAAGCTAATACCAGATGTTTGAGAAGGGAGAGAAAGACAGCTTAGCAACTACTCTATTGGTTGCCAAGACGATGAAAGGAAAGATAGCCGAGGCCCTAAGCCCGTAGACCAATTCGACAAAGCATAAGGGATCTAATGCTGAGTGTCCTACAAGTTCAGCAACTATAGGCTGACCTCACAAGCAGCTTAACCAAACACTATAGGACTTTGGCGACTCTGACCAGAACCAGGATATCCAACTGCTGACCTCGACTAGTTCGAATACTACTTAATCCACAACAGCTCGGATGACTCACATGACCAACCTTGTTATCAAACGCATAGTTTTGTACATTTGTATATGTTTTCATTAAATTTAGTTATAGGCTTACTTTAGGGTTTAAGGCCTTATACTATATTTTTATTTTTGCCACTAGAGATTTAGAATATACTATAAATAGTAACTTTTGTTAGTGGACAATAGATTATTATCAGTCATTAATAGTATTTGTTAAAAAAACTTCTCTTGTGAGCTTACCACAAGCTTGTCTCCTTTTGAGTGATTATCAAGCGTGCTATCCATCTTTAATCTATCCATGTTCTTATCAATCTTTTGTTTAAGATTGTAGTGACCCTAAGGGGGGAAGTGGCACAACTCGATATGATTAAGCTCATCGACTTTGCCATTTATGTCTCTCTCTCTTCATTAAATGCTAAATAACCTCTTGACACACGGCCTAGAGGTTTGGCTTCATTCCCCATGTCTTTACCAACCGGCATAAAGGTGAAAGTTTTTTCTCATATTGACAACACCACCTTATTGGATTTCATCCTAGCCAATCTCCTTATGCCACGAACAAGTCATTTCCCTTACCTGTAAATAAGAAAGAAGACATAAGGTAAGGGAATCCTTTTCTAGAACTCTTCTTAATCAACGTTCCCACATACTCTCAACTCCAATTACTCTTTTCGCTCACTTGAGTATTAGAGGACCCTCACTTGCTATCGGAACGGGCAAAGTTCTACTAAGAGTCATATCGATGATATCCACTATCACCATAGCCATTTGCAAAGAGAGGCGGATAGAATTTAAATTCTTTTTATTATCAAATGGCTCTTATATATTTTTCTTAATAGCCGCTAGTTGGGGGAAATATATTGGAAAATCACATAAAAATATCAGAAGTAAGCCAGTCAAGAATTAAGTTTAGAGGCATAAAAAGATATTGCAATACAAGCATTTAGATGGAACATCATAAAAGTGGAGTTAGAATTGAATCCTACCATTGTCAGGAATGCTTATTCCATAGATCCAGGAATTAAAAATTGATAGAGAATGGAATTACTTTATTCCAACACGCATTTTCAAAAATGGCATAGTAGTTTAATAATCTCATAATTTATTAGCGAGACCATTGACTTTTTTATTTTTTTAATTACCTGAAAGCGCGACCATTGACTTCGAAGACCTCAATTTGTGGAGTAAATTTGGGGAATCCCAGCACGACAGCAGGTATTTTACCCGAGTCACAATGTCCAGCCGGGAAAATAAATTGGTAAAACTTTACTGCATTTTTTTTATTAACATCTTCATTGAAGGTATGATAGTAACAAACGGTTTAATATATATTTTTATATAAAAATTGTAGAGGGCTAATTATGTATTGGTCTAAGTCCATGATTAATGTATATTTTATTTGCGCTTCCCTCCTTGGGCTAAGTAACAAAGTCTACAAAGTCCATTTCCTAATTAGGATGATTTAGAGATATTTGACTCAATAGGCTTAAAATAAGAATCGTTAGACCAATCTATTTACTCTTAATCTTTCTTAGCTAAGTTTCAACACTCAATAGCTTCCACTTAGCACATCAAGTTAAATCTTTCTGAATTATCCCAATTAGAAACTGAACTTCCTAAGCTTTGTTACTTTGCTCGAGTAATCTTGAATGAGCAAGCTTATCTCGATTGTTGTTCATTTACATGATCCAATAATTGCTATCAAACTTTAAATTTTATGAATATCCAATCATATATTTTAGAAGCTCTAGAGATCAAAGAAATAGTAACAATATATGAACTCTCAACTCTCAAAGATCAAATCAGTACTTAAGTGTGCTTAAGCTATCGAGACTGTTTGTTCCTCCTTTCAGCTATTTCTTTTTATGTTCTCTTTATAAGTGCTAATTACACATTACTCATCCAAAATCATATATCATCTAGAAAATTCTATATTTACATAAATCAATTTCTTGTATATAACACCTCAATATAGGACATTATAGATCAATGAATTAAGGATTTCCTTGTTTTGTTTTACGATATAAGTATTGCATGAATATGAAATTTTATCCATAACTTATATTTCACTGAAACTTGGATCTTATGCCACTTTCCTTAAACCATGTTCAAGTTTCTTCCCTATCGATGACATCATAATGATGAGCTAGTGTCGGTTCTTATCCCCAACATAAGGCATCAATATTATTTAAGATTATTTTAGAGATGATCTGATATTTACACATGTGCCGAAACTTGATGTATGCATGCTTCACATTTCTTTCTTTCTTTCTTTCCTTTTTTTTTCTTTTTTTCATTTTTTGATATACAAATATCATGTATCATGTGCTAATATTATCTTCTATATCTTAAATGGATATTTGTTAAAGTTTTATTACACTCTTGCTGTACTTAATTTATGACAAATGTTGAATATATAGTACTTCACAAGCATGCAGTTGTTCCTTATTTTGTATATATATCAGACATGATAGTTAGTTAAAGATAGATATCATATTCTTTCTCATTACTCAATGAAGTCTTCTTCTTACTCTATTCTCATGGAATCTATTTCTACATTTGTACTTTACAGTTTGTTTCATTACTTCATTCAATTACGTTTATTTGAATTCAAGATGATATTAGAGCAAATTTAAAATTGGTCCTCGGTCCCTATTTTATTTCATTCCTTCAATTGTTGTTTTGTGATGTGTGACTATTCAATAGAATGGCTAATCTGGATGTTGGAAAGCAAATACAAATTTAGATCAAACATACAATGATCCTCTTGGTTTTGTTCTAATAATCTAGGATCAATACTTATGAATGTTATCTTTAATGGTTCTAATTTTATAAGTTGGAGTGGATCAATTATACTTTCTCTTGGTGCTAAGGCTAAGGTAGGTTTTATAGACAGATTGTGTTCTAAACTAGAGTCTAATTTGATAAAAGAACATAGATGGTTTCAATGTGATTTTACGGTAAGACATTGGATCTTAAACTACATCTCTAAAGAATTGTCTAAGGGTTTCAACATTAAAAAATCTGCAAAAGAATTATAGGATAAAATATTTTATCCTCAGGTTAGCAGTATCGTAAAGAGCCCAACATTAGGGGGTATGTATTTTAAGAGCGTTAGTCGGAGTCAGTAACTTCTAGATGAAACCTATACTAAGTTAGAAGTCCTATTATTTTAAAGATAAGGAAAAGAGAAAGAGAGAGAGAGATGGTTCATGTTTTAATGTAAATATTAGATTATACATATAAGTTATGACTAAATGTCCAGCTAAACTACATAGTAACCCCATTATCATATTAATAAAGTTTTATTTTGATGAATGAGCAGGTTGAGTGAGTTTTTAACAAGTATTTTTGTGTGATGGTACATTCCATGTTAAGTCGAGATGTGACATCTTAAGGCATTGTAGCTAAACTAGATGTTAGGGTTACTATTGCTAAGCTACGTTGAAAGCTGCTGAGGTAACTAGGTGAAGCTAGAGTATGGTAGGATGGAAAAGGAGAGATTAGCATATAGGGAACTTTGATTCATCACTCAACAAATCATCCTCAACACTTAGCAGGTAGGCTTTAACTCTCGGTAAATAGGCCTCAACATTTAATATGTTAGCTTCGGCATTCAGTAGGTCAACGACTTAGTAAGAGTCTAAGCAAAGTAGAGTGCATTTGAACTGGGGCCTTAGGGAGTTCTTCCACAACTTTTCCATATATTAGAGCTCGTCCTTTATAGGTTGAGAAGATAAGATCCTTCTCATGAGAGATTATAAGCCTTGGAGGTGAGCTCAAGTAAAGGGTCTAGTGGTTAGCACTCCATCAATTCCCCTAAGTTGTTGAAAATTTGCTCTCAAATCTTGATCTTCTTCTTCTTCATTTGATACGTAAGGTATCAAGTTGGTGACGTTGAAAGTTGGAGATACCTTGTATCCTTCGAGTAGCTCTAGCTCATAGGCATTTTCATTGATGTGTCAAAGGATCTTAAAAGGGCCATCTAACCTAAGAGATAACTTATTCACTCTCTTCCCTAGGAACTGCTCCTTCCTAAGGTGAATCTAAGGTCTCTTAGGTTGTAAATAATTTGCCTTCTACCTTAGCTTCCTTGCTCTCTTTGTCAGGCCATTATCTTGGCTAATTACTAAACAACCTTCTTATGCAATTTCTAAAGCTCTTTAGTGTACTGCAGACCTAACTAACTTTTTCCTTAAGAGATCAAGCTGGTAATCACATATAATGGTAAGTTCAAATTAAGTTCAAAGACGAACTCGAAAGGTGACCTTCTTGTCAAGCTATGAGTAAAGCGACTGTAAGTGAACTCAATGATAAATAGGCATAGATCACAATCATGTAGATTCTTCACAACAGTAGCTCAAAGGAGATTACCTATAATCTTATTCATAACCTCATTCTAGCCATTTATCAGTGATAAGAAGTACTGAATATAAATTTAGTGTTGAGCTTCTTCCATAGTGTTCCTTAGAAGAAGCTAATGAACTTCAAATCACGATTTGATACATTACTCCTTATGACATCATGCAATCATACGATCTCCTACAAAAAGAGGTTAACAACAAATAAGGCATCATTAGTTTTGTGTTAAGGGATGAAATGGCTCATTTTGCTGAATTAATCAACCACCATCATAGTAGAATCATGTTTTTTACGTGCTCTAAGTAGGCTAAGCATGAAATCCATATTTAGATCAATCTATGGTCATTTAGGTATGGGTAGAGGTGTATATTCCTTGTATGGTTCCTTTCTTCTTTGGCTCAATTATATACCTTACAACATTCAAAAATTTTACATACACCTTTCATCATCCCAAGACAATAGAAGTGTTCTTTTAACAACTCAACAATCCTCTTCTCGGCAAAGTAGCTGACTAAGCTCCCAGCATGGGTCTCATGAACAAGTAATTCCTTAGTAGAATAACTTGGGACATAAACTTACTTTCCCTTCATTAGAAATCCTTGGCTCAAATAGAACCCATCTACTACTCCTCCAATATTGCCACTAAGGGTCCAAAGTACGAATTATGTTCATATTGATTAGATAGGGTACTAAACCCAAGATTCTAGCATGTAATGTCGTGATAAGAACATGTCATCGAGAAAGGGCATCAGCTACAATGTTAGGACTTCCTTTCTTATCCTTGATGACATAGCAAAAGGTTTCTAGGTACTCAACCCTCTTAGCATGGCATCGAAAGAGTTTTTACTATCCTTTAAGTTGCTTGAGAGATTCATGATCTATGTAGATAATGCACTCTCTTAGTAGTAGGTAATGTTGCCAGTTCTAAAGTACTTAAGCAAGGGTGTAGAACTCCTTGCCATAGGTTAAGTTATTTAGGGTGGCACCTCTAAGCTTCTCATTGAAATATGCAATTAGTCTACACTCCTACATAAGAACAGCTCCAATGTCGACGTCAGATACATTACATTCTAACTCAAAAGCCTTACTAAAGTCAAGTAGCACTAGCACTGGGGTAGAAATTAACTTTAGATTTAATCTCCTCCAAACTCTTCTAAGCTCTCTTAGAACATTTGAATTCAAAGCTTTTCCTAGTTAGCTTGGTTAGTGGGCTAGCTTTGGAACTAAAGTTCTAAATGAATCTTCGATAAAACAAAGCTAGACCTTAAAAACTCCTTACTTCAGCAGTACTGGTCAGCTTTGGCCATTTGAGAATAGCTCGGATATTTTAATCATCAACTCTGATTCCTCCTCTAAAAACAACATATCCAAGGAATACTACCTTGCTTTAACAAAACACGCATTTCTTCAAATTGTTGAACAATTGTTCAACTCTAAGGTTATCAAATATTAACTTTAGTTTCTCGACATGAGAGTTGAGATCAACACTATACACTAAAATGTAGTCAAAATAAACTACAACACACTTTCTTACCAGAGATCCCAAAACATGATTCATAAGTCACATAAAGGTGCTCAACGCATTAATAAGCTCAAATGGCATCATCATCAACTCAAATAAACCGTCCTTTGTTTTAAACGTAGTCTTCCTCTCATCTCTCAATCTCATTCAGATTTGGTGGTAGCTACTCTTCATATCAACCTTCAAAAATATTCGTGCACCATGCAACTCATTAAGCATATCATCCAACCATAAGATCAAATACCAATACTTGATAATGATCTTATTGATAACAATCTTGTTAATAGCTAAGCTATCAATGCATATTCTCTATGAGCCATCCTTCTGTGGTACTAAGATAATCGGCACAACATAGGGGTTCATGCACTCTTGGACATATAGTAGCTCTATTAACTCATCAACTTATTTCTTCAGTTCGGCTGCTTGCTCAAGATTTAGCCTATAGGTAAGTCAGTTAGGTAAGATAGCTCTGGTCGATGCAATACTTTATACTTTTGATAAGGGGTAAACCTCTTGGTAACTCAGCAAGAAACATATTGGCATATTCTTAGAGCATTGCTCGCACTTCGATAGGTAATTCTTCAACATCCTTCAACTTAAGAAGTCTTTAACCAATAAAAGTACAAACTCTTCGTTCTTAACATCCTTGGAAAATTAAGCTAGGGAAATCACTAAGAATTTCATCTACAGCAATCTAGAAATTTGCTCTTACAACTCTTAGACCTCTTTAGAGCTTATTAGGGTCAGTATAACCTTCTTCCCATCCTTCTAGAACATATAAGTGTTCTTATACCCATCATAGAGTACCTTAAGATCAAAGAGCCATAGTCAACCTAACAATATGTATGAGGCATACATAGGTATGACGTCGCACAACACCTTATCCTTGTATTTGTCACCAATAGTGATCAGCACTCTAACTTGCTTAAAAAAAAAAGCAAACATCCCTTCTCATTAAGTTAGTGAATCTTATAGGGCTTAAGATGAGAATAGGTCAGCAACTTCAAAGCCTTCACCACTCCTTATGCTATAACATTAGTATATGTCCCTTCGTCAATAATTAAAGCACATAGATTTCCATTTACTAGGCAGTTGTCATGGAAGAGATTCTCTCTTTGTTCATTCTCATCAGATGCAAAGGTACTGAGAGATCTCCATGCAACTGTACTGTATTCTCCCATTTCAAGTCGGGTCAAGGCATTAGAATCTACTTGAAACTCATCTTGTAGGTGATTAACATCAACCTCTTCTTCCTCTCCTTTACTAACACTCTTCACTTCAATCTAGGGCTTATCTCCTTTAATGATCAAGACATGTTGGTTTGGACATTAACTAACCAAGTGTCTAAAACCAAGGTACTTGAAACACTTTATCTCTATGGTCTTCCTACCAGAACTCTGACCTTGATCCTTTCAAACCTCAGCTTCCTTACCCTTAGTCTTTCCTTGGCCATCATTAGGTCTACTGACATCTAACCTCGGCAATCAACCTCAAACTGTACTTAGCTCTATCATATCTAAGCCAGCATGGCATACTAGTCCTACTCAGCAAATCAACTACTTTGTGCTCAACTAAGCTAATTTCACATCTACTTTTTGACCCTTTATGCCACTTGAATGGTCTCATCTAAATTTCCTAGCCTTTACACTTCTACTATATTGCCAATGTCATATCTTAGTCTTTGTAAACACCCCATTTTTACCCCTTTTTTATTTTTTATTTTTATTTTTTTTTAATTTTTAGATATTTTAGTTAAAGGGTCCTAAATTAGGAAAAATACAAAATATTAGAAAATTAAAGAAAATCCAAAAAAATAAGAACTTTAGAAAAAATAAGAAATCTAGGAAAAATATCAAAAGATAAAGAAGCAGGAAAAAACACAAAAAAAAAATAACAAATTTAGAAAATACAAAAGAATGAAAAAAATTAGAAAATACAAAGAAAATTGAAAAGTCAAAAAAATATAATAATAGAAAAAATTGGTAAAAATAGAAAATTTAAGGAATTTAGAAAAATAATAAATTTTTAATAGAATAGATTTTAAATTTTAATAAAAGTAGAAAGAGAACCATTGGGCTTAGGTTTAGATTTGAATCTAACCTAGGCTAATTTAGTCCATAGATGCAATTTAATTACACATATAGATAAGGCACAGGCCAATAGCCTAACAAATAAGCACATAAGCATAGCATTGGGTTTAAACATTAAGTCAGGGGTTCAAATCTTGGCAAAAGCATAGAAAGCCTTCTTCATTTTTCAAAGGATACACAACACTATCACGTGTCATAGGTTCACTATACCATGTACCTAAATACGTATTACCACTAAATTAGGTTGTAATTGACATAGCGCCACGTAGCATGATACGTAGCATACCACATCAATTGTCCATTACCGTATTAACTGCCAAGTATCACGTAAGGATACGTGGCGCATAGCCACTGGACGACACGTCTAATGTGGCGTTACGTCAGCTGCCTTTCTCTCCCTTTCCCTTCTTTTTCCCTTATTTTCCTCCACTTTCCCCAGTAAAATAGATTCAACCCCTCTACTTTGGCTTTATTTTTTACAGTAATGGCGAGCTTAATTACACTAATCAATGAGTGATTCTCATCCTATACATAGCCTACTTTGAATAAAACCCAAGAACACATCCAGATTCATGATTTAAGCATTCAAATCGAACTCCAAAAATTAGAAAAAACTGAAAATTTGGTAGTTTACATTCAATCTGATTTTGACTTTCCACGTTTCTAAATTGATTTGTGTATAAATAGGGGTCTTAGGTTCGTCTCACAACACATATGATCACTTTGCATTGATTAAAATCACTCACGGATACTCTCTCTCTCATTCGCGATCATTTTCCCTCTCTAACCATGACTCTCTCTCTACAATTCACACCTCTCCGATCACTTCCAAGCAAACACACAACCACCACATTATCCCCATAGCACAAGCTCTCCAATGCCACTAGCCACGAGCCCCACCACGCTTCTACTGCCTTTAACTAAAGCCCCATAGCTAAACCTTTGCTACCACCACAACCTCTTACTCAAACCACCACCTCCATTACTACCCGAACCAAACCAGGCCCACTACGCACCTCACCACACCCTAAAACCCAAGACCCAACCTACAGCTAACCCCCAACAGCCACCACACAACATGGTGCTCCATTGCCGCTACCCTCCATTCTAACGACCAGTCATTCCTCTTCCTCCAGTCTAGGCATTGAACCTACCCCCACCTCCCCAAACCCAATCAAATACACTCAAAAAACCATTTTCCCCTTCGCTTTGGTGGCTAGATCGAGCGGAGCAAGTCCACAGCAACCATAGAAAACCCCCTTCTTTACAACCTGAATTGGTTCCATTGGAGCTTCGAGATCCAACCTAAAGACCAAACCCGACTTGCGCATCCATTTACTGATCAATATGAACCCTCTTCTTATTTGAAGTTTTATCATTTTGGTTATGGCATTATTTATTTATTTATTTATTTCTTAAGTATTGTGTTTGTACAAAAAAAAAATCCGAAAAAAAAAAAGAAAAAGGACATAAACAAAAAGGAAAGAAAGAAAAGTGAAAAAAGAAAATAAAAAGGAAAAAATAAAAAAAAAGAGTCTATTTTTTATTTATTTTACTTTTTTTAGTTTTAGTTCAATAAAAATAAATAAAAATAGAATAAGTAAATAAAAAGAAGATAATATAATCAAAGTAAAAAAATAAATAAATAGATTGGTAAATAAACAATTTGTCTTATTCCTTAGAAAAACATTTTTTAGCAAAATAAATCAATGCATGTTCAAAATTAGAGTATTTTAGAATTTTTCAAAAATAAAAGTTTCAATTTATGACCTTTTTTTTTAGAAATTTCCTTAAATGAACTATATTGAGCTAAAAACGTAAATCTGACGTATTTTCAAATTAAAACAAATACGGCACACTAAATTTTTACAAAAAAAACTACGTATGTCTGATCCCGAATAGCAAGTACGTAAGCACCTACAAGGCAACGATAAAAAATACAAAACCTATTTTTCCTTTTTTTTTTTTAGTTTAAATTACTCAAGTTATCCAATTTAATTAAATAATGAAGTTCTATTTTATAGAATTAAAAAGTGATTTTGAAGATTAAGATTAAAATTGGAAAGTTAATGGTAACTATAAGGGTTAAAAAAAAAAAAACCTAATCCTCAGATCCAGATGTCTAGTTTTAAATCCATTTTTAAAATCAGTTTTTATCATTAGACCAATAGCTACCTAATTAGTTATAAATAAACTTTTTTTCTCTACTACAGTCAGGTAGTGACTCTAAACAATTTTCAAATGAAAAAAATCGATTTTCTTTAAATCCTAGTCGAGGATCAGTATTAAACAAATAGTGTTTAATATTGATCAGTTTAAAAAAAATTAATTTACAAAAACTGAAGAGTGAAAAATTAAACTCGATAACTTGGCAACTCTATTGAGAACGTCAAGAGGGTTAACCATCTAACTTTGCAAAATTAAAATTAATCTCAAAAAATTACCTTAGTGTAATTTATTTACTTATTCATTCTTTATTATTTGTACCATAATTGTACTAACATTTTTGCAGGTTTAGTTTTATTTAGCTATTTAAAGGGGTTAGGATTTTACTTTATGTACCATGAATGCATGATATATATGACCGAACCTAGGCCATCTTAGGACCTTAGGACAAGGAGCCATTGTGTAAGTTCCAAGCATAGTAGGGTAACTACGTTTTAGGGCTAATTAGATTACCCCGCTTAAACTTTAATGTGACCAAGGAACTATTTTTTAGAAACACATGAGGTCACAGAGTTTAAGGACCTTTAAAACCTACCCTTCTTGCATACATTCTTCAGGGTTTGGTGAATAATTAATAAGGCAACAGTGTTATAAAAGAGAAGAAAACCAACCTAAAGCTTTTTTCCTTATATTTTTTCAAAAATTCACCCTCAGCTTCTATTTATTTGATATTAACTTCATGTGTACTATTATCATGCATTAAGATATGGGGGTTCATGTGTTGCATCAAAGATATAAGGTAGATGCTATCAGACCCAGGCCATCTTAGGAACCTAGGAGGGGAGACCATTATATAGGCTTCGAGTGCTATAATGTAATGACTGCTTAGAATTGATTAAGCTACCTCACTTATGCTTGGTGTAACCAATGAAAGTGTTCTTTAACAAATAAGGTCACAAAACTTAAGGACCTTTCTAAAACCTACCTTAATTGCATTCATGAAACCTTTTCCCAAAATCGGTAAATTGATACGATATGGCAAGACTAAAATAAAAAAAAATCTGTGAAGTTTTCTAATCTTTTCCTTGTAAATGATTTCTCTCTTTAAAATATCAATGTAATCCCTGTGTAAATAAGATAGTTCTAATGTATTTTGCATTTCATCCTTTTTGTAGAAAATGGTTAGATCCTCTCTTACACAAGCCCTTTTCAAAGAAGTCCATATCCATAAGCCTCTAGAGCCTAAGGGGATACTTGAAAGATGATTTCATTTATTCAATCCAAACCAATAAAAATTTATTGAAGATAAGATTAAGCCCATCCTCTCATTGCTTAAAGTCTAGACCAATATCACCATGGTATGGGCTTTGGTATACTTTTGGGACCCTTAAAGTCAATCTTTTCGCTTTGGTCCATGCCGACTAAACCCAACCATTGAAGAATACTCCTATTTATTAGGAGTCCCCTCTATTGGAAACAGAAAATATGTCTTAGATATCACAGCTACCCTACAAAGATTTTCAAAAAACTCTTGGGCCTTCGTGAATCTAAAATATGCAGAATATGGGCAAATCCTCATAAGAGAATCATTAAGATGGATGATCATTTTACTTGGTTTGCAACCCCGTCCAACTACAACTAAAAACTCTTTTGCAATAGCTTTGAAGATTAGCAACAATATAGGATTAACGCCTATATCTTGGTAGCATTTGGAACCATTTTGTTTCCTAATTGTATATTTCACATACATTATAAGATTGTAGAGCTAGTAACCTAATTTTTAGAAGGAAAATCTTATGTCCCAACACTACTAGCAACACAAGCCAAATCACTTAATTGTCTACAAGAACAGAAGAATGGAGAATTAAAAACTAATATGGCCCTACTTATGGTTTGGTTTATCAACCATACTCGAAGCCATACACTTGATTTCCTTTATAGACAAAGCATCCAAAAGATGAATCCCATTGATGTGTTTGCCGCTATCATTGAACTCCCCAAAGGTATTACTACCTATTACTAGGACAGCATTTTCCAAAAGTTCCACACTGAAGATATCTCTTAGGTTGCTAGATGGATCGAGGCAATTGAACTAAAGAAAAGAAATAAGATTGAAGAGGAGCCAAGACATCATAAGAAAAAGAGGATCTAAACTTTAGGGATTATTTGTAATAAATTGTTGAATAATGTAAGGAAAAACTTCAAAGGTGCAATAAAAATCTTTTTCTTGCCAAATTGTAGACAGTTTGCCAACTCCCCTCTCTGCATTCGCATATCCTCATATTGCATTTTGCCTGCCAATATTCATTAGTTTCTATTTGAATAACATCATGAGAGTCATGTCCTTAAGTTTCTAAGTCCTTTTCTCTATACCTTCTACTCTAACTCTTTCCAATCTTTCCTCTTACACATCCTCAAGATCATTTTTCTTGTAAGAATGTTTTTCTACTCCTTTCTCACAAATTGTCAATAAGTCTTATCCTTATATTCCATTTTTCCTTTTCTCTCTCTCTTAAAAAGAAGAGTGTTCTTTCAAAAAAGAGATTCAAATAAACAACATGATAGCAAGTGAGGATTCTTATCTAAAGTAATGGCCAACAGTGGAAATAACGATAAACTTGATGGCACCAACCCTGCAAAAGCAAGGTTTCGTTCATTAGAGCAAACTATGGAAAAAATAGCAAATCAGTTGAGTTTCCTTGCTAACAGTATTACTTTACATAGAGCTACATCAAATGAAGAGCACTCTAAAGCCTGCTGTAGAAAGAATATAGAGGCCCTACCCTTAGAAGGAAAAGAGAACTATCCAAAGGCTAATCCAACTTTTGAGTCTTTTGAAATAGAAGGG
The DNA here is from genome assembly GCA_024138015.1 of Lumnitzera littorea. NCBI lineage: Eukaryota > Viridiplantae > Streptophyta > Magnoliopsida > Myrtales > Combretaceae > Lumnitzera > Lumnitzera littorea. The sequence continues at coordinate 96,102,865 of JAMXBB010000006.1, forward strand.
GTCTATCCAAAAGTTAACCCAACTTTTGCACCTAACATATATTCATTCCCAATCAATAAAAGGACGATCAACTTTAAAGCCAACCATGATAGTTTAAAAGAATTAGAAAGGAAATTGAGCCAACAAATCACTGAGACAATGAGGGTGATCAGAGACTATGATGGATTCAAGCAGCATAGAATCATTGACCTTTCTACATTTGATGTTAAGACTTACCTAGAAAAATTAAAAATACCAGAGTTTGAAAAGTATGATGGGACCGGATGCCCAAAGCTACACACCATATTATACATCCGCAAGATGGGTAAATATGTTATAAATAATCAACTTATGGTACAAACTTTCCAAGATAGTCTAATGGGGCCTGCATTAACTTGGTATGCCCAGTTCACCCTCAACCAAATCAATACTTAGGAGAAATTAACTCAAGTATTCTATGAGCAATACAAGTTCAACATTGAGACAGCCCCTTGAATTTGGGACTTATGCACAATAAGAAAGAAGAAAAATAAGTCCTTTAAGGAATACGCCCAAAGATGGAGAGGCATGGTAACTAGAATCATTCCTCCTCTCCCTCAAAAAGAATTAATAAATGTCTTCATTAACTCATTGGAGGAACCGTATTATGGACACTTATTAGGTAATACAATGGCTAGTTTTGCAAACATTGCACTTACTGGGACTCAAATTAAAGAAGACATAAGAATAAGGAGGCTAATTGGAAAAAGACCAGCCCCACTAGATTCAAGAGCATATATAAATACTATAACAAGCAAAAAAGGCCCGAAAATATCCAAAAGAAAGTTCACTCAGATCCCTGCTTCATTATCTCAAGTCTTCAATCAACTAAGAAACAAGGGCTTTAACAACAGAAAGCCCCATTGCCAAGATACAAGCCAAAGAAATACAACCCAAATGCACAATGTAAATATCATATGGGTTAGTAGGGGCATTCTACTGGTAGGAATTGAAGAATAGAGTTCAAGACCTAATTGATGTAAGGGCAATCTAATTAGACTCAATTCAAGGATAAGGTAAGATTTCATGATGTTTGTGAAAGACAAGTGATTCAAATAAAGTGCTTTGTTTGCATTTCTCCTATTTTAAGATATCTCATTAGTTAAAAGGGTTTAAAATGAAGAGAGGCAAGACGAATCCCAAAACGCCAATTATGAGACACTTTGAGAGTCGAGTGGCATCATTGTGAGACTAATGGACTCATTCCTTGAAGGAAGTCCATCTTGCATTTAGTACCCAAATCAAAATGAAGTTAAGCAATCTTTTCAAAATCCTTAACACAAAGTCCTTTGGCAGCTCCATTCGACCTTTTATTAGGGTATTTTCAAAAATTAAACCCTGTCAAGAACCACCCCTACATTAGGGCAAAAAGGAGGTTAGGAGCATCTATTAGAAGAAAAAGTTAAAACTAATTTGTACTTGCTTTAGTCGAATCAATTCAAAAGTAATTATTACCATTGATAACTAATTTCCTCTAAAACGAAGAAAAGCATCCATTATAAACACTAAAACCACATATGCTTTGAGCTATAAGTCAAAAGAAAGAATAATCATTTTGTCTTACTTGAAAAAGAAAAAAAAAAGAAAGAGAAAAAAAAGGAGAGAAGCAGGAGAAAAAGAGGAAAAATAAGTAAGTGTGAAATGAAAAATGAAAAGTGTACTTAATACAAATAAGGTGATTAAGTCCAGAGCCTTAAAACCCAAAAGGATAAAGGGCACAGAAACCCATTCCTGAATTAAGAGCTATGTCTTAAATAAAGGCCCTAAAAACATAGTTAAAGCAATTAAGCTTGAAAGGAGCTAGGCTAAATAACAAAGATTTCCCCTAAAAAAATTATGATCCCCAAAGAAATTACAACCAATGCATGGCTCATGGCCCACCCACAATTCCACCCTTCCTTTTGATTAACGAAGATAACTTATCCTTGGTAAAAGTTATATTTAAAACTGGGGCAAGCATAATTTTAGTTTTACCTATAAGGTTCTTGACTTGTAAACTTGGGTTAAAAAACAATTCTTTCATAAAAAGCCATTTCAATAATATCCATTTTGAAACCTAGGACCAAAAGCCTTTATTACATTATAGTCCAAAAAAGACCTAACGGATTGATTAAAAGGGTATTACTTATAAGGTGGACCATAATTTTTGGAATTGAAGTCAAAAGAGAAGAGTTTAAGTCGAAAGTATGAGGAAGTCCTTTTAGACTAAACCAAACTTCAATTAGATACCCTCTGATAAAAAAGAAATTTGAAGAAGTCATGGAAAGTTATATTCCCTTAAAGGAAAGAAAAGGTTCTCTTAGACCAAGGTGGCCTGAAAGATTAAGTTGTTATGTCGTTTGAAAGCTTACACAGTACTGGGAGAATCTAAACCTGTTAGTAAGTCGAAAAATTGGAATAAATTTGATTCCCTCTCATTTTAGTCCTTTGGACAAGAACCCTCATTTCTTTTGAAAGTCATCTTCTCCAGAGTCAACCTTAACAATAAGCTTCTATCATTACCCCAGCAACATTTGTTTCCAAATGAGTTCACTTTCTATCATCTAAAGTTCAGGGATCTACTCCTGCATAAAAATCACTCCTAAGTTGGCCTTAGAGGCCAAAATTATCTTCTTTGATATGATCACCCTCATAGCTAATGTCACCTACCTCTCTTTTTAGGGACTTTATCCATAGTGTCTACTCTGTCTTTCACGATTACCAATCAACAAATCTATCTTTTTGGAGGTTTTTTACATAAACTCCTTTTACTTTGGTCCCTATGGATCATTTACTCTTTAGGGCACTATCCATGTAGTAAAAACGTCAGATCGTATACTCTCAAAGTACTATCCTAACCTTAAAACCCTTAGATCAAATGCTCTCGAAGCGCCATCCTTGAAATTGTCAGATTGTATGTTCTTAGAGCACCATCCTTGAAATCGTTGAGTTGCATGCTCTCGGAGCGCTATCCCAAGCTTGTACCCTTTGATTGTATACTCTCGGAGCGCTATCCTAACCTTGAAACCCTTTAATCGCATGCTCTCGAAGCATTATACTAACCTTGAAACTGTTGGATCGTATGCTCTTAGAGTGTTATCCTGACCATGAAATCGTCAGATTGTACGCTCTCAAAGCGTTATTCTGACCTAAGCCAAAACCCTTAGATCACATGCTCTCAAAGCCTTATACTAAGCCAAACTCTCAAATTGCATACTCTCAAAGTGCTATCCTAAAACTCTCAAATCGCATGCTCTTCGAGTGCTATCCTAAAATGCTCGAATTGCATGCTTTTGGATTGCTATCTTGACCCAAGTTGAAGCTCTCGAATCGCATGCTCTTAGAGTGCTATCCTAACCCAAGTTGAAATGTTCGAATCGCATGCTCTCAGAGCACTATCCCAATTTGAAGCCCTTGGATTGCATACTCACGAAGCGCTATCCTATCTTAGATTGCATGCTCTCAAAGCTCTATCCTGGCTTAAGTCGAAACTTTCAGATTGCATGCTCTTAGAGCGTTACCTTGATCCAAGTCAAAACTTTCGAATCACAAGTTCTCAAAGCACTATCCTGACCTTAAAACTTTTAGATGGCATGCTCTCAAAGTGCTATCCTGACCTAAGTCGAAACTCTCGAATCGCATGCTCTTCGAGCACTATCTTGACTTAAGCTTGAAACCTTTGGATCACATGCTCTTAAAGCGCCATCCCAATTTCTTATCACTCTTTATAAACTCACTTAAGTTAATAAGCCTACAAGGGCACGATCAGGTTTTTCAAATCGATCATAGCTTAGGGTTGCCAATCCCCAAGAGATGCTCATGCCTAAGTTAGTGAGCCTAAACAAGCACAATTAGGTTCTTCAAATTGATCCTAGCTTAAGGTTGCTAGTCCCCAAGAGAAGCTCTCGCATAGGTTAATGAGCCTAGAGAGACACAACCAAATTCTTCAAATCAATCCCAAATTAATGTTGCTAGTCCTCAAGAGATGCTCCTGCCTAGGTTAGTGAGCGTAGAGAAGCACAACCAGGTTCTTCAGATCGATCCCAGCTTAAGGTTTATAGTCCTCGAAAGATGCTCCTACCTAAGTTAATGAGCCTAGAGAGGCATAACCAAGTTTTAATTCTTCTTTTCAACTCTTAGAGTGCCCCCTCTCTCTTTAACCATACCATTAAATCCCTAGTAGACTGAACTTATGATAGCTAGCTAAAGTGCTCCTTAAGACAAATCTATCTATGGGACAAAAATAGTGTCTCTTATGTTTTTGTAGCAAAGTTTTGCTCAAACTTTTGCTCAAACTTTACCACAAAGAAGAGCAATTGCAGATACTTAATTTTTGCTTATATTTTTATTTTTTACAAAAATTTTAGAATTTTTTATTAAAGGGTCCTAAATTATGAAAAATACAAAATATTAGAAAATTAAAGAAAATCCAAAAAAATAAGAAATTTAGAAAAAAAAAAGAAATCTAGAAAAAATATCAAAAGATAGGGAAGTAGGAAAAACATAAAAAAATAAGAAATTTAGAAAATACAAAAAAATGAAAAAACATAGAAAATTGAAAAATCACAAAAAATAATAATAATAGAAAAAATTGGAGAAAAAAAAAAGAAGATTTAGAGAATTTAGAAAAATAATAATTTTTTAATAAAATAGATTTTAAATTTTAATAAAAGTATAAAGGGAAACATTAGGCTTGGGTTTAGGTTTGAATCTATCTTAAGCTAACCTAATACATATATGCAATTTAATTACACATATGAATAAGACATAGGCTAACGGCCTAATGAATAAGCATATAAGCATGGCATTAGGTTTAAGCATGAGGTTAAGGGTTTGAATCATGCCAAAGGCATAAAAGGCCTTTTTCTTTTTTCAGAGGACATACAACACTTCCACATGTCAAGGGTTCACTATGCTAGGTACCCTAACAAATGGCACCATTAGAGTGGATTATGGTTGATGTGACATACCACGTCAGCTGCCCATTACCGTATCAATTGCTGTGTCACGTGAGGACACATGGTGCATGACCATTGGATGACATGGTTGACGTGGTGCCACATCAACTACCTTTCTCTTTTTCTTTCTTTTTCCCTTATTTTCCTCTACTTTCCCCAACAAAATAGACCTGACCCCTTCAATTTAGACTCATTTTTTTTGTAGTAATCATGAGCCTAATTACATTAATCAATGGAGATTCTCATCCTACGCATGGCCTACTTCAAATAGAACCCAAGGACACATCCAAATTCATGCATTTGAGCATTTAAATCGAACTCCAAAAATTAGAAAAAAACTAAAAATTTTAGAAGTTTATATTCAATCTGATTTTGGCTTTCCTTATTTTCTAAGTTGATTTGTGTATATATAGGGGTCTTAGGTTCTTCTCACAACACATATGATCACTTTGCATTGATCAAAATCGCTTACAGGTACTCTCTCTCTCATTTGCAATCATTTTGTCTCTTTAGCCGTGACTCTCTCTCTACAATTTACCCCTCCTCAATCACTTCCAAGCAAACATGCAACCACTACATCATCCTATAGCATAAGCTCTCCAATGCCCCTAGCTACAAGCCCCGCCGTACTTCCACTACCTTCAACTAAAGCCCCATAGCTAAACCCTTGCTACCATTGCAACCTCCTACTCAAACCACCACCTCCATTACTACCCAAACCAAACTAAGCCTACCATGCACCTCACCACACCCTTAAAATCTAGGACCCAACCTACAACTAACCCCTAACAGCCACCACACAACACGAAGCTCCACCGCTACTACCCTCCATTCCAACTACCACCCATTCCTCTTCCTTTAGCCTAAGCATTAAACTTACCCCCTACCCAAAACCCAATTGAATACACAAAAAAAAGACCATTTTCCCCTTCGCTTTAGTGGCTAAATCGAATAGAGTAAGTCCACAGCAACCGCAACAGACCCCATTCTTCGTAACTAGAATTGGATCCACTAGAGCTCTGAGATTTGACCCAAAGACCAAACCTGACTTGCATACCCATTTGCTGTTCAATCCGAACCCTCTTCTTATTTGAAGTTTTGTTATTTCGGTTGTAGCATTTGTTTATTTATTTATTTCTTAAGTATTGTATTTATACAAAAAAAAATTCGGAAAAAAAGGGAATAAACAAAAAAGAAAGAAAGAAAAGTAAGACAAGAAAATAAAAAGGAAAAAAGAAAAAAAGAAAAAAAAAAGTAGTCTTTTTTTATTTATTTTATTTTTTGGTTTGATTTCAATAGAAATTAATAAAAATAGAATAAGTAAATAATAAAAAAAAAGATAATATAATCAAAGTAAAAAATAAATAAGTAGGTTAGTAAATAATCAATTTGTCTTATCCCTTAGAAAAACATTTTTTAAAAAAATAAATCTACCCATGTTCAAAATTAAGGCACTTTAAAATTTTTCAAAAAATAAAAGTTACAATTTAGGACATTTTTTTTTTTTAGAAATTTCCTTAAATAAACCACATTGAGTTAAAAACATAAATTCGCCGTATTTTCAAATTAAAACAAACCCTGCCCACTAAAGTTTTACAAAAAGAACTACGTACATCCGATCCCAAATGATGGGTACGTAGGCACTTACGAAGAGACAATAAAAAATAAAAAAAAAATATTTTTCTTTTTTTTTAGTTTAAATTACTCAAGTTATCCAATTTAATTAAATAATGGAGTTCTTTTTTATAGAATTGAAAAATAATTTTGAAGATAAAGATTAAAATTAGAAAGTTAATGGTACCCATAAAGGTTTAAAACAAAAAACATAACCCTTAAATCCAAATCTCTAGTTTAAAATTCGTTTTCAAAATCGGTTTTTATCGTTGGACTAGTAGTTTATAACCAATTTATCCAATTGGTTATAACCAAAGTCTTTTTCCTAACTATAGTCGAGTGGTAACTCCAAATAATTTTCAAATTAAAAAACCAGTTTTCTTTAAATCCTAATCGATGGTAAATATTAAATGAGTAAAGTTTAATATTGATTAATTTAGAGAAAATTAATTTACAAAAACAAAGGAGTGAAAAACCAGACTCGACAATCTTGAAAGGAACTTAGCTACTGTCTATGCTTCTAGCTCATTAACATCACATCAGATCATCAACAATTAGAATTCTCAAACATACTCATCCACAAGTTGACTACCTTGCTTAAGTTCTTAAAGATGTCGGAAGGTATCTTACTCATAATGTTTTGTCACAAACCTATTCCTCAAAACTCTCTTCATCTCATTCTAGGATCAAATTTCACGTCAGGCTCACTAATGTACATTTTGTAATTTCTTCCACCATATTACTACATATATATAAAATTCTAAAGCAGCTACTTGAATACTCACCAAGTCTTCATAATTGTGGAAGTCAAATATCTTCTCAATCTTCTCCTCCTTATCTAGGTAATCATCAACACTACCAAACCCATTAAAGCTTGAAACTTGCACTTTTAAATGTTTGACTCCTATGGGAGTGTAGAGTTCGCACTGTTTGAATCTGTCATATTGCTCATCTTCCTCCCTAAGCTCTTCAACTTCATCTAACTCAACTCTCCTTATCACAAACCTCTCAACATGTTAGGGTGGAGTTAAGTTTACATTAATAGCTTCTGATGCTATATGCTCAGCTACTTACCTTCTTAGCTTGTCTCTCATATGTCAGCCTTGTTCATCAACTCTCTCTTGAGGCCTAGTCTCAACTACCATCTGTACATATGTAGTCAGGTTGGCTATAATAGCAACAAGGTCTTGCAACTATTCATCAATTATTCGCGAGGTCCATTGGGTAATACGATCATAACCATGAGCATCACTCTTAGCATCATTAATCTCTCCTAAAACACTTGGATTCGACATTCTCAATACAAAACTTAGGGAAGTTTACTACTCAACAAAAGATTTCATGCAACTTTGATAATATGATATCGCATATTGACTTAAGAACTCGTTCTAAATTTTCAAGAGAGAAATAAAGTACAATAGAACACACACACTAAAACAAAAAGCAACTACTACAATACTTAACTTTCTGTTGTGATAAGCTTTAGGGTACCGACCCAACTCAACTACCAAAGCCGAGATCATCTACTTGTCGACTCATTATGTCTACTAAGCCAAATAACACTATTTATTGCAAATAGAGTACCGAGAAGCATAAGGCCGAGAAAACAACCGATCCCCACCTATGCCTAACCAATCACTTACTCGAATTTATGCTTATGATATGATGAGAGATCACTTTACTAAGAATAGGATTCACTTGGCAAAGTCTATTGTCGACTTAGTAGTTGAGAGCTCATGCTGCCAAGAGTTAGATCCACTCAGTATACCCCAAAGAGACTAGCGCCGAGTAACTTCAAAACTCAACAATAATAGGTCAACCTCTCTAGTGTCTCAGCCAAGTCCTATGAGACTACTTTCAAGGCATGCTGAATGACCACATGCGGACTTCTCCCTATAAAATGCACAATTTTATATTTTTGTATTTGCTTGTCTTTATTTTATTTATGGGCCCAATTATTTAGGGTTTAAGGCCTTGTGCATTATTTACAGTTTTGCCACTTGGGTTTAGGACATACTATAAATAGCAACTTTTGTAGCAATTCACAGATATAGAAGATTAATGAAAACCCCCCTTTTGAGTCTTTTCTCTCAGAAAGTTCTCTCTCTCTTACCAGCTCTTATCAATCCCTTTAGCAAGAATTATAGCGGGCAACCCTATTATTCAAGCTGGTGTATCACATTCGACAAGTCTTAGGTCCGTGTGTGGTTCTACGGTACATCATACCCATGGAGTTAGTGCACGAGATTGCTAAACCATCGACTCCCATTTACTTTTCGTTCCTTCGGCAAGATCGAACCCACCCCTACAGCCAGCCTTATCTGTCCTTGGTCACAGTCCGTATCAAGTTGCAACATCAAGCTCTAATACTAGGATTATATGATGTGTCTATGAGCTCAATGATCACTAGAGCTTACCATAAGAAGTAGTGACTAGGTAGATCCTTCAAGATATCGAAGAAAAGGGAATGGATATGTTAGCAAACACAGTAGTTTTTGTTACGCTACTCATAAGATGTGATGCACCAATGAATACAACACAACTTAATACTTTACCTAATATGATGCATGAGTTAATACTAAGGTCCACTCGTCACTAATCTCGAGCTACTCAGCAAGATTAGATAAGAGTATGAAAAAGATGTACTTAGAGAATAGTGTCTCATAAGAACAAGAATATTCATTAACAATAATGTGTAAGATGATTGTGGCTACAACAAGAAGGACTATATATAGTAAGTCCTTTAGGGCAACAATACAATAATGGAAAATTACATAAAGGATAATGTAAGAAGAAGATTCTTAGTACAAGTAAAAAGGGTGAATATGATAAAGGATAAAAAAGAATATAGTACAAATGTTAAAAAAGGCACAAGCAGTGGCCTTTAAATGGGCTCATGTTTTAGGATCTTAGGGTATTGTGGCTGAACTGAGCTGATGTTGGGGTTGCTATTGCTAAGCTACACTAAGAGCTACTAAGGTGATTGAGTAAAGCTACAACATGGTAGGATAGAAAAGGAAAGCTTAGCATACAAAGACCTTTAACTCAGTAAGTAGGCTTTAGCACTTGATAGATAGGCGTTAGCGTTTAGTAGATTGGCCTTAATACTCGGTAAGTCGGCAACTATGTAAAAGTTTGAGCAAAGCAAAGTATGCCCAAACTAGGGCCATAGGAAGTTCTTCGATATCTCTTTTATGTATTGGAGCTTGTCCTCGGTAGGTTAAGAAGATAAGATCCTTCTCGTAAGAGATTGTAAGCCTCGGAAGTGAGCTCGAGTAAGGGTTCCAAAGGTCAATACTCCATCACTTAACCACTCAAACATTTACACCATTGTTTACATCTTGAATTGGAATTCTTGATGCTAGTGTAGCCAACGCATCAACCTGCCTATTCATGGATTGAGTCATATGATTGTATCACATAGAGTTAAACTTTCTGACAATAGCCTATACTGCAGCCCTATAAGGTGTAAGTATAGGTTCTTTCAATCCAAATTCACATGTGGCCTGTTTAATGAACAAATTTAAGTTACCTTGGATAAACAAGTAACGTACTTTGACTTCTTGTGTAAGCAATAAACCAAGCAATAGTGTATCGTATTCAGCTTCATTATTAGTGCATCGAAAGTCAAATTTGAATGTTAATGGTATCTCTTGACCCTCAAGTGATGTCAATACGATTCCTACTCCCCAATCTTGGTTCCTTGTAAACCCATCAAATTAGAGCATCCATTCCCCATTCATCTCAATCATCAAAGAATCTTCACATAATTCATCTGGTATCATGTCCATAGTTGATCCCACTTAAGCATTTGGGAAATGTACTAATAAGTTAGCCAATGCTTGTAACTTGATGATCTTAGGTGATTGCACTAAGATATCAAAGTTCTAAAGAGAAGTAACCATTTAGCTACTAATCCTGACATAGTTGGTCGTGACAATAAGTACTTAATTAGATCATCTTATGTACATGAAAGTACTATTGTAATTTTTACATGGTAAATAGCAGCATGAGATAATGCTTCTCGCAAAGTAGGTAACTAACCTTATTGCCTTGAAGAGTTTAGCTCACTCTTAACCATCTACTTCTTATGTAAGTAAAGCTCCAATTGACTTATCGATAAAGGTAAGATACAAGATCAATGGCAATCCTTTGATTGGCATGGTTATAATCTAAGGGGTGATCAGGATTGCCTTAATCTTCTGAATCACCTCTTCATGGATCTAATCCCATTCAAATGAAGTTCCTTTTTTTAAAAGTTGATACAACCGATATGAAATCTCCCTAAGCATAGGTATAGACTATATAACAACTTTCCTATAAGATTTTAATTCTTTTAAGGTGGTAGGAGATAGCATTGATCTTATGGCTTGCACCTTTGTAAGATCAACATTAATTCCATTTTGATGGACAACAAACCCAAGAAACTTCCTGAAAGACACACTAAAAACACATTTGAGGGGGTTCATGTGAGGCTGATATAGCCAACACTACTCAAAAACCCTTTGGAAATGAATCAAGTGCCCTTATAGGCTTGATGACTATGTCATCAATGTAATCCTCCATAAAATCATGTATCATGTCATGGAATATAGCAGTCATTGCCTTCTGATATGTGGCACTAGCATTCTTAGGTCCAAACAAAATGATAATGTAATAAAAGTTTCCAACTAGTGTATGGAAAGCAATATACTCTATGATAGGAATTAGACTATTAGGTCTTTGACATATAACTGGGTTCAAGGCCTTAAAGGATTAACGAGATGAATGCTCTTCTCTAATCAACTCATACCGAAACTGAGCTGATCCTTACTACTAACCAACTCCTTATGCTGAGCCGAGTAACTACACATCTTTTATAAGCAACTGGACAAATACCTTACTGATAACCCAACTCCACATATCTAATCAACCCTGATTGAGCCAATCTCTTGCTCAGGAACATTAGTATCGAGAAGCCAAGAGCCCCAGCACATATCCATAAGCACCTCTTCTCGAAGGCGTCTAGGTTTGCTCGGTACCCCTGCTCAGCCATCCATCCTAACCCTACCATCTAGTTTATTCCCACCAAAAGAATCGCCGAATATGCTATCGCCACGTACCCCAGGCTAATATGAAGGAATTTGTCGCAATAATCATTGTTCTCCCTAAAATTACATTTCTACCCTTGTATTCCTTGTACATTACTTCTTTTTGACATTATCCTTTTCGTCTTTTTCCATTTTAAGCAAGTTGCCCTAATTTCTTGGGTATAAATACTCACTATACATGTAGCCACAAGGCATCATCATTTATTCATCTTATCTTCAATATACTAAAAATTCTCCTTTGTGAACATTATTTTCTTAGCTTGTTTACTCTTTTCACTCTTATCCTAACCCTTAAGCAAAGCTAGATAGTGAGTAACCTCACCAGACCATCTTATGCATCATATCAAGCTATGTCGTGAGTCCTCAAAAGTTTCTTAGTGCATCATATCCCAGGAGTTGTTCATAGGTTTCCTTATCTTACTTTTTTTTTTTTTTTCTATTCTTTCATATAGATTTTGTCTCACTCGTTAAGCTTTCGGCATACTTGGACCTACCCTTATGACTAGCCTTATCTATTCTTGGTCATAGTCTGCATCATCTTGATATCAAAGCAAAAGTTTCATTTAGGTAAGTTATATTTACGTTTTGTGAAGCAGTGTTTGCTGTAGTAGTGTGTTGAAGTTGTATAAAGTTTCATTGGAAGTGTTCTAGTAAGTAAAAGAGTGAAGTGGTTTGTTTTTGTGTATACTCTGCTTTGCCCTATTTCGAATATCCAAAAATAGAGCAAGTTTCTATGTTAGTATTTTATTCATCAGTGTAGTTACTGTGTTACTACTTAGTTGGGCATCAATGTGGAGAGTATACATGTTGCCTAGTTTGGAGGACTAGTATCAATTGCATCTTAGATTGGAAGTTTAAGGCCAAATTTATCAAAGAAGATGACAGACCCCAGTGTTAATGCTGGTATGAGAGATGGCAATAGCGGTGTTGTCCACCATAGCCAAAAATCCCAAGGCATCCCCAGGAGTATGGACAAAAGACTTGATGAGGTGACTAACCTCTTAGTTGATTTAATTAGAGCTGTTTATGCATTATCCTATCAACCTGTTGAGGTCGTATAAAACACCCCATAAGCTGCTTGATCTACTAGAAGACAGAACCCAACTCAACAGGCTTAAGATGGAGGAGTAGGTGGATAAGCCTGATGAAGGATTCATTTAAGGGAAACAAATGACGTTGAAGAAGAAGAAGAAGAGCAAGCTAAAGCACCTCGAGCTATCGACCATGTGAAGCTTTAGATTCCGAGCTTCAGTGGTTTTAGGAGAGTAGATGACTATCTAGATTAGGAGGAGAAGGTTGAACATGTGTTTAATTATTATCAATATGAGGACCAAGAGAAGGTGAATACTGCTGTTGTTAAGTTCTTTAGATATTCCACCATGTAATGGAAGAACTTTTAGGTCATGAGAAGACGAGAAGGATATAAAGAAATCAATACTTGGCTTGAGATAAAGAGAATACTCAAAAACAAGTTTGTACCAAATACCTATGTACAAGACACTTTTGCTCGACTTCAAGAGCTAAGGCAAGGAGGCCGAGCTAAGGCAAGGAGGCCAAACTATTGACAAGTATGTTCAGGAGTCCCAAATGTGCATGATTTGCTATGAAGTAGAAGAGTCATCAGCTCAAACAAAGTCTATATTCCTCACTAGATTAAAAAGTGATATTCAAGACATTATGGAACTTTAGTAATTTACTATAATGGAAGAGGCTATACGAATGGCCTAGTAAGTGAAAAGGTAGAGAAAGAGCAGGATGCCAACTAGACCCCAACAAGCCAACCTGGTTGGTGGAGCCAACTTGTTTAGGGAAGTTCCTATGCTCTAATAAGTACCAAGCCAACTAGACAAACAAACTTCAAGACTAAACACAAGGGTCAACCTGATGGTGATGTGTTAACCCGATCATATGAGAAGAGGCAAGGATTTGGAAGGAAGATAGGCCAGATCAAGTGCTTTAAATGCCAAGGGTTTGGATACAAGGTTGCTCAATCCCCAAACCGACGAACTATGATCATCAAGGGAGACGTCTCAAAGCTTGAAGTGGATAATACTGACGAGGAACCTGAGGTAGAGACTGTTTCTGAGAAAGAAACCACTCAAGAGAATGAAACTGCTTTGGAGAATGAACTGGTCGAGGAAGATATGTTTACCGAGGACTTGGATCAATTGATTCTACTAGTCCGGCATATAATGAGTTTCAAACCCTCACATGAGGAGTAGAGAGAGAATTTATTTTACGTTACTTGTAAAGTAAATGATCAGGTATGTGCACTCATAGTGGATAGTGGGAGCTGCACCAATGCCTCAAGAAGGGAATAGTACATGTCACTTAATAAGTGTTGCTGTCAATCTCTATTGGAACTATTCTGACAAAATTCTTTGTGATGTGCTACGCATGTGCACATCACATGTGCTGTTAGGCTGACTTTAGCTTTTCAACCAAAGGGTTATCCACGATGGGTTCAAGAAAACTTATGTGTTTGAGAAGGATGGTAGATGAATCACTTTGAACCCCTTAACCCCGAGTCAAGTGAGCAAACTATAAGCCAAGTTAGGTCAAGGATCGAAGAAGACCTTAGTGTTGAGTAGAGCCGAGCTCTAAGAAGCTATCAAAGCCGATGTGCTGACCTTCCTATTAATTAAGCAACCACTAGAAGTTAAGGAATAAGTTGAACTACCATTGGAGGTCAAGGAACTGTTGAGTAAATATGCCGACATGTTTCCTAAACAATTGCCTGAAGGACTACCCCCTCTTCGAAGCATTGAACACTACATTGACTTGATGCTTGATGCTGCCCTACCGAATAAGCCAACTTATCAAATGAATCCCAAGCAAGCTTATGAGCTCCAAAGATTAGTCAATAAACTTCTGGAAAAGGGTTATGAAAGGGAGAGTCTCAACCTGATGCGAACCATAGCTAAGAACATACAAGGCCGATTGCGAGGATAAGTCCAAGCTTACCGAAAGCTTGAAAGGAGTGATGGGAAAATGCATGAGAGAGTGAATAAATGGATAAGCAAAAACTCACAAATAGCTCCAAAGGATATAATGCACCAATGGAACTTCTAAAGACTCATGTTACAACTCAATATGATATACGAATTGGTTCAATAAGATTACTCACCACCTATCCTTGCTTAAAGGTTAGGATAAGAGTGAAACGAATGTAAATAAGCAATATTTATAAGAGGGAAAAATGGAAAGTATATTAATGTCAATCTAATCATTACGGTTATAGATACAAGGGGTATTTATACCCAATAAGTTAGGGCAATTTGCCTAAAAGGGAGAAGAAAATAAAAAGGTATTACCTTAAAGAAGTAATATGCAACAATATAAAAGGGTAGAAATGAATATTCAAGAAAAGCAACAATTGGTGTAGTAAATCCTTAACATGGTCCTGTATATGTAGCAGTGTTACATTGGTGATGCCATTAGAGCATGTAGACAAAAGAATGCAAGTAGGTTACTTGTCCAGGTAGGGGAGATTGAAGATTGGTCCGGTGTCATTCTCTCAGCCTCTCGGCAAGCATGAAGCTGGGCAAGTAATCAACTTGGGCATAAGTGTAGGAGGGTAAAGGTTGGCTGCTATCTTAGCATTATATCTCTCGGTACATAATCACTAGGAAATAATACTCACTCAGTTTAGCATGTAGAGTTGGTCAATAAGGAGATACTTAGCCTTAGCAAGAGTCAATTGGAGCAGAGTAATTCACCTTACCAATCCCTCTAGTCATCAAGCTTGGCTACAGGCCAATGGTCTAGTAGCTTGATTCCTATCATTCCTTCCAGGTTAATTCAGATTTAAGATCAAATTCGAACAATATCTAATTAGCTCACCATCAGGGTGATATGGATTGAGGTTGACAATGTTAAAGGTGTCAAATACCCCATAATCTTTAAGCAGCTCCAACCTGTAGGCATTGTCATTAATCTTCTAAAGGATCCTAAAGGGTCCTTCAACTCTTGCAAATAGCTTATTTTTTCTCTTGCTCAAGAACCATTCCTTGTTAAGGTATAGCTACACCAAGTCTCCTAACTATAATTGTTTAGCCGTCCTACCCCTAGCCTTCTCTTGTAGTCTTCTAGTGACTTAGTCGATATGTCTAGTAACTTTACTGTAGATGTGTTGAAGGGACTACACTCAGGCTCTTATGTTAGGGTCTTCTCATTTAGATTCAGGTACAGAGGTGTAATCGAGGGGCAACTTGGGATTGAAACCACAGACAACCTCACAGGGGGTCTACTTGGTAGTATCATATACTGTCCGGTTATAAGTGAATTTGACCATTAGTAAGCAAACATCCCAATCAGCCAAGTTCTTGCCTATTGTAGCTTAGAGTAACAATCCTAAAGTACAATTGACTACCTCTATTTGGCCGTCCATTTGGGGGTGACAGGAAGTACTAAATAGTAATTTGGTCCCCATTTGTCACCACAGAGTTCTCTAAAAATGGCTCAAGAACTTTAGGTCTCTATCTGATACTATACTTCTTGACACATTGTGCAGCCTAACAATTTCCTATAAGAAAAGAGAAGCAATAGCCGAAGCATAGTTAGTTTTGGAGTAGGGCATAAAGTGTGCCATCTTGCTAAAACTATCCATGATGACCATCACAAAATCTTTTCCTCGAGTAGTTCGTAGTAGTCCAAGAATAAAGTCCACACTTAATTCAGTCCATGGTTTCATTAAAACAAGAAAAGGCATTACTTTCCTTTACTCAGCTCGACATTTAATCTTTTTGCATACGATACAGCCTTCTATAACTTGGTACACATCTCATCTCGTTCTCAACCAAAAGTAATGGCCATTCAATAGTTCATAAGTCCATCTTTCCCTAAAATGCTAGGAGAGCCTCTACTGTAAGCTTCCCTAATAAGTAATTCTAGTAGAGAATAGGTCGATACATACAATTTTCCCCCTTGGAACAAATACCCACCCTCCACATAATACTCATCCACTGTCCTTCCGTCGACACATCACATAAATATGGGTCCAAAGTGTAGATCCCCAAAGTATTGTTCCTTAATGTTAGAAAACCTAAACAATATAGTTTGTAGCTCAGTCAAGAGTGCATGCGTCCTCGAAAGAGCATCTGCAACTACGTTACTCTTCCTTTGTTTGTATTTTATTACAACGCCTATCGCAATGCTTGTTGCATTACACTTCAACTAAAATATTTTCTCGAAGTCAGGTAAAACTAACATAGGAGCGAAGTTCAATATTTCCTTCACCTCGACAAAACTCCTCTCTTCCTTTTCTCCCCATCAGAAGTCGATATTCTTCTTTGTCAACTCGATCAGGGGTACAGTGAGGGTGTTGAAATTTTTTATGAATCTTCTAGAGAAGGAAACTAGTCCGTAGAAACTTCTCACTTCAACACAGGTAGTAGGGGTCGGCCACTTGACAATTGCTTAAATCTTCTCGTCATCTACTCGCAAGCCTCCTCAACTTACCACTTAACCTAAGAATACCACTTCTTCCTAGCAAAAGCAACATTTCTTAAGGTTATCGAATAATCTCTTGACATAAAGGATATTTAGTACGGCTCAAAAATGTTCACAGTGACTAGCCATGTTAACACCATAGACAAAGATGTCATCAAAGTACACCATGACACACTTACCTATTAGATGTCTCAACACATAGTCCATCAGTCTCGTGAAGGTGCTCAAGGCATGACCATCTACTCATAAAGTCCATACCAAGTTTTGAATGCTGTTTTCCACTCATCTCCCATCCTTATGCGAATTTGATGGTAACCAGACCTGAGATCAATCTTAGTAAAGATCTTGGCTCCACTCAATTCATCCAACTTGTCTTCTAATCTCAAAATAGGATACATGCATTTGATTGTAATCTTGTTCATAGCTTTACTGTCTATACATATTCGCTAGGTTCCATCCTTTTTTAGCACTAAAAGCACTGGCATAGCATAAGGGCTAAGACTTTCCCTAACATACCCTTTCTCTAGTAACTCATTGACTTGATGTTGGAGCTCAAAATCCTGTTTGGGACTCATCCAATAGGCTAGCTTATTCAGCAGGGTAGCATTGGTTATTAAGTAAATGCAGTATTCTATGCATCGGAGAGGGAACAATCCTTCGGGTAACTATTTTAAGAATAGGTCAGCATACTTATCTACCAACTCCTTTACTTCCTAAGGTAGTTCACCCCACTCCTTCAAGTCTATTAGTCACCTAATCAACATAAGGGTTGACGCTTCAACTTTAAGGGCCTCTCAAAGCCTAACTCTACTCATCATCAGAGCCTTCCTCAATCCACAAGCAAGTTTTATCTACAGTTTATTAACTTCTCTTAGTGGCATCAAGTTCAACATAATCTTCCTACCACCCTTCTCAAACACATATGCGTTCCTATATCAAGGATAACTCTTATGTCAAACAACTATGGTTGGCTAAGCATTACAAGTGAAGCACATATAGGCAGCACATCACAAAGAACCTTATCAGAATAATTTTCGATAGTGATCAGCAATAGTGCTCCCTTCTCATTTAACCAATGCAACTTATACGGCCTCAGGTGTGTGTTAGTTGGTAAATTTAACCTTATAACCAAATGGGTTGTTGCTACATTGGTGCAACTTCCACTATCCATAATTAACGTACTCACCTAATCATTTACCCTACAGGTGACATGAAATAAGTTTTCTCTCTACTCTACCTCTCGTGTAGGTTCCAAGTTCATTACACATTAGACAACCAAGACCAACTGGTCTAAGTCCTCAGCAAACACATCTACTTCTACTTTAATCAATTCTATCTCAATAGCTTCTTTCTCGATAATCCTCTCCTCCTCAAGCTCCTCATTAGTACTTTCTACCTCTAGCTTCAGGATGTCTCCTTTGATGACCATAGTCCATCAGTTTGGGCAATAAGCAGCCATATGTCCAAAACCTTGGCACTTAAAGCACTTGATCTAGCTCGTCTTCTTACCAGATCCTTACCATTTCTCATAAGTTCGGGTCGGGTCGGGTCGAGTCAGCACATCACTATCAAGTCGACCTTTATGTTCGGTTCGGACATTTACCTTTCAAGTTGGCTTAGTACTTGACTAAGCTCAATGACTTCCCTATCCTAATCGACTAGTCGACAGTCCAATCGATACTTGGCTTCTTCTTTACCTCTCTACTTATTGGGCTATTCTAATGGCTTCATTTATTGTGGTAAATCATTAGAGTTCCATAATGTCTCAAATGTCACCTCTCAACTCAATAAGGAATCTAGAGATTGCTCGTACTAGATTGCTCATGCTGATCATTCCTCCACTTCACAGTGGATCATGAGCAATAAGAATTCCTAAATATACTCATCAACTGTTCGACCTCCTTGTCTCTACTCCTGAAGCCAAGTAAAATTATCTTGTAGAAAAGTATCCGGCATAAATCTATTTCTAAATATTCTCTTTATCTCTAGCCAAGTATTAATCTCTCAATAGCCTTCTTGCCTCTTCATAGCTTAGAAATTCTTCCACCACATGGTAGCATATCTAAAGAACTCAACAGTAACAGTTTTCACTTTCTCATAATCCTCATATTAGTAATAGTCAAGCACACACTCTACCTTCTCTTCCCATTCCAAGTATTCATCCAAATTTTTAGATCTGTTGAAACTCGAAATCCGAAGTTTCATATGGTTATAGGCTCTATGTACTCACACTCACTCTTCTTCTTCATAATACTCTTCCTCATCTTCTTCTTCCAAATTTCCCAAGTCAAGCCTTCTTACTCATCCGCCTAGTCCTTTACCTCAAACTTGTCAAGCTGGGTTCTAACCTCTTGTAGGTTGAGCAGCTTATAGGGTATTATGCACAACTTTAGTTGATTAGCAAGCCAATGCATGAACAGCTCAGGTTAAATCTACCAAGACGTTAGCTACCTCATCATGTCTCTCGTCAGTGCTCTTAAGGGTTTCCTGAGACTGTTGGCCTTGGTGGACAACTCCACTACTGTCATCTCTAACACCAACATTTACACTTAGGTCAATTATTTTCTTCTTAGATTCAAATCTCAAACTCTTCAATTAGGTGTTTTAGCAAACACTTCCATAAACCAGAAAAGTAACAGCTATCAAGCATAGTAATTAAACAAACATAGTAACTTGTTGTGTCTCACATATGCAAAACAGAGTATAAAAAAAACTTCAAAAACAAACTACAACTCAAACGAAACCTCTACTCTGATACTAAGATGATGTAGACCACAACCAATAATAGACATAGCTGGTCATGGGGATGGGTCCAAGCTTATCAAAAGCTTGAAAGGAGTGATGGGAAAATACACGAGAAAGCGAATAAAAGGATAAGCAAAAACCCACAAATAGCACTAAAGGATATAACGCACCAATGGAACTTCCAAGGACTCACAGCACAACTTGATATGACATACGAATTGGTCTAGTGAGGTTACTCACTACCTAGTCTTGGTTAAGGGTTAAGATAATAGTGAAATAAATGTAAACAAGCAGTATTTACAAGAGGAAAAAATGTCAAGTGCATTCATGTCATTCTAATCATTATGATTATAGATAAAAAGGGTATTTATACCCAATAAGTTAGCACAATTTGCCTATAAGGAAAAAGACAAAAAGGGTATTACCCTAAAGACATAATGTATAAGAATATAAAATGGTAAAAATGAATATTGAAGAGAAGTAATGATTAGTATAATAGATCCTTCACATGTTCCTGTACATGTGGCCATGTTACATTAGTGATGCTGTTACAGGATGTAGATAAAAGAGTGCAAGTAGGTTGCTTGTTCGAACAGGGGTGACTAAAGAATGGTCAGGTGTCATTCTCTCAGCCTCTCAATAAGTATGAAGCCAGGCAAGTGATTGACTTAGGCATGAGTATGAGGGGGTGAAGGTTAACTGCTATCTCAGCATTTTTTCTCTTTACGCATAATCACTAGGAAATAGGCAGTCACTCAACTCAGCATACAGAGTTGGTCGGTAGGAGACACTCAACCTTAGTAGGAGTCAATTGGAGCAAGAGATTCACCTTACCAATCTCTCTAGTCCTCGAGCTCAGCTACAGGTCAATAGACCAGTAGCCTGATTCATATCATAGCCCTTATGTTGTGCCAGCACTCCTTGTGCTGAAAAAGGATAGTACCTAACAAATGTGTGTCAATTACTAAGCCATGAACAAGATTACAATCTAATACTGATATCTTATCCTTAGGTTTTCAACAAAATTGATCTGAAGTCTAGCTACCATTAGATCCAATTGAGGCTAAGAGACAAATGGAAAACTCCTTTTAAAATGCAGCATAGATGATTCACTTAAACTATAGATATAAAAATAAATCACAAATACTTCAACAAGTATACTAAGTCAAAATCAAGTAATATAGAAAAGCAAGGTTGTCAATCTCTCAAGGACTAAGAAATTACTAATCCTATACTAGTTCTTATCAATATTCAGGCAATTAAAATTAAATTAATTAATCTAGTAATTACTCTAAAGTATTGAAAAGAAAATAACTATGAAAAAGCTAAAATTAAGAGATCAATTAAGAATTGTGGGAAAATAGAATCTACTTTAAATTACGCAAATCAAATTGTTAACATATTATATAAATTAATAGCTATATGATCATTCAAGTGAAACTATTATACCTTAAAACTTAAGGATTTAAACCCTTAATTAATTAATCAACTTCTGCATCTTCCAATTAACAGTAGACTCCAAATTATAATCATATATCTCCTAATACTATGATTGTCTAATGTCCTAAATCAATTATCTCTAATGTCTTAGAGAATAATCAATTGCCGAACATTGCATTAACTATTAGATAATTTCTAATTAATTCAATTAACTTTACTTCCACATTGATTAATCAAATTAACTAAGAACTTCTAACAAACCCTATATCAACTTCTATATCATTAGAGTTTCTAACAATTATAATCAATTCAACAATTATAATCGAAATCATAGAAATTGCAATCATGAATCATCCATATATCTCTTAATCCTATAACATGAACATAATCATTGTCTTAACTATCTAAGGTTTCATCAATTCCCACAAATAATTTTAGTTAGCCATGGATTTGAAAACAAAAACACAAATATTGATTGAAATTGTAAGGAAATACATAATTGAAAGCATAAGTAATTCACATAATTACATAAAAATAATTGAAATAGATGTCACCAATTCCACATTGGAAAGAAATAATCTTCAATTACAACTTCAATCTTAGTCTCCACAGCAAAAGCAAAATCCTCTCAATGATCAAAGTGTCGAAGAATTCTTCAAAAACTATCTAAAAACTATTCTACGATTCTCAATGTCTAAGGAAAAGTATGTCTAAAAGTCCCTCAAATGATAAAACATAAGCTATTTATATGAAAAATTAGGGTTGGCTCGCGTAAAGTTTCCTTTTTCATGAAGGCCGGCTATGTAAGTGCAAGGTCGGCATTTAGGCTAGCGGCGAAGCCATCAAAAGCCACCGATACAAGTTTGTTAGTTGTAAGCCAGCTGCCTTTAATTCCCATTTGCATGCATTGATCCAAACTTCATTTATTTGCTTAAAATTCCACTAAATCATTTGTAATTCCACTCTTAAATCCTCTAATTCTTGAAATGTCCAAATGAAAATAATTAAGTATCAATTCTTAATGATTTCTATAAAATCTATAATAATTCTATCCTAATTTGCAATTTTAAAACATGAAAAATATACCTTTATCAACTCCATCACACTTGAACTTTTGCTTGTCCTCAAGCAAAATAAACAAAACTAAAGAAACCTATCATTGAAAATACAAATTTTCCAATTGCTAATCCAAAACATCTGATATTTCACATTTTCAGACTCACTAATTTATAATGCTCACTACTCTAACCAAACTGAAATATGTGATTAGAGTACTACAATTGAAATTAATCCGCTATTCTAGAGAAAACAAATTTTAATCTAAGTGTTTAACCTCAGATTTCTATTTCAAAAGTAGATACTCAGTCCTAAAAGGGAAAGCACCCATTTAAACTTCACAACTGTTAGCAAGCATATTATCCCTCTAATTATTCCGACAAACAAATTAATAAAGTAGTGAAAGCATATGGTATCTGCTCTATCCCTAGATTTTCTTCCTTTTTATTACAAATCTTATTTCATTTCATGAATTGCATTCAAATTTCCATTTTCCATTCCCTTCACCCCCACTCCACAAACCCCACCACCCACCCCACCCCACCCCCCCTTTTCTAGTTTAGATACTGAACTTTTGCCTTTCCACCCTTCTTGTTATAGTGAGTGCATTGAATTAGCACATCTCAAGCTTATCACCCAAGTGTCCAAGTTTTAAAGAGACCCCTACAAACTCTTCCTCACTTTAACATTCAAGTTAAGATACTCTTAACTCAATTTCTTGAGTTATTGGAATAAAGGCTCTCATTTCATCATTTTTTTTTTTAATGCTCCCTAAAATTTTTCTAACTTCTTTTAAAGGAATCACTAACTTTAAAGCTTCACTTACCTCTTTCATTAAGTGTTAAAGAGCTGTTAGAATAACTAAAAAGACCATATACTAATTAACTTTGCATAGAAGTGAACCTATTTACTTTTCATTTAAGGACTCGACCGACTTTTAAACTTCAAATTCTAATGCTAAAAACTAAGTAAATTAGGTTCCTAAAGAATTGACTAATTAATTTTAACTAAGTACAAAAATCTCAACATTGGTGACTAGGGCACCTTAATGAGTCAATTATTTAAATCACAATTAGATGCTATCAACAATTTCTTTGTATAATCTCTAGATTCAAAACCAAAAATCTAAGAGAACAAGTGAAATTCAAGCTTATAGGAAAATATAACTATTTGTAAACAAAAATCGGCATCAAAATTGATATTTTTATTTCCTATAATTCCTTCTCCCCGCTGTAGGATAGATAGTGTCCACACTATCTTCTATTTAATATGCAAGAAGAGACAAAAATTCGCAACAATAAGAAATGAAAAACTGGTACTCCCCTAGATTTAAACTTTCAGCAACAATGAAAATTTTAAGCATAAGATCACTGCTATCATAGAATTCATATCTAACATGTCTTGTCAAACACAAAGAAACATGAAATGGTAAAGATAGCATAAAAGTGTACTGAAAAGTACATAGTAGAGCTAATGATCCAGAGTTACCCAAACAGATGGGTACTAAACAAAAATAACCAAATAGCTAAATAAAAGAAAAAGAAAAGAAAAATGAAAATAAAATAAAATAAAACATTAGAAAAGCATGCAAATATCTAACTGTCTCTGTTAGTGCTGCTACTCTCTGCACTGGAAGTCTCATAATGGAGCTACTCTACAGCTACTAGCTGAAATCATAAGATAATAGACTTCAACATATTGAACATAGTAGTCCAAAACTTTTTATTCTTCTTCCTTTCTTTCCTAATTTCATCCCAGACTTCTCTAATTTCAGTACTCAATTGTTCATAACTGCTATCTAAAGGATGAGATGAAGTAGATACTCTAACACTAGGAGGAGGATTTTTAGGAATATCCTTCTCATCAACAAGATGGGGCCTATTATTTATCTTGACCAATCCCTAACCCCTAAATGGTACAGTAGAAATAGGTTTACATAAGATACCATTGCCTCCCTCCAGCTCATGAAAAAGCCTCATACCCTTCAATAATGCAATAATATACCCACCACAAAAGATAACCTGTATCCTAGTATCATCAATCTGTTTATAGATAAAATTTGCTATCTTTACACCCAAATCTATCCGATATCTAGAAATCATACCGTATAGATAAAACATGTTGAAACTAATTATCTTACTATGGCTAATCTTCTTACAGCTGAGAGTATGAACAAAGATATGGTGGAATAACCTATGCCCTACCATTGAGAAAGTCGTGGAGAATAACTTTGAAGGTACAAGATCATCCCACTTGGGATGAATCAACTGGAACCAAAATCGTTCAACAGACATATCACTAAGCTAAGAGTTAGGTAAATTGACTTCCTCCTCCTAATATAAACCCAGAAAATAGGCAATTTGACTCAATTCAATTACATGAATTTCTCCATAAACATGAAATGTAGAAGTGGACATACGCCCACTTCTCTCCAGTTGCAAAGTGAATAAAAAATCAATGGCTACATTTATATAAGTGGGTTCTTTTACCTCAAATAACCGAAACCATGTTTTATTAGGAGCCATCTACTGGATTCTATCGTCCATTCCATACTCTAGCAAAATAGTCCAATCCAGATATTATTGATTCATGAATGTCATCTGTTGTAACTTCCTCCTTTGCTCCTTATCATACTCTTAATGTGAGAATAGATCACTGCTTAAATTTCTGGATGATGAAGCAACTGTTGTCTTCTATTTCTTTCTCGATTGCATCTTCTATTTCTTTCTCGATTACATCTTCTTATGTAGCATAGTTGATGCAAAATCATAGATCTTTGATGAAGAATGGAAATGTCTGTAAAAAGAAGTAAAGATAGTGATGTATGAGGTTATGGGTATACAGGAGAGGGAGAGTTTGAGAGAAATCTAGAGAGAGAGAGAGAGAGAAACTAGAGAGGAAACTAGAGAGAGAATTCGAGAGAAAAAATGAGTAAGGAGAGAGAGAAAACCGATGAACGTGCTTTTAAAAACATTGTACGTCAGCACTTACATTTGTACGCTAGTGGTGTACATTGCCATCGTATATGGGTAAGTCAGTTGATAAGCTAGCGACCTTAAATTCAAATTTCGTACTTTTCTCTCTTTTTTTATAAATAAATAAAAATTGACTAATAATAATAATAAAAAAAAATTAAATTAAATTTTGTTAGACATGAGTTGCCTCCCATAAAGCACTTAGTTTATAGCCACTAGCCCGACTTTTCCTGTCTTACTGTAGGTCCTCGCTCACCACCATAGTGGTGTCACTATCCATGTTTTCTCCTTCAAAATAATGTTTGAGGAGATGACCATTTACCTTGAAAGTACAATTGTCTCCTGCCTTTAACTCAACTATACCATAAGAAAAAACATTAGCTACTTCAAATGGTCCAAACCATCAAGATTTTAACTTATCTGAGAACAATTTCAATCGAGAGTTATATAATAACACTTTCTGAACAGGCATGAACTCCCGTTGTTGAATGTTCCTATCATGCCATCACTTAGCTCTCTCTTTGTAGATCCTAGCGTTTTCATAAGCTTCTTCTTTGATCTCGCCTAGCTAGTTCAATTAGAGCAATTACTTTTCACCTATAGCTTGTAAATCAAAATTAAGATATTTTATGGCCCAATAGGCTTTGTACTCGAGCTCTACAGGTAAGTGACATGATTTACCATAAACAATTTTGTATAGGGACATTCCTATAGGGGTTTTAAAAGCTGTCCTATAAGCCTACAATGTATTATCAAGTTTTAGAGACCAATCTTTCCTAAATGCATTGATAGTCTTTTCTAGGATATGCTTTATCTCCCTATTGGAAACCTCAACTTACCCACAAGTTTGTAGATGATATGAGGTGGCAAGTTTATGAGTGACTCCATATTTTGTTAATAGTTTTTGAAATTACCTATTGCAAAAATGCAACCCGCCATCACTTATAATATCCCTGGATACCTTAAACTTAGAAAAAATGTTCTTTTTCAAAAATTTAATTACCATTCTAGTATCGTTAGTTTGTAAAGCTACTACTTCTACCCATTTGGAAACATAATCTACTGCTAGAAGTATATATTTGTTTGAAAAAGATAAAGGGAAAGGGCCCATGAAGTCTATTCCCCATACATCAAAAAGCTCAATTACTAAAATACTCTTTTGTGGTAATTCATGTCACCTAGAAATATTCCCAGTCTTTTGGCATTGAGCACAAGACATAACATAATTTCTGCAATCACTAAACAAAATTTTAGCTACAATTCTTTCCACACCAAAGTGACCTCCTGCTTCTTTAGAATGATAATGCTGAATTATATTAAGTTGTTCTATTTCAGGCACACAACGTCTAATTAGAAGGTCAGCACAACTTTTAAAAAGATACAGTCCATCTAGAAATAAAATTTCACGTCATATAAAAACTTCTTTTTCTTTCGAAATGAGAAATCGTATAGTATGATTTTACTAACCAGGTAATTAACTATATCAGCATACCAAGGTAATCCTTGGATCTCTTCTGTATATAATTGTTCATCAGGGAACTTTTCATTAATGGGTAGCTCTAAACACTTCAATTGTAATCGAGATAAATAATCAACAATTACATTTTCAGTTCCCTTTTTATCTCTAATTTCAAGGTCAAATTCTTGTAGCAATAATATCCATCAAATTAACCTAGGTTTAGCACCAACTATAGCAAACAAATATTTCAAAGCAGTATGGTTTGTGTATACTATGATTTTAGAACCTATGAGATAAGGCCTAAACTTGTCATAAGCTAATATAATCGCTAAAAATTCTTTCTCTATCGTGGCATGGTTTCTTTGCGCCTCATTTAAAGTTCTACTCGCATAACATATAACATGGAATAACTTACCTCTCTTCTACCCAAGTACTACTCCTACAATATAGTCACTAGTATCACACATCATCTTGAAAGGAAGCTCCTAATCTGGTGCAACGATCAATAGTGCTGAAGTAAGCTTCTCCTTTAATAATTTGAATGCTTACAAACAACTGTTGTAAAAAAAAAAAAGGTAAAATCTTTTTTAAGTAAATTATAAAGAGGTCTAGAGATTTTAGAGAAGTCCTTGATAAATCTTCTATAGAAGCCAAAATGCCCTAGGAAGCTCCTGACTCCTTTGACTGAAGTAGGTAGTGGCAACTTCTCTATTATCTCCACTTTAGCTCTATCAACTTCAATCCCCTTTTTCGACACCTTGTGACCTAAGACTATTCCCTCTCTTACCATAAAATGGCATTTTTGTCAATTCAGAAGTAAATTAGTCTGTTTGCACATTTTAAGCACAAAACCTAAATTAGTAAGACATGAATCAAATGACTTCCTAAAGACAAAAAGGTCATCCATAAATATTTCAATAAAATCTTCTAACATGTTAGAAAATATAAACATCATGCATCTTTGAAAAGTCATAGGTGTATTATAGAGATTAAAGGGCATTTTCCTAAAGGCAAAAGTGCCATAAGGACATGTAAAAGTGGCTTTCTCCTAGTCCTCAAGTGTGATATGAATTTGATTGTAAGTAGAATATCCATCTAAAAAACAATAATAATCATGCCCTAAAAGTTTTTCTAACATCTAATATATGAAAGGGAAGGGGAAGTGGTCTTTACAGGTAGCATCATTTAGTTTTCTGTAATCTATGCAAACTCTCCACCCGGTCACAATGTGAGTAAGGATTAACTCATTAACCTCATTTTTAACCCTAGTCATACCACCCTTTTTTGGCACTACCTAAACGAGATTAACCTACTTACTATCTAAGATAAGGTAGATAATACTTGCATCCAGCAATGTGAGTACCTCTTTCTTCACTACCTCCTTGAAAGTTGGGTTGAGTCATCTCTGTAGTTGTACTGTAAGTTTGCACTCAGCCTCAAGTAATATCTTGTGAGTGTAAATTAAGGGACTAATCCCCTTTATATCAGTAATGGTCCACCCAATGGCTTCTTGATGCTCTCTTAGAACTCTCCTAGTCACCTATCAAAGAGGAGGAGATAATTATTGGTAAAATATCATTTGTTCCAAGATACGCATATTTTAAATGACTAGGTAAAAGTTTAAGTTCAAGCACCAGGGGTTGTGTCAATGATGGAACTGGCTTCTGCTCACTAGTGCCGAGTTTTTCATAGTATCGAGTTTTGATTGTATCCAATGCTACTTTTTCTTCTATTGACTCACAGGTGATCTCATCAAACGTATCAATAATGTAACAGGATTTGCAATCATCAAAGTACTTTAAAGCTTCATAAACATTAAACGTTACTTTATCGTCCATAACTTTTAAAGTCAACTTACCCTATTCCACGTCTATCAATACCTTACCTGTTCCAAGAAACAATCTGCCAAGGATCATGAGTAACTCTCTATCTTCTTCTATCTCCAGGACTATAAAGTCAATTAGGAAGATAAATTTATCTACCTTCACCAAGACATTCTCAACAATACCCTTTGAGTATTTGATACTCCTATCAACAAGTTATAAGGTGACATGAGTCTCCTTGCAATCTCCAAGTCCCAACTTCTTGAAAATAGACAAGGGCATTAAATTTATACTTACACCTGAATCAATAAGAATCCTATCAAAATGAAAATTTCCTATAATGTAAGGAATAGTAAAACTCCCCTGATCTCTTTATTTTATAGTCAGGGTGGATAAATTTTTCTGAATGATCATAGAGCACTCCCCTATAAGCATTACCGGTTCGTTCCCATCAATCTTTCTCTTCTTACTAAGCAAATCCTTCATGAATTTAGCATAAGAAGGCATCTGCTGTAGTGCTTATGAAAAAGGAATGTTGATTTACAACTTCTTGAAGACGTTTAGGAATTTGGCAAATTGAGCGTTTAGTTCAAATTTTATCCCATAATAGCCATTCATGTTGAATCCATATTACTTAAAATTATAGATTTAAGATTCCCTCCTCTAACATATGAATTGTGATTTAACAAGAAATGCTCCCTTTCTTCCCATAATTGACCTAACCAACATTCTAAAATGACCAAAAAATACCCCGAATTAAATGCACTGTAAACAAAATCAACTAAACCACTCTCTAGTTCAACAAATTTTAGAATCCCTCTCTCCCACTCATCTTGTTGCAGCTTACACCATCTTTGTGTACCTCTCTCTCTCTTAATTTCTTTGAAAAGGTCTCATCTTGCTATAAGTCTCTCGTCTTCCCCTTTCTCTCGATTTCTCTAAAAAATGTCTCATCTTGCAACAAGTCTCTTTGTCTCCCTCTCTATCAATTTCGTTGAAAAGGTCTCATCTTATTGCAAGTCTCACCATTTTCGTCTCCCGCCCTCTCTCTCTCTCTTCCCTGCCCTCCCTCTCCTCTAAATAATGTAATTTTAATTAATTGAACGAAGATTAGATTCATGATTTGTAATAGAGAAAGATGTAATATTGTTCTTCTAGGTATAGTGTAATTTTACACTATGTTTGGCTAGCCTGAAATCTATGGAAATGAAAAGAAATTGTATGTCTGGATAATTCAAAACAAATAGAAATCAAATGAATCTAAAAGAAATGGACAGAAAGAATTTTGCTCAAAAGCCTTGACTTTTTCTCTCCAAATTTAAGGAGAAATCTATGGAAAAGGATGGAAATATTGTAAAGATATGAAAATATCCCTAAGCAAAGTTACTATTTATCATCTTCTTCTACGAGAAACAATTAGGCTATTTCTTTGCAAAATTGTAGTAGCCAAATTGTCCCATCTATCCTCTTAAGGAGGGGCTGCATCTCTTCTCTCTCTCTCTCTCTCCCCTCTATGACCCAAAGTTGGGCGATGGCCCTCTTTCTCTCTATCCCTCTTCTCTTTATTCCTTTCTCTAAGAAACACCATTGTCGCTTTTGCCATTAGTTGTAAAGGGTATTTTAGATAATTCAAAAAAAATATTTTTACAACTTTCCTTCCTTTTCCACTTTTATTATCTAAACAATAAAAACTAAAATGGAACAAAATTAACATTCAAACACAATGTTAATTTTGTTCCATTTTAATATTCCTTTGCCATAAAGATCCATAAAGTTTAAACCTTTTTTCTCTTATGGGTTTCAAATCATATGATCTGCTTCTTGAGTTAGGTTTGAATTTCGGGAATTTGGGTTAGGGTTCCATTACTGTGATTGTTTTTCACATTTGAATGTGATACGAGTGTAATTTTTCTAATTTTTTTAATGAGGGATAGTTTGGGGTATTTAAGTAGCTATTATTGGTTTACTCCACATTAATGTATGTGAGGGGATTAGGGTAATTGCCATTCAATCACAGTTAAGTAAATACAGTAATATGCATCTCATGTCTATTACACTCTTATTTCATTCCTTATCAAATATCTTTCTGTCACAGTTAGGTAAATGTAGTAAGATGCATCCCTTATTTATTATACATTTATTTCATTCCTTAGGGATTCCATTCTCGCCTATTACATAGTTAATGTCCACTCAACACCAATTACGTCTTAGTTTATCTCAGCTTACCATTATTGATGCACCATGGCCATATTTTCAAACTGTCACTCAAGCATGATAAATGAAGAAAAATTTTAATAATATTTGCATATCACATGGATAGATTTTCATGGTGAAAAAATACAAATAAAATTTTAATATATAAAAATATGGATGATAGATTTTTAAGAATTAATCACTATTACTAGTATATGTCAAAATATCCCTATTACTTACTCAACACAAATTCAAATGCATATGGTATTAATACTAATGAATCTTCTACCATTATGTGAAATATGGTGGATGTTTTCTTGGAATGTCTAGTGTAGGTACTAATGGAAATTATAGTACATTTAATGATATGTATCAACTGTGATGAAGTGAGATTAGAATCTGTAATAAAATTTATGGTAGTGGAATGATTGTGAAGCAGATAGAGAATTTGTAATGAAATTAGGTGTTGAGGAATGTGGATTATGAATGTAACGTGAATAAAATAACGGAATGAACAGTGATTGCTTGCTCCAAATGCAGAGCGGATCTTTGCCGTATACAGCAAATAGAATTTGCAATTCTGATTTAAAAAAAAAAAAAGAAAGAAAAAAGAATCCAATATTGGGATAATATTTTTCCTACTTTTCATTGCACTCAAAATATGCTATCCTTCTCCAATATCCAATTCTAAAAATAGTAGAAACTTTTAGAATGCTCTAACATATTCTAGCTTGGTAGCCACGTATCAATATATGATATTCTATATATTTTTTCTATTTTCTATTTTTTTCCTTGATAATATTTGGAGGTTCTAAATACTAATATTTAGAATAAAAATAATCCTCCAACATTATGATTCTATAACATGCAACAAGACTATGTTTTGCACCCCAGATCATCATTATTCGAAACGCTTAAGTCCATAAAACCGAACACGTTATGGTTTATTTTTGCCCATAACTTGTGAGCAGATGCAACCTTGACCAGCATGCTTACCCTTTTCTGGAGCCCCAGCAACCCGGTCGTTTATCTTTGCCTACTTTAAGAAATACAGGTTTGTTCAACTTCAAATTAATTATAATTAACTTAATAATTTTCCATATTAAACAACCTAGAACTATTGCTTCTTTTGTCACCTTGCTTAAGGGATATCCATTTGCTTTATCACAACTAGTGAAAAACATATTAATGCTTAGCACTTTACGTCTGAATCTTTTCTCCTAAAGGAGGGGGGGGAAAATGAGAAGCATATAACAAACAGTAATGGTCATTAATAAAATGTCTTTAAAAAATTCTAATTAGACGCTATATTGTTGAGAGATGGCCAAAGTATATATAATTATCAAATATTTATATCTATTCAATGCACTGGACAACGGAAGTAAATTATGTTCTACATAAACAACACTGTTATAATTCTTTTCCTTCAAAAACGATTAGAAAAAAAAAAAAA
This sequence comes from Lumnitzera littorea, assembly GCA_024138015.1. Lineage (NCBI taxonomy): Eukaryota > Viridiplantae > Streptophyta > Magnoliopsida > Myrtales > Combretaceae > Lumnitzera > Lumnitzera littorea. The sequence continues at coordinate 96,135,119 of JAMXBB010000006.1, forward strand.
AAAATTGCGAATCCTAGCTTAAGGTTGAAAAAATGAGTATACTTGTCAACACTTCAGTCCTGATAAATCAATATGTAAATCAAGTACTGTGGAGCTTAATTGTCGGCTCAAAATCTGAATTGTAAGATGTGCCTTCCTTGAACTGGTTCTAAAATGGGCCTGGGTGTAAAGATGTCAGGCCTGCACGTTTATCATGATAAGCCTTTTATCAGTTGAAAGGGAGTCTGTTATGATTTATTTAGGATTTAAGCGGATATAGATGTCCATGTTTATTAAGCTCATGACACGAGAGAGTTTTCACGATAATATTAGTAAAATAGTGTTATTTTAATACTAATCATTCATTTACTGAAATTTAATTTATATTGTTCATTTTATTAAAATACCTTAACCTATTATCTAAATAATAGGTTAATAGGTTTTATAAATAAAAAAAACAACTAATTACGAAATAATATTAAATAATAAAAAAACCTTCTATAATATGTTATATTAACTAGTATTACAATAATATTATATTGTTAGTATTATTATAAAAAAATCTTATGTTGATTAGATGATGTATACGTAATTCCCATAGACGTGTCCAACATACGAGAAATGAAATATGATGTATATTAAAATTAGTTACTTCCATAGCACGATGAAAAGAAAGTGCTCTCCACATGACATTCTCTCAACCTAAGCACTCTCTGTAACGCACATACATATATTGTATACAATTTCCATAGGATGTTCTTAATATCTTTTAAAATAGTTGAAGTGGGGCATTCTTGTAATTCTAGGCTTTTAAACAACTACCCATATCTTTTTGCATTATCTCCTTCCAACCTTTTGCTCCTACCCATATCCCGCTTTCTTCTTATGTAAATCCATTCTCCTTGGAAGTTCCTTCAAAACCGTCTCCAAGAACCGCTAAAAACTGAGTTTCTTAAAATAATAATAATAATAAATAAAATAAAATAAAAGTAAAAATTCAGAAAAACTCCAAGAAAAGCATCAAGGAAGGAGTTTTCGGGTAAGATTTCTATTAGAAAGCTTCAAGTTGATACTTTTCTGTTTTGGAGGGATGTAAAACAACTCGCCATCGTGATGTTTCTGCAGTGTTTTTTCTCTTGTAAGCATGTGTGGTTTGAGCATTGAGTAGACAAGCATCAAACGAATAGAAGTTGATGCGGGTGGTGTTCGCTGGTATGTTAGTATATTTGCGGTGGAGTTTGGTTGGACGTTTGCGGGGTGGCTGTGATCTGCTGTTCATGTGATGTGAGAAAAGCAAAGGCGGTGGTTGTTGGTGGTTTTTGACGAAGGAGTTGGCCGGAGTTCTGTATGTGGATCGCTAGTTTGAAGCTTAGAATGCTGGAGGTTGAAGATCAAGACCGGCCTACTGGTCGTGGACGTTGGGCGCGGCATGGTAGGAGTCGGCCTGCTGATCTAAGGATGGATCGGCTTGACTTGATTTGGGTATTGTGACTTGCTCTTCTTTTTCTTCCCTTTAGTTAGTTTGTCCGATTTGATTCCTTTTATTTTACAATAATATACAATATGCCACATCAAATTAAATATGCTGTTGCCATCGACCATGACTTCTTCTTTTATCAATAAGTAGAATGTTATAATAAGTTAAATGCATATTATTTTATTTTATATTATGTTAGATTGTTAAAGCTAATATATTATATTATGTTTTATACGTAATATATCATTTGTGTTTTGTAGCATATTCTTGTCGTACATCAAGTTACTTTATATGTTGTTATTTTATATTATATGCTATTATACAATATTAGGTCAGATATATTCTTATATTATGTATTACAGTGTATGTTGATATGTTATTATATTATATCAAGTTACATATATTATATGACATGTTATTTTATGTTACAATATATCAAGTATCAAGTTAGTTTATATTTACTAATTACGAAATATGATCGTATGTATTATTACGTGTTGTTATGTAAATTACTGTGTTAAGTGTTATGGTACATCAATATATATTATATAACAAGATTTTTAGTTTACCTCCAGTGAAACATATTATCATTATATTTGTTGTTATATTTTAAAGCTACTTAACCATCGTTCCCTTTTGAAGTATATTACTTTAATAACATGTTTTTATATCATGTCATACATATTATGCATTACATATTAGGCAATATGCAATTTTATTATGTTGTCGTGTTACATGATATAATATGTAATTATCTTATACTATATTCTATAACTTGTTATGCTATATATATATATATAAAATAACGTATTACATAATATGTTGTTTCAACACAGTATATGTTAATATATTACCTCACATGCTGTTATGTTATTATTTTATATTATATATCATAATATGTTTTTATTTTATATANTAACAGTTGGATAAATACGAAAGTGAAGATAATCTTTAGATTTTTAGCCATTTGAAGATCTTAATATAAAAGAGAAAGGATTCAAAATGTCATTTACTACTTCAAAGAAAAGTTTTCATTGCACAAAAAATCATGATTAGATTCAACCTTCTAAAAAATCACAAAAAATCCTTCAGATACTTCTTTAGAAAGTTCCATAGAAGCAAATATTACAACAGTCGTCATTTCTCTTTAGAGCAATACTAATTGAGATTTATATTTTTGTTCTCACTTGTAATTTGTAACTTTTATTTGTTGTTTGACTATTGAGGGAAGTTAAATTATATTTAGTAGATCTATATTAGCCTAAATTATGGAAATGCTAGATAGACAGAGTAGAGTATTGTAAAGTCCATGTATGACGAATGCTTGTAATCTCTTTGTGATTTGATTTAATGAATCAAATGGAATAATACCGGTAAAGTAGACAAGGTCCTTGGTAATGGAGCTAAAAAAGAGCAGTAGACAAAAGGCTGAAGCTTTATAAATCCTTAACTTGATAAACTACTTTCTTACTCTTTTAATTTGCTTTATTAATTATTGTGTGTTGAATTATTAAAATATTACTGTTCACCAATATAAGTTGTTAAGAGAGGTAATTTTATTTTTTCTTATATCGAAAAAGTTTTCAAAAAGTTTAAAGATATAAATTCACCCTTCTCTTGATATTTTATACAAGACCAACGGTACCAAATTGCTCGGAATGCAACGAGAATAAGTTAATTAAGCTATAAAATGAGACAATATAGTATAATTTACTATATAAATATACATGTATTTTTATGAGTATACTTAATATAAATAATAATTATACTCATAAATTAACTCTAAATTACTTAAATGAATATATTATGTATTGGATTCATGAAAATAACTAAGAAATATATCCTAAAAATAAAAGAGATGTTAGAAATATAATTACACTACACATGATATATATACATAAGATATATATACTTGTATATTACTAAAAAAACTAAATATTAATAAAATACACTTAAAATACTTAAATAATTGCAAATCTTATCCAACAAACTCAAACTTATGGCTATAAATCGTTGGATTCATCATGGCTTCCTCCTATGAGATTAACAAACTGAATTAAAAGAATTAAACCCCTTAATTTGATACCTCTTACTTGAGAAGTTCAACAAGATAAGGAGAAAAAAATTGCAAATAAAGCACAACAACCTCCAACCAACTAAAACCAATATATATAGGATTCCTGGTGCTACTTTAGACATTTTAGGACCCTAAACTACAGAAAGAAAAAATCATGGAAAAATAGAAAAAAATAGGAAAAACAGAGCAATCATAGAGTTCAACCAGTACCTAGGGCAAACCATGATCTACTGTGAAGCCACTACACCACCATAAAGGACCCCCTAAAGCATTGACCTTCCGACAAACCCCTACTACCCTATAGCTATCGGAGCACCCAAGAATAACCAAGTTAAATTTTTACTATATTTTTCAATAATTTTTTAAAAAATAGTAATTCCACCTAGAAAAATTCAAAAAAATTTATATTTAGATTATTTTATACATGCTTTCGTGTGATATTTTTGTTTTTGAAAAATTTATAATATTTAATATACTTACTTAAGAAAGTTACTATTCATCCAAATTTTAACTTTCAAAATAAATATATCAAATGATATTATTTTTAGCTCAAAATTTTTTTGTAGGATATACATTATATATAGATAATTTCTATGTAGCCTAATTTTTTATTTGAGTATTTTTAATATTTATTGTATTTTTCAACCTAAAAATAGTTAAAAAATAGGTTGAAAATGTGAAATAAATAGGATTTATGAAATTAAATGGTGAAATGGATCTATACCGATTTCTAGTGAAGTATAATGATGTTAGCATATGTTGAAATTAATTTTATGCAAAAGGAATCATAATTGGATAATTTAGTATAATTTAAGGGTAAATTTGTAAATTCAAATATATAGACGATAAATCGAAAACCTGAAACTAAGTGATAAATAAATTTCAAATATTTTTAGGAGTCTATAGAAATTTTCTAGGAATTTTTTGGTGGCACAAACTATTTATTACAAATTTATGTAATAAAATGGCTTAATTTATGAATCGGGACATATTTTTAGTAATAATAAGCCAAATATGATAAATAATACAATAAAAAATACCTATACATATATTGGTAGGATTTGATAGAAAAGTATATTTTTAATAAATTTAATGATATTTTAATAATCGAGATACATTATAGGGGTATTAAGGTTAGATAATACTTATATTATAGAGTTATATTGACAAATTAGGTAAAATATAATTTAATAACATAAAAGATATATAATATGATAATATTTATTTAGAAATGTATAACTGTATTAAAAACTTGAACTACCAGTTAAAAGTTATCTCTAGAAATAGGATCCATAATACGTGTCATTAGGTTTGTATGAACCCAATAACACTATTTCTACTAAAATTGGATAATCTTAGGTAATATAACTTATAACTTTATAATATTACTAGAATGTACATATTATGATAACCCCATTGGAATTGAAACACGATTTAACTAATTAAAAGTACGTCTCGATACGATTAAAATGATATATTATATGTAATAGTATAATTACATATATTATTAATAATTAATAACTTAAGTTGATATGTATATAATAAAAACTATATATTATTATGACAATAAATTATATATACATATAATCGTTTTAGATAAAACTCTAATATTTTTGTAACTATTATGAAAACCAAATTTAGGTTTTGTATATATAGGATCTCCCAGTAATCAAACTGTTGACAACTCGAGTCTTCTATAGTAAGCATCTAAACAAGTAAGTTAGATTATAGCTTTACCGCTTGTTGGAATACTGTATTAAAATATCTAGAGACTCAAGATTACTTCTGTTTATATTTGTAATTAGTTGTTTATACGCATGCCATATGTATATGTGTGATATTTAGTTGCGATAAGAGTTAAACTCCTTAGTATACTGTTCTACATCTTTGCATTGTTTCTATATTATATAAATTTGTTTGGTCACCCTTGATTACAACTAAAGATTATTCAACTATAGCGAAACTGGACACGTATAACAGCCGTTATGGGAAACGATTAGGAGTGTCAGATTAAATACCGACTTCCTTCGATGAGGATAGCTGAAATGATCCTTTCCTCATCCTTAATTGAACTAAGTGACAAGCGAAAAGGTCGCAACAAGGGTGGGGGCTGTGATTTGAAGGCGGTCATAGGAGGAAAGTATTCTCCATTACACAAGTCTAAGTTTAGTCTTATTTAAGTTGCAATAAAACTCCTCATTTCAGGTTAGAGTTGATGTAATTTCTCTAACCTCACAATGAATCGGATAACATTGTTTGATTGATTGTATTACATTTCATTATAATTAATAACCTTACTTGTGATTAATTAATACTCTTCTAACTCCATTCCGCTTATTGAGTTAGTTGTGCTTACATGCCCATTGACTCTTTTGCAGGTATTGAGTAAAAATCAAGATGTTCTAATACCACCACCCCTAGGTTAGTGTGCTATTAACTAGGAAAGTGAGGAGCAAAAAATCTACTAAACTTGGGCTTTTGACTTTTCCTTTGAATTTTAAGGAAACTAACTGGAAATTCTCTAAGACGCCCATTAGTTTCCTAACTTATTATAAATAATCTACAAAACCTAAGGGTTTTTTATAATCTCTTACTGTAAATTATAACCTTAGATATGAGACGTTTATGTAAATACTATTATGTTATGAGACAATAGGTTACATAAAACAAGTATTTTGTAAAGCTATACCACATATTTGATTATTTACAAACATCGGAATAAATGCTTTAAGTTGGTTAAGTCGTGTATACCTCGTATAGACTATTTCTACAATAATAGCTGTGAGGTTAAATTCTATCTTAGATTAGTTTACACGGCAGGATTATTACAACTTCTCTTATTCGAAGCGTGACAACAGTCGAACGAAATGACTATATCGTTTTTAAGAAAAATTGGAGCTATTTTTCTATTGTTACAACCTATGACATGACTAAAAGATACAATCATATCCTTAGTTGTGTCATTTCCCCCCTTTTTTTTTAAAGAAACAAATGTGAATCACATCAAAAGACTGATGTCCCTGGTCATGTATTTTCCAGCCAACTTTTTTTTTATTCACTTCCTATATAAGGCCTTGTTAAGATTCATTCAAAAAAAGAACTTGCTAGACACGAATTGGAGAGAGCTTTTCAAGACAAGAATACTCAAGTAGCGAGAGGATCATCAAGAATTCAAGATTTAAGATTTGATCTTAATTAGACTTCATGATTTTCTTTCCTATAATTTTATACTCTTTATTTTTAGATCCTTATTTTGCGATGTATAGTAAGTGGATCTTTGATATCTAGGTCTTGTAGAACCTAGATCTATTCATGTAATATTATTATTGCTTGATTAATTTAATTTTTTAATCTTTTTTTGTTCAACTATGTTTGCTTCATGATTTAGGTTATTATTTCCACAAGTAATAATATAGAATTTGATATCTTATAAGAGAATCGAGAGATTTCTTATAAGATTAGATCTAAGCATAGTTGATGAGAGATATTTTAAGATTCAAGATAATTTGCAAGATTCTTCTAGAATTTTGAATTAAAGCATAGAGAATTAATTGTTTAATGATGCAATCTTAAATTATATTATTAACAAGAGATTTTAATAGGTGATTTTAGGGTTAAGGTTAACTGGCTTGAAAAAGTGATTAACTTTAATAGAGAATTCTCCCTATCAAGAAAGATTAAGGAATAAATTAGATTATCTTTAAGAAAATCACATGCTAGAATTTAAGAGAAGCAAGATCTAGGATCTAGGTATAACATTGAATTTTGAATTAATTTTCAATTAAATTGCTTTTTTGTTAATTCTTGAATTGCATCATAGTTAATCTTTAAATTAGTTTTAGTAGTAATTTAGATTTACTTTTTTAAGTTTCTTGAAATTTAATTTACCGTTAGATAATAACGACCTAGTGAGTATTAATAGTTAAATTCCTTAAGGAGTCAACACTTAAACTTAATTCACTATTACAATTTGATAAGGTACACTTGCCTGCCCACATCACTTAACTTAAAGTATGGGCATAAGTCACCCTTGATAGTCAATCCCTCTATAAGCACAAGTCTCATTAAGGATGGTTGATGTTTAGACAAAATAACAGAACTGTACAACCTATACAGGACAACTTTGGCCTAAACACGATAGCTACTTAATTCAGTCTTTCTAGTATGAATCAGAGCCATCTAAAGTCGCCTACTCAACTCGAGTTACCTTTGCTTGAATGCTCAAGCCACAACAGTAATGCCTAATGAGAAGTTGAAGCTCTAACTACCTAAGACAACTTGGCAATGCGCTTAAGGAACTCATTCAATCTCTAACTTTCTTTGTCGACTTCCCGTCAAAGAGACTGTAGGGATAACAAGTATTGATAGGAGACTTTAGGTATAAGTCTTATAAACACCCCATTTTTGTCTCTTATATTTTTAGAAATTATTTAGAATAAATAAAAAAAGTCCTGATTCAAGAAAATACAAAACATAAAAATTCAGAAAAAAAAATAATGAGAAAATTCAAGAAGATACAAAAAAAATTGAAAAATTAAAAGAATACGAAAAAAATATAGGTCTTGAGTCATTTTTAGGATTTTTGAGTTGAATAAAATCAAAATGTACATATGCAATTTAATGGTTTTGAGTTATATTTGAGAATGTTGATGTTAATTATTTTTAAAGCATGTGAGCCCTATACTCAACAAATAACTATCGAATAGGTGAATTTAGGATATTAGTAAAACTAATCCGATTAATCTATAAAATTATGAGTCAAGGAGACCTAGTGAACCTAGATATTAAAAATATAATAAAATAATAATATAGCTAAAATAATACAATTTAACTATATTAAATATTATTCATCTTAATCATATAAAATAAATTTTGTTAATTCGTAAACTTTTAGAAATAAATTATATATATAATAAGATTTATATGGGACATAAAATAACATATATAACATATACATACATGTTGTGCATAATTTTTAAGTATGTACTTATACCTGTATTTAGTTAAAATACCTTAATAAATGCATTTTAAGCTAAAATACTTAAGAAATTAATAAAGAAATCATAAAAAATTATAAAAAATTCATAGGGAAATAGGAACCTATAGTTTAGGCGTTTGTAATCCTCCATGATAGATGTTAATTTAGTGTAGCAAGAATTATGCAAAATTGAGCAAGGATACTTAAAGGAAATTTCAAGGAGGAGAGAGAAGAAAATCATTTCCATGCAAAAATAGCTTTAAAAATTCAAAAAACCCTCTTTACCAAATACTATAGTCAAGTGAGGAGATAGAAAAAATCAGAGTGAGTTAAGTTAATCATAGAATAAAATCAAGAAAAATTGGAAAAATCTATGCATAGTATAGGTGATTTGATGGTTCACTAATATGAGGCAGAATTGGAAGTCAACCATCACTACCACCAAGAGCCACACTCATTGCCTAACGCCACCAATAAGGAGGGTAGAGCCATTGGGGTTTGGAGGCCAATTTTCCATAAGCTTTATTTTTTACCCGATTTTATGTAAATTACTAAAAATACTAAAAATGACCAAAAAATTTTGAAAAAGAAATTATTCTTATATATTTTGTGTATAGAACCTAGGGAAAATATCAATTTATATAAATTAAGTAGCTAATATATACTTCTTTAAGAAATCCAAGAAATCAGATAATTTTCAAAGTTGAAATAAAATGAGTAAAAAACATAGTTTTTATTTCAACTTTTTTCTACAAACTATCCAAAATTAATACGAAATTGCTATATCAAATTTTTTCATGATACTAGTTTTCATATTTTTTATTTGATTTTTGAGTTTAAAATGGTGTATTTAGTAATAATTAATATAATTCTTTGCATAATCTTACTTAGATACTGAGTTTGAATCATATTTGGAGTATGGATATTGTTTTGGAGTGATTAGGATTCAATGATACGATAAGGAGTTAAGGGAAGTTGGTACTTAACTAATTTAGTGTATTTGAAACAATTGATGAATTGTGATGGAAATTGAGAAGAAATGAAGCCAAAAAAGGTTTATTTAGGTGTTACTTGTTTAAAATTTGAATTCATAACTAAAAATGGAAGAAAGTTAGTAAATAAACCAATTATAGGATATTGAGAAAAGGTAAAGGATTTTGGTAATGAATAATATACTAAATTGTTACTTAGAGAGTATGTCAGAAGTAAAAATTATCAAATAAATGTAAAAACAGAGGAAGCAGAGGATTAGTCAGAAGATGATCTTATTAAAATTTCTATATATAATAGAGTCAGATAATAATTTAGAGAATTTTTTAATAGAAAGTTTAACCTAGTGAAGTTTAGAGACTGTCTCGAAGGATAAATTGGTGTAACAGGTGACCCTTATATAGCTTAGAGGCAAACCTAGAGGATTTAGACTAAAGAAACTCACTATAAATCTATTCAGGTGATAGCTTAGATGATTTGACCAATTAAAGAAACTTATGAAAATCATTAATTAGACAAGAAATCCGATTCTTAAGGGAAAATAACTTACAACGTTTATGACTAAATAACCAAAAACATATAAAACAAACTAATAATTAGTATAAATAGGTCTTAGGATAAAAGAGGTTTAAGCCTGTCATGACAAACTACAAGAATACCATTCATTTTAAAAACATTTTCATGAATTTTCTTGAGCATTATAGAAGTAATTTGTTCCATTTTCTTTCCCCTTTTTCGTATAATTGTATTGCATGTAAAACATGTCTTAAAAAAGTGCTAAGATAAGAATTGTTTTTTTGGGGTCCTTGTAATCTTACTAAATTCAAAGGTTATCTCTATAAAGTTGTAACACCAACGAAATATATATACATTTAAATATATATGAAAAATATATTCAATTATATTAATATCTCATGTAAATTATGAATAATATGTAGGTACCAACAATATATAGTTTTTTTTTTTTTTTACACCACTAATCTAGATATATGTATGTATGTATGTGTATTACCTTAGTACCTAAACTTATGCTTGTTGAAGCACAACATTATGCTATAATACTATACATTGGCTATATTACAAAAACATTCATTTAACAAGAAAAATGATTGTTGAATACAACTTATTACTTCATTAATTTGCCTTTAATTCCAAAAGTAATTCACATTTTATACCTTATGTGATATAACAAGTATACATTACTTCTTTCCGTCTCTACTGTTTCTTGCCTTAAGAGTTCCCTAAAGCAGAATATGGTATATGCCTTTGCACCATGAAATATTTCTTTAGCATAGTATTTCTAAAGGAGGAACAGGCTTCAATTTTTATTTTTGCTGAAAACCGGCATATTATTTATTTAACATTAATAGCTACATCAAAATAAATTAAGCAGGCTCTGGGATATATAATCCCTCACAAATTACATCAAAATTAACATCTAACAATCCAATGGCTTTACATTTTAAATTACTGATTCTGTATTTTACAAATTCACTCTTTCATAGTGTCTTGAGAAAAAAGATTTAATAATATTAATATACTGTATAAATCGATAAATAATATATAAATATAAATAATATTTAAATACCTTAAAATAAGATGACGTACTAATTATATATCTACGTATCAAAATTTTATCAATACTTATATACTATTCATCAATTCACGTGATATATCAATATAGTTAAAACCTTTATAGAATCCTTCTAACCATAGAGAACATGACCATGCTTATCTTCATGCATAAAACATGATATAGCTACTTAGTTCTGCGTAATGTATCAGATCTGGACAACCATATGTAACCAAAATCATGTCATTCATGTTTACAGAGTTAACATTTGCTATTAGTTTGTGGGAAAAACATATGCATAGATAGCAAAGAAAGCCTGAATGGCAGTAAAAATCAGCGCCACAACGGCAGCTGAAGCAGACATGAATGACCATGGACTGCGGAAATAGGAATGCATGCATCCTGCCCATCTCTTGTGCCATTTATTCCGATAATACCTGTTCACATCCTCATACACACGGGACAAGTAACATGTTCCAATATCAAACGAAATCTCCTTCCCTAGAGCATTGAATAAACCCGCAATTTCTCCATCTGTCCCCAAGTAGTTCTCTATCACCTTTCGATCGGATAGGAACTCTGCGTCCGTTTCTCTATTGGCAAGGTATCCCACAAAGGTGACGTAGGAAGTTATGTGCCTAGAGCAAAAGAAGTAACACTGCTCGAATACGACACAATTAAAAAAGAATGTGGTAATGAAATCATCTAGGACTAAGGTTGGCATTTCAAGCACCCCTGCTTTATAATTGAAGGAAATGTCTAGCAAGTTGTCGCGCTTGCATGGTCTAATCTTTACTCCTGCAATGCGAAGCTTGGTGGCTGATGGAATTACCGCAAGAAATGCACTATCCGTGTCTTGCCTTGATCCCTCACTTGGGCATTGAGCAAACTGGACTACACTCAGTCGAAGCAAATTGAGTAGATGCTTGACTTGATCAGCATTGTAACCCAACCTCAGGGATTCTAGAGGCCTTTGCATTGCATAATTGAAGAAATCTAATGCGAGTTTTACCAAGGAATACCCGTCATCTGCAGTGGTCCTGGACAGATCAAAGAGAAGTTCAAGAACAAAGAAAGGGATTTGGTTTTCAAGCTGTAGAAAATCTCGCATGACGGAAGGGAACACCCATGCCAGGTTGAACATGGGATCATCAGGCTTCACTTTTATAAGGCCATTCGACATGCGGAACATCTCGATCACGAAACAACCATCAAGGACAATCATCTCAACAAAATCAGAGCTAGTATATTTAATTAATTCAGAGTAACAATTCCTGATCTCATTCTCGCGTTCAGCTATTGCTTCAAAGTAATTGTTGATGCCAACGCCTCTACGCTTTACCATTGCGGAGAAGTACCTAACCATTCAACAAAATAGATGTAACAGTTAGGTGTCTGAAGAACTTTTGTTGCATTTGAATTTAATCTCCTTCTCTCCGTTCTACTTTCGCTATGATATTTTTTCGATGTTGGTATAATTTTCCAATTAATAAAGTTAGATGGCCTTTAAATTTCGGTCTAATGTTTGGATTCAAGCACGTTTCTCAAACTTTAGTGCGAAACTTTTAATGTACACGCTGATGGTAAGATCAAGAGTTGTGTTTTAGCATCTCAACACAAGTACAATGATTAAAAAAAAAAACGGTACATAAGAAATCATTTTAAGCTGATATTTCCAAAGTTTGTGACTTTTCATTAGTTGGTATTTCCGCCGTTGTTCTCTGAACCGCTATTATTTCTTTCCCGCAGTTCATGCGAGAGTTACAATGTCTATTACAATCTTTTTTTCCACTTCTTAGGTCCTGAGGTCTCACAAATCATGATACTATGACAAACGTTTCAATATTTTGTTTGAGATAATAAACGTTTAATTCATCACAATAATCACAGCACGAATTTAATCTACCAACTACAAGCTACTAATTAAGATTCTAAATTCATCATATACCTGGCCTTATGCTCTTCAAACATTTTATAATGTTCATGTCCATGGTGGTAAGGCCCAATGGAGACAACGTAAGGTTGATAGTATTTCTTATTTATCTCCGCCAGATTACGAGGTACTCTAAATATGCAACAGGACTTAGCGCCCGCTGTATGTTTCAGCAACGCCGGTGGTCTGCTAAATCTTCTTTCCATACGGGATGTCCAATCATGCTTCGGCGTACTAGTCACCGTGATGACATCTTCATGTGGCGGATTACTGGTCGATTCCACCTCAGATATGGTTTCATGATCCGGCGTACTAGTCACCGTGATGACATGTTCATGTGGCGGATTAGTGGTCGACTCCACCTCAGTCATGGGTTCATCCTCCGACGTACTAGTCACCGTGATGACATGTTCATGTGGTGGATTACTGGTCAACTCCACCTCGGCCATGGCTGCTCTCTCTCTCTCTCTCTCTCGAGATGGACGGTTCAAGTGAAAAAGTGTGGAGTGGTTAGTACAAGTATCGACAAGACTGACAGCTGCTATATTCTCGCAATACTTACTTGCGAGGTGGGTTCATGGTTCTCTATATAAATAATACAAATCTAATTCAACATTAAGCAGCTGAAAACAAACTACTATATTAGTTAAATGGAATTATGTTTGGATTTTAATACTAGTTCAATTAAAAATAAAATTATTTATTAATAAATCAAGCATGGAGCATCAATTAGCATAATCACACTGAACTCGAGCTCATTAAATGTCATGTCAAGTCAAGAACCATCTTAAAATTCTAAACTCAATTTAATTCAAACTTTGAAATTTCAATTTAAGTAGGAACTCAAGTAAAGCAATATACTATTCCAATCTATCTCCTTTGTAACCCTATACTAATCACATCAATATTGGATTTGTAGGGTCTAGCAAACTCAATAAATCAAATAGTGAATATCTTTCAACTTACAATGTAACAGGTCTAAGTAAAGGTAAGTATTCATCAATTCGTGAGCATTAATCAAACTACCAAGTTAGAAATTAGAACAATCGCAATTGGCTAATTCCTCATGTAGCACACATGCATAAGGACAAACATAACACAATCACTCACATACACATAAGCACAAATGTATACACATACACATGTACATGCCCTAACCCCTCACCTCTCATATCTCATAAATGCATGGACACATACATACATAATTTTGTACATCCAAAACCAAAAACACAAGCACAACATAGTCACTCATACACATACAAATACATGTACACACACATGCCTAACCCCCTTCCTCTCATTTCCTATAAATGCATACGCATGCATACATAAGGCATTGCCTTTTATTGTAATACTCATAGTTTCTTAATATCTTTCTCATTCCCCTTCGATATGTCTATCATGTTAATATTTTCCACATATGATTAAAGCTTTTATCTTCCTATTGCTTGGTATTGCAATAAACATTAATCTACATTTATGCAATGTTACTTGTATTGTTCATTTTCAAATTCCTAACAAACGAAGCAATGTGATTAGATTTAGGGAAATATATATAGTTTAATGGTTGAAGTTGAAGGTAAGGACTTGTAAAGTTTAGTCATTGCACTTTCAATGTAATACAGTATTTTTGAACTTTAAAAATGTATTCAAATATATTTTAGAAAGATATGTACTGGAATAATTTTAATATTAGCTTAAGAAGAGTCCTTAGTATCAACTATATACGAATATATGTTTTCAATGACCTTAGCTTGCGTGAACAATTTGCTACCCAACCAAATCCTATTATTGTGACTTGTTTGAACATTTGTCTTTGTTGAGAAAGACTTAACTGTTGCCAATGTTCGATCAAGTGGCTAAATTAAAGCATATTGGCTAACAAAGTTCCTTGCAAGTTGGCTTACCAAAAAGATATACATAACCGGCACTAATGGGGTGGGGGGGGATTGGGATTGCGGGGATTGAATTTAATATTTCTCTCTAAAAATTTTTCATACTTCATATCAAAAGTAGAAGTATTTTATGGTATCCATGTTGGAATCAACTAAACATTAAAAGAACCATCATTTTTATCTTCCTCTATTCTTAAACTCAATATTACTCTTCATTTCAAATCTTCTACTACAATATGTAGAAGATATTAACAAAAACAATAAAAATGATGAGTTCAATCTAACATTTATATGAGTAGTGCTACATAAACCAAACTAATAGTAATTGCAGTATCGGTTATAGAGGTACTTGTAAAAGTTTCCTTTGTGTGGAAAATATTAATGTTTTAAATAATGTTAATTTTAAGGGTTAATTATACTTAGGATACCTATACTATCACACTTTTTCACTTTGGGTACTTATATTAATGTTTTTAACATTTAAAGTACCTATGCTTTTAGAAAGAGTGAAAAAAGTAGCAATGTGTTAGAAACTACTAGATCTAAAAACAAGAACCGAAACAAAAGTGGTGAGAGAAAGAAAAGAATGATTCTTTCCTAAAATCAAAACCTTAAATCTCAAACCCCATAAAGAAAAATATTTATTATACTCAAATCCCATTTACCAAACTAGGAAACCTAAATCATAAACCCTAAATATGAGATAACAATTAAACAAGAAGCTTATGAGATCTACTACGACTTGAAATGTCATTGATAGCTTATCATAAGAAATTGAGAAGGTCTTAGGAAATAAACGGGTTGCAATTCGATCATACTCTAGCCAAAATGCATGTCAAAGAATTGTTCTATTTAGAATAAAAAAAATAGTAGCAAGTAATTTAACTAAAGATGGATATCCAGTGAGCAATACGACATGATAAGGATCACATGGACAAGATGGCTATATGTTGCTCCAACAATTGCATGTAAAAAAGAGTTAAGTAGAAGAAGCAACCAGCTATTCAACATTCTCATCATGTCCAAAACCGATGCAAGAAATTCCAACCAACACCAAAAACCACATCATCGATGAGATGCCAATAAAGCCAAAATCAATGCTATGAGATGTCCATGCCAAAGGAAGCCTTTTTCTCCAATTTCGACAAATTGAATTTTGGGTTGTGAGTTTAGGAAAGAATCCATCTTTTCTTCTTCTTTTTTTCCTTTGGCTGGTTTTACTTTGGTTTTTGGAATAAAAGCATTTAATGGTATTACTTTTTCACTATTTTAAAAAACACAAGTACCCTCTATGTAAAAAATAATAATACATGTACCAAAAAGAAAAAAGTGTAATAGCGCATATATCTCAAATGTAATTTACCCTAATTTTAATGACTTTTGTTTTATTTTTGTATTTTTTTTTTTTTTCAAATAGTTGTAGATGTAATATCTTATTTAATTTGGACATACTTGTCTTTGGCTATGAAGAGAATAGTATGTCCATCTATTTGTTGTATCTAAGTGATAATCTATTGAAATTTCATTACACTTTAGTGAGAAAATCTAAATTAATCGGTTGTATATTTTAATATGTTGCACAACAAATGTGTGTTTAAACATAGACAATGGATAATTTTTCTTTCTTCCTTTTAAAAAAAAAAAAACATAACTCTGATTTATGGAACACAGAACCATGATTTGAAAGAAATACGGAGCCTTAGGGCCCGTCTCGATTTGCCCTTTTGGTGAACCGGAAAATGACAGTTTCGGCCGGTTCAGACTGTGCCGGGTCTTCAAAAGTGAATGTAAACATTGTAGGTCACGACAACTTACACAACATTGGTCGAAGGACAACGTTGAAGGTATTCGATTGAATATATGCTCTTACGTACGAACCAGCAATAAAAATTAATCTCCAATGGGGTACCGAGAGCTAGCAGACACGTCTCTTGGAAGAAATGAATATAAGAGATACAGGCAGGAGACCAGAAGATGTTGCATGCGTGGTCCCACACTTCCAGATATATTGCAATGTTAACCTTATGAACCTTAACCACGTTACATGGCATCTTTAAATTTTGTTTGTTTAAAGCAGTGAACCGATTGCAGACAACTTGGCATTATACCATAACGCAGAAATTCACGAAACGCGCTGGAAATACTTTGATTCAAGGGACCAAATGTTGCAATACCCCATGCATCCACGCTGTTTCTGTAAAAGTTAAATAAAGCGGTATAATAAAATTTAGAACACGACTTCGGTCCAATTCTATTATAAATTTACATGTTAGAGCATATAATATGATGAGAAGAGAGCGTATGGTATTGATAATTATTATCAACTTTATTGAATATGTTATGTCTCGTATTGGAAGAACAGAGAATGGAATAAAACAAAATTTAGAGCGGAATAATTGTTGTCAAGAAATATTGATGCAATTAACAAAGCATATATAATAGAAAATTATATGTTTTGATATTTTCTAAATTAATAGGCACCGAGACACATACATTTAGGGAGATATAATATCAATTATTATCAATATGTACATAAAAATTTCCAAATGATTATAGCCTTTATTCAATCGTAGACTTAGATATGAAACTAATATAAAAAGAGGGTAAAAGTATAATATATATGTAGTTATCAATTTAAAATATATGTATAAATAAAAGTAATAAACATACCTAAAATATTATTGTAATTATAATTAACTTATTTAGCAATATATCTTTATATGTGATGGTGCATCATTTAGAAAGTGTTATAAACTTTTAAAATATAAGTGAATTTTTATAAATACAAAGAGTTGTATTTTATATATTAAATTAAACAAATATTTTAACTATTCTTAGTGCATCATGTTGATAAGGCCTTTTGGATATGGCTTCAGGCCCATCCCAACCTGATAAGACTCATAACTTATGACAAGCTGTCAAAGGTTCAAGCCTAGAACAAAACCTATCCAACTATAGGAGACCTCTTAACAACTAGAAGATTAGATATGGCTCAACAACTAAATCAACAACCACCTCCTACATATGCGGAACATGTCAAACACCATGATTCCACTCTCCAGTACTTGTGAATATGGCTCTACCCACTAATTCATCTTCAACTGCCAGCTCCACTTCTCTATAAGTACAAAGTTTATACCTAATGATAATCTACTTAATACTTTGCCCTCTTAAGCACTCAAATTCTCCAAGCACTTACATTCTCCAAACACTCAACTGATCTAAATATCGAAGTGACCATGCCGAATAATCCCCTAACGCCCCCTCATTGTGCTCTCTTTTGTAAGCTTGATTACTTACATGAAATCCAATCATTCTCAAATCCATATCGGCAAAGATCTTAAGACAACATTTGGCACCGTCTATAGGAATCTAATCTAAGTTCCTTCCTAAATACACTAAACACTCTCCAAAACACCACCTTTGACCACCATGTCTCGTGCTAGCAACCTTGAGAATTGCCAATTGGTAAATAACCAATCTGCTAAGAACCAACTCCTCCTAAGGGAAATGCTAAAGGAGCACCTAGTTGAGGAGTTTGCTGCCTAAAATAGGTCGATCTATGCTTGCCTCAAGGAAGTTGAGAGATGCAGCACATAAACTCAAACCAAACCCCTTGCCCCAAAAGCTTCTTATGCTCGTATTAGGTAAAACAACCACCAGCAACAATAGAAGGATGGCAGGGATCAGCAACCTAATCCCCTAGTGTAGCAACAACCAGCAAGGTCTGCGGCTACCCACAACTAAGCCTTAGTTGGCAATGAGCAGGTAGCTTACTCCCACAGAGTTCTAGTACACTCTACAGCACACCTAGCTCATCTAACAGAGGATGCCAACCTTAACGAGCTCCACACAATCATAGGAAGGCTTTTTGAGTAGTACGAGAGCAAGGCAACTGGTGATGCCAAGTTGGTTGCCAACAACAAAACCTCCTTTCACTAGGGGTATCTAGGACAAAGTATTGCCCCATAATAGCAAGCTTCTAATCCTGGACCAATACAACGACACCAGTGATCTCAATAATCATCTCCTCCACTTTTGCACCCTCATGAACCTTCATGGTCATGAGGATGCCATAATGTGCAAAGCTTTCTCGGATACCTTAAGGAAAGTAGCTTGGATGTGATTCAACCACTTGCCCGAGAACTCCATCAGCTCCTTTAATGAGCTGGCACGAAGGTTCGACCTCCAATTCAGGACTAGTAAGCCCTCATCTAAGGATACATCGTCCTTGTATTTTATGAGGCAAAGCGTAGGTAAGACTCTACATGAATTTGTAGCCCGGTTCAATAATACCATCGTTGAGATCCCTTAATTGGACAAGGGAGTAGTAATCCATGCTGCACAGCTCGCATCCAACCTTCAGGAGACTTCTTTTGATCTCTTTTGAAGAGTAAGGCAAAGACCCTTGCTGATTTTTGGAATAAAGCCTAGAAATACATAAACTAAGAGGACAACACTCACATTAGGCGCAACGCCAACCAAGAAAGGTCAAGCAGAAAGGACAAGGATAGATTTTCCGTAAAACATCACCTTGCTAGCAAGGCCCCAAACAGGGTAGAAGGTAAAGGCTTCAGTAGTAAGAAGCATTGAACTAAGTAGAATCCCCTCCCCCTACTCATCTACACGTAATACACCCCTTTGAATAAACCTATCCCCTAAGTCTATTCACAAGTGCGGTATAGAGGCATACTACATAAGCCTTCAAAATGAAAGGCAATCCCAGTTGTCAAAACTTGAACAAGTACTATCAATTCCATGACAACCATGGCCATACCACTAACGAATACTTTTAAATGAAAAATGCAATAAAGTGCTATTCAGCGGGGCTTCTTTGGTGAATACGTAGCCCAACAGAGGAATGACAACCATTCTAATGACAATGAAGATAGGGTAGCTCGAAGGCAAAGAATTAAGGGTGCTCGAACCAAGCAGAATGAAGACCACCACAACAACTAAGCCCCCAACGAAGTCATAAACATAATTGTTATAAAGCTACACTAAAGGAGTTGGCCAAGCACCAGCGGCTTGTTCAATACCCCATCCAAGGTGTTGGCAGTTAGATAGAAGAGGCAAAAGTTAAACACTTCGGCTCCTTCTTTAATGAAGATTTAGAGGAAATAGACACCCCCTACTAAGATGCCCTAGTTATAAGGGCGGGGATTGTTAATTTTAAGGTCCTCAAGATTATGGTACACACCAACAGCTCCACCAACATCCTCTTCCTCCACACATTTGAAAGGATGAGGGCTAAGCTACCCATTAAGATGAAGCCATATCACCATAATCTCATTTGCTTCAATGGAAGTACTATTTGAGCCAAAGGAATCATGACCCTAAACATAGAACTTGACGATGATGGCAACATTGCACGATGACTAATAAAGTTCCTCTTGATCGACTACCCATCCCCCTACAACATTCTCTTGGAAAGACCAAGTTTAAATGCGTTTAAGGTCATCACTTCATCTCTCCACTTGAGGCTAAATTCCCAATCAAAATTTGTAGGTATAACCAAAAGCTCTCCCAGAAACTCTATGTCAAGGTTGCTAAAGCCAGTGAAGTTGTCGCTCTAAAGATGGACTCACAAGAGAGGCTAATAAAAAGAGGTAAACCAGGCGAAAAAACTAAGGAAGTAAAGGTTGGTCCTTATCTCGACCAAACTACTAGGGTTATGGTCGAGACTCCTTCCAAGGTGAAGGAAGAGAAAATTACCCTCTTACGGGCCAACTCAAATAAGTTTGCCTAGTCAATATCAGACATGCTTGGGATCTCCCCTAACCTGGTAACCCATAGCCTCAATATTGACTCCATGAAGTGACTTATCAAATAGAAGAAGAGGTATTTTGCCCTAGAAAGGCAAGCCGCAATCGAAGAAGAAACGCAGAAGCTACTTAAGGTTGGCTTCATGAGGAAGGAGAAGTACCAAACCTAGCTACAAAATGTAGTGTTAGGCAAGAAGAAGTCAAAGAAGTAGTGTGTTTGTGTCGATTCTACTGACCTCAACAAAGCCTTCCCAAAAAATGCAAGAAGAAGTCAAAGAAGTAATGTATTTGTGTCAATTCTATTGACCTCAACAAAGCCTTCCTAAAAAATTGCTTCACTCTCCCTAAGATCGACCAGCAAGTTGACTCCACCTTAGGGCATGCCCTGCTAAGCTTTATGGACGTCTTCTTAGGCTACAACCAGATAAAGATGGACTTGAAGGATAAAGTCCATATCTCCTTCGTCACCAATTTCGGCATGTACTGCTATACTGTCATGCTCTTCAGCTTCGAAATCTTATGGTATTACAGCTTAATAGCTACTTACCAACATTAAGCAGCCAAATACTACGACCAAAAGGTCAAACACAAAGAGTTCAAGGTCGATGAACTAGTTTGCTAAAAGCTAAAGGCCATAAGTTCCTGAGAAGGACAAGACAAGTTGGCCCTAAATTGGGAAGACCCGATCAAAGTCAAAGAAAACTTAGGCAATAGAGCATACAGATTAGAAAGACTAGATGGTGAGCTCATCCTACACACATTGAATGCCAATTACCTATAACTTTAATTAATGTACAATCATTTATATCACTTCAAATTTATGCATGAAAGTTCCATTTCACATAACTTATCTACGTTAACTTCTCTCCCTTACTCTCATACTATGTCCTAGCCCCTAGAGGGTGAATGGAACCACTCATCAGGCAGGTCAGAACTCTACCGACTTGGCCCCCTCGGGTAACCTCTGTAAGGGGAAACACCCCTTTCCTAAGAAACTTCCACTAGCTAAGTAGGTCAAAATGCCATCGACCTGACCCCATCAGGTAATCTTTATAAGGGGAAACACCCTCTACCTAAGGAACTCCTACTAACCAGGAAGTTCGGAATGTCACCAACCTAATCACCCATGAGTAACCTCTAAGGGGAATCACACCTTATTTGAGGAACTTCACCAACTGGGCAAGTCTGATATGGACTAGTAGATGAACACACAAGCCCAATATCGTACGTAATCAAAGGGGTTGGGTCCAGACCGTGAGATGGTCTGAACAATAAATGGCAATCAAAGGATGAGTAAGGGTTGCCATGCACTAATGATGGATATAACATACTAACGCCTCATACAAGCTTAGATCACACTTGATATGACACATAAGTATAGCTAAAGGGCACTCGCCACTCATCTACGCTTAATAAGCTAGAGAAGAGTAAGCGAAAAGGACACTTAGCTCAAGAAAGGGAGAAAGTTCAGTGTATTTTCTCTGTTTGTTGATCATTGCAACTATTACAATTTGTAAGTATTTATAATACCTAATTAGGGTAAGTCCTAGGTTATAGGAAATTACAGAAAAGGATTTCTACTAACTAGCAAAAGGGGAATAATTTACAAAGATATCAATGTAATCGTGCCAAAAGAATATCCTTTGTCAGAAAAGACAATATGGATGTTAGAAAGGACAACGTGGGTGTAATTTTGCTTATTCTATGGTCCCAATAATATTGCGAGTCGAGCAAGAGTAGGCTTCAATTAAGTCCAATCAACGCTAGCAATTTGGCAGCTTTGATTGTTAGGACTGAACAAGGATTGGCTTAGGGATGACTCACATTCAAGTCAGCCTCGAATGGTTGGCTCCTGAAAATTGTTAGTTTGGCCTAGGCACTGTAAGGTTAGATGTAACCTAATTTGGTGCTTAGACTGATGTGTTATGGAGGGGTAGGCTCAGCATGTCAGCTGATCACCTCGGTAGTTCCCTGGATGGTATAGAGAATAAAGTAACTTAATAAGTCAAACTAGGGTAAGCACTACTCCTCGGCACTTAACTCACTTCGGATAGCTCAGTGAGCCAACTGAGTTGGCCTTTAGGTTTGGGAACGCGTGATCAGTCCTTGATCCCTATCATCCCCTCCGAGTTGTTTAAGATTTGGGATCAAATTTGGTTTAACTCTAGGTTGCTCATCCTGGAGAATGCAAAGTTGGAGATCGGCAATGTTGAAGAGTTTAAGACTCCATATCCTTCAAGTAGTTCAATCCTATAAACATTAGGATTGATTTTTTTAAGCACTTTAAAAGGTCTGTCAACTTTAGGAGACAACTTGCTCTTCCTCATGTTTGGGAACTACTCCTTACTGAGATGTATCTAGACCAAATCACCTAGTTGGAATTCTCTCTTCTTCCATCCACGGCCTCACTTCTTAAGTTTAGTAGTAGCTTGGCACAATTGCTCTATAACCTTCTAGTGCATAGCTCTGACGGCCTCAACTCTTTCTATGGCTGGCTGGTCATCATCAGGTCTCGATTGGGGTACTTAGTCCATCGGGAGCTTGAGGTTAAACCCATAGGCGATCTCAAATAGAGATATGTTTGTTACACCATAGGTAGCCCTATTGTATGCAAACTCAAAGATTGACATACACAAATCCCAATTGACTATGTTCCATTGGATAGCAACCTACAGCAAAGTTCCCATGGTTCTATTGACAACCTCGATCTGTACATCAATCTATGGATGGTAGGACATGCTGTATAATAGCTTAGTTCCCATTCACCTCCATAGTTTCCTCCAAAAATAGCTCATGAACTTTGGATCTTGATCCAAAACGATGGTTCTGAGTATTCCATAAAGCTTGATAATTTCCTATAAGAAAAGAAAAAAGATAGCCAAAGTATCGTTAGTTTTGGAACAAGGCACAAAATGTGCCATCTTGCTAAATCAATCCACAACTACTATGATAAAGTCTTTCCCTTGGGACATCCTTAGCAATCCTAACATGAAATCCATACTTAGCTTAGACCATAGTTTGGTCAAGATGGGCAAAGGTAGATAGTGTCCTTGTTCGACTCAATTCTTCGCTTTTCGGTAAGTCACACACCTTTCTAGGACAAATTGCACATCTCTCATCATTTTTAGCCAAAAGAATCTCATAATTAATACTTCATGGGTTTAGTGTTGGCTAAAGTGTCCTCTCAATCCTCCTCCATGCACCTCACACATTAGCATCTCTCTCATGAAATAGATCGGGATACATAACCTCCTCTTCCTGAATAAGCATCTGTCTTCCCTGTGATAGTCGTCCAGTAGCCATCCATCATCACATCGAGCATGGATAAGACCAAAGTGTGGATCCTCAACATACAAATTCTTTATGGTTGAAAAACCAAGCAGTCTAGTCTATAGCTCAGTTAGGAGAGAATGTCGTCTAGATTAGGCGTCGGCCACTACATTATTCTTCCCATTCTTGTATTTTATGACATTAATAAAAACCCTTCATGAACCTAAGCCATTTGGCTTGCCTCCAGGATAACTTGGGTTAGCTCTTTAAATATCTCAAGGATTCATGATTGATGTAGATCACAAATTCCTTAGGTAGTAGATAGTGTTGCCATACCATTAGGGCTCAGATTAAGAAGTAGAACTCCTTATCATAGATAGGATAGTTAAGTGTAGCTCTTCGAAGTTTCTTGCTAAAGTAAGCAATAGGTCATCTCTCTTGCATCAGCACAGTACCTATGCCTAGTCCAAACACATCATACTCTACTTTAAACACTTTGTTGAAGCTCAGTAAAGTTAAGATAAGGGCTACAGTCAGCCTACTCTTCACTTCCTCAAAACTCCTCTACTCTTTCTCTTCCCATCTGATTTCAACATTCTTCTTTGAGAGTTCGATGAGTGAGGCCACAATCATACTGAAATTCTTTATAATTCTGCGATAGAATGATGCCAGGCTATGGAAACTTCTCACGTCGGCCGAAGTGGTCGGCCTTAACCATTTAGTGATTGCTCTGATCTTCTCTTCGTCAACTCATATACCACCACTACTTACAACAAATCCCAAGAATATCACCTCGAATAGGCAAAAGTCGCACTTCTTTAGGTTAGTGTAGAGATGTTCAACTCGGAGTTTAACAAAGATGCTTCGAAGATGTTGCTGGTAGGTCTTCGAGTCGAGACTATATACCAAGATGCCGTCAAAATAAACTACGACAAACTTCCTTAATAAGTTTTGGAGCACATAATTCATCAAGTGCATAAATGTGCTCAATGCGTTAGACAGACCAAATGGCATTACAAGCCATTCATATAATCCATAGCGCATTTTAAATGCGATTTTCCACTCATCACCTTCATGCATTCGAATCTAATGGTATCCAGATTTGAGGTTGATCTTAGAGAATACTCTTGCTTCGCTTAATTCGTCTAAATTGTCATCAAGCTTAAGTATGGGATATTTGTACTTAATGGTGATTCAATTGATTGCTCGGCTATCTACACAAATCCTCCAAGAACCATCTTTCTTCAGCACTAACAAAGCTAACACTATACAGGGACTAAGAGACTTGTGCACATACCCCTTCCTCAAAATTCTAGGTAGAATCGTTCATCTACCTGCTTCTGCGACTCAATGGTCTATTCAAGATTTAACTTATAGGAAAGCTTGTTCGATAGTGCAGCTCTTAACTGCAAGTCAATTACATGATTAATACCATGAATTGGAAGCAGACCTTTCGGTAGCTCCTCTAGAAACAAGTCACAAAATTCCCCTAGCAAGTTTCTTATCTTAGTAGGTAGCTCCTCCTCCTAAGGTTTTAAATTCGAAATTCTTTAAACCAGTAGATAGGTCGATCCTTCGAGTTCCATCTCTCTTTTCAGTTATGCTCAAGTCAACACTAAAGCCTCTTTCTTCAGGGTTTGGCATAGTTGGGACTACATGACCTTTACTTGCTCAACAGTCATGGGACTCAATATCACCCTCCTACCTTCATACTCTAGGGAACAAGTATTCTCCCTTCCATCATATATCACTACTCGATCAAACATCTACTGTCATCCAAGTAGAATGTAGGGCGTACTCATGGGCAGCACATCACAGAATACTTCATCTCGATATTTGCCAACACAAATCGGTACAGATATTTGTTTGTTCACCTATAAGACTCCCTTGTCATTGAGCTAATGAAGCCTATAAGGTTTTGGGTAAGACTTGGTCAACAATTTCAATTGCTAGACCATAAATGCAGAGGCTGCATTGGTATAACTCCAACTATCAACTATTAGGGCGTACAATGACTCTTCACCTTGCATCCGATGTAAAAGAGATTTTCTCTTTATTTGTCTTCGGGTACAAGACTAACACAATTCTACCAAGAATTATTAGAGGGTTTGTAAAATCAAAACATAAAATTGAAATGTAAAAACGTAAGTTTCTACAACTTATGTAAAATAACTTTAAAAAATTACTAATATACTTATAATAGTTATTTAAAACTTGAAATATATGATGGAAATTTTAAAAAATGAAGAAATTAAGCTTTTGTTTCCATAAAAATTCTTAATATATAATCTAACATATATGGAAGAAAGACAAATAGAGTTAAAACTAAACTTTTACCCTTTTTTCTAAAAAAAAAAGCTATATATTAAAAAGAACCAAATACTTCAAGTCATTTTAAGTTATTGACAATATAAAATAAAATAAATAGTTTTCTTTGTAAACTTTGTTATTGGAGCTAAAACTTAGATAAAAACTATAAAAATAAAATAAGAGATTGAAAAAGAAAAAAGAGATAAAAAATTAGAATAGGATAAGATAGATGTTGTAATACCTTAATAGTTGATGGCTTGTAAAAGACTAGTTGTATTTTTTTTCCTTTAATTTTTTAGTCCATTCAACTCATTTATGTAAAATTGGTAAACTCAATCAAAAACGTAAGTTTCTACTAAGGTTATATCTAAACTTGGTTAAAAACATAAGTTTCTATACTAGAAAAAGATTTACACTCAAGTTAACTCAGAAGAGCCACCTAAAATCGTAAACTCGTAAAATCGCATAGGTAAAATCATGATTTTAACAACTATGCTCTCCACTTTGAACACTGGACAACCATATGTCCAAATCCTAAGCACTTGAAACCTTGATCTTACTCATCATCCTGCCTAAACTCTAGCCTTTCTCAAACTTCCTCGGAACTTCCTTCTCCTCTACTTAGGTAATCTGAGCAAGTCGGGTCTCAGCAACCTTAACTAGATCCGTTCACACAAGTCTACTCAGAACAGTTTGTCTACTGCTCAGTTGGCTAACTTGTGGTTGAAACCTTCCTATTCGACACCTTTCTATCCTCTGGGCAGCTCGAATTGCATCGTCAAGTGGCATAATTTCCATAGTTTCTAAGACATCTCCGATCTCATATTTTAGTCCACTGATAAATCGAGATACCATTCAGTCTTCTAGCTTACTGACTTCACATCAAATCATCAACATCTAGAATTCCTTGACATAAGCTTCAACAGTCGATCCTCCTTGTCTCAATTCCTATGACCTCTTGAAGGCATCCTAAAGATAATAGCTTGGCACAAACCTTCTCCTCATAACCCTCTTTTTCATCCCATCTCCTAATTTCTCGTTCTCCTTCTCCTCGTCAGGTGACTTGCAAGTTTTTCCACAATAAGGTGGCATAATCAGTAAATTCCAACACAGCAAGTCTAACCTTTGCATTATAGGGACACTTCATAGCATTCAAACTTCTTTTCAATCTTACTTACCCAGTCCAAGTAGTCTTTGGCATCACCACTTCCAAAGAAGCTTAGAATATGCATCCCCAATCCTTCAACTCTAAGGGCTCATACATTTCTTTCTTCAACCCCGTAGTACTCCTCTGCATTGTCATCTCCTTCTGCTTCTTCCTTAATCTCTTCAAGCGCTAGCCTTTATCTAACATTCCTACCAATTCCTTCAGCTTGAGGTGGTCAAGCTAAGGCATTAACTGGGTCAAAATGACCATTACCTCGCTCTTGCTGCTCACGTTCTCTAGTGAGGCTATTTCTAACTCACTGCCTATCTTCTTGGATAACAATCACCAAACTAGCTACCAAGTTGGTAAGCTTATCCAAGCGATCACCCACTATCTGAGGTGTAAAGCTTCCTTCTTACCCCTGGTCATGTCGAGTTCTACTTTCTTGGTTTCCCAAAGTTCCTTGAACACTCGAATTTGACATTAATGGTTACTCCACAAAATTGACATTTAATAATACCACTCAAAGTTCTTTCCATGAATAACAACAGCAAATTAATAACCAATACTTCCAACACCACGATAATTATAAAACAAACAAACAATCAACTACACTCTCTTTTGCGTATCAAAAACAAGGGAAAACATAGTACAAAGCACTTCTCAACTACCAAACTCCAATACTAACAATAGAACCTCTATCACACGAGGGCAGTAACAAACCACTCAATGAACACAATAATAGAATCTAGCTTCAAATGTAGCTAAGCTCTGATACCAAGATGATACAGAATTGTGGATAAACACATAAGTCTAATATCGCACATAGCTAAAGGGGGCACGTCCGGACTGCTAGATGGTCCAAAAGATAAATGGTCACTGAAGGATAAGCAAGGGTTCTCGTGCATCGATGATGGATATGACGCATCAATGCCTCACCGAACTTAGATCACACTTGATATTACACATAAGTATAGCTTAAGGGCACTCGCCACAAGCTAGATAAGAGTAGCTCAAAAGTAAGTGAAAAGGACACTTAGCTCGAGGAATGAGAAAGTTCAATGTATTCTCTCTGTATGTTGATCATTGTAGCTATTACAATTTGCAAGTATTTATATTACCTAATTAGAGTAAGTTTTAGGTTACAAGAAATTACAAAAAGGGATTTTTACTAACTAGGAAAAGGGGAATAATTTACAGGGGTATCAATGTAATAGTACCAAAAGAATATCCTTTGTCAAAAAGGATAGCACACGCATAATTTTTCTTATTTTGTAGTTCTAATAATACTGCAAGCTAAGTAAGGATAGGCCTTGATTAGGTCTAGTCAGCATTGACAGTTCAGCAGCTCTAATTGCTAAGACTAGACAAGGGTTAGCTCAGGAACTACTCACATTCGAGTTGGCCTTGGATGATTAGCTCGTGATAAGACCTAAGCGATTCAACTATAACAACCTATTAAGTTAACAAGTCACCAAATCAGTAGGCTAAACGGTTCTTAAACCGATAGTTTAGCTCGACAATTCAAGATATAGCTAATTTTGAAATTTTTAAAAATTTATATGTAAATAATATATAATATACTATATATATTATATTATATAATGTAAATAAGTATGTAGTATATGAAATATATAGTAATTAATGTACCACATATATATAATATAATATACATATATACTATATATGTAATATAATATCACATATCCATGCTCACACGTTCCTAATGAATCATTTTGGATAAAAAAAATTGAATTGAAAATATAAAAAAAAATTTATTCACAAGTAACAATATAAAGTTTTAGATTTAGTTGGAAAAAAATGAATATTTCATTAATTATTTATAATAATTAGGAAAAAAAAAAAAAAAGAGTCCTATAGTTCAAGGGTCACAAAACCTGCCCTTGAATCACCGGTTCAAGTAAACTAGCCCTACTCTATCCCCTTAAGAGCTAAGCCCAATTACTCTTTTACTAACCCGTAAACCAGTAGTTCAATGTCAGTTCCAAGTTAACTTGACTCAGTATATACCTTTAGCTATGCCATCAACTCATAAACTATATTTTGGAAATTATGCATTAGCATTTTACTTTTTTTTTTTTTTCCTTTTATTGTTGCTATCGTATTTCAACTTTAAATAAATGAAATAATCAAGCCTGTTCTATTAAAATATTAGTATTCATATCACTAAATTATAATAATATTTATTATTTACTTATATATATTAGTGTGTTTATCTTGTTTCCATTAGCCAATAAAGGATTTTACTGATTGATGATTTAATATCATTTCATTCTTGTTTGAATCTACTAGATTATAAAAAAATGGAAAAGAGTTTATTACATCTGGTATCCAATTTAGATATGATATATAATATAATATTTCTGTTAAAAATGTAGTTTTTATTAATTCATAACAGTATATGTGGAGAATAGCTTCTTCTTTTTCTATTTTTTTTGGAAAAAAAAATCCAGTGAAGTGAACAATTCATTATCTGTATACTATTTTTGACGATTTGCCATTTAACTGGCATGTTACTCGACTCTTTCCTTACTGATGCTTGAGAGTAATTACGTTGGTGGAGTCCAACGAACTTCTTGTAGATCTTCACATGCCATTGATTTATTACCTATTTGATCTAATTCTTTTATTACCATTAATAATTGGAATCGTGCTTTGTTCTTCCTACAAGTACATGCTAATAATTTTCATGGTGGAAGTATTGTTTATTTTAGTCATATGCTATGTTCATAAATCATTTTTTATTCTATTTGTTATATGTTGTTTTATCTTGCGATTACCGCGTTAAAATACATATACTTGGAAGATTACTTTTATTTCCTATTTAATCAAATTTGCAATCGTTTTTTTCTTTTTCTTTTTTTAACAAGAAAAACCTTTGTTTGAATGAAAAAAAGCAAGGTAAGAATCTATAGTTAAACAGAAAGAGGTTGTACATGCCCGTAAAAGAAACACTCTCAATAAATTGGCTATCCCTTTTTCTTTTCATCATTTTGTTCTTTTCAAGTTCTCTCTACAAATATTTAACAATAATTGACAATTTCAAATATTGAATAACTGTATGGTTTATCTACAATCTAGAGAACCGAATAGCTCTTGTTGTTGTGAGCAAAATTTTTTATATAATTGTAAGAACATGGATAGTTTTTGCTTAGACCAACTTATTTTTAATCTGGGAATATTCTTATTCCGTAATTGATTTATCTGTCCAATTTTTTAGTAATGAGTGTCACATATAATTTACATTTTTTTTATTTGGTGGCTTCGATCTATTCCAATTGCAAGTGCGTGGCTGCTAGTGAAAAACTAAAAATGTAAAGGTAATAAAATGGAAAATCAAGACAAAACAAATGGCCTAGGTAGGAATTCAATTTGGAGAGTAAACAATAAGAAAAATGCTTTTATTTGGACACTAGGTATGAAGCAGCATGAAATATTGGCTAAGAAAATAGACAAAAAAATTGTAAATTTAATTCTAAATGTTTAACTGCCTTTATATTTGAGTACTTGAACATGTGATCTAAGGATGGAACTAGGCAGGTTGTTAAAGGGAACCTAACCAGCCGAACCCGACAAAAACCCTATGAAGTGTTGCCTTATAGGGTTTGAAAGGATTTAGGATTAGATTTTAAGATTACAACAGAACCCGATGGAAAACGGATACGCTATGGAGCACCACCCCAACCAATTGTCAAGTTTTGGGCCATATTAGAGACCTGTTCATAAATTTTCTATGTGTTGAAGACATGTTTATGTGCTTTACCTATGTTGGAGACTTGCTTATGAGTTCTTTGTGGCTAAAGCTAATATGGACAGATAGGTTGGTTCAACCAAGTCAACTCGGATTAGGTCAGGTCGTCAGTTCACTAGGTTAGCCACTCCAAATAATCAAGTTGACCAAAATTTTAGGTTAGCCCAAAACAAGTCTTTAAGGTACCTAACGACTTATCAACCTAATTCAACAACTCATCACCTGAATATCTCATTTGGTTATCTATTTTTAATTATGTTATTTAAACTTCTTATTTCTTGTCTTATTCCCAAATTACTCTCATGTTTGATTTTGTATTTACAAGAATACTACTAAAGCATCATTTTAAACTATTTATTTACAAATTTACCATTATATATAAATAAGACATGTGTAAGGTTTTAGATAGATTTTGTAAATTAATGAATACAATTTTCTCTTGAAAAGCTCTCCCTTACTAGCTCTTACGGATTCCTTTAACAAGAATTGTGGCGGGCAACTCTAGTTATCTCTTTATACATCATATTAAAGCAATGATTTGATCATGTAGAATCAAATTGGTATATCATATTTGACTAGATAGCTTATGGATTTACTAAAAACCTCCTAAAACTCATTTTTATTTTCATTCCTTTGATAAGATCAAACCCACCCCAATATCGCCACTCTTATTTATTACTGGTACAACATATCATCTTAATATTAGAGTAAAGGTAATATATCGTAAAGATTAGTTTCAATGCCTTTAGGTCCAAAGAATTTTGGTTTTATGTATCTTTCATGCAAATAGTAGATTTAAATACATATAAAAAAATAAAAAATAAAAAAAGAGTAAGAAATGAGCATTAAAATCTTTACTGTACAGTCCATTTGTTCAAGAAAATATTGGGGACAAAATCGAGTATTAAGGTTTCGTCGAGAAACAAGGAGTAATGAGATTTGGGTTAAAGGGAAGCTACGACAGTGGCTTAGAATTGGGGATTTTTATGTGTTCCTATTGTGAATCGTAGAGGAATATAGCGTGTCATTATTGTGCGTTTTGAGAGAAAATTATAGTGCTGCAATCGAGGGTATGTATATGTGTGGACTGTGAGCACCATGCATGTGGTGTCGTGAAGGTAATAGAGCACTTAATGGAGGCTCTGCTGTTGTAGGTGCAAATCGTAGTTGGGTTTTATAGTCGCAGCGGAGCGGAGGTAGTGGTACGTAGCTAATATTTGAGCAATGGCCGGTGGTCATTACTTGCTGTAATAGTATGCGAGTACTTGTTGGGCGCACAATGGCGATGTAGCCATGATTGAGTATTTACTGCCAGGTGTATTCTCTGGAGTTGGTGAAGTTGTCGAGGTTGTAGTAGGTGATTGTACCATTGTGTGAGCGAATTGGTGTTGTGCTGCAATTTTGTGCAGCAAGTGCACAAGTGTGTGTTCGGAGCTATACCAGCGATGTGGCGTGTTATTGCAGCAGCAAGTGTTAGTTTATTGGGGGTAGGTGCTTGTTCGCACGAGTGGTGGTAGGTGGAGGCTGTCCGTAAATTTACAGTGAAGTATTGAGTGAGAATAGCAGCTCTGGGTGCATAAGTTGCTTCCATGGGTGGTGGATAGTGGTGCTGTGATTCATTTGTGCAGTAACGTAGCTGCCTTGCGTGGTTGTGAGCATAATAATGGAAGTGACTAAGTAATTTCGTGCACAATCGAGCTCAAATGAAAGTGCAGTGTTGTCTTGTCAAGCTATTGCGAGTGCCCCAGGTCAACTTAAGTAGTGTGTTTCCGAGCTATCACTAGGAGGAGATTGGACTTGCTGCCATATCGCGAAGTGTCGGTGTTGTGACAGTGCCGAGCAATTAGTGTCCAAGCTACAAGTAGAGTACCGAGCTAAATTGCTTTAAAAGCGCTTTGCTGCTATGATTAAATTACTCAGCTGCTCCGTGTTGGACGAATAGTATTGCTACGAGCTGATCCAATTCTTTCGTGTGTGCTGTTGTATCGAGTTATGTGGTCAGAGCTCAAACAGAAGTCATGCTGTGGTGTTGAGCTTTGAATTAGCTTTTGGTTCTAAAGAAGTGAGTGTGTATAACCGAACTAAATTGCAAGTGTATCATTGCCTTAGTGTGAGCTATCGAGGATGCATTATAGCGTGTCTATGCACCGATCTACTGAAGCGTGAACATGTGGAGAAGTTGCAGCTACCATCCGAGCTGTCATGACTACATATTGTGCGTTGAGTGTAAGTTCTACCGAGCTGTGTACGCATGTACACCCTCAAGCGCGGCCGCTGGAGTCAAGTTGTGCTATTAAAATTGCTGAACTGAACTAAAGTGCATCTCCAAGTTGTTGTTGCAAGGTGCGTGAGTAGCAGCAGGCCTTGCGCAGCAATTCTCGAAAATTGCAGCAATGTTGAAGTCTGAGCTGTTGTGTCTGTAGTATACATGCTGAGGAGATTGCTGTTATGTATGACGAGCTGAACTATCATTGAAGATTACTGAGTTGATGGATTGACTGTGCGTGTCGTGTTGCTAAATAGAATTGGCAAAGTGTAACCAAGTTGTTCACCGAAGTGCAGTTGGACTTTGCTCAATTGCCGAGCTTCTTGAAGTTGTGAAGCTATTCGACTACTGAGTTGCTTGAAGACATCACCGAGCTGTATTGCTTCATTGTTGTTCGAGCTTCTTGTGTATATAGCATACTAATATGGATTGCTAGGAAAGGTTGACACATGACTACCGATATCACATGTAACATAAGGTAGGCCTGAACCTCAAGACAGTTCAAAAGATGAATGTGAGTCTAAGGTTGAGCAGGGGTTTTTTGCACACCGAGACTGGATATGATGTACCAACATCTCACATAAACTTAAGTCACACTTAACATAATACATAAATATGGTTAGAAGTCACTCACCACTAATCTACGCTCAAATAGCCTAGATAAGAGTAAGCAAAAGCAAGCAAGGGATACTTAGCTCACAAAGGGTAAAATTATGTATTCTGATGATTAATGATTGATGCACTAATATAATTTACAAGTATTTATATGGCCTAATCAAGGCAAGTCCTAAATCATTACAAATAACTTAAACGATTCCTACTAGAAAAAGAAAAATACATAGTATACAAGGGAAAATTAGTAAAAGCAACAAAAGGAATATTCTTACCGAAGACAGTATAGATGTCAGAAGGTGGGACACATGTCCACTCCTCAATCTGGTTGTCTAAATGGTATTGGATGCCAAATAAAGCTGTTAAGGTTAGCAACTTAGTAGATTGGTGGTTTGATGTCGAAAGAGGGCTAGCTCAGCAAATGGCTACTCTTCTACTTGGCCTAGGCTAATCGGCTCAACAGTAGGGTAACTCAACCTCAGATATTTGTTAGCTCGACAGCAAGTGGGTTCATTGTTTGGCATTAGATTTGCTTGACAAAATTGGTGACTTCTTCCCCTGCTACTCGGGAGAGAGTGTATAGTTTAAGGGAGCTTAGAAGAAATGCTAGGTTAGCTTAGATGAAATGCTCATCATCTAGGGTCAAATCTTATTCAACTAATGGGCACACCGAAGAAACAAGGCCATGCACCCTCGATTGGGTGATCGGTCCTTGATTATTGTAATCCCCTTGGGGCTATTTAAGATTTGAGATCAAATCTTGATCAGCATTAGGCAACTCATCCTCAGGGATAGGTAGGTGAAAATCGGAAATATTGAATGATGCATCTCTAGGGTCAAACACACTAAGGAGCACCATAACGAAATGAGCCGAAAAGAAGCAAAAGAAAAGCTAGCAAAGCCCAAGCAACTACCAATCGGATATAATGCACCAATCAATCCTACTCAACCTACAATCCATTAGATAAGACACACCAATTCGAATTAAAGGGTCACTCACCACTACTCCTTATTAAAGAAAATATATAAGAGTTGAATGGTAACGAGAACACTAAGGTTACTTAAAGTAAATAATTTTATATTGAATGGTTGTTCCTTACATACAAGAAAGTGGGGATTTATATACCCATCTACTAGGCTTACTTTACATATATAAAAAGACAAAAGAGTGTTCTACAATTAGGTTACATGAAACATACTAAAAGGAGTAAAAAAGACAAAGAATATTCAATACAAAAAAGAAAGAATAATTTTGGAAAGTTATGTTCAGCAGACATGTGTCGCTTGATGGTTAGACATTAGGAATATGATACAAGGTAGGTAGAAGTAGGAAAGCATTGTAGTTAAGGACCAACCTGATCTGGATCAGGTTGGATACCAATCAATCTGGTAAGGAAGTCAGCTGAATTGGAGTCAGATGCCAATGGTTGGTTGGAGAGCTCGGCTCGACTAGTCCTGGGCTATCTTCTAGATTAAGACTTCGCTACTAGGTAGGAGTATGTCTAATACATGTGAGGATCAAGCAGATAGGTCGGCATGAGATCAGTTCGAGATAGGGTTCCTTGTCTCAGCTTTGGTTTTGAGCTAGTATCCTCTACGTGAGTCCTTGGAATCCTCTAAATCGACTACATATGATTAGTCTAAGGGGCTTATTCCTATCATCTGCCTAGGGATCATAAAGATTTGCCCTCAAATATGGAGGGGTTTTAGCTTCTTCTTCTAAGGCACATGCGGAATCTTCTTCTGCTAGTTTGTAAGGGATCGGATCAGATATACTGAAGGTGAAAAAAACACCATAGTCATCAAGCAACTCAATCTAGTAAATATTATGGTTAATCTTCTTCAAGATTTTGAATAGACCATCAGCTCAAGGAGACAATATGTTTTGTCTCAAGTGTGGGAATCGTTCTCAGTTGAGGTGTATCCATACTAAGTCCCCTGGTTGGAAGAAAACAGTTCGGGGGTCTCGGCTACCAATTTCATGTTGTCTCTGATTGAATTTGGCGATCTTCTTGGTTATAGATTGGTGTAGTTTTACAATTCTTGAGCTCGATTGACTCTAGATTAACTCTCTTCAGTAGCTACTAGGACGCCGATCATGTCTAAGGAAATAGCGAGATTAAAGTCGTAGATAACCTCAAATGAGATCTTCCCAATAATGCTATGGACAATTCAGTTGTATGCGAACTCCATAACTGGTAAGCATAAATCTCAATCCCTTAAGTTATTCGCTATAATAGCTTTGAGCAAATTGCCTAGCATCCTGTTCACCACTTTAGTCTGGCCATTAAACTGAGGGTGGCTTTTGGAACTGAATACAAGTTTAGTTCCAACTCTTCTCCATAGAGTCTTCCAAAAATAACTCAAGAATTTTGTATCTCGATCTGAGACAATAGTTTTCAATACCCCACATAGTTAAACAATCTCCTACAAAAACAAATTAGCAATATATAGAGCGTCGTTAGTCCAATGGCACAGAATGAAGTATGCCATCTTGTTAAAGCAATCTACTGCAATAAAAATAAAATCTCTCCCTCTGGATGTCTGGGGCAACCCTAAGACAAAGTCCATGGTGAGGTAAGCCCAAAGTAAGGTTGGTATTGGCAACAGCATGTACTCTCCATAAGGTTCTCTCTTCCCCTTAGCATGCTTATAAACCTCACAACTATTAACTACCTTATGGACATCCTTGGCCAAACCTAGCCTATAAAAGTTCTCCTTCAACAGATTGCCGGTCTTGGTCTCCCTAAAGTGGCCTGATAATCCGCCACTATGAGCTTCCCTAATCAATAGCTCACGTGTAGAACAATTTGGTATGTATAGCCTTCGGTCCTTGAATAGGTAGCCTTCCTTAAGATAATATCCCTTGAAAGCAATTCCATCCCTGCACTGTTCTATGATAGGGCCGAAATGAGGATCATGAGCAAATTGCTTGGTAATGAGCAAGAATCCCAATAATTTTGTTTACAAAGTGATCAACAAGGTTTGCCGTCGTGATAGGGCATTAGCGACCACATTTGCACCTCCCTTCTTGTGCTGGATGATGTACGAGAAACCCTCCATAAACTCCAACCACTTAGCTTGCCTCTTCGAAAGCTTATTATGACTCCCTAGATGCTTTAAAGACTCATGGTCTATCTAAATAACAAACTCTCATAGCAGTAAATAGTGTTGCGAAACAGTAAAGACTCGGTAAAGAGAGTACAACTCTTTCTCATATACAAAATAGTTTAGGGCAAGACCACTAAGCCTCTCACTGTGGTAGGTGATGGGTAGTCATTCTTGAATCAGGACAACACCAATTCCCATTCCCGATGCATCGCATTCTAATTTGAAGGGTTTATCAAAATCTAGTAGTGAAAGGATAGGCACCGAGATGAGCTTCTCTTTGATCTCCCTAAAGCTTTTCTCAGCTCAATCGTTTTACCTGAACCCTTCATTCTTCTTTGTCAGCTCAGTCAAGGGGGGGGCTATGGTGCTAAAGTTTTTAATAAATCACCTATAGAAAAAAGCTAAGCCATGAAAACTTCAAACCTCAATGACATTCTTTGGCTTCAACCACTTAAGAACAGCTCGGATCCTCTCTTCATCTGCCCGGAGTCCTTCCCCTGACACTACAAACCCTAGGAAAATCACCTCTGTCTGGCAAAACATACACTTCTTCATATTCCCATACAACTTCTCAACTTGCAAAATGTCAAATACTTCACGAAGATATTAAACATAGTCATTCAGTTCGACACTGTATACTAATATATCATCAAAGTACATGACCATACATCTTCCAATTAGAGGGCACATTACATGGTTCATCAACCTCATGAATGTGCTCGATACATTGATAAGTTCAAATGGTATAACTAACCATTCATAGAGTCCATGCCTAGTCTTGAAGGTAATCTTCCATTCATCGCCCAGTCTCATGTAAATTTGGTGGTAGCCACCTCACAAATCAATTTTTGAAAATATCTTGAATCCATGAGCTCATCTAACATGTCATCGAGCCTCGGTATCGAGTATCTGTACTTGATAGCAATCCAATTGATTGCTCAACTATCGATACACATACACTATGAACCATTTTTTTTGGAACAAGCAGAGCTAGTACAGTACAAAGGCTCATGCTCTCCTTTACATATCCTCACTTTATAAGCTCATTTACCTGTTTCTTTAGCTTGGCTGCCTGCTCAAGATTCATCCTGTGTGCAAGTCGGTTTAGTAAGGCGATGCATGGCTATAGATCAATACAGTGCTCTATGCCTTAGGCTGAAGGCAATCCTTTGAGCAGTTCTTCTAGAAACAGGTCAGAAAACTCATTTAGCAAGCTTCAGATCTCTTTTGGAACATTCTCTAATTGCCTCATTTCCAACAATCTTCTAACCAACAGGAACATGGGTTCATCAGCCTTCTTTGCATATCGAATCTCTCCTCGGCTCATAACTAAGGCATTCTTCTTACTAGCTCGAGTGAGCTAATTGTAGATTTCATTTACTTAGGACGAGGTCAAGGGTTGTAACATAATCTTCCTTCCATCCTTAACAAAGGCATAAGTATTCTTATACCCGTCGTGAGTAACACATCGGTCAAATAAGTAAGGTCGTCCAAGTAGTAGATGTGAAGCTCCTATGGAGACGACATCATACACTACTTCATCCTTATACACATTCCCAATACTAAATGGTACGATCACTTATTCAGTTACGTGCAAAGCACCCTTATTATGAAGCCAATGCAGCTTGTAAGGTCAAAAATGCTTTGTGGTCAATAGACCCAATCTCTGCACAAAGGACTGTGTAACGACATTAGCAAAACTTCCCCTATTTACAATGATCATGCACAATTAGCCTTTAATGATATACTTGATATGGAGCAGATTCTCCCTTTAGTCTTCCTCAAAGCTCAACAAGGAACTCAGTATTCCTTTTAGGACTAGGGTCATCACTTCTCCCTAGTCAGCATAGACACAGGTCTCCTCCTCCTATTCAGATTTGGGTTTTCCAACATCCTTTCCTCTTCAAGTTTACTCCCATCGGTGCTATCCACCACATCTCCTTAGAGCACCATAACACATTGATTCAAACACTTAGTTGCCATGTATCTGAAACCTAAGTATCTAAAGCATTTCACCTCACTAGTCTTCCATCTAAAGGTTTGTCCTTTCTCATACATTCTCGGGGTCGACCTAGCCTCGGTTCAGCTTGGCTGACCTGCTCGACTCTGCTGGCTTACTCAACTTTCATTAGATCAGTCATTCCTATCCTTAGCCCTATATGGCCTCATCAGCTCTACTTGAACATTTCAACATAGTACAGGGGCTCGGGATAAAGTCTACCCAAGTTGGCTTGGTGCACTTTACCTCTGCTTTTAAACTCTCTATGCTATCTTAATTGCCTCTTCCAAGGTATAAAACCTTTGCACTTCAATGATGTTGTGAATCTCACACTTAAGCCTAGAAATGAATTTTGATATTGTGTAGGCCTCTAGTTCTTCCACATCGACTCAGACCATAAACATCTAGAATTCTCTTACATAGTCATCAACAGATCAACCTCCTTGGCAAAGTTCCTATAACTTTGCAAACGTATCTTGTAAGTAGGCCTCGATTACAAATCTACCTCCTAACAACCTTTTCATCTCCTCCCAAGTTCTAACACCCCATCTTCTATCCCTTGCTTTAACTGCGTTCAAATTTTTCCACCACATTGTCACATACCCAATAAACTCTACTGCAACAAGTCGAACTTTAACAGTATCTATGTACTTGTAACAATCAAACACCTTCTTGACCTTCTCTTCCAACTCTAAGTATTCATCAGCATCTCCGCTCCCACTGAAGGGTGGGATTTGAACCTTAACATTATCTAACCCTTGAGGAGATTGGTGTCCTCATCCCTGTGCTTGGTAATAATCAGACTCTTCTTCTTCCTCCCCAAACTCTTCAACATCCAACTTCTCATCATCTTCCTCAATCTCCTCTAACTTCAGTCTTCGTCTAGCAGCTCAGTTTGCCACTCCTCCAGCTCGCTACAGTCGAACTGGGCGATTGGCTCGACCAACTTAGCCATGAATATTTTTAGGTAGATTTTACAGCAGCATACCTTGGGGTTATTGCTTGTTAACTCGCATCACTATAATTAAACTTTCAACAAGGTTGGTCAATCTATCAAGTTCGTCATCAACCGACCTTAGGGTGTTATTACCATTATGACCATGACCAAGTTGAACACCAAGACTCTGATCACTAATAACACCCTGAACACTCGAATTTGACACAGTATAATACTTCCTGAACAGATTAACAATTTACTAACTTTAGTACCAAATAGTCACTCAAATAGAATAAAAACAAACTTGCTTTATTTTTGCAATTAGAAATAGAGTAAAAACAGAGTAACAATGAAACCACACTTGCTATAACACAAACACACTGTAATAGCTACAGAAGGAACATTGTAGCCACTAACAATAAAGCGTACTAAAACTTCACACACTCCCTCTTAGAACCGTGCTCTGATACTAGCAAAGCTTATGCATCTCTAAGGTCGAACACACAGAGGAACACTACAATGAAACGAGCCGAAAAGAAGCAAAAGAAAAGCTAACAAAAGCATGGGCAGTTATCAATTGGATATGATGCACCAATCAGTCCTACTCGACCTACAATCCACTAGATAAGATACACCAGTTCGAATTAAAGGGTCACTCACCACTATTCCTTATTAAACGGAATAGATGAGAGTTGAATGGCAATGAGAACACTAAGGTTACTTAAAGTAAATAATTTTATATTGAATGGTTGTTCCTTGCATACAAGAAAGTGGGGATTTATATACCCATCTACTAAGCTTACTTTACATATATAAAAAGACAAAAGGGTATTGTACAATTAGGTTACGTAAAACATACTAAAAGGGGTAAAAGAGACAAACAATATTCAATACAAAAAAGAAATAATCATTTTCGAAAGTTATGTTCAGCAGACATGTATTGCTTAATGGTTGGACATTAGGAATATGATACAAGATAGGTAGAAGCAGGAAAGCATTGTAGTCAAGGACCGACCTGATCTAGATCAGGTCAGATGCCAAACAATTTGGTAAGGAAGTCAACAAAATTGGAGTCAGATGCTAGTGGTAAGTTGGGGAGCTCAGCTCGGCTAGTCTTAGGCTGTCTTCTAGATTAGGACTTCACTGCTAGGTAGGAGCATATCTAACACATATAAGGATCAAGCAGATAGGTTGACAGGAGATCAGTTCGACATAAGGATCCCCATCTCAGCTTTGGTTTCGAGTTAGTATTCTCCACGTAAGTCCTTGGAGTCCTCTAGCTCAAATACACGTGATTGGCCCAAGGGGCTAATTCCTATCAATGAAGGTGTTGGAAACTCCATATTCTTCAAGCAATACTAACTTACAGACATTGGGGTTTATCTTCTCAATCACTGTAAAAGGTCATCTTCTCTCCAAGATAACTCGTTCTTCCTTACTTTAAGGAATCTATCCTTACCAAGGTAAATCTAGATAAAGTCTCCATGCAAGAATTACCTAATTCTTCTTCCTCAGCCTCTTCTTTTGAGCTTGGATGCAACTTAGGTTAGGTGGTCTATAACCTTCTGGTGCATGGCTAATATGCCTTTGGATCTTTCGATAGCTTGGGGGTCTATAATTTGATTAGATGAAGGAATTAAATCAAGTGGGATCTTAAGATTACATCCATATGCAACCTCAAAGGGCGGCTTCTTGGTGACATTATGGACGGTCTAGTTGGAAAAGCAAATTAAATGATCGATAAGCACGTATCCCATTCATTTAGATTTCTTCCCATAGCAACTAAAAGTAGATTTAGGGTCCAATTGACAACCCCAGCTTACCCGTCTGTTTGAGGGTAGTAGAATGTACTAAACAGTAGTTTGGTTCTTAGACGCTTCCATAGGATCTTCCAAAAAATGGCTTAAGAACTTAAGGTCTCGATCAAACACTATAGTTCTCTGTACTCCATGCAGCTTAACCACTTCATACAAAAAGAGAAAAGAAATAGAAGTAGTATCATTAGTTCTATTGTATGGCACAAAGTGTGCCATCTTGCTAAATTGATCTACGACCACCATTATAAAGTCCTTCCTATGAGACGTCTTCCGTATTTCCAATACAAAGTCCATATTCAACTCGGACCATGGCTTAGTTGGGATAGACAAGGGCAAATAGGATACTTGTTTAGCTCAGCTCTTTGCTCCATGGCAGGTTGCACATCTCTCGATCACATATTATATATCCTTCATTGTTCTCAACCAAAAGAATCTTGAAGCCACAACTTTATAAATTCTGTGTTGGGAAGAATGGGCTCGTAATCCCCCTTCATGTACCTCTCGCACCAACAATTTACGTGTTGAACAGGTCGGGAAATATAACTTTCCCCTCCTAAACCAATATCTATCCTCCCTGTGATAATCATCAATTGTTCAGCCATCTTTACATCAAGCATGGATTGCGCTAAATGCAGATCTTCAACATACAAACCCTTGATCACTAAGAATCCAAGAAGTCCCATCAGAAGCCCGGTCAAGAGGATATGTTATCAAGATAGGGCATTAGCCACTACATTATTCTTACCAGTCTTGTACTTAACAACATAAGAAAATCCCTTCATGAATTCAATCCGCTTAGCTTATCCCTTAGATAGTTTGGGTTGGCTCTTCAAATATCTTAGTAACTTATGGTCAATATAGATCACAAATTCTCTAGGCAACAAGTAATATGGCCAAACAATTAAAGCTTAAATTAAGGAGTAGAACTCCTTATCATACATAAAATAATTTAATATAGCTCCTCAGAGCTTCTCACTAAAGTAGGTAATTGGTCAATCCTCTTACATTATCATGGGACATATACTAATTCCAAAGGCATTACATTCTACCTCGAACATTTTGTCAAAGCTCAATAGAGCTAGGATAGGGGCAATTGTTAACTTCCTCTTCACTTCCTTAAAACTCAATTGTTCCTTCTCTCCTAATATGAACTCAACATTCCTCTTTGATAGTTCAGTTAATAGGGCTACAATAGTACTACAATTCTTGATGAAGCGGTGATAAAAAGATGCTAGGCCATTGATGCAAACCTACGAACACACAATGGGCATAAACCATTAATGGGTATGCAATGTTAAAGTGTGATGAGGAATAGGAAGTGGAAGGGGGTTTTGATTGTAAATGTATATGAATATCACGCACCAAGACACAAACACAATCAGGAGTTAAGCTTAAAATAGAGTTTGATGCAACTCACGAATACTAAATGTCACTGGGGTTTCAAATGAAGATTAAATGTAACTCACTAACTCGCTCAAATGAAGGGGTTCACCACAATCTTAAGGACAAGATTGATAAGAACGCAAGAAAGATTAAAGAGTTATCCGACACTCAATAACCCAGCAATGTTAACTCTAAGAGCACAAGAATGACTTTGCTCAAAAGAGGAAAGTTCCAAGTGTGAACACACTATCTGAATATTCTTCACTTATCTAATCCTCTGCTAACTACAAATGTTATTATTTATAGTAAGTCCTAAAACCCTAGTGGTAAAAATGTAAATAATGTATAAGGCCTTAAACCCTAAAGAATGGCTCACAATCGAAATAAGGAAAATATTTACAAAATATATAAACTGTGCATTTAACAGAGTTGTCAACATGTAGACGTCCAAACTGTTTGTGGGCCCGAGCAAGGGCCATTTGG
Organism: Lumnitzera littorea; assembly: GCA_024138015.1. NCBI lineage: Eukaryota > Viridiplantae > Streptophyta > Magnoliopsida > Myrtales > Combretaceae > Lumnitzera > Lumnitzera littorea. Next base: position 96,178,893 of record JAMXBB010000006.1, read on the forward strand.
CAGTCAGGTGCCTGAGCTGGGGTAGGATGTTTAGGAGTCTTACTATGCTTAGGTAAGCTCTCGATGAGGTTGGCCCACAGTTGCTACACCCGTGGATTGCTTAGTGTAAACTTTCTTGTGTTGTGCCAAGCTGTTGTTTAGCCTCGAGTGTTTGGCCATGTGGTCTCTTGACTTCTCAATAGATGATAGACATGATGTCAAGTAGCTCCTTTTCTTCACCTCAGTCTTCTAGTATTAGCTTGGCTTCGGCAAAAGCTATTCGGCCTTAGCTTTGAACAATTTAGCCTTGGATTAAGACAGGTCGGCTTCAGCTTCCAAAAGGTCGACATTAGCTTGAGACAAGTCAACCTAGACTTAAAGATTATCCTGGACTGATTCCTATTAGCCATGAAAATTATTAACGTCAATAGAACAGGTTAGCACAGGCCATTCAGTAATCGCCTTAATCTTCTCTTCATCAATATGTATTCTACCTCCACTCATGAAAAATCCAAGAAAGATTACTTCTAGCCAACAAAAGTCATACTTCTTCAAATTGGCGTACAGTTCCTCGGCTTGGAGCTTGTCAAAGGCAACTCCAAAGTGTTTACAATGTATCTTTAAGTCAAGACTGTAAACAAGAATATCGTCAAAGTTTATAACAACAAACTTCCCAATCAATTCTCGAAGCACATGGTTCCTCAATCGCATGAATGTAGGCATCACTAGCCATTCATACAATCCATTTCGCGTCTTGAATGTGGTCTTCTACTCATCTCCTTCCTACATTATAATATGATGGTATCCAAATTTGAGATCAATCTTAGAGAAGATCCTAGCATCATATAGTTCATCAAGCACGTCATCAAGCTTAGGTATGGGGTATCTGTACTTAATAGTAATTTGATTGATAGCTTGGCTATTCATACTCATTCTCCAAGTGCCTTCTTTCTTTAGCACCAATAAATTTAGGACAACACATAGGCTTAAGGACTCTGTTAGATGTCCCCTCTTTATCATCTCATCTACATGCTTATGGAGCTCAACTAGTTTATCAAGATTCAGGCTATATACTAGCTTGTTTGATAGTACAACTCCAAGCTGTAGATCTATAGCTTATTCTATTCCTTTGATCGAAGGTAAATCTTCTAGCAGTTCGTCAAGGAACAAGTCAACAAACTCCTTCAACAAGTCATTCACTTTAGCAGGTATTTCAACACTTACGACCTTCAATTCAAGTAATCTTTTGACTAATAAAAAGGTTGATTCTTCATGTTTCTTTTCTCTAGATAGCTCAACACATGTCATCACTAAGGTCTCCTTCTTTAAGGCTCCACTAAGCTAAGCCTGCATGGTCTTGACTTGTTTAACAAATAAGGGACTCAACCTCACCTTTCTTCCTTCATGATCAAAAGAACAAGTATTTCCCCTCCCATCGTACATCAAATGCCTGTCAAACATGCATGGTCTTCCTAAAAGTATATGTGAAGTACTCATAGGCAACACATAGCAAAGAACTTTATCCTGATAGTTGTCAATGTAGATCAACACATCCATTTGCTTGGTCACTTGCAAGGCTCCTTTGTCACTAAGCTAATGTAGTTGGTAAGGTTTAGGAAGGGGTTTGGTTGGTGACTTCAACTATTAAACCATGAAAGCAAATGCTACATTAGTACAACTACCATTATTTGCAATGAGAGCACACAGCATCTCATTAACCTTACAACCAATGTAGAATAAGTTCTCAAACTGCTTATCTTCAAGTACAAGACTCATGCTCATTACTCATCTCAACACCATAGTTACGAGCATGAAATCACCCTCTTCACTATAAATAATCTCTTCCTCTTCTGATTGATTAATTTGTCCAAGTTCCTTCAACTCTTTAACTTCTTCATTGATATTATCAAGCTTAATGGTCAACACTTCGCCTCTAATCACCATGGTCCTTCTGTTTGGATACTACGTCGTCGGGTACCCAGATCCTTAGCAGCACTTGATTTCACTAGTCTTCCTTACTAAGCTCTATCCTTTCTTAAATTTCCTTAGGGGTTCCTTCTCCTCAACTTAGGTGGCTAGAGCAAGTCAAACTTCAACAACTTTACTTGGTTCCGATCACATAGCTTTGTTTAGAATAGGTCGACTAGGGGTAAGCCAACTAACAGGAACTTGATATCTATTCATCTAGCATCTCTCTATCCTTTGAGCAGCTTAGATCAACTCATCTAAGGATCCAATGTCTCTTGTTTCAAGAATATCGCTAATCTCATACTTCAATCCACTGATAAATCTTAAGATAGTTTGATCTTCTAGCTTTACAAGCTCACAGTGGATCATCAACATTTAGAACTCTTCCACATAGGCATCAACACTTGATCCTCCTTACCTCAACTCCTACAACCTTTTGAAGGCATCATGTAAATAGTAGCTCGGTATAAATCTTCTTTTCACCACTCTCTTCATCTCATACCAATCTCTAATCTCTTTCTCTCCTTCTCTTCTTCACTTAGCTTATAGATTTTTCCACCACAGGGCAACATAACCTATGAAGTCCATAACAACTAGTCTCACTTTGGCATTCTCAAGAACTTCATGACATTCAAACTACTTTTCTATCTAGTCAACCCAATATAGTCCTTAGCATCACCACTACCAGAAAAGCTCATAATATGTAGCCTCAATCCTTTTACTCTAAGAGCTCGGACATTCCTTTCCTCAAGCTCATAGTATTCTTCTTTCTCATCCCCTAGCTCCTTATCTTCTTCTTCTATTTCTTCTATCATGAGTCTTCGACGAGCAAGTCTATTGACTCCTCCAGCTTATTATTGCCTAGATAGGAAATTTGCTCAACCAGGCCAACCATTTCCTCCTTCAGGCACTTCATTTACTCAGCCTCTATCTGGGTCATTTCTTACTCACTACCTGTCCTCATTTATGGCAGTCACTAGGCTAATCATCAAGTCAGTAAGCCTATATTCGTTTGTAGATTGGGGTATGAAACTCCCTTGTTGACTATGGCTATTACAAGCACCACTCTCTTGATTACCTAAGGTCCTTTAAACACTAGAATTGAACATTGTCATTTACTTCAATAGACTAACAACTAAAACATGCTTCAAAAACCCTCCTTCGAACAATAACAAATGGGACTAATACACCAAAAACTACTATAACAACAGCAATATTACTCAACTCAACAACAGAACTAACTAAACATGCATACTTTGTTTCATGAACATAAAACAGGGGAAAACAAAGCACTAAACTTCCTAAACTCAATACACTACTCCAACACTCACTACAACTATGCACAACTCCCTTAACACTTCGTAATCCTTAACTCACTAACTTCACACACAGCACACCATAGGAAATCACTAAAGAACATAACATACTATAAACTTACTTGAACGTAACCAAGCTCTGATACAAGGATGATATAAATCATTAAGAAAGGTTGACACATGGCTACCGATATTACGTGTAACCTAAGGTGGGTCCAAACCTTAAGACAATTCAAAAGATGAATGAGAGTTGAAGGTTAAGTAAAGGTCTTTGGTGCACCAATGATAAATATGACACACTAAGGCCTCACACAATCTTAGGTCACACTTGATATGACGCAGAAGTATGACCAAAGGTCACTTACCACTAATCCATGCTCAAATAGCCTAGATAAGAGTAAGAGAAATCAAGCAAGTAGGGGACACTTAGCTCATAAAGGGTAAAATTTTGTATTTTGATGATTAATGACTGATGTGGTTAATATAATTTACAAGTATTTATATGCCCCAATTAGGGCAAGTCCTAGGTTACTACAAATAACTAAAAAGATTCCTATTAGAAAAGGAAAAATACATAGTATGCAAAGGCAAATCAATGAAAACAACAAAAGGAATATTCTTGCAAAGATGTCAAAAGGTGGGACACATGTCTGCTCCTTAATCCAGTAATCCAAAAGGTATTAGGCGCCGAATAGAGCTGTTTAAGTTGGTGACTCGATAGATCGGCAATTTATGGTCTGGAGAAGGCTAGCTCAACAAATGGTCACTCTTCTACTTGACTTCAGTTAGTCAACTCGGTAGTAAGGTAGCTCAACCTTGGACATTTGTTAACTAGGTAGCAAGTGTGTTCATTGTTCGACATTAGATTTGCTCGGTAGCATTGGTGACTTCTTCACCCTCTACTTGGAAAAGGGTAAATAATTCAAAGGGGCTCAGAAGGAACATTAGGTCAGCTCAAATGAGGTGCTCCTCATCTAGGGTCAAATCTTGTTTGACTACTTGATGCACTAAAGAAATAAGGCCATGCGCCCTCAATTGGGTGATCAATCCTTGATTCCTATCATCCCCTCTAGGTTGTTTGAGATTTAGGATCAAATCTTGATTGGCATTGGGCAACTCATCCTCAAAGACATATGGGTGGAGATCATAAACATTGAAGGTATTGGAAACTCCATATTCTTCAAGCAAACCTACCTTACAAGCATTAAGGTTGATCACTTTGAAAGATCCATTTGCTATCTGGGGCAGTTTGCTCTTCCTTTCATTAGGGAATTGGTCCTTATTAAGGTAAATGCAAACCAAGCCTCCATATAAAAGTTCCTTGATTCTTCTTCCTCGACCTCTTCTTTTGAGCTTATATGCGACTCAGGTTAAGTGGTTTATGACCTTCTAATACATGGCTCAGATGGCTTCAAATCTTCCAACAACTTAAGGGTCTTCAATTTGATTGGATAAGGGGACTAGGTCAAACGAGAGCTTAGGATTGTATCAATACAATAGAGAAGAAAATATTGCAAATTACTTTATGCCATTGGAATAGGTCAGAAGTATAGAGTATTATCATATTCTTAGTCATTTTCTTCAAAGTTGTTGAATTGAGATATACTCAACATGACATATGAAGCTAGATACAATTATCAATATGAATACAAAGATATAATATCACGAATTCTGGAACTTGATAGATATGGTTTTCTAAATGAATAGTTGGATTGGGAATTTCAAGTAGAAAGAATTTTGCAAGATTATCCATGTTCTAAGGTTGAAAAGGAAGATATAATCAATGCGCAACTTAAAGGCTTTGATGAAGTTTGGTGAAAGAATGTAAAGAGAGAAAGAATTTTGAATGGAGAAGAAAATACATGGACATCAATGAAGTACTTAGTTATGAGAAAATTTGTGCCACCACATTATCCAGACAAATTACATGAACAATTGTCAACTTTGAGGCAAGGGCACATGAATGTCAAAGAATATACACATGAGTATGAAATACTTTTTAAACGATATGAGTTGTATGAATCTCGTTCTTCTACTATATCTCGATTTCTTAGAGGATTGAACTTGAAAGTTGCTAAACATATCAATTCTTCAAGAGTTAGAACCTTCAATGATGCTATTCAAGCTAACCTCTCTAATGTGATGGATCAATTGAAGATGATAAAGACTCAGGTTGAAATGCTTAGGGATGAAATGAGATGATAGAGGAATGATGAATTAAAGGATAATGAAGAGGAAGTTGAGGAGATGGAGATGAAGAGGACCTAGTTGAGTATGTAGAAGAGAGATTAAATTGTAAGGAAGTAGAGGGGATGTTGATTATTGCAGAAGAAGAGATCGTAAGATCCGAGTTAGTCAAACATGATAAGTTGGAAGCGCTTGAGATTAAGGAACAATTTGAGGTCTTACTTATAGGGGATCCATGAGCTAATGGTCTTTTGTATGACCCCGAGATCACATTATTTCCTTTGATTGATAGTTGCTAGAACTACTTGGGTACAGTTGATTAGGTCCACGAGAAATGGAAAAAAGGGTCCATGACAAAAAGTGAGCTCACTATGAGTAGAAAGAGTGATGGCTAATGATCGCATTGGTGGTAGAGCTTGATTATTTTTACATGCTTATGTTTTATTTTTGCAAGATAGTTTTTTATCTAGGTAGAGCTATGAGTAACCCATTGCCAAGTTTTGGAGTTGAAAATTCTCCAAATGAGAGGGAATGATAAGCTATAGGGTACTACCCTAACCAATTGCCAAGTTTTTGGCTATATTGGAGACCTACTCGTGAGTTCTTTATGTGTCAAAGACTAATTTATGAGGTCTATCTATGTTGGAAACCTACCTATGAGCTCTTTATAGCTAAAGCTAATATGGACAGACAGGTTGGCTCAACTATGTTGGCTCAAATTAGGTCAGTCCATCAAGTCAATAGGTTAGGTTAACAGGTTGACACAATCAGGTCGGCCAAAATTTCAGGTTAACCCAAAATAGGTCTCCGAGTTCTCCAATAGCTCATCAACCTAGTTCAATAGCTTATCACCTGAATATCTCATTTATCTATTTTTACTTATGTTATTTGGAGTTCTTATTTCTGATATTATTCCCAACTTGCCCTCATGTTTTATTTTGTATTTACATGAATGCCATTAAGCCATCTTTTTAGTCTCTTTATTTACAAATTTATTACTATGTATTAATAGGACACATGTATAGGGTTTTAGATAGAATTTGCAAATTAATGAATACACTTTTCTCTTAAAAAGCTCTCTCTTACTGGCTCTTATTAATCCATTTAATAAGGATTGTGGCAAGCAACCCTAAGTATCTCTTTATGCATCATATCAAAGTGATGATTAGGCCATTTAAGATTTAGCTGGTGCGTCATATGCAACTAAGTAGCTCACAAATTTGCTAAAAACCATGTAAAACCCATTTTTATTTTTATTCCTTCGATAGGATCAGAATCTTACCTACCTTGATATTATTGCCCTTATCTGTCCTTGGTGCGACATATCAGAAACCCAACCCAATATAATGTATATATACATATTAATAAAAATATTTACTCTTAATTTGAGCACCATGCATACCTTACACAAGTTCTTATATGAATTCGTAGATAAACACATGGACTTAATATCACGCATAACCAAAGGGGTTGGCTCTAAGCCACAAGATGGCTTGAAAAGTAAATGACAGTCGAGGGATGAGCAAGGATTCCCATGCATTGATGATGGATATGACGCACCAATGCCTCACAATAACTCAGGTCACACTTAATATAATGCATAAGTATGGCCGGAGGTTACTCGCCACTAGTCCACGCTCGAATGGGTTAGATAAGAATAGCTCAAGAGTAAGGAAAAAGGACATTTAGCTTAAGAGAGAGTAAAAAGGTTTAGTGTATTCTTCTGTGTATGGTTATGCGACTATTACATTTTGCGGGTATTTATAATACCCTGTTAGGAGAAGTCTTAAGTTATAGAAATTACAAAGAATAAATCCTTATTTGCTAAATAAAAAAAGGGAATAATTAATAGGGATATGAAATCACACAAAAGAACATCCTCTATCAGAAAAGACAGTACGGTTGTCAGAAAGGACAACATATGTGCGTTTTACTCAATCTGTGATTCTGACAATATTGTGAGCCAAGTAGGGGTGGTCCTTTAATCAAGTCTATTCAGCGTTGGCAATTTAACGCCCTAACGGCTGGGGCTGGATAAGGGTTAGATCAAGGGCAACTCACATTTGAGTTACCCTCGGCTGATCGACCCTTCACAATTATCAACTCAACCTCAACACTCTAGAGATGGCTATTTTCCTAATTTGTTGCTTGGACTAAGCTATAGCGAGGGGTTGGCACCATGTGTGGGCTAATCACCTCAATAACTGTCACGCCCCGAAGCAGCAAAGTCGTAACAGCCCCCGCCGTATAAACCATCCTAAGATAGAAGTTGACCTTACAACCGCTATCTTAGACCTGATCTACACAAGGCGTCCACAACTAACTCGCTTTGAAGGAAACAATTTGTAATTTAAATAAATCATTTATCTAAGAAAGTGAGGAAATATATATATATATATTATAATACAGTTATTGCAATTAAGGTTTATAATATTTCTCCGTAATATATTTCCTAGTTGTTACATTATTCAAAATGAAAAGTTCTAAAGTAAAGGCTTAAACCTTAAAAATATCTGTTTATTCTTCACATGTTTTTCCTCACTCCCTAGGATCCAGCAGTTGCTAGCTTCAGGGTAGTGGTTTGCCGCTTCTTAGCCAGGACCTACACGACGTCTATAGGGATGTGAGCACCACAGCTCAGTAAGTAGGGGCGAAGGGCTTAAAACTATACCAGAAACACAACAAGGTTTTCAATCACTTATTAGATGCAATGCATGTGCAAGTAAATGTCATCGCACGACGTTGTCCGGCCCGTCATGAGATTAGAGAAATTGCGCCCGCTCTAATCCGAGTTGAGGAGTTACCGTTAATGCAACAGTTCACGACCAAACCCAGGCTTGTGTAATGGAGACCATGCTCCTCCCGCGACTACCTTCGAACCACTGTCTTCACCCTCGCTGCGACCTCCTCTCCTGTCACTTAGTTCAACTGAGGCTGAAGAAGGGACCATTTTGCAATCCTGCGCTATCCCTTCCGAAGGGGTCGGTATTTGGCCGGAGAGTCCTAAGTTCCCCTAACGGGTTGCCATGCATGTCCGATTAGGATTACTGGTCGGATATTTGATTAAGTCCAGTTTAGGGTGATCAATCATTACATACAATTCATACAATATGTGCCAGAGCAACAAACAGAATCATAGCATCACCCATAATCAAGCACATGCATACATTCAACTATCTAACAAGCACAACCAAGCATAATCTTAAGCCTCCAAAATACAGCATCGTATTAATCCCAACTTACCTCGACTCCTCGCTCACTCACTCGAGGTCCGATTTGCTCAGGCCATCGCCGATCATCCCTATAACACAAACGTGGTTTCAGTTTTTTATATAATTGTTATAGGTTCGTTTTATCCTATAATGCTTATTGTTAGGTTTTGTTTAAGGTTTAATATGCCTAATTATCTAGGTATTAAGTCTTTTACAATTATTCTAAGTTTGGGGTTAGGTTCAGGTTCGGTTTTCACATCGATTTCTAAATTAGGTTTTTAGTTCGATTTCTAAGTAATGTTTTAGATTCCAACCCTAAAATTCCGTTCCAACCCATAATGTGAAATTAATCACCTTACTTCCCAATCTCCTAAATACCATTATTACCTGTAATTAGTATTTTATTTTATCCGGTACACTTAAATCCCTATTTGTGTATCGAATTTACTCCTAATGTGAGAAATTTTTACATTTTTCATATAATTACATAAATTCAAGTTTCTCATCAGATTTATTGTATATTTTTATTATTATCATAATATCAATTTTTATTATAATATTTTTTATTTATTATATTTTCAAAAATTACACATTATGCATTATTGCATATTATGCACATAATGCATTTCTAATATTTCTATTATCCTAATTACCATCTCTAAATAGCAATTATTATTCCAAAATATCTAAATCCATCCTAAATCAAATTTTACTCCAAATTTTCCTGATTTTACTCCAAATTTTACAAAATTAACTATTTTTTCCTATTACTCATTTACTACATAATTAACCTAATAATTACATCTAACACCCTAATTACTACAAGTATCATACTCCATCAGATTTCAACATCCTAAAACATATAATTATTCATTAAATCAGTAATTAACTATTTAATTTCTTAATTAATCCTAAATTACCCATTTTATGCCTCATTTTAGGGCCTAAAAATTATCTAAAAATTTCGAAAATTAATTTTTGAAAATGGGCTTCATAGCATTGCTCTATATCATCTGAGTAATCTACACAAAAATTTTGGGCTTGAAACTACACTCCTAAGGCCATTTATTTCTAAACCGAAACATACTCGGTTTTGCACGATTTCTTAGGGACCATATATTACGGGACATAATTTCATCAAAATAATATTTTTCCTACAAACTACATACAAAAATATCTTAGAATAACAAAATTCATAATTTTATAATTATATTTACTATTTTTACAAAATTACACAAGATTCGGGCTGAAAATCGGACTCACCGATTTGGGTGGCTTCGGCCACCGCGGGCCACCGTGGCCTTATCGACCGGCCTGGGCGCTGCCACCACCGTGTGGTGGTGGTGGTGGCCGTCCACTCCCAGCTCCTCGTCTGGTGTGGATTCCCTTTAAAATCCTTAACTGCATAGTTTTTCTTATTTTTTTTTATTTTTGCTGGATTTTCTCTCGAATTTTCGACTCTCCCTAATTTTCTCTGATTTCTAACTGTCCAAATGAGTTCCTGGATTTTTCCTGCTATTTATAGGGTTTTAGGGGATTTATTGTGCATTAATTTGGACAAGACAAGTGCTTTATCCCTAAATTTCTGGCTTTTATGTTGTTCTAATTTAATTGGTTGAATTTTATTTTTCAGATTCTGACTTGCCATGACCAATCTTGCATCATTCCACACCCTTCTGATTTTTTTCTGATTTTTCCACAATTATTTTATAATTTTCTTTAATTATTTGCTTAGTTTTTGGCCAATTTAGGTAATTTCGCGTATTTTTATCTACACGTAAATACATGTAGGGTACACGTGAACATTCCTAATTATTATTTTGGTCATTTTAAAATTTTTAGTATACATATAATCTATCTCTAGTAATTTATTAGTTATTATATTACACTTTTCGCCTTTTCGGTAATTAGCAATTATTATGCTTAAAATTTGAAAATTTTATAGTCTCTTATTTTATTGCTTATTTTCTTAAATTTAAGTTTACGGGGTCATTTTTACTAATATTCTTCTCAATAGTTTATAATTTGGGTTTGATCGGATCTTTTAACCGATCACCCTAAACATTGGGTTCTAAGTTCAATCCTACAGTAAATTGGCTTAGCTTTAGGGCTTACATTAACTTCCTGGATGGTGTGGAGAGCGAAGTAGCTCGACATATCAGACTGGGGAAAACACTACTCCTTGGCACTTAACTCTCCTCAAACAACTCGACGAACCATGTGAGAAAGCCATCGAGCTTGAGAACAAGTGATCAGTCCTTGATCTCTATCAAGTTCTACCTTGTACAACATATTTGATTCTTAATTTTTGTCATTATATAAGTTAGTAAATTTAATCATAATCCTACTTAACTTCTTTCACTCTACTCTCTCTTTAATCCCATCTAAACCCTATCAAAACCTACCCCCATAGAGTCCCTTGAATCTTATAAAAACCTACCCTTGTAAGGTTCTTGACCCTATAGGGTTAGATTTTAGGAATGTAAGGCAAAAGCATATAAGGTTTTTATAGGGTTTAGGAAATACATGATTTTATAGGGGTAGGTTCAAGTTTCATAAAGCCCATCCCAAACCCACCTATTTGCATCCCTAATGTGATTTGACAATTGATAAGGTAGTATAAAAAAATTGTAAACATTTGAATTTCCGTAGACCCATTAACCAATAATGACCTGACACAAAACCATTCACCTAAATGTGCAAGGCATATGCTAATCATATGACCTTTCCTAACCTTTAAATAGTGACCAATGACAAGGGTGAATGACCATGGTGTAAGACAACCAACTGTGCTTAAATCTTCCAATCTATATCATTTTATTTATTTTTTTTATGGATTTGGATGAAAATTTAACATCATTTATCAAAAGTTTGATATAAGTAACCAATTTGTTTTGATATTCAATTCAATGAAATTAAAAAATTTGAGCTTTATCTTCTCAACACCAACAGAGCCAATTAATACTCATCTAGAGCTACAAAATTGATTCAAATTGCAATATCATAATGCAAGAGTCCATGGAGCTAAAAAGCATACTTAATTTCACCAAAAATCACATGAAAAAGCTCCATGAACCACTTTCTCTCTCTATACTATTGACCTCCAAAGCCCCACACTCTCTCTATCTTTTTTTCTACAACCACTCAATCCCGAAGCAAGCTAGTGGAATTAATTGGTTTCTAGAGGATCTTAGTATAGTAAAAATTAAAACTTTTTCTATAAACGTTCATCTAATTGGTAGCTTTGAAAATTAGAACCCACCATTATCTATCACCCTCTACCACTTCTAGGCACAAACCATCACAATAGGTGCATCCTCGTCTTCGAGAATCTAAAGTCCAACAAATCTACTAGTCCCAACAACTGCTAGAGACACCTTAACTAGCACCACCACCATTACCGCTACTTCTCTTTTTCACATATCACATGTATAAGAAGCATTCAACTCTCTTGAAACTCTACAAACCGATTATGATTTTAAAGAAGGTTTTAGTTATAAAGGATTTAAATTAGGGTTTACATGCTCTCTTTTCCTCTCCCTAACTCAATTTCATTTGAATTGGGGCTTTTGTTCTATTCACAAACCAGTTCATCTTCTTCTTTCAACGAGTTATATTTATTTTCTTTTCTTTTCTAGGTTATCATTCTTTTGAATCCAACTGGACATCCAGGTAGATGGCATTGTGCTTATTTCATATATTTTCACACATCACACTACTATTGGTTAGTAGGTCCATATAAGCTAGCGGAGCTTAACAATGGTAAACAAGGTAGTATAAGGAACCTTGAAAAGTTTATTTAGGTATTAAATTGACACATTTAAAGTTTAGGTACTTAATTGTAAAAATAGGCAAAGTTGAGGTAATATTTGTGATATTAAGCATCCAAGGAATTATAGGAGAGCCAGTCTGTAGAAGAGTCTGGATACATCATGTTCTTATTTTAGAAGGGAAAGTTAGAAACTTTACTCTTAAGAAGAAATTTGGAGACAAAAGGTTACATGGAGTAAGTCATATTAAAGTTTAAGGGGGTCCTTAGAAGGGGTGGTAAGAATATATAAAGAAGAGAGAGGAGATACAATCAGTAGGAATCGTAAAAGAAAAGGCATATTGGGGTTTAGGGGGCTGTTTAAGGAGGATGGCAAGAAGACACAAAGAAAAAAGAGGAGATACAATTGACAAGAGCTATAAAAAAAAGGGGGATTATTTAATCTAGACCATTTATTTTTAATATTACACTTTAAATCCTAGAGAGTCTAACTTTAGAGAACTTTAGAAGTAATTGATCAATAAAATACTATTATTAAATTAAATAATATGATAAAGATAAAGAATAAAAAAGAGTAAGGAAAAGAAAAAAGATAAGCCCTTAGGGCAACTATGGTTGTTGCCCATAACTAGTTACCTTAAGATGAAAGTTGGCCACTGATGTACGTAACTAGTACTTATAAATCCTATCATCTTCCTTAGTAATTAACACAAGTAAAAAAACTAACCATAAGCTACCATGTCTTTTAGGTGTAACTACAACACTATTTTTCTTTGAAAAATTCACCATTTGATTATACTTATCAAGGAAGTACCACAAAAAAGAGGTCCTTCAGGAAGGACTATTTCCTTTTCGCTATAGGTAAATTTAAGATGATCAACTTCATATTCTAGGATGTTACCTTGTTTGTGTAAGTGTAGGCATCAAAGTGATGTTGCTAAATGCAACCAATATAAATCTCGCACTTTGTATAACCTTAGAAGGTGATATGTAGAGGGATTACTTCTAAAGGGGTAGACAAGATGAGAAACGTATAGGTTCACTAGATCAAACCTACAAAGAATAGATGAAAGAGTTTTAGTACATCAACATTACCATTCTTGAGCTAACTTAACTCATTCGTTAATTGATACTTGTTTGATCTTCAAGATTAAAAGTTTTACAAACTTATACCGTTTCTCTAATCTCTGAAAATTGTCTTAAATGAGAAGACATTATTTAGTATTTATAAACTCTTAAATAAGTAGAGAATGGTTCTACTGCACAAACCTTGGTTTAGTTTAAGAAGTGTTTTATTGTAACCAACTCCTTAAAACTCATAGTAGAGTGCAATAATTTTATCTAGTCTCATGATGGACCAAATGACATCATACAAATGGCACTCAATTGCTACACAACACTTGATGGTTGATAGCCCTATATTGTTTGTATGTTAAGTATAATCTTTATACCTTATCACTTACTAAGCAAATAGCCATGGTGATCAATAGATTAGATGAAGCATGCTCATTTTAAGGTTTTCTTGATAAGTTAATTTATAGCCTTCCTTATTAAGTGTATGAGCCATTCAAGAGGTTAAGCTCCAATAAATCAAAGTAACAATCCTAGTTCTGAGCCCACTGAGTCAAATCACTTTATGCCATCTAGACTATATATTTGACTCCTTGGGGTAGGCTCTTTAGGTACTGTCACCTAACCTAAGGAATCTAACCTAAATCAATGACAAGCTTACCTCATTATCTTAATGTAACCAATTTAGTCCTCTATGTTTTTATCCTTACCCAATTTATTTGAATGGAGTTTAAATATTTTGGTCATCAATTGCATGTTTTGAAAAGCTTGGTTAATACTAAGTACATGTGCTATAAAACAATTACAATGTTGCTAAGGGTGCTTATGTAGCTAAAGGCTTCATATTGTCAATAGATCATGATACATGAGAACAATGCCAACATCAAAAATTTACTATTATTATTATTATTATTATTATTATTATTATTACGTAAATACATATATTTTAATGCATAAACTTAAGGTGGCATCTAATTGTGTGCATCAATTTTAAGATTACTAGAGTGACATTAACATTAATGCAATGCTAAATGTCCTTAAACAACTCATAAACTTAGGTCGAGTCAATTTTTATACATATATACTTTTTTCATTACTCTTCTACTTTTTCTTTTTTATTTGTTTTTATAACTAAGTTAACCCCTTATGATTGTTAATAGAAGCTTCAAATGAGTCTTTAGTATGAGAAAATCCTAGCATAAAATCATTTGACTATATTTTTGGGCCAAAACCCATTGGAAAGGCCCTATAAATTTTTTTTTTTGTTATAGTGATAGAGAGGCTAAACGAGCTAGCTTAATTGGGTAAGAAGCAACTTAGAGAATTTTTTCAACTTCAAGTCATCGTACAAGCCATAGACTTGTAAAATACCAATGAACATTCTAGTGCTCCTTAATGCTACTTTATTTTAAATTAAAGCACCTAAACCTTAGACTCATAGTACTTAAGATATGTCCATGTGACTACAAGCCAATTATGTTAGAGCTTAAGATCCAATACTATTATAAATAACTTGACCTGTATTTCCTTCAAGAATATATCCAAATCTTTCTTCATAATTAAGTAAGATCCTAAGGTAAACATCAACCTTAGGATATACATGACAGCTTCAATTGGCATGATAGGAGCAAGATTGGAATGCTTGGTAGATCCACCAATGTGAT
Source organism: Lumnitzera littorea (assembly GCA_024138015.1). NCBI lineage: Eukaryota > Viridiplantae > Streptophyta > Magnoliopsida > Myrtales > Combretaceae > Lumnitzera > Lumnitzera littorea. The sequence continues at coordinate 96,194,059 of JAMXBB010000006.1, forward strand.
ACGAAGAGTAGTATGTGAGGATGAAGAGCTATCTCAATGGATTCTTATTTTCCCATCTTAAGCACAAGATGTTGCTCCTCCTTGAAGGGTGTCCTCATTAATAATAATTGGATCACTTAGTTAAAATTAAGGTCCTTAAATGTATGATTGAAAAATCCAAACCCCCCCCCCCCTAAAACTTCACAAATTCAAGCCCCTTCCTCTATGTTTTTCCCCTTGAAGAGAAGGATGTATTTCAAACACATGGTTGTAAACCTATCGTTAAAAATGTCCTAAGAATGATACAAATACAAAATTATTAATGATTACTTAAGAATAGTATTATTCTAAAAAGATATGTGAGAAAAATTTATGCGTCTCTAGGGTCGGACACATAGAGAAATACTACAACGAAACGAACCAAAAAAAAAAAACAAAAGAAAAAGCTAGCAAATTCTAAGCAGATACCGAATGAATATAACACACTACTTAGTCCTACTAAAAAGGATAAAAGAGATAAAAAATATTCAATGTAAAAAGGAAAGAATCATTCTAGAATATTATGTCAGAAGATACGTGTCGCTTAGCATCTGAATGGGAGAAATATGGTACAAGGTAATTAGAAACAGAGTAACACTTATGGTCAAGAGCCAACTTGATGTGGACTGGGCCGGAGACCAATTAGTTCTTCTGAAAAAAAGTCGGTTTGATTCGGGGCCAAATGCTTGTGGTTAGATCAAGAGCTCACCTCAGCTACTTTTAGGTTGTCTCTTGAGATAAAGTGTTGCTGTTAAACAAAAGCAGATCTGGCGCATGTAAAAATTTGATAGTCAAGTTGGTAGGAGATAAACTCGGGATAAGAATTCCTATCTCAATTATGGCCTAGAGTTAGTATTCTTCGAACGAGCCTTTAAAGTCCTCTAACTTAGTTACGTGTAATCAGTTCAAAGAGTTGATTTCTATCAAAAATCTTTTGAATGTATCTATAGTTATATACTAGTTAAAACCCATACAAATATGTGGATTTTAATTAAAAGTATGTACATACTAACATAAAATATAAATTATTTAAAGATTACAAATATTAACATTATGTATTTGTAAAATATATGTATATTAGTTTTATATGACTGCTAATGACATTTGCACACTTATATATGTAAAAATATTTTATCATTTACTAATAGTTTAACTCTTCAAATGTGTCTTGAATTATGTATGGTTATATTAAGTAACAAAAGAGTTATAACTTTCATCATTCTTTATACAAAGTGCATATGTCGAACATTTGTTTGAAAGTAAAGGATTGTTAATGGTAGTAACAGGGTGAGTGTATATGGGGTGGATAAGGTATAAGGTCCTATCCATATTTTACATAGTATGTACAAGTTCCCAAAATTTTGAAATTAGAACCTATTCTATATCATCTTGAAACTATCTTGAGAATATGTTTCTTAATACCTTGTACAACTTATAAATTATTCCATTATATTTTTTTAATATTTAAATTTTGAGGTAAATTTTTGAAAATCTAAAACTATTGACATTTACATAATATTCTATTCATTTAAATCAAATGAAGTACACTCTGTACAAGTTCGAAAAAGTAATCGAACAAAATTTACCTCATATAACATCCTACACAAAAGGTGTAAAATAATACATCCGTAAAGAATGTCACATTCTCTACTTACGCAAATCTTACAATCTATTAGAAAGTTCAATATAATTAAAATGTATAATACCAAATCAACAGTAAGTTTACAAGTATTACATTAAACAAAAATTGGTAAGTTACAAGTAAGGTCTTTAATTGGAGAAATGATATAATAGTTACAAAAAATAAATAAATAAATAAAACATTGAAATGAACAAAAAAGAGGTGAAATAAATGAAAATTTTTAGGATTTCTTACAAATAATGAGTTTGACCTATATCGTATACATTTATTTCTTAAATAATTTATACAATTAAGGTGTATGGCATATCGAGACTCCTATCATCTATACCTTTAAGTACATATTTCAAGATATATACAAGATATATTGTAACCAGAATCCATTTTTTGATCTTCAATGTTCATCAAAAACCTATGTAATGGGGTAAGATATTATAAAGTAAAGAATACAATAAAATTACCTATTCATCTTTTAATAGTATTAATAGTAAAAAGATATAAGTAAAAAAATAAAAGAAATACAAATATTGAAAATATTCTTACTAATGATAAAGCACAAATAATAAAAACTTTTTAAATTCTATATTTATATAAAGATATTAAAAATATACGATGAGTGGCCAAACGACCTCGAAGCTCGTCGGACTCCACTAAAAACAAACATCAAACGCCTTCTTCTTCTTCCTTTCTCTCCCCGTAAATGGAGTTCAATGCATAATAACTGATATTTTCATGTGCCATAATTGGCATTCGGGCCATTATTGACATATCACACACGTTCTTTGTTATTATATTAAAAAAAAAAAATAAGTGACAGAAAAGTTCTGCCCGGAAGACTTCCTAACCTTGTATACTACTGTCCTCGAAGGCCCAGGAGAAGCACATGCAAATGGGTCTCAGGCCCTTATGATCAGCCCATGAACTGATTAATAAGCTCTCTCTCTTCTTACCCTTTTTTTTTTTCCCATCTTTCCAACCACATATTACACAACTACTGCAGGGAATTCAAACCCATGTCATTCTAGATAAAGAATGATGTTTATACCAACTAAGGTACAAGGCCTTGGCAACTAATTAATAAGTTTAAAAGAAGAAATGAATATTGGAAAAAAAAATTAAAATACATATTTTTTCACCTAAAAAGTCACTCTAGACATTACAGATTTAAAAATTGACCTCGACCTCCAAGAATTTGTTTTATAAGTATCCCTATGAATTTAACAAATTTAGATATTAAGAAAACAACTATATAATATGTTGGATATATCAATCATGCAATTTACAAGCAAAACAAGTGTTCAAAAATTCATTTTAATAGCTCTCCGTCATATGTTAAATTGTTAACAAACTGATTTTAGCATTCACATTATATCAGATGATTACATATCTTATTGATATTGTATTTAGGGAATGGTAGTCTTAATTTTTACATCAATAATAAATAAAATGTTTCCTGGATATACAAATTAAGTCATGTAAAACTTGATAATGTAAAAATTGATTTTGAAGTGTTCTTCTTTTACATTACGAGATTTTGAATATCAATTTTTAAGCTGCATTTACAAAAATGTTTCGGTATGCCAATGCACCAATGTTACCTTCCTCCCAAAAATTAGTTTTTCGAATATAATGCTATGGATTTTGGTTATTACGGCCTATGGTACAAACGTAGCGCTGTGAAAGCTATTGAAAACTGATAATTCATGAGCTGACTGCATGTACCTTTGTTTTCTTTTGTGGCACTGCGAATGGTATAGTTTCTGTTGACATGACTAAGAAAGCGTACAATAATACAAGACAGCTTCCACTAATTTATTCCTTCGACGAGGGATTCCAATCCTGTCAGCCTCATGGTAAAACTCAGTATTTCAAAATGCCCTACAAAAAAAAAAAACTTACAGGTGATGGAGATCTAAGCCCTGATTTTTATAGTCAAATTTGAATTGCATGTAACTCTTGAACATTGGACCACTAAACAACTCATTACATTACAAAAGAACCTTAATCCGAAATGATGTGATGTCGGAGGTAAAAATAATAAGTCCCTTTTCCAATCAATGAGGGAATAAGTCCTGTATTTTTTTTTTTTTTTTAAGACAGATGGGAATTTCTTGAAAAGTCCTATCTATTGATATAAATTAGGAGTCTTAGATTCAATGGGGCTGACACGTTTATTAATATAATCGTAGGTAAGAGACAATGACAATATTTTATTCATAACCGCAGTAGTTTTTCGAAACTACTTCTGCAGGTTACGTTTTCATTTTACCACTGTAAGTGACATGTCACAGAGAATGAATCCTTTTTTTGGGTCCAGCAATCCCGAACTCCATTGTCTATGCTTTCAAGTTGAATATCACTGGGTTGATGACATTGAAGGGATCTAGTGTACAAGAGAATCAAATGATTCCATATATCTTCTGGGGCTAATTATGTAACATTTACCTTCTGATATGACGCTTTAGAAATTCATATAGACGTTGAGCTTATGAAAACCGATCGAGGAAACGGATGATACCAGTCCCGTAGTTATACAAAGTGGAACACTACTAAGTAAAACACTTGACAAAATTTTCATCTTTAAGCCTACACCAACAAGTGCAATCATCCAGAGTATGATATCATGTAAGAAACCTCAACCAGAATTAATCGCAACCTTATAAGGTGGACGGTTCAACATAGGGGTCTGATGCGACTATGACATTTATGGTAACTATGGAAATTTCTAATTTTCTAAGTTCTGTTAATTATAATGTAGAAGAATGAAACATGAAACAGATGTTCTAAACCACTAAAATTCTCACAATCAAGGAAGAAATAGCAGTATCTATCTAAAATACAAGGACAAAATTAATCTTTACAATCAAGGAACTCTAATGAGTTTCTTATGATGCATTGCTCATATTTTCATGACGATTGCGTAACAATTCGCTTGAATCAGATATTCTTCAATGATGTTCTACCGACCCCCAATTTTGCATGGATCGAACTGGTCAAAAATGGATTACAAAGAGTCTCATCCTGACAATTTTTTCATTAACTAGTCACCAGAAGATTTTATTTTTGTGGAAACTGAGATCTATTATGATTCAGAGTGGCTCCACTAAGATTCCTTAAAGATAAAGTGTGGCATGTGATCCATGTATTACAGCCCAGTTGATGTACCTTAATGCACATGGAATGACATAAAGAAAACACCAGCAATGAACAAACATTATATTACAGGCAAAGAAAGCAATAAATAAAGCATGCCTCAACAGGAAATAGTTCGTTTCATTTCACAGCTAGAAGGCATTAACATAAGGTTAAAAAAAAAAGAAAATTGCACGTAGGGCGGTCCCATACATGTGAGAAATCTAACATCAGGACACTTGCAAGGGACAATGTAACAGTGCATTGAAGCAAAGTGAGTAGTTTCATCAGTGGGTCTATACCTGCAAGCACACGTACCTTTCCATATATTGTGATGCAGATATTGTCCAACAAAGGAGAGACCTCCTCTTCCTTTTTAAGGCCTACAACACGAGGGACGATATGAACGTGCGGAAATTGACAGATTGGACCTCGAAAACTTGTCCTACCGACGGATCATGTGTATAAATTCATGGTTTTAGGGGGTTCATTTTTTGTTCCACGGGTAACTTGGAGTCACCATTTAGATATGGGAGATTTCAAGCATTTAGTCATAGTCAAGTTCAAAGAGGATGCTGTGGTGGATGATATTTTGAAGGGATTGGAGAAGTTAGTCTTGGAGATGGATACTGTCAAGTCCTTTGAATGGTAAGCTAATTTGATGAACAACTTCCGTTTGTATGTTCCGCAAGAGATTTATACATTCCTATACTATCTACAGTGTGTAGTTTACTCAAAATTTTCAAACTCAGCGGTACTAAATTATTTGTGCTAACAAGCTAGCGGTGGCTTCTGCTAGTGGAGGATGGGGATTTTGGGCATGATGATGAAGGTTGAAGTCCTATTTGAAAGGGAACAAAAGTAAAGGAAAACATTCACAAGGGGTTACTTTCTTCGTTTCTTGTAGAACATTTTCATCCATACAAAGTATATCCAATTTGTTGACAACTAATATAGAACCATACCAGATTTATCAGCTTAAACTTTTAGATTAGACCGCAGTTGTTCTTAATGTCCCACTTAGGATTTCCTTTCCTCATCTCTGTAGGATACAAGGTGACCCTGTTTTGTTCCTCCCAGTGAAAGTGAATCATTGTTAGGATATAGAGTTCTTGCAGCATGGATAATTCATTAGCCAAAAAAAAGCAAAGAAACCCTTCGATAATTCTCCTGGACACAGTACTAGCAGTATCGGGTTGGAATCTCTCCATAGTCATTTTACCTCATTTACTCAGAACATTTACCCTATGTGCTTTTAGCAAAGGTGCCGACAGGACTTCAGAAATATAATAGCGTACACTATTTACAAACCTAATCTTTTATATCGGCTCGTTATAAAACTAAACTAAACTTAACATAGATATCAAAGCCAGTGAGGTACGTTTAATTTGATCCTATCATTCCTTGTCCTTAACTAAAGCAACTTACTATGGATGATACAGGGGACAGGACTTGGAAAGCCAAGAAATGCTGAGACAAGGATTCACACATGCATTCTTGATAGCATTTCACAAGAAAGAAGACTTCACCTCCTTTGTTGGCCATCCAAATCATGCGGAGTTCTCCACTAAATTTTCCGCAGCAATAGAGAAGGTCGTGCTGCTCGATTTCCCTGCAGTTCTAGTGAAGGCACCGGCATGATCAAGATCGATATTTGCATTAATAAAGGCACTAGCTTCAAAATTTAGCTTGTGTTTGAGCTTGTTTGTCCGCATATTTGTGTTATCGTCTTCCCTGAAAGTTAGTCTATGTTATGACTGGATAAGCTACTCCTACATGCCTTTGTGGAAAAATTTGTATTATCATGAAACTCTTAATCTTCTATGAATACACAACAGCTTGATTAATTTATCGGACTTTTGGCTGACCAAAAATGATTAGTGCAAATCCTAAAATGATCAGGTGTAATACGTATAGACTCTTAAACCCCAAAACCATACTTTCACTGCATCTAATCTGCAAATCATGGTCAAAACCGCTCTTTTTATCGTCCTTTCAGCGATAGTTTTGCCGTTTTAGCGCTAGTGCGCAGGAGATATGTTCAATAGAAAGGTAAAATCACACTCTGAAAACTTGTGCGATCTGTCCGCATCTAACCATTTGCAATTATCCCAAATAATTGAAATTACATGATGCTGATGGTCCCGCCTTAAAAATATCATGGCAGACTTTTTAGTTTTGTTGCTATGCCTCAACTAATCGTGGTTAATTTCATCCAAAAACAAACAACTATGGTATAAAATTTGTGGTCCCATTCTAACAATCCTGTCTGCCATAATAAATCTTTTGCCACATTCAATGTTTTATCAGCGAGAAGGCTTAGTCAACAGATTTTGATAAAAATCATAGATTTGATGCATTTACTGATCACTTCAAGAAGACTGTTGTGTGTTTGACCAAGTTTCAGCCGGTCGTGTCACAGTTTTTTCCAAATTTTTCCTATGCCAAATGTTATTATCATGTAGAATTGACTAAATAAACTATAGCTTAGGTTGGGTTGGGAGGGGGTGAAAAACACTCAAAAAAAGTTGTGATACAGTTAAAATATGGTAAAATGAGATCTCAAATGTCAAACTTATTAGAGAATATCCTTCATTTAAGATAAATCTGTGAAAGCTTTTATGGGTAAGCTAAGAAAAAAATCATAAAATGAGAAATTACGGTGAAATCATCTCAAATGTCAAACTTAGCAAAACTATCTTTCAACATCTAAGATAAATCTGTGCTACCAATTTTAGGGAAATTGTAAATAATTCTTAAATTTTAATTTATGTGCAAACTGGCACTTTAAATTTTTAAAGTGTACTTTAAAATCCTCATAAACTTTAATAAATTGACAATATAAAATATATTTTCTTTTTTAGTTACAAAAAGTTACACTATTATCAAAGTTTAGAGGAGAAATTTATATTTTTACAATCAAAATTAATAAATATTACATAAATACAAATTAAATAAAAAATATTAATATCATATCTTAAAGATATGACATTAGTATAAATAGTAATGTAGCATTATAGTAATGGTATGTCGATAATTTTTTTATATAATTTGTAATTATGTAATTTTTTTTTCTAAAATCGGTAAATATATATTATACTCAAGTTTAGAGAGTCTTAAAATACATTTTAATAAGTTTAAAGAAGTGTTTGTATATTAAAATTAAAGTTTAAAAGGATTATTTTCAATTTATGAAGTAATTTATCAATTTTTCAAAATTTAAGAGATTCTAAAGTATATTTTAAAAGTTTAAACAGTCAATCCGCTTTAAAGTCAAAGTTTAAGGATTATTTACATTTTTCCCTACTTTTTTTTTTCTTTTTCTTTTGTAAGAGGAGACTCTTTTTCTTAGATTTTCATTAAGAGGATTAAAAGGAAATACAAGGAGGACTGAAAGCACGCAAAAACCCTCTCAAATTGAACTATACACATAAGTAAACAAAAAGATCCCTTGATTAGACGCAAGTGATAACTACTCTAAAGGTGCTTCCTACAAAGAAGAAAAAGTTCTACTGCTCAAAAGGAGATGCAATTATCAAGGCCTATGTAATCTAGTAAGATCGTCACTAATTTTTTATTATAATAAATCAAGTTTAAATTCTTCGTCCCCCATAATTAGCTAAAAAGAAAAAAGAGAAAATTATGTGTAATTTTTTTTTTTTTTCTAACCCCCTTAATAGCAAGAAAAGTCTTAGTCTTACTAATAACTGAAAATACAAATGATCTTTCTTCAAAAATATACTACTATCACGTCTTTAAATATCATTACTATTTACTCTCCAAACATCCAAACACATGTCGTATTAATATTCCAATATATTTTTTCCTTAATCGCCTGCACCGATGAGCATTTCGAAATGCTGCGACATGGGTAGGGATATCAGTTAGAAAAAGCATTTAGGATTGCTGGAGTCTCTTAGGACTCAGAGAGTGCAATCATGATGCCAAAAGCTCTCTATACAAAGCCAGGCACAAGATTAAAAGTTCCAAAAATGACAAATTACAAAAGTACTGGCAACCCCAACGTGGAAAAAAGACATAAAAAGGACAGAGAATCTGAAAAGATCATAAAGGGTTATGTAATATTCTTCCAGGATTTGCAAATTATTTAAAAAAAAAGAAAGAAAATTTATAGCATATTCCAAGTTTCATGATCTTGTCTATCCATAACTAGAGAATTAAACAGAGTTATGAAACGACGAACGTTTGCCTTATGAGGTCCTAGAAGTGGTAAGAAGGAATACGCATGTACCAAAGCATAAAGAGCTAGGACACTTAAAAATCAATAAGAACTCCAAAGGGGCAGCTAATTTCTTACAGCCTGTTTCTGCGGAGAATTTAGGCAGAAATATGAAAGCATACAAGAAACTCCATGTTCTAGTACCTCAAATCTTCAATTTCTTCATTCAAATTAGCATGGCTGAACAAATTTCAGCAACATTTTGCGGAAATATCCAAATCAAAGAACCTTTCTTGAATTCAAACTCCACCTTGTCGCCCCCGTTAAGCCGAGCAATCCTATGCAAAGATCAACAGCTTTACTTCAGAACTTCTCTAGGATTATTTCCGATTTCCTCAATTAACTACAAGCAAAAACTATTGACGGTTTCACACAATTCTTCTTGTTCTTCTCAGTTGCATTACATTTCTCCTTCACTTCTTTCAGCCGGTTTTCCTTTACCTCCGCAACCCAACTCGGTAGTATTCATAAACTGTTCGTGTAAAGTTCCTGAATCGAAAATCTTTCAGAATTGCTCCCACTTTCATCCATGCTTACCTTCGTCAAAAGCCCGAATACATGAAACTGAAGTGCCTTATTCATGCTTGCTTGTCAATGATCTTGAAAGGCACAAGATAGATTTGGATCCTAAAACCATGAACTGCTCACACTACCGGTGGATATACAAGGATGCTTCTATTGGTGATAAACATGTGCCAGGGACTACGATTTCTTTCGACATCCCTGATCGTGTCCCTAGCCCCAACATTTGCCATGAGTGCAACAAGCCTAATGGAAATTGCGGTGTAGGGTTGAAATGCATTTGCCATCCAAAGGAGTGCAGTAAGTATCTTTTCTATAACTTACTTCTGATGTTTTTCTTTTCTTGTTTGCTATTTTAATACATATTTAGATCTTCATCTTGGATATTGCTTTTTTTTTTTTCCTTTTTTTTCAGGGGACAAAGTGATATCAAAGGGTACATCCATCTATACTGCGGGAAGAATCCTCTTTTCTTTTTTTGCTTCAGTTTTTGCATCTGTTTCCTTCATGAAATATTGACAGGACACTAGTTGTATGTGAATTTGGATATCGAATCTTCTTTATAACAGATGCAACCAATGCCCTTATCTGCATCCTGGTCATGGCTTGCACAGACTTTACTATTAAGTTCTTCTTAACCTATGAATAAAAAATGGCGCCACATCTAACCAATCTTAAACTTTTAGATCGGATGATTGTAGATTCACATTTATCACAGTACGGAGCAGGAGCAGGAGGTCTTAAATACTTCAAAACCCCTAGCAGTCCACTTGATGTGGTTCAAGACAATATATACAAAACCACACCACAAGTGACAAGCTTAAATTTTTAAATAGATGGCTATGGATCTAAATATGATCAGGTCTTTCTCGAAATTCGTCGTTTTCTTATGCTTCTTCATATCAAGGCCACAGAGTGAAGACATTAACTGGGAAGTGACCAAGCGAAGTGAAAAATAAATGCTAAGGTGAAATCCACCCCATAAAATCCATATGTGAAAGAGTACTCCGTTCTATTAATTTTTAAGGACCACATAGAATTCGTGATATCATATCAATGGTTGATCAAGTCAAGAAATGCTTTAGAAAAGGTCATTCCATGGTCAGTGGCCTTGCACTAATGGACCATGCCATGCGCACAACTTATAGAAAGAGTTAACTCTCACTGTAATGTTGATAGTGAATCGAGTTGACTCGATGAAAGTTGTAAACAACCTTACATTAATGCTGTTTTGGAAAACCCATCAGCTTTCAAATACAAAAGTGATCTTCTACCTATAATTTCGGCAATTCAATCTGAATGGAATAATTGAAAAGGGGTAGATGAAGATGAATGAAAACGCAGGATGTTTGCTTCATGACTAAGGTTTTCTGAATTTCACAATACTGAAATCCTTTCTCTGTTATACAAATTCTACAAGCTAATCACAAACAATAACCAAAACAAACTCTTCAAGCTAAACAAAGCTCCAATTTTTCAAATTGTACACTTATTTCCGTGATCAATAATATAATTCTTATAACTGTTGTTAGTTGTTCACTATGATATGACTATTACATCGATGTGAAACCTAAAAAAAAAAAAAAAGAGAGAAAAATATGAGAACAGAACGTTACATGACTTTTTGATACAATTGTTACGTTATATTCGTGTGTTTATAATTTAAATTGGGGCATGATTTATTTATTCTTTATCATTCCAGTAATTTTTTACATTCTATATTTGAATAATTGTTAGGTTATAGCTGATGGTTGCAAAAATTGCAAGATCCATGCAGCTAACCATGGTAGTGAATACAGAATTAAAAAACTTGAAACGCCCGTGTAATTTTGAAAGTTCAAAGAGGTGGAGCAGGCTTAGTACAATGGTTAAGCTAGTAAAAAGCTCCTGAGCGAGAGGATGACTTGGTCATAATTGAAGGTTTACGTTGGACTTGTATAACACCTCCGTTCGCTCGTTAGTGTCTTGTCCTGGATCATTGAATGATGGAAAAAATGAAAGAGAAGGCCGTGACTGAGGTTCCATTAAAATGCAAGACTAGGAGCAGTATCAGCATGTCAAATCCAATCAAATATGAAAGCATGTTTCCACTTGGTTCCTTCTTTGACGAGTTCTTAGCACATTGTGTAACAGTCGAGAGACAAAAGTGGCATCAGCATCTATCCATAGGTATACACACCCTTTACTCTTGTCCCGTTGTATGGCTTTAGTGCATAATGCCTTCGTTTTAGGGAGTAATGTCAATGATAGTTCATGAACCTCTAATGTCGTTTTAGTTACCACGAATTCTTTCTCAACATGACAAAACTAGTACACATGAAAGTCACTTAAGTTTTATACCGGATCGATTGTAATTTTACACCTAAGGTTTAAAACTATAAAGTAATCATTTCCTATCAAACTTATATTTATCAAGCGTAATAGTTTTGTCACGTTGAGAAAGAATTCGTGGTAATTGTAAATTACACAAAAAAGTGAAATATAAGCAATTAGAGGTAAAATAGTAAATTTGATAAGGTAAAAATTCGATTGTGTATAATATTTAATAACTCTAACATTAGAAAAAAAAATTTTAAGTGCAAAACACACCCCAAATTCAAATAGTAATTTTAAAATTATTACTTGGTATAAGGTCTTGATCCATAGCTTTTTAGTGAGAAATTTAACTCCTTTACTTCTATATGAAATAAGTTTGTAAATGTTAGGCTCAAGCCCACTTAAACTATACAAATACTCTTATATGCTATTATGCCAGATATTATCTCAATCTTTCTCTCTTTTCTCTTAAACTCTCTTTAATATTTGTCAACGTGTTGTACGAAACCCGAATCTCACGAGTTCTCTCGTGTTTAGTTTTAACTGTTGTTCCCTCTTTTTAAATATTACTTTGATGTTCACTTATTAACTGATCTTTGTTTGTTTTTGCGAGGTGTTCAATGGTGATTTGAGTTCACTTGGACTCCAAAAGGTCAAGGAAGGAAGAATAGATTTCTATAAGAGGGTTTTGAAGCCTTTTTCCTCTCTTAGACTTTTATTTATACTTTTGCTTGTACATTTTATATATATATATATGTTACAATTGCATTTAGATCTAGTTACAACTACTATAGATTTGTTAATATTGTTATACAATTGTTAATTATTATTTGATTTACATGTAAAAACTCTATTTTTGTGAAAAATCTCTGTCTTGTCGATTTCTTTATGCTTCATCCACTAGTTGTAACATTTTCCTTCAGTCATTTAAAAAGGACCTTGTCCTCAAGTTCATATGTCGAATAAAATTATCGAAAGTCATCCAAATCTTCCCATGTTGTTTCCTCTAGTGGTAAATCCTGCCATTAAACTAACACTTGAGGCACCCATCTGTCCTATCATAGAATCTATCTAGAACCCAATATAGAGAGTAGTTCTAAAACTAGATGTCCTTTCAAAACTTCTAGAGGTAAAGTCAAAGAAGGAATGGTAGACCCTTTGGCTGCCTTCAAAACCTAAACATGAAATACATTGTGAATATTTACTATAGTAGGAAGGGCTAATTCATAAGCACATGTACCCAACTTCTTTGTAATAGAAAAATGACTATAGTATCTCTGGGATAGTTTATGATGTCCCTAAGTTAGAGGTGTAAACAAGCCAAGTTGAGACGATACAATACTAAGCTCGAGCTTAAGCTCGACATAAAATTTTAAAGCTCCAACTCAATCAAGCTTTGAATTTTGAGCTCAAGCTCAACTCAAAGTAATAATCAATAAACTAAGGCTTGACTCGATTAGACTTATTTGAGCTCAATTTATTTAAAAAATATATTTTTTTATTTTGGTTAGGGTAATATTAGTATTGAAACTCAACAAGTACTAAAATCTAACTTGAGCACAATTAGGCTCGCAAGCTAGTTGAGCTAAATACTATAAGGCTCAAGCTCAACTTAATTAACTATTTAAGTAGGTCGAGCTCAAGCTCAATTCAATTATTTTCAAATCAATCTCAAGTAAATATCAAGCTGAACTCGAATAGCTCATGAATAGTTTAACTCATTTACACTCCTATCTTAAGTCATAAAAGTCTCCTTATAGGGTTGAAGTTTCACAAGGACCAAATCGCCCACCATAAAAGATATATCTAATCTATGCTGATCAACGTAAAACTCCATGCGCTACTGAGCCTTCAACAAACTCTCCTTCAAAACTTTCAAGACTTCATCCCATGTAAGCAAATCCTGCTCTACTACCTCAACCATAAAAGTACCTCTGACATAAGTAAGAATGGTAAGAGCCTTCCTACCATAGACTACTTCAAAAGGAGTAGTAGAGGCACCTTGATGAAAAGTGGTATTATAGGAAAATTCTGCCTATGGCAAACAATTTACCTACTCTTAAGGATGTTCCATCACATACCCACTTAAGTATTATTGAATGACTCTATTCAATACCTCAGTTTGTGATAGATTGCTAATGTTAAGACCATTCACCCATGCTAGCCTCTATGGACTATAAGCTCTTACAAGAAGGATCCAATCTTCTCAGCTTACCGAAGACGAGCTGATAAGGTCCGGCATAGATGAACATACGACGTCCAGTATCGCATAAACCAAAGGGGGTAGGTTCGAACCACAAGATGGTCCGAAAAGCAAATGACAATCGTGAGTTAAACAGGAGGTCTCCATATACCAACGATGGATATGACACATCAACACCTCACACGAGCTTGGGTCACACTTGATATAATGCACAAGTGAGGTCGAAGGTCACCACCACTAGTCCACGCTCAATGAGTTAGATAAAAATAGCTCGAGAGTAAGCAGAGCTCTAAATAATTCAAAAAACATATCGTCCATTGCAGCCATTACAATATACAAGTATTTATAGGACCCAATTAAGGTAAGTCCTAGGTTAAAGTAAATTACAAAAAAGAATTCCTACTAGTTAAGGAAAAGGAAAATAATTTACAAAGGTATCAATGTAATCATGTAAAAAGAATATCCGGTTGTAGAAAATATGATATGAATGTTAGAAAAAGGCAAGACGTACATCATTTTACTCATTCTATAGTCCCAATGACACTACTGGCCAAACAGGGGTAGGGGTTAGATAAGGTTAATGTCGGCATCAATAGTTTGGCAGTTCAGACAGTCGGGACCAAGTAGGATTGGGTTCATAGATGACTCATTCTCAGATCAGCCTTGAGAGGGTTAGCTCCTAACAATTGACAAGTCGACTTCAATACAGTTGTGTTTAGCAGCATCCTAATTTGATGCTTGGGTAAGTATGCTTAGAAGGGGTTAACTCAACACGTTAGTTAATCTCTTTGGCAGCTTCCTAAATGTAGAGAGCGAAATAACTCAACTGGTCAAACTGTGAAATTCATTACTCCTCAGCATTCAACTCACTTTGGATAACTTAACAAACCTTTTGAGTAATCCTATAGGCTCAGGAGAGCGTACTTGGTCTGTGATCCCTATTATCCCCTCTAGGCTATTTGAGATTTAAGATCAAATCTGACTTAGCTCCATGTTACTCATTCTTGAGAGTATACGAGTTGAAATAGGCAATGTTGAAGGAGTTCAAAAATCCATATCCTTCAAGTAATTCATTCATGTAGGCATTAGGATTGATCTTTTCAAGCACTTTAAAGGGTCCGTCGGCTTTGGGAGATAGCTTACTCTTCCTCAAGTTCGAGAACCATTCCTTGTTAAGATGGATCTAAACCAAATCACCTGATTGGAATTCTCTTTTCTTCCATCCTTGGCCTTGCCTCTCAAGCTTGGTAATAGCTTAGCTTAACTGTTCTACAACCTTTTAGTGAATGCCTCTGATAGCCTTGACTCTCTCTATAGCTGGTAAGTCATCATCGAGTCTCGGTAGAGGTGCTTGGTTCATCAGGAGCTTAGGGTTGAACCCATTGGTGACCTCAAAGGGAGACACGTTTGTTCCACTATGAGTAATCCTATTGTAGGCGAACTCAATGATTGGCATACATAGATCCCAATCTGCCATGTTTCGTCTAACCACAACCCATAGTAAAGTTCCCATAGTTTGATTGACAACCTCAGTCTATCCATCAATTTATGGATAGCTTTGTCCCCATTCATCTCCATAATGTTCTCTAAAAGTGGCTCATGAACTTTGGGTCTCAATCTAAAACAATGGATCTAGGTACTTTGTGAAGCTTGATTACTTCTTGCAAGAAAAGAAAAGAGATGAGATAGTTGAAGATTCATTCATTTTGGAACAAGGCACGAAATGTACCATCTTGCTAAATCAATCCATGAACACCATGATGGAGTCCTTCCCTTGGGACATTCTCAACAATCCTAACATGAAGTTCATGCTCGGCTCAAATCATGGTTTGGTCAGGATGGGCAAGGGTAGATAATATCCTTGCTCAACTCAGCTCTTCACTTTTCAGCAAGTCATATACCTTCCCAATACAGATTGGACATTTCTCATCATTCTTGGCCAAAAGAATCTTGAAGACAATACCTCATGGGTTTAATGTTGGCCAAAGTGTCCTGTCAATCTTCCTCCATGCACCTCATACACTAACAATTCTTTCATGGAACAAGTCCAGATATATAGCCTCCTCTTCCTGAATAAGTATTCGTCTTCCCTGTGATAGTGATCCAGTGACCATCCTTCCTCACACTTAGCATAGATGGGACTAAAATGTGGATCCTTAGCATACAAATTCTTATGGAAAAACCAAATAGCCTTGTCTGCAGTTCAGTCATGAGGGAATGTCATCTCAATAAGGTGCTAGCCACTACATTATTCTTTCTATTCTTATATTTCGCAACATAAAAAAATCCCTCCATAAACTCGACCCATTTGACTTATCTCCAAGACAACTTAGGTTGGATCTTCAATATCTCAAAGATTCATAATCAATATAGATCACAAATTCCTTAGGTAATAAATAATGTTACCATACCAATAAGACTCGAATTAAGGAGTAAAACTCCTTCTCATAGACAAAATAGTTGAGTGTATCTCATCAAAGTTTCTTGCTAAAGTAAGCAACAGGTCGGCCTTCTTGCATCAGCATGAAACCTATGCCTAATTTGAATGCATCACACCTTACTTCAAATACTTTATCAAAGCTCAATAGAGCTAAGATAGGAGTTGTAGTCAACTTCTCTTTCATTTCCTCAAAACTCCTTTGCTCCTTCTCTCCCCATCTAACATTCTTCTTTAATAGTTTAGTGAGTTGGGCCACAATTGTACTAAAATTCCTTATAAATCTACAATAGAATGATGCCAGGCCATGGAAACTCCTCACATCAACCAAAGTAGTTAGCACTAGCCATTCGATGATTGCTATAATCTTATCTTCATTAACTCGTATGCCTCCATCGCTTACAATAAACCTCAAGAATATCACTTTAGATCAGCAAAAGTCACACTTCTTTAGATTGGCATAGAGCTATTCAACTCGAAGTTTTGCAAAGACCCTTCAAAGATGTTCCTAATGAGTCTCCAAGTCGAGGCTATACACTAAGATGTCATTAAAATAAACCATAACAAACTTTCCTATTAATTTTCAAAGCACATGATTCATTAAGCACATAAATGTCCTTAGCACATTGGATGGTCCAAATGGCATTACAAGCTATTTATATAATCTATGGTGTGTTTTGAATGTGGTCTTCCACTCATCAGCCTCCCACATTCGGATCTAATGGTATCCTAATTTGAGGTCAACCTTGGAGAACACTCTTGCTCCATTCAACTAGTCTAGCATGTCATCAAGCCTTAATATGGGATTCTTGTACTTGATGATAATGCGATTGATTGCTCAACTATCTACACATTCTCTACAACCTATCTTTCTTAAGGCCCAACAAAGCTAGCACAATATAGGGGTTAAGGGATTTTTGCACAAACCCTTTCTTCATCAACTCATCTACCTGCCTTTGTAACTCAACGACTTATTCAGGATTCAACCTATAAGCAAGCTTGTTAGATAGTGCAGCTCCTAACTGTAGGTCAATGGCATGTTCTATACCTAAGATAAGGGGTAAACCTTCCAACAATTCATTTAGGAATAGATCAGTGAACTCCTCCAATATCGCTTTCACTTCAGCAAGTTGCCCCCTCTTCTCGAATGTCATCCAATATTCTTCGGACCAGTAGATAAGTCAATCACTTTGAGCTCCAACTCTCTTTTCAGCTCAACTCGGGTCATTACTAAAGCCTCTTTCTTCAAGGTCTGGTTCAGTTAGGTTTGCATGACCTTTACCTATTCGGTAGTCATAAGACTCATTTTCACCCTCTTACCTTCATGCTCTAGGGAACATTCATTCCTCCTTCCATCATATATCATAGCTCGATCGAACATCTATGGTCATCTAAGTAGAATGTAGGACGCACTCATGAGCAACACATCACAAAGCACTTCATCTCAATAATTACCAATGCAGATCGGCACAAACACCTATTTGTTCACCTGTAAGACTCCTTTATCACTGAGCCAATGAAGCTTATAAGCTTTTGGTTAGGGCTTGGTCTACAATTTCAATTGCTAGACCATAAATGTAGAGGCTACATTGGTGCAGCTCTCATTGTCAAAGATCAGGGTACATAATGACTGATTCACCTTATATCCAATGTAGAAGAGATTTTCCCTCAACTCATCCTCAGGTACAGGACTAACACTCGTTATCCTTCTCAACACTAGAGTGGCCAACATAAAGTTACCTTCCTCAATGTAAGCAACTTCCTCCTCGAATAGCTCATTATATTCGTCCTCTTTCAACTCCTCTACTTCCTTATTAGTACTTTCTATTTCAATAGTCAACGCCTTGCCTCGGATCACCATAATTCTTCTATTCAAACACTAAGTAACCATATGTCTAAATCCTTAGCATTTGAAACACTTAATCTCACTTATTTTCCTTCCTAAGCTCTGACCTTTCCTAAATTTCTTTGGAATCTCCTTATCTTCTACTCGAGCAGTTGGAGCAAGTCAAGCTTCAATAACCATACATGGTTCTATCCATACAAGTCTACTTGAAATAGATCGACTATTGCTAGGTCAGTTAATAGAAGGTTGAAACCTTCCTATTCAACATCTTTCTATCCTTTAGGCGACTCGGATTGCATCATCAAGTGATCTAATATCCATGGTTTCTAGGATATCTCCGATCTCGTACTTCAATCCATCAATGAATCGAGATACAGTTCGATCTTTTGGCTCGGTAACTTCACATCAAATCATTAACATCTGAAATTCCTTAACATAAGCTTCAACAGTCAATCCTCCTTGCCTCAACTCCTGTAACCTTTTAAAGGCATCCTATAAATAATAACTTAGCACAAACCTTCTCCTCATGACTCTCTTCATTTCATCCCAACTCCTAATTTCTCGTTCTCCTTCTCTTCTTCAAGTAGCTTGCAATTCTTTCACTACAGGATGGCATAACCAATAAACTCTAACACAGCAAGTCTAACCTTTGTATTATCAAGTACTTCATGGCATTCAAATTGCTTCTCAATCTTGTCTATCCAATCTAAGTAGTCCCCGGCATCACCACTCCTAGAGAAACTTGGAATACGCATCCTTAACCTTTCAACTCTAAGGGCTTCGACATTCCTCTCTTCAGGCTCATAGTACTCTTCTACTTCATCGTCTCCTTCCTCTTCTTGCTCTTTAATTTCTTCGAGTGCTTGCCTACTCCTAGCAACCCTTCCCATTCCTTCAGCTCAGGACGGTTGAGTTGGAGTATTAACTTAGCTAAATTGACCATTGCCTCTCTCATGTTGCTCATGTCCTCTGTTTAGGCTATTTTTAGCTCATTGTTTATGTTCATTGATAACAGTCACCAAACTAGCTAATAGGTCGGTGAACCTATCTATTCGGTCATCCATTAATTAAGGTGTGAAGCTTCCTTATTGTCCTTAGCTATTTTAAGCACCACTCTCTTAGTTTCCCAAAGTTCCTTGAACGCTTGAATCTGACATTGTTGGCTAATTTACAAGATTGATGGTTAAAATACTACTTAGAGTTTCCTCTATAAATAACAACAACAGAACAATAACTAATACTCCCAACACCAAGATAACTATACACAATGTATAAGTAGACAACCACACTCTATTTTGCGTAAGAGAAACAAGGGAAAACAAAGCACCAAAAATCTTCAACACTATTGACCTACCAAACTTCTAATCTTAGCAACAGGACTTCAAGCACACAAACCATAACAAATTACTCAGAGAATAAAGTAGCAAAAACTAGTTTTTGAACATAGCCAAGGCTCTAATGCCAGGGTCATAAGGTCCGACGTAAATGAACATACGACGTCCGGTATCAAATGAACTAAAAGGGGTAGGCCCGAACCACAAGATGGTCCGAAAAGTAAATGAAAGTCGCGAGTTAAGCAAAGGGTCCCCATGTACTGATGATGGATATAACATACCAATACCTCACACGAGCTCAAGTCATACTTAATATGACGTACAAGTAGAGTCAAAGGTCACTTGCCACTAGTCCATGCTCAATGAGCTAGATAAAAGTAACTCAAGAGTAAGTAGTGGAATACTTAATTCAAGGGAGTATGTTTGAATAATTCAAAAAATGCATCATTCGTTGCGACCATTACAATATATAAGTATTTATAAGACCCAATTAAGGTAAATCCTAGATTAGAGTAAATTACAAAAAAGAATTCCTACTAGTAAAGGAAAAAGGGAATAATTTACAGAGGTATCAATGTAATAGTACAAAAAGAATATTTGATTGTAGAAAAGACAATATGAACGTTAGAAAAAGGCAAGACCCATGTCATTTTGCTCATTCTATGGTCCCAATGTCAATACTGGCCAAACAGGAGTAGAGGTTAAATAAAGTCAACATTAGCATCAGCAATTCAGTAGTTTGAATAGTTAGGACCAAGCAAGCATGAGTTCATGGATAACTCATTTTCGGATCAACTCCTGATAGCTGACAAGTCAACTTCAACATAGTTGTGTTTAGCAGCATCCTAATTCGATGCTTAGGTAGGTATGTTTAGAAGGGGTTGGCTCAACACACCGATTGGTCTCCTCAACAGCTTCCTAGATGTAGAGAGCAAAGTAACTTAGTGGGTTAGATTATAGGATGCATTGCTCCTTGGCATTCAACTCACCTCGAATAGCTTAACGAACCATTTGAGCAAGCCAAAAAGCTAGGAAGCATATGATTGGTCCATGATCTATATCATGAGCTTTAGTATTAAGAAGGCATGATGCTAAACTCCTTACATGCACAACTCAAACGTACTCTGCTCTCTTCCATTACATGCATAAATGCTGAGCTCATAGCCCAACCCAACATGGCCGACCTGCCAAGTGCCGAGGCTGAGGTCCTTGACTCCTACCTCCAAGCCCTATCCTACCGACCTATTGAATCCCATTCTACCAATCAACTACAGCATCAAATCAGCTCGAACGCAACACCTCAAGACTCTAAGATACGGATGTAATGACAAACTGCCACCTATCCTACTTTTTTTTCTAATATTATACTATGTTCACTTTGTTTTATTTGTCCCATTTGCCCCCTTTAGTAATATACTAGGTTTCTTTGCTTTATATTACCATTTATGTAATTTCACGAATTGCCATGTTGCCCTAAAGGACCTAATATAAATAGTCCCTTATTATTGTAGCTAAAATCATCTTACATCCCTTAGCAATTAATGAATATTCTCTCTTATCTCTTGTGAGTAGCCCTTTCAAGTTATAAACCCACACTCTTATCTAATCTTATTGGTAGCACAAGGTTAGTGGTGAGTAACCTTAGCTTATATTTGTGGGTAATATTGAGTAGAGGTTAAGTCATGTAGTGTTCATTAGTGAGTCATATCCTGTAAGCAGCTTCATGTAGCTACTAGAATTGCTGACCTACCCATTTACCCATTCTTCGATATCTTGAAGGACTTGGTTGATTACCCTTACAATCAAACCTAATGATAACTTTGCTCCTAGGCATATCATACTTATACTTTGGTATTAGAGCTTAAGGTTGCAACCAACAACTGATTGTTGTAGTAAATGATTCTTGTGAAAGTTTATGTGTTCTATTGTACTATGTTTATCTACTGCGAAATAGAGCAAGTATCAAAGTTGCTATTAGGTTTAGTACTTAGTAATGTATATATATGTGGAATCTCTTATGGGGTTGTGAAAGTATGGAAGTCTTGTTGAGAAAATGTCAAACCCTAGTATACAAGGAGAGATAGGTGATGTTGAGAATGATGCTCTCAATCGAGGTCATGTTGAACAATAAACCCTTTGAACTACGGATGAACAGATACGGAACCTCATTACCATTATGACCACCTTAGTTGTGACTATACAAAGATTAGTGGAAGCTTAACCTCGAGAAAGAAATGTTGAACGTAAATGAGGTGTACAAGATAAGCCAAGAAGGAAAGGTGTAGAAATCCGAGCTCCCGATACCAGGAATGTGCCCTTAGCACGACCTATTCGAGCTAAAGGACACACACGACAAAGGCTTAAGTTAGGAGAAGTTGAGGACATAGAAGATGGTGAAGATGAGGATGAGCAATTTCTTGAGTATGATAAATGTAAGCTTCGATCTCCTCAAGGGATTGAACACATTAAAGTGCAAGTTATGAGCTTCTTTGGATCCGGTAATGTTAATGAGTATATGGAATGAGAAAAGAAGGTTGAGAAGATATTTGATTTTTATGATTACAAAGATTTAGTACATATTCAACTAGCTGCCTCAAAGCTTTCTAGGTATGCAGTAATGTAATGAAAGAAGTTGTAAACCACATACCAGCAAGCCTGATGCGAAATACAAGCTTGGAATGAGATGAAAAGAGTTTTGAGAAGTCGATTTGTTCTTAAGCATTATGAATAAGATACTTTCTAACATCTTCAAGAACTCAAGCAAGGTAGTCAATCTATGGATAAGTATGTCCGAGAATTCCAATTGCTAATGATCCGATGTGATGTTGACAAGCCAGAAGAACAAATAGTAGTAAGGTTCATTTCTAGTTTGAAGCTTGAGATTTGAAACATTGTAGAGGTATAGAGACTTAGGACTTTAGACAAGACTATCAAAATCGCCCAAAGAGTTGAAAGGTAAAGGAGAAGTCAATTCAACTAAGCTTCAAGCAACCGACCCGATATACTAAGCAAACTTAGCTTAGCAAGCCAACTTAGATATGACTAAGCCTAATATAACTCCAAGGAGGACCGCCAAGGTCAAGTTCTAAGCAAACCTGATAAGGGTCGAGGTAAGGTTAAGGCCAAAGAGCCTAAGGTCAAAAAGGACTAAGGTCAGAGCTCAAGACGGAAGACTAGAGAAGTTAGGTGCTTCGAGTGTCTTGGCTTCAAACATGTTGCTAGTTAGTGTCCAAACAAATGCATGATGATCATTAAGGGTGAAACCCCATAAATCGAAGTGGAAAGTACAAGTGAAGGAAAAGAAGAGGTTGATGTTGGGCATCTATTAGATGAGTTTCAAGAGGATTCTAACACCCTGACCCAACCTAAATTAGGAAAATATTGCATGGTTGTCCGAATATCTCTCAGCACCTTTATTATTGATGAGAATGAATAGAAGGGGAATCTCTTTCACACAAACTACTGCGTAAATGGCAATCTATACATTTTGATCTTCGGTGGAGGGAGTTGTACCAATGTGATAGCGCAAAGGGTAATGAAGGCTCTAAAGTTGCCAACTTGCTCTCTCCCCTAACCATACAAAATCGATTGGCTCAATGAGAAAAGTGGACTTCTAGGTATCGAACAAGTACGAGCATCGATCACTATGATGATAGATACAAGGATGAGGTGTTATGTGACATCCTACTCATGTGTACCTCCTACATACTTCTTGGCCGATCTTGACTATTTGATTTGCGAATACTTCATGATGGATATCGAAAAATGTACATATTCCAGAAAAATGGCAAGAAAGTGGTATTAACCCCAATGAGACCTAAAGAAGTTCAGGAATCCTAAGCTAAGGCATCTAAGTCCTTATAAAAGAAGTCACTGGTCATTTCCAGAGTTAGATTCTCTAAGGCCATTAAGTCCGAGGAGTGTATCTTTCTATTGATCAAGAGACTACTTAAGCTGAAAGAGGTTGGAGCATTACCAACTAAGGTGGAAGCCTTGCTCTACGAGTATAAGCTCACCTCCAAGGACTCCAAGCTCTTACAAGAAGGATCCAATCTTCTCAACTTGTCAAAGACGAGCTCCGGTACCAAGAAGGCATGATGCTAACCTCCTTACATGCCCAACTCAGACGTATTCTACTCTCTTCCTCTACATCCATAGATGTAGAGCTCACAACCTAGCCTAACATGGCCAACCTGTCAAGTACCGAGGCCAAGGTCCCTAACTCCTTCCTCTAAGCCCTATCCTATTGACCTATTGAATCCCATTCTGCCAATTAGCTACAGCATCATATCAAATCAACCGCAACACCTCAAGACTCCAGGATACGGATGAAATGACATACCACCACCTATCCTACTCTTTTTCTAACATTGTATTATGCTCACTTTGTTTTATTTGTCCCATTTGCTCCTTTTAGTAATATACTAGGTTTCTCTGCTTTGTATTACCCTCTATGTAATTTCACGCATTATCTTGTTGCCTTAAGAGACCTACTATAAATAGTCCCTTATTATTATAGCCGAAAGCATCTTACATCCTTTAGCAACTAATGAATATTCTCTCTTGTATCTTACAACTAGCCCTCTCAAGTTATAAACCCACACTCATGTTTAATCTTGCTAGTAGCTTAAGGTTAATAGCAAATGGACCTTAACTTATACTCATGCATAATATTGAGTAGAGGCTAAGTTATACAGTGTTTGTCGATGAGTTATATTCTACAAGCAGCTTCATGTACCACTGAAGTTGCCAACCTACCTATTTACCTATTCTTCAATATCACGAGGGACTCATTTGATTGCCCCTAGGATAAGACCTATGATATCTTAGCTCGAAGGTACATCAGTTTAGTCATCAAACTGAGGATGCTAAGCAGTACTTAAAGATAGCTTTGCACCACTTCAATAGAAAAGTTCCTTCTAAAAATGACTAACAAAAATAAGATCACGATCAAATATTACTAATCTAGGAAACCCTTGCTACTTAACTACAATATTAAGAAATAAAAAGGCAACATTAGAAGCAATAAAATAAGATCCTAAGGTACCCAAATGACATCACTTTAACAATCTATCAACATCAACCAGTATAATTGAGTACCCTTGTGACTTTGGAAGAGAAGTCACAAATTTCATTGAAACATCTTCCCATACTTGATCAAGCATTGGTAAAGGAGATAGCAACCCTAGTGGACTCTTAATACTATACTTAATCTGTTAACAGATGGTACAAGTCTGCACATAAGCTTCCACATCTACCTTCATCCCTTCCCAATAGAATTTAGATGCTAGTCTCATATATGTTTTAAGAACCCTAAAGTGACATGCTGTAGGTATTGAGTGATACTCATAAAGAAGCTTAGGAATAAGCTTTCATTTAAGCACCATTTCAATTGTTTCTCCTACTGCATATCATCAATCACTTTTTTAAAAGCAACTAGTTGATGATATTCCTATTGCAACTCCTTTATCAAATGAAAGTGTGGTAAGGAATAAGCCATATACGCTATGTTATCCAGACAATGAATCGACTACCTTATTATCTTGGCCTGACTTATAAACAATTATGTAGTCATAACCAAGTGACTTAGCCAACTATTTATATTGCTCAAGTGTCAAAATAACCTAACTCAATAGCTCCTTGAGACTTCAATAATCAATCTTTACTACAAAATGGGATCCCAATAAGTATTGCCTCCATTTTCTGATTACTTCAACCATAGCATACAACTCTCTAACATAAGCGGATACTTTTGTTAGATGAGAAGGCAATTTCTTGTTGAAGTAAGCAATAGGATGTCCCTCCTATAATTAGACCTAAGGAAGGGTCAGGTCTGGCCTGGAAAACAAACCGAAACTGGTTCGAACCCAGTAACCTATAATATAGTTGGCACCTAGCTGCTGCTATTATGACAAAACAACACACATTACACTTTATTGTTACAAAACAGCATACACGGTCTAATCTACGTACATGTATCATAAATTAAAAGAAAAATAATAAATGCACTACATACATATACAATCTTATCAATAATACACATACCATATACATACTGAGTTACTAACATGGGTAAGATAAATGACTTTAATTGATGTAGATCACTAGGAAGGGTATAAATGGCAACCAATGTCATGCAAATCGAAGGTGGGTCCTGACCATAAGATGATCCAAAAAATAGACGATAGTCAATAGTTTGGCAATCCCGTGCGCTAACTCCATAGAAATGACGCAACATAAAACTACACACGGACCAACTAACTTACTAGATGTGACACACTAGTCTAAGCTAGATGGGTTACTCACCACAATCCTTGTTAAAGTGACTCATAAGAGTAAAGGGATGAGTAAGCAATAAACACTTAGCTTAATAAGGAAAATATCTAATTACTAAGGATGTCAAATGTCGCGATTATTGCATGTTATAAGTATTTATATATCCCAATTAGAGCAAGTCCTAGGTTATTACAAAATGACCAAAAAGATTCTTACTAAGAAAGGAAAATACATTTGTCAGAGGGGCAGTTCGATAATCACAATTAAAGGAATATTCTTGTATCTATCATGAATAACATGTCAGTCAAACAACTAAGGTCTTCCTAGTAATAGATATGAAGCTCCTATGAAGACAACATCATACACCACTTCGTCCTTATACACACTTCCCACACTAAAAGGCACAGATACTTATTCGGGGGTACTTAGAGGTCAGTTGTCCTAACCTCTGCACAAAGGACTTTTCAATGACATTGGTACAACTTATTCCATCCACTATGATGGTGTATAGTTGTCCTTTGATAATGCACTTCATAGGAAATAAATTCTCTCTCTAATTTTCCTCACAGTTCAATGAGGAGCCTAGTACTCGTCTCAATACTAAAGTCATTACTTCTCCCTAGTCAGCATAAACACGATTTCCTCTTCCTTCTTGGCTCTAACTTTCCTAACAGTCTTCTCCTCCTTGAGCTTACTCTCATCGGTGCTATCTATTACATCTCCTCAGAGTACCATGGCACATCAGTTTAAACACTCAACAACCATGTGTCTGAAGCCTAATCATCTAAAACACTTCGCCTTACTAGTCTTACATCCAGAGGCCTATCCCTTCTCATATGTCCTCATGGTCTGCCTAACCTTAGTTTGGCTCGACTTAAATAAGTAGGTGAAAAACAAGAGCTTAGGAAAATATTGGCCCAAGTCAAGTCAGAGCATTTCTTTTCTGCTTTTCGACCCTTTGTGCTACCTTAGTTACCTCTTCCCAAGTATAAAGCCTCTGTGCTTCTACAATATTATGAATCTCATATTTGAGTTTACAAATAAACCTTGACACTGTATAAGCTTCTAGTTCATCTACATCAACTCAAATCATTAGCATCTAGAATTCTCTCACATAATCATCAACAAATCAACCCCCTTGGCGAAGTTCCTGTAGTTTGGAAAATGTATCCTATAAGTAGGTCTCAAGCACAAATCTACCCCTCGACAATCTCTTCATCACATCCAAGTTCTTACTCCTTGTCGTCCATCTCTCACTCTAGCCATATTTTGATTTTTCCACCATATAACAGCATACTCAAAAAATTTAAGTGCAACAAGTCGAACTTTGACAGCATCAATATACCCATAACAGTCAAACACTTTCTTTACCTTCTCTTCCCGCTCCATATATTCATCAGCATCTTCACTTCCACTAAAGAATAGGATTTGGACCTTAACATTGTCTAGTCCTCAAGAAGCTTGGTGTCCTCACTTTTACACTTGATAGTACCTAGCCTCTTCTTCTTCTTCTTCTTCTTCTCCTCCTCCTTCAGTTTCCACATCTACTTACTCATCTTATTCCTCAATCTCTTCTAACTCTAGCCTTCTTCTAACAACTCATTCTGTATCTCCTCTAGTTCGATGGGGTCAAACTGGGTGATTGGTTCAACCACCTTAACCATAGCATCTCTCTGGAACATTTTCAGGTAGGTTATGGTATGGTACACCTTGGGGTTATTGTCTATTAATTTGCATTGCAATGACTAGACTCTCAACACAATTAGTGAGTCCATCGAGCTTATCGTCAACTGATCCAAAAGTGTTACTATCATTATAACCACAACCAAGTTGAGCACCACTACTGTAGTTACTAATCATATCTTGAACACTTGAATCTGACATAGTATAATACTTATCTTAACAACACAACACACAACAAATACTTATATTTACTACCCAAAAATCTTACCTACACATTCTTAACAACTTCAACACCCAACAATCACTCAAATACAATAGAAAAACACTTGCTCTGTTTTCATAGCGAAAAATAAAGTAGAATAGAGTAACAATGGAATTACACTTACCAACACACCAATCTTCACTACATAACTCAAAATTTCTAAACTTACTTCACATGAACACACTAAAGTAGCTAAAGTAGCTACGGAAGAAACATAACAGCCACTAATAGTAAACATGAACCAAAACTTCACTACAACATCACACATGCTCTCTTAGAACCATCCACTGATACTAGCAAAGATAATGCATCTTCGAGGTCAAATACAAGGAGGAGCACCACAATAAAATGAACCAAAAGAGAATAAAAGAAGATTAGCAAAGTCTAAGCAACTATCAACTAGATATGATGCACCAATCGATCTTACTCAGCCTACAATCCACCAAATATAACTCACCGATCTAAACTATAGGGTCACTCATCACTACTCCTAGCTAAAGAGATTAACTGAATATGACGCACCAATTGATCTTACTCAGCCTACAATCCACTGAATATGACTCACAAATCTGAACTATAGGGTCACTCACTACTACTCATTGCTAAAGAGAATAAATAAAAGTTAAAAAGGATAATGAAAACACTAGGGTTACTCAAAGGGGAAACTTGTAATAATTTGATAATGAGAGTGATTGATTACTGCATACAAAACAAATAGGGTTTATATACAAGCCCCATTAGGGTTACAACCACGTATGAAAAAACAAAAAAGGGTAATTTACAATTGGAATACATGAAATATGCTAAAAAGGGTAAAAGAAGCAAAAAAATATTTAGTATGGAAAAAGTAGAGAATCCTTCTGAAATTTTGCACCAAAAGACATATGTCACATGGTGGCTAGTGTTCTAAAATATAGTACAATTCAGAAAAAATGAAGAAAAGAGAGTCCGTAGTCAAAGCTAACCTAATTTGGATTAGGTCAAAGCTCAGTCAATCAGTCACTAGAGAATATTTGGCTTGGACCAAGATCAGGTGTTGGTGGTTAGCTCGGGAGATCAACTTGGACTATCATTTGAGGTTAGTACACTCAGATGTTGTCTATATTAAGGCACGATTACTTGACAAGTCGACCAATGTGCTTAGAAGGTCAATACGTTTGCTCGATAGCTTCAAGAACTATGCTGGCACATGTGAGAGCTCGATATCCAAGTCAACAATAGAGTAAAACATAGAGGTCAAGATAAGAATTCTTGTCTTAGATGGGGTTTCGAGCTAATATTCTCTACATGAGTCATCGGAGTTCTCTAGCTCAACTGCAAGTGATCAGTTTAGGAAGTTGATTCCTATCACCTCCATTTGATTTCCTTTATCTCATGCTATCTCCTCCTCTGGGACATTTGTCAACCAGACACCAAGAATGCCTTTCTTCGTAGTCATCCTAATAAGACAATCTTCATGAAACAACATCCTTATTTTGTACACCTTCATTATCCCCATTATGCCTTCCAACTTCAAAAGTCTCTCTATGGCTTGAAACAAGCTCCTCAAATGTGATTCCATCATTTTAGTAGCTTTCTCTTACTCTTAGTTTCGTTAAAGTAAAGTTGACACATCCATGTTCATTTTACACAGAGGTATGACACTTCGGTCCTTCTTCTCTATGTTGATAACATCACATTCATTAATAATAACACTCCACTTCTTAATCACCACATCTCAATTATCTTCCAATAAGTTGCCATGAAAGATATTGGTCCCTTGCGTTTTTTTCTTAGCATTCGTGTCACTTGCATTGCTCAAGATATTCACTTTTTGACAATCTCAATTCATTCACGATCTTCTCAAATGTCATCACATGCACTTATCTAAGCCAATCAAGACCCCTCCATTGCTTTGGAGTCATCTCAACATTTATGATTCTCCCTCATTCCAAAACCCTACTACCTATTGTTATATTGTCAACACATTACATTACCTTACAATTACTCTACCAAATATCAATTTTGTAATGAATCAGTTAAGTCAATACATGCAAAAACCCACTATAAATCAGATGCTAGCAATAAAATGGGTTCTCAGCTTCCTACAAGGGAAACAAACACCAGGTTTTCCCATCATTCACACACTACGTGCCTCTTTGACTACTTTAACTAATTAGGCTAAGTGTCCAAACACTCATTACACTATGACAAGTTATACTCTTTACCTTTGTCACAACCTCATCTCTTATCAATCAAAGAAACAACCCACTATGTATAGAGGTTCCATTGATGGTTAATATAGAGCTCTTGTCTTTGCAATTGTTAAATCTATGTAGATCCCCCATCTTGCTTGTGAACTTAGTGTTCCCATTCAACGGCCCATTATTCTCTGTTGTGAGAACCTTGGTACAGTTTTTCTTTCAACAGATCCAATCTAACATGATCGCACCAAGCAGTTGATATTGACCACCACTTTGTTTGAGAAATGGTTTTACTAATCAAGCTCTGGTTTGTTACATTCTAGCACATCATCAACGTGCAAACAATCTTATCGAGAATCCATCCATCTCAACCTTTCTTGATCATTGCTCCAATCTCACATTGACTTCAGCACCTTGAGATTGAAGGAGCATATCAATATATATTTATATACATCTTTATACGCTTTATTACTATAGGGTTATTTGAGTCCATTCATTGTGACTTTAGGGTTCCTTTAGATGTTGTATTATACTACAAATACACTTGTAAAACTACAATTGTATCTTCTTTGTTTTTATTGAAAAATAGTACAAATCCTTCATTTTTACATTGTATACATGAAGTAAGATCAAATTGAGCATGGTTCTTTGTTTTGTAACTTCCTTCCATATTCTCTCTCTTCTTCTTTTTTCCCTCCAACTATGAGGAAGAGGAGATTCAAACCTTAATTTATTCCAATAGATTATCGGTAACGGTATCACTAGACTATAATGACTTTAGCAACGTTCCTTCCATATTTGAATCACAATTGTGTCATAACTATTAGAAATATTGCGGGATCCATGCAGCTAATTAGGGTAGCAGATGCAGATTTTTTTTTTTTTTTTTTACCCGTGTAATTCATTTAATTATACATTTTACAATAATATATAGTAGAATGCTACAACGACGAGACTTGACACAATGATTAAGCCAAAATACCTCTTGAAACTCACATTCAAACAAGACGGACAGAATGACTTGGTCGTAAATTTAAGGTTTTATGTTAGAATTGTATAACCTTTCTGCCTACTCGTTAGAGTCTTGTCCTAGATCAATGGATGATGGAAAAAGAAGAAAACAGGCCATGTCAAGTTCAATAAATTCTTTCGACTTTGTTCACTTTTGTTGACGATTCCTCAGCACATTGTCAAAAGTCAAGAGACGAAATTGGTATCATTAACATCTATCCATAGGACTAAATGCAATTTTATTAACCCCCAAAAAAAAAAAAAAAATCTATCCATAGGTAAACTCAATCCTGTAAAATACATAAAAACCACAACATGTATCTGTATAATCTAATTATAAATACTAAAGAGAGTTAAAAGGTTGAAATAATTAGATTCAATGGTAATAAAATAGAAAATAAGATGCTCAGATCAGTCTATCCGATCAACCTATTTATAAATGCAACTTGTTATTTTATGCATTTCTACATTCTCGTTTTTAGATACTCCAAACCCTACTCTCATAAGAATTCATCAATAGCACTTGTCTTGCACCTCAAAATATCATGATCTTTTGATCATGAAGGGAGTAACATAACCAATTATGTAGAGACTTATCTAATTATGGAAATCGTTTTGAATTTTCAGTATCTTGTGCATAGTTGTTTATTTCCAAGTAAATTTGTCTTTTCCACTCGCGGTTCGGAGAGGACTCGGCTGTTAGTTAGTACTTTATCACCTGAAATAAACCTATTTTCCATTGAAGAAAAGGTAAAAGGAATGTGTTCTGGGGGGGCTGCAACGACTCAAACTAGGAGTGATTATTGTTTTCTCGTAGTTAGAAAAAGCCCAAAAAATGACAGCCATCAAAAGGAGCAGCTATTCCAAAGTCTAAATAATCTACTGCCTAACTTAGATTTCCATATGTTTGGCATATGTTGACAGTTCCATACACGAACACAAATCTTATGCTTATCGCAATTCAACATTCATTGCATACTCATGTGGAATTGGACCTAATGGTTAATCAATGTAATGAAAATCAAGCCGTTTTATGACGTTTCCACCTTAGATTAGTAATCTAAGTTTCTACCTACTTATATTTCAGAATGTCAACAAAACCCCACTTTCCGCAAAAAGAGGTTAGCCAACTCCATCATGATAATTACAGTTTTTCAAAATGGGGCTCCCTTCATGGTGGCATAACCCCATATTTCAAAATGAGGATCCTATAGGAGAACGGTTTGGTAAATGGTGTCCAAGAAATTGACAGGCATAGCAGGAATTAGCGTGTAGATGACTCAAGGCCCTCCTTTTTTTCTTTCTTTCTTTTTTTTTTTTCAGTTATCAGATATAATTATAATAATCTCGAGAGGTTACATCAACTAATGGACTTTTAGTGATGAATGGTTGTGAAGATGATGGTAGTGGCCAGCCATTAGTAACTGATTTGTAACTTTAGGAAATTATTGGTGGAAAATAATTTTCCCCATCCAATAAGTTTTGTGATGGTTCACAACTGCCATGGTTCATTGGCTGCTGCCTTCACCTCCTTTAATCACTTGCCTCTTGTAACTACAACTTCCTTCCTGAGATTACTAGAATAATATTTGACAATCACAAAACTCGATATATCAAATGTTGAAAAAAAAAACCCAGAAAAAGGTTTTACACCAAACAAACACGCCTTGAACTATTGAAAGTTCATTTTTTCACTTTTACTTTTCTGATTTCCTCTTGCTTCTGACAATTTTTTATTTGTTTCTCATTCCTGAACCACAGAACTGATAGAACTCTAAGGTTGAATTCATTTTAGGACCTTCTAGGTGAATATGCCACAACAATTCACCTTACTTACTAAAGCCAAGAAGCAATGGAGTCATGTATAGCTTGTAAAGAATCTACAAGGTGTCTACAAAGAAAATATTCGTGACAATGCATCAAGAATTCAAGACTATTCAACCTTAGCTTTCCATGAATGCCGCAGGTGATGTGGCGTGCATTGCGGAGCAACTGTTGATTTTACATGATCATCTCATGCTGTGAATCATTATACAGAGATTTGCGAAATGACAATCAAAGGCAAAACTTTCTCACTGCATCTCCCCTGCAAGAGGGGAAAACGTGATTTCCTTTTGGAACAAGCCACTGAATACAGATAGTCACTATGTCTAAATTATGCTTAATATCTAGACGGCTATAGCTAAAAAAGAAATTAAATTTACTTATCAGGTATCAACATTAAAGCTTTAGAATTGCTTCATTCTGTACAATATCTATTCCAGAATTCGTATGATCAAAAGAAAAAGAATTTCACTCAACAGGAAGAGAAGTACAAAACTTGCAAAGTTTTGTAAGGAAAGAATACGCAATGACCCGGACTGATATCTGATCTATTTTTAAGAAAAACTGCTGCCAATCATGTCTTACTAGGTTGTTTCCATAGAAAATATTGCTACGACTAACTCTCAATGTGTTTGCTTCATCGTCATCTCTTGCTGGCATATATCAGCAAAGAGAATTCAACTGTATTTTGCTTTTTATGGTCCAACTGATGTTCCAACCATAATTCTTTTTCCTCTCCATTTCTTGTCTGGAACATGAATACGGCGTTGCCATCTTCTGAATCAAAGAACCAGTCATGAACATCCCACATCAGATCTACCACCAAATCATCCGTGAAAATCGTCTGGCTGCCCCTGAAGTTCCACTGCAATCTATTTACGTGCCCCACCATCTTCCTGTCAATATATATGGATAAATACGGGTGCTTCCTTCCTCGCATTTCTCCAGAGCATTTGATCAATATGTCGTGCAAAGCACCACCATCACCGAACCGAACCTTGGTGCTATACTGTGAATCGCCTAAGAAATGCTCTCTCTGTGAAACAAGGGAAAATTTAGCGGTAGGAGTATTCACTTTAAATTTCTTGAAGACAGCTTCCTGCGCCATGTCACCTATAAGAATCCCCACTTCTGAATCAACCATTACTAGGAGGTAGAATCCATCAACGGGTTCAGGTTCTCTAGGATCATAGTTAGCATTCGAGAAGTCCCACAAGACTTCAATACCGAATTTCTCGTGTTGTATCTTCCTATTGCCTTTATTCTTCCCAAACAACCATGAGTTTGAGCTAAGTATGAATGGTGTCGTAGAGGGGTTATCACCGAAGCTTATGCTTAGGCCGGGATGATTCACGTTGCCTCTTCGGCTCCAAGACACCGTGATGAGGAGTTGTTTTTCGGTGGAGAGGATGCTTCTATATATATAACTGACAGCAGTCTTAACCGAAAATGTTGCTTTAGAATTTGTACTAGAATCGCTAGAAACAGTACGAGGATGGAACACACTCAAGGCCTTTTCACTTTTGCAAGGAACTAAATCTCTCATCGTCGAGTAGCTTTTAGTTGAAATAAGATCAGCTGGTTGTGGTGTTAAACCTAGCAGTTTCTTTGCAACGGAAAAGGGTGGAAGGTGGGAAAAAGGAATTGAAGGCTAGATAAGGGAGACAGTTGTGTTTCTTGATATGAGTTTGTTTGTAGGGACTTATTTGAACATGAAGGAATAAATAAGGCAAGCAAACGTAAGTCTTTGACAGGTCCGTGTTTCACTTAGGTAGGATTCTGTACATTAAAAACTGCCAACTAATTAGGAAGGAAGGGATCAAAAGGGCTAAAGCATAAGTGGAAGTCTCAACAAAGTAGATATCAACCACTATACAATTTAAAAAGAAAAGAGAAAAAAAAAAAAAAAAAAAAAGAAAAGGGACTTGAAAGGAAAATGTTAGACTTGGCCTGCTCTAAATTTCTCTATGACACCATTTTTGACATGGTCATACTATCACCCTTTTTTTTTTCTTTTTTAATCTTTTTACCAAGTAGCGTATAAAACACAAGAAATTCTTACACATGGCAATAGTAGCAGATAGTTTCTTAAAAATGAAATTTGATTAGTGTTTTCAAAAACTATCACGTATTAAAAATTTATTAATGATATCAACTATTCATTTATCCAAGTACCGTCTAACAATAAAGTAAAGTATTTCTCCTCTTATTGGATTAAATATAATTGGACACCTAAACCATGTTATAACACTTATAAATGGGTAAATCAAATTTATATTACAATTTATCACAAGAATTCCTAGACCTTTATTACTAGAAGAATTCTTTGGTACGTTAAAATTTACCAAATAAAACAAAAAGATGACATGAAAATATCAGTGGTGGAAAAAAGATCAAAAAGCGATATATGGTTCCTTGACATTGCAAACAGAAAATTATGAAGGCAGATAAGAATGAATAGAAAGATAAGATAAATTAAGTGGTGCCTTAATTTTACAAATTGCCTAAACATAAATGAAATGGGCCTAGTGATGGCAAATGTGACCCCCCAGAAGAATAAATTTAGCCACTTGGTTTCCCAACTGCTACTTCCAGGTCCCAGTGCAGACGCAAGGAACGGAATGGGATACTTTTATTGCCCTCCCTCCTCGTGAAATAACTTGTCAAACTAAAATAAGCAACATAGTATTGCATTCTTAATTAGCACTCTTTGCCAAGGTCTGACAATCTAACCTAGTAACATGAATATTGATTTCTCAACAAATGGATTAAATTCAGCTCCTCCTCTCTACAATCATAATATATATATATATATATATAGTTGGTTTCACTCAATTTTTTAAGGAAAGAGATATCCTCCTGTAGAGAGAGTACTCATGATCTCCATTTCACCAGGGATGGATCAAATGAATTCCTATCCCAAGGTAGTTTTTTTCATTCTTTTATCTTATTGGCCTTGTGTTTTTTTCGTAAGATAACGTGGTTGAATAGTTTATAAGTTGAAAATCGTATTATAACAATCAATGGTTATAATTTAGCTGTATGATTAAAGTCACAAAGTTTGATTCACTGTCTAGAAAATTATATCCAGCTAACTAAAATAGTAGAAGTACTCGGAAAGCCATGCGTTGGAAACAGCCAAACAGGAGAAAAGCTTCGCTGCTAAACTTTTGCATAAAGGAATGGAGTTGTTACATTTTATAAGCTGAATTTCTTCAAATCTGTAAACACGGTATGGCTCCATTATAATAATATCAAAAAAATAAAATAAAGCGAACTGCATTGATTTTGAAAAGAGGAGGGTGGTGGACATGTAATCAATAGAAAATTGGGCTTAATCATTACATTGCATGTGTTGTCTTTCACGTGACAAAGTTAAGCTTGTTTTAAAGGATTATGAGAAGCATCCTCTTCCTTAAATTCACTGCCTTTACAAAACGATATATCAAATATTCGTTGGTGAAAGAATACATGTTAGAGGTAAGTTAACAAATTTCATATACAGAAATTAATTGAGTATAATATTCAGTATTATACCATCTTTTTAGTTAACTTTATTAATAACAGGAAGATTTCAGATGGCTGCTAAATCAAATATAATTATACATCATGATCCACGATATAATCACCAGCCAATGCACGTCCCCTTGAACTGCAGGTGCCTAAATTTAAGTTTAATTAATTACAAGTTAAATTACAAATGTTGAAGTTTATCGACAAATAAAAAAAAAAAAAAAATTACATGGCAATTTTTATCTACGAGGTAGTTATCAATTATATGACCGAAACATGAGAAGGCATTAACCTTGTTGGTTTGCGATTACTGGAGAAGTGAAAACGATTGGGATGAAAATAAAATTCGTTTCCTTCTAGCAAATCTTTTGACAAGTATTATTGGTCCTATTGTGCGAATCTCTACAGTAGAGATTTCAGAAATTTTTATTTTGGATATACGGAACAACCCATCTGGAGTGACATCTATAGACAATCAAACAAAGCATAGTACCCGATATGTAATAAGTGGGACTGAACAGGGTCAACTCCGTTTTCCTCAAAATAAATAAATAAATGAAACTTCTCCAATAGAGAATGCAACATTACACCCTTCCGACCACAATAATCTCAAGACAAGGACAATTTAGGAAACGCAATATGTCCTGACGTAGAAATGATGAAAGATTCACCAACATATGTTCAGAAATTACAGAGAAATTGATGGAATATGTATATTGCGAGAATCTCGTGGTTTTGAGCACATGGATTTTCAAACTTAGACTTGGTTAAGT
Organism: Lumnitzera littorea; assembly: GCA_024138015.1. Lineage (NCBI taxonomy): Eukaryota > Viridiplantae > Streptophyta > Magnoliopsida > Myrtales > Combretaceae > Lumnitzera > Lumnitzera littorea. The sequence continues at coordinate 96,231,271 of JAMXBB010000006.1, forward strand.
TTTACGATCAAGAAGAGGGATTATATAAATATTTATATAATATTGTAGAGGATTAAATCTAACTCTTAGGCTTTAAGCTCAATAACAAAATAGATTTAATTCTTTCGACTAAAATAATTTGGTCCAAAAAGTCAAGCCTATAAAAATTCAAGATCATCAAAGGAGATTTAGTATTGTAAGCTTAGAGTAGAACTTATTAAATCGATTTATCCGATCTAACCTTTCTTAGTTTAGCTTATATTAAAAAATAATAGAGCCTTTTATATGAGCCTAAATCCATGAAAAAAGCTTACTTGAGATCAATTTATAAAAGATTTCAATCATAACCATCGATCAATATTATGATCCAACGGATCAAATTCACCGACCATCTCCTATAAATATCCCATTCATTTCCTCATTTGGAAAAGAAACCAATTCCAACTAATGCTATTACTCTATTTGAATATTGACTCAAAAATTAGACACTCAAACATCCTAAAAACACCACCCCATTTTTTATCTATTATGGAATTTCATGTCATCATGCTTCTTTACCTATCACCTAACATGTTAAAACCTATCGAGACTACCTACTTCTCCTCCCTATCATATCTCACTTTATCATCTCATATGTGTAGTTCAAATTATTTCCTTAATCGTGTATAACGCGATCTGACAAATAGTATGCACGTAGCCTCTTTCAATTTGAGCCTAAATACAAATATGTTATAGAATAATATATAATATAATTATTATTCACTATTCATTAATATATTTACATATTTCTTCATTTTCTATTCTTAAACTCATGAGTAAGCTTGACCTCAACTCATTTTCAACTCAATTTGGCATAAGTTTAATTAGTAAATAAGCAAATTCGATCTCAAGACAAAGTTCGAATCTCAATTTGTAAGCTTAATAAAAACACTCAACTCAAGCTCAAGATCAATCATTTTTAAATGAATTGAGCTTGAGTCTTTAAAAGCTCAACTCAATTAAACTCATTTATAATTTTATTCCCATGTTGTATCTCTTTCAAAGAATGATATTTTAGGCCATGGTTGTTGTAGAAACTACAAGGTTGTACATAATACTAACCAATTGAGCAACCCAATATGCTGGTTGATGGTGGCTAGACCACTGCTTTTGTTTACTTTTATTCCTATAAATATATTTCATTATCATACCAAAAAAAACTACCATACTACCTTCAACTGTTCTTCCTTCATTCCTACTCATATTGCTGTAACTTCTCTTATAATTTTTTATTTTTATTAAGTTAATATACTTTTTTAGAGATACAAAGAACCAAAAATCTTTTCTTTTCTTTTTTGGCATAGTACATATATATAAATTTTTATGTATGTAAAACACCCAAAGTGCCTTGTGCTTTAATAATACAAATAATCCTATACGGAAAAATAATCAAATGCCAAACAACATAGACCAAAAATAATAAGGAAAGATTACAACTCTTGAATACCATACAAATTACAAACTTTTAGAATAGTGCAACTACACCATTTATATAATATGGACGCTGAGAAATATCATATTTACCAAGTCAAGTTTTCCTACTGATATACAATTATAGTTATTTTTTTAAGATACATTTATCGCCTGATTTGACTTATATTGACCGTTAAAACATCAAATGAATAAATGAAAATCCCAAATTAGATAACTGATCAACCTCGGAAAATAATCCTAACCACATATTGACAAAGAAGAGTGGCTGAATATCGTAATGCAGGAGAAAAATTTTTCGGAAATAAGAAAAGAAAAAGCAGATAGAATAAGAAAAGACGATTTAAAAATAACTAAATAAATTAAAAGCTAGAGCCTAAATTTGAATGCAAGCTAAGAGGAGAGACGCTTTGATATGAGCTCGAGTCGATTTCAAGCAGATGAGGGATTCTTCAATTACAAAAGATATTTTGTCTTCTTCAAGGCCAAAAGTTGCCACACCCTTTGTCGTTTCCCACAATTATTATTTGTTAGAGACAGAAATGACGCTCCATCGACAGGGTGCATGTGGAGGTTTGGTTTCATCCTCCCTTTAACACCCACCAAAACATCAATTATCACAAACCGGTCTCCCATAACAATTTAATTAACCTTGAAAGTCAAAGACTCAAAAGGATATCATAGCTTGCAAGAGCAAAAGCATTTTTATTCCTCACCAGAATTTTATCCTTAAAATTATCAAGCCAAAACTTTGTTTTTAAAAGATGGGTCAGTAATACAGTTGATGAAAGAGGCTGTTACATTCTGTACATCAGAGCAGCATCATTTTTACCGGACATTCATTCAGATTATTTAATAATCATGTGTCAATGTAGAAAATAATGCATATAATCTCAAGGAACAGAGAAGAATTCACTACGTGTACAAGAATTGTTCATTCAGTTTAGGAGAAATACTGTCTTCAATCTGTACGCGACAACAAACTGACACTGACAAGAAATCATAAACAAAGTATATCGAGAAAAATATAGAAGTCGGCACTTAAGATTTACAAGCCAGATCAGAAAGTTCCAAACTGACATCATAGCAGTACAAGACAACAATGCATGCATGCGCTGTTTTTACATAGTATACCTTGGAAAGACAGATGACTAAATAAAAAGACTAGCTATTGAAATGGTGTTGTACACTGGTTGAATGAAAGGAAGAATTTTTGGCATTAAACGCCATAATTAAGTAAGGACAAGAATTACCTAGATGCAAGAGAGAAAAAGAACCTCAATTAAGGATAAACTATACACAACAGTACCTGTCAAAAAGACTTGGCACCCAAATAGATATGCTCAAGCTTAACCACAGTAACACCACTTCCCAAGCCGTAATCTCAATCTTGGTGTCGGCTACAATGATCCTATTTCATCATTCGACTCAGCTATATCCTCTTTAATATACAAGCATATTTGTTTCCATCACAACCTTTTGGTCTACCATAAACCGTGTAATGTTAGTAGTTTCCAAAGAGTTCCAACACTTGATGGGTGAATCAAGAAATCATCTTTGCACATGGCTAAACCATCTCAAGCATGCTCGCATAATTTTCTAATTTGTGGGTGCTACTTCAACTTTTTCCTTGATAAATTCATTCCCTATTCTTATCCATCCCCCCTATGCGCATAATAACTGCTCACATCTTTTGTTCATACACATAGTTCACCACCCAGCATTCAGAACCATATTAACTCCAGCCCTATTGCTTACCTTCAAGCATGACGAGAACTTTGTTGTCACATGAAACACCATAGACCTCACTATTTTAACCATCTTGCTTTACATTAAATGCATCACATTTTTATTTGTCTCCAATTTTTTTCCCCCTCCAAACAATAATAATCCAGTATACTCAAAATTCCCACTTGAAAGTGTCTCTTGTTCCCCAACTTTCACAGAGGACTCACTCGTATTCCTTTTGTCACTGAACTTGAGTTCCATATCCTCTGCTTTTACACTACTCAATATATTACTTTTCACTTTAGAGTTTTCCTCTAAAATTTGAGTGTTGCACTCTTTCTCCTCTATCATATATCTGAATGATGTCATTGCAAATAATACATACCATCTTACTATTCATTGAATATCTTCAGTGGATTCTTCCATGACCAATATGAGAAGACAGGAGTTGAAAATCCATCCACAGTGTGGGTCGACCCATATATAACAATCTAGTCAAATGTCCAGATACCCACCTTATAATTGGATTTCCATGTGTCTGATAGTCTCTACATGTGCTACTCTTAACATCTTTCTACCATGTCTTCCCTGGGTCAATAAACATCATAACAAATCCCGCTTAGTCTCTTGATATCTTGTAATCTTCTTAGGATGTGAAGGTCTATCTACATAGAAAATTCTTTAGACAAACCTCCAAATGTTCTTACCTTATAATTGCATTTCAATAAATTGCACAACATTATATCTCCTTTATTCAAAGCAAAGGCACCAAACTACTTTCTCTTCAGTGGTCATACACGTTTTTAGTTTTCAAAATCATGTTAAGAAGGTGAGAAGCTACAAAATGCAATTTTTTTCAAGGTATTTTCACACTTCAATTGGGATGCCATCTATTCCAACCATTTTTCCATTCATTAAAATAAACCTGCTAAAGCTACTAGCTTTGAATCTACAACACAGTTGAAGAAATTTGGAGATATTGTATTTCACTAAATATAGACATAGAGAACTATTTTCAAAATTTGCCAAGTAGAGTAGCCTTACTAAAGTTCAATAAGGGTCTTATAGAGTCCTTTCTGGCTCATGGCTTGGGCACCAGTTTGGTCCCATTTTGAAATGGGTGTTTGAACAGTAAATATATAAGATAATAAATAAATAATAAGAGGACAAATACACAACACAAATACAAATCAGACACAGGCAATACGCAGACAAAACAGACTCTAAAAAGTTTACACCATGGAAGCTTTTGCAAAGCGAGGAAAATTAACATAATAGCTACTGGTTCTGAACCAGCATCCTTCATTCCTTGTATAGACCAGATACCATATTTTTTTAAATTAGTCCAAGTCAATAATCATATAAACTCTGAGGCATTGTCAGTGTAAACACCAGGAAAAGAAACAATCCACCTCTAGAGGATCCTGAAAAAGAACTCAACTTCAACAATGTCAACTTTTAGTGGTTAACTGTCATGTCAAAAGATTTAATTTTAGCTGCACTCAATAGTCAGCATTATTTTTCCTAGGGATCTGCGCACAAATGGCAACAACCAAGCTGTGCAAGTTGACATTACTAACAAAATTCAGGTAAGACGTCAACAGAAGCTCCTCATAGACCTCCCCAACTTAAATATAGACAGACTGCAATAAAGGCCGCCAAGAACCATATGATGAGGTAGATACAAGGAGTAGTCTTACATTTGCATCACATTTGATGCTTCTGGAGACACCCTACAAGTCAAAAGAATCAACAAATACATAGTTTTGGGGGATGCGATTACATTTACATAAAACCAGATGGTCTAAGAGCAGATTATAGTTACCATTGTCAACAGGTTCTGCCTCAATTACCATGAAGGTACTTCATGGAAAGCAAAGGATCTATTGACAATAGGATTGGAGTGTAGAGACTTTATCTAGATGAACACAAGAAGAATTCAATAATTTAATATATTTGAAACTAAAATTGAATGAAAAAGAAAAATGTAAGATATTCTTCCAAATCCTGCAGTGGAGATTTGCCCTAGCATGTTAGTGCAGCTGAATGTTCCTCATGAATGTTCCTCATACAAATACTCATGATGAGGCAAATTCACCATAAGTATCTTCAGGTAAACAGAAGGTTAAATCCGGTAAAAATGTCAAACAGCCAATAATGTAATCCATTTTGTAGGATTAATCAGATATACACTAACTAGAAAATACCATTACATGTTAACACATACAAGATGTCATCTGCTTTTTTTAAAGCAAAACTCGCACCTTCGTTATCCATGATAAAGAAAGAGAATAAATTGCTGGATGATTTAGTTTAGTGTGCCAATGAGAACAAATAGGAAGCCCTTTCCATGATTTCACCTCTATCTCTAAAAAGAACCTCAAAAAGATTATTTAATATTTATTTCATAACACACATCAAAAATTTTATTTCAAAACTAAAAAACAATCATCCAGTGTCTCAAATTTAAAGTAGATACATCTCATAATAACAGGAAAAAAGACCTCTAATAATCAAAGAGGGGGCTACAGAATGTTAAACCTTGGACCTCCACTCCCAACAACTGAATGGGACCTCAGGGCAGATTAACAATGGTGAAGATACCTCCATTAAAGCTTTTGGCAACCGCTAGATAGGGCTTATGTAATTAACAAATCTACCTGTCCAGTGTCCAGCCATCAAGAGCAATAGCAAAAGAAAGATATGTCAGAAATCCGTCTATACAAGACAAATTTAACCAATGACAAGAAGACACAAGTCAGAGGATAAATAAGCTAAGCAGAGACAAACAACCCAAAGCTGGCACAGGATGGAACAAAGATAAGGTGAAAACGAGAGTTAAGAGAGGTTGACCAACACAGGTGAAGACAAATTACAAACACTCCATTTAATTCCAAAAAGAAAAATTCACAGAAATTCAAAAGACCCTGACACAAGAGGCTTGATGTAGCTTGCAAATTGAGCCTTCTAAGTCACCTCTCCCGTGCACCCTTTGCATGGATATTATACAAATGAGAAGAAATGAAATTAGGTAGTATATAAATTAACCCAACAAGCCTAAATCTTAATATACCTTCTACTAAGTCAATGGTGCTTCACAATGCACCTAACTACAGAAATCATTGCAGTTTAGTCCAAGGAGAAAAATGTTATTCTGCTGGTTTGGAGCCTAAGTTAGATAATTTTACCAAATTGATCCCATTGGTTCCTTGGCACTCATGTTAAACAAGATTTCTTCTTTCATGGATGCAAAAGAAAAAGAATTAATGTAAGGGGAACAAACTATATGGTGAGTAAATATATGTATAAATATACGAGTTAGGATTAGAATTGGATGATACAAGTAGATCTTTCTCATACTAACATGTGTTTTTTATTGTCTACTCTTAAAAGCTGTTTGAATATCCATTATCCTATCCTAAGAAGCACTTGGAGAGCATTAGATATATCATAATTTTGAACAGAACGATTTTTGGCACGCAAAAATAAAATTTATGATAAAATATATAGTTATGGTTACTAACTCAAGCTGGAGATCCCATGTAGCAGTTATCCAAAAGCAGCTTGAATGGTTAACATTGTAAAAAAACTAAAAGTATAATCACATTTTTACAAGAATGAACAATTTTCTACCAAAAATAAAAAGCAAGGCAAATAAAATTTCCCCTAATCCATACTCTGAATTAGCATATTTGTAGTAGTAGTAGTAGTAGTAGTAGTAGTAAACAACACTTCCTGCTTGCATGTTCTACATTGCTGCAAAAGGAAATAAGTGACTGTAGTCTCGACAATACAGCACAGTAGAATTAGAAAAAGAGATAGAAGAAAGGCTAAAAAAAAATTCCACATTACTGAAGTGGCTAAGACATGGGGTAACTTTATGTTTAGTATCAGCTCTAATTCAAACCCTATCCCAGGATAATCATTCACCTACATAGCCTTCTTCTCATAAATGCTTATCCTACCCAAAGTTGCGCAAAACACTAAAAATGAGGAAAACTATCTAGCCTTTATACAATGTATCAAACATGGGATGACTAGTGAAACAAGTCAGGTAGTCTACCACACTAATGGCATTTATAGACGAAAACTCAGAACATAGACAAGTGGCAAATGGCACAGAGAAGCCGTTAGGTTATGTTTGTTCCAGCCCATTACCATTTTGAATTTACTTTTTCTCCCTTTTCTTAAGAAATAAGTAAGCTGTTATCCAGTCAAAGATTGCAAATTAAAATTTAGTTATGAAACAAACACACGCAACTAATAAAAGCTATTCAAACTCTAAACAATAAGGAAAGGATCTTTTACAATATATACAGAGTAGAGTAACAGAGGTTTCCACGGCAACCTTCATGCTAGATAATATTCTGATTATCCAATACAACTCATAAATGAAATCTACAGTCAATGGTGAAACCAGACTTTTCATGTAGGTTGAGTTGACTGGTTTTCACCAGTGGCAGTGACACTAGGTAGGTTATGATAAACTAAACCAATATCAGTATCAACAGCAGATGTACTCCCTCTCTGTTCTATAAAAATCAACAAACCGTAGATTCCCTATCGAATTTCAAGAAATTGAACTATAGGAATTGGATGCTAGGCATTGGAATCTGATAATGAAAGCCAAACAAGGATCCAAATTCAACATGATTTCAACATGAGGATACCAACCGGTCACAACTTGGATACATGAATCACCATTCACTATTTACCTAGATTCAATAAATGAACATCCTAGCAAATATGACGAACTCCAGAAAGTTCATTTCTTTTACCTTCAGAAGAACTGCTAACATCGATGGGAAGCTTCGAGACCAGGCAAGCAGACGCAGTAGCGCTATGGAACGGAACAAGAGAGTCCAATTCCCGCCTCAACAACCTTTACTTCAATCAATGAAATCGCATTTAAATTAAATTCAAAAATCAAACATTGACATTTTACATTCAATCAAAAGGAGCATACACAAAACCACATGAAACCCTAGAGGATAGACAATATGAAATGTTGCATGGTTTGTACCTTGGAGAGTGGGAAAACGATGGGTTTGGAGGAATTGAAGGACGCCGTGGTGCGAATACACGACGCGGTGTTGAGTTGGCGAGTCGAGAAGCGGTTCGTGAAATGTTGGTCATTAGGAATGTCGATCTTCGAGCAATTGTAGACAAGGACATGGTTGCGATTCAGAAAGTTATCTTCTTTGAGATTTCCGATTCCGTGAAAGAAAGCCCTAACACAGGTAAAACCTCTCTTAAACCCACTTCAAAGTGAAATGAAATACAAAAAATAAAATGAAGAAAAACATTATAGGGTAAATTGGGTGTTAACCACAAATAGTAAAACGAAAGGGAAATTCGGCCAAAAGAAAAAGAAAGGGAAAAGAATTGCACTCGGACTTTTTTAATGTAATATTTTTTTTTTAATTTTAATATTTTTTATCAATTTATCCAAAGATGAAAATAACATAGATCTCTTAATTTTTCTTATCCTAATTTTCCTTAATTACAAATTAATTGTTGCAATTATCTAAATTTTTAAAATATCACGTGATACCATGATCTATCTCTTTTTTTTCTTTATAATTTCATCCTTTAATTTAACATAATTCATGAGATATTATTTATAATGTACAAGCGCACAGTGATTGCTTTCTTTCCATCGAACCACCCATTATATAATCAATTGTCAAGTGGATGCTTAAGAAAAAAAAATTATCTTAAGATGGTAAATTTAAAGGAAATTAGGGTAGATTTGAAATATTAGATAATGCTTGAGAACATGTTTTCAAAAATTTAGAATCTAAAAGTTAAATTTCGAAAATAAGAGCTAAATGTTGGTGAAGCAAAACATATAGGGTATGTTTGCAATTTTCTAATGAAATATATACTTTCATTTAAATGTATAGGAGGAAAATTTTTATAAAAAATGAAAATTTATTTTTAGTGGTGTGTTAGAAAACTATATAATTATGCAACTAATCAACTACAACATGATTTGTGTTTTCATACTTTTACACTTTACTGACATCTTTCTGTTAATCAATAGTTCATTCTCAATTGTAAATGCCGTGTGATATGCACGTATTTTTCCAAGAAGATCCCATATCATACATTTTTTACTTTGAAGCCCCTAAATCAAATGAAATCTTTCATTTTCTTCTCTCTCAAATCTAAAATGAAGAAGCTTAGGAGGATGTTATTTTTGTTCGATTTTTATCTTTAGATAAGGTTTACATGACATGGAGTTCTACTTGGGAACATGTGTCAAGTGTCATGTAATTGAGTACTTATGATTGTTTAGTGGAGAATAATATAATAACAAAGATAATAAATTGCAAAGGTGTAAAAACAACATCATGTTATTGTAATTTTTTCATTATTTTATCTTCAAGTATTATTTCTAAGGGTAAGTTTGTCATTTAATATCCATGCTACTAAGGCTAGCAATTTGACAAATGTCTTGATCTAGATATAACACAACATAAATATCAATAGGTTTGTGTAAATAATACTTGACATCATTGATAGACAAGTCATTTATTTAGAACTGTTTATAAACATTATTAGGTCTACATTCAACACTTAAAACATGTTTATAAAGTTATTTAATAAATAAGTTGTGACATTTCATACTCAAAACCCCAAAAATTACCGTATGTCACTACTAACTAATGACACATTGATATGCTTAAGAGCTCAGTTAATCTCTAGGGCTTACCGTAAAAGATAGTAAGTAATGGATCCTTTAAAATATCAAAGAAAAAAAAATGGATCAGTAAACACAGCAACTCTCATGAAGCTGCTCTTCGGATATGACTTCCCGAGGAACACTACACGACTTAGTACTTTACATTATATGACGTACAAGCTGTGATAGGAATCAAGTCGCTAAACCTTTAACCCAAGCCTGAGCTCGAGGGCTTAAAGGACTAACGGAGTGAATTCTAATGTTTTAGCCAACTTCTACCAAAGCCTAGCTAATCCTCATTACCGACTAACTCCACATACCGAGCTGAGTAACTACTCGTCTGTCAATAATCGAATGCCGACATAAAATATGCACCACTAACAACTTAGTACTTTTCACACGTCTACTTAGCCATGACCGTGCCAACCAATAGCTCAACAGTATTAGTGCCAAGAAACCCAAAGCGAGCCCGAATCCATATGTCTCAAAAGGACCCTCGGGTCTAGTTGGCACCTCTACTCAACAATTCCCGTCCTGACCATACCACTTGTCTACTCCTTTTAGAAGCGCCCCCAATGATTGAATGCCGTACATCTACTCCTACGTAAAAAGGACTTTGCTATACTATTCATCAATTTTTATGAATTTTCATTTGTACCCTTTTATTATTGCTTGTACATGACTTATTTAGGCAATACCCCTTTTGTCCTTTCCATTTAAAGTAAGTTACCATAACTTTTCAAGTATAAATACTCTTTGTAATATGAAGCCACAACATACAATCTAATATTGAATATACTTTTCTTTTGCAAAGCTAATGTGCTTACCACTTTTTCTTACTCTTATACTAACCCTTAGGTAAGACTAGGTAGCAAGTGACCTCATTGAGCTACTCGTACATCATATCAAGTTAGTTTTTGTGAGTCTATAGAGTTTCCTTGATGCGTCACATCCTTAAAATCATTCATGGTTTGCTTATTCATCTCGTTTTTTTGTTCCTGCTTTTGCATTTCATCACCTTACCCTTCAAGCTTTCTATAAGCTTAGACTCACCCCGATACTATCGCCCTTATCTACTCTCGGCACAATATATCATCTTGGTATCAAAGTAAAGGTCCGTTTGGATAAGTTGTGTTTAAGCTTCCTTGTGATTAGTGTTTGCTATGGTAGTATGTTGTAGTTACATAGTGGTTAGCTATGAGCATTTGAGTAAGTAAAAGATATAGTAGTTTTCTATTGTTGTATACTCAGATATGCTTTATTTCAAGCATATGAAAATAGAGCAAATTTTCAATTGGATATATTGTTCTTTGAAGTAATTACTATGTTGACGGCTAGCCTAAACTTTCGTATGGAAAAGTGCACGTGACTTATTTGGCTTAAGAGGACAATGTCTGTTATTTCGTGGATTCCGAGTTTGTTTACTGAACTTTGTCGAGAGGATGACAGATCTAAGTGTGAATGCTGGTATTGGAGATGATAATAGTAGTGTTGTCCATAATAGATGACAACCCCAAAACACCCCTAGAAGTACAGATAAGGGAATTGATGAGATGGCTAACCTTATAGTCGATCTTATTAGAGTTGTTCATGTATTAGCCTTTTGACATACTAAAGCTATGTAAAATACTCCCTTATCCACTCGATCTACGAGACGATAGATCGAGACGACATATTGCAACTCGACAAGATCGAGATAAAGGAGTAAGAGGATGTACACAAAAAAGAATTGAATTAGGTGATATTGATGAAGAAAGAGAAAAAGAGTACAATGAGGAAGAGGAGCGAGCTTAAGCACCTCAAGCTACCAACCATATGAAGCTTCAAATTCTGACCTTTAATGATTCTGGAAATGCCAATGACTATCTAAATTGGGAAGAGAAGGTAAAGCATGTTTTTACTATTACTAGTATGAAAACCACAAGAAAGTGAAGACTGCTGTTATAGAGTTCTCAAGTTATGCCACAATGCGGTGAAAAAACTTCCAAATTATGAGGAGATGAGAAGGATATAGGGAAATAAATACTTGGCCCAAGATGAAGAGGATACTTAGAAACATATTAGTACTGGATACTTACTTGCAAGACACCTTTGCTTAGCCTCAAGAGTTGAGATAAGGAAGCTAAATTATTAATGAATATATTTAGGAGTTCTAAATACTCATGATTCGATATAAAGTGGATGAACCATCAGCTCGAACAATATCCAGATTTCTCACTAGATTGAGAGGCAACATTCGAGATGTCGTGGAACTTTAAGAGTTTACTACATTGGATAAGGTCATAAGAATAGCCTAACAAGTGGAAAGATAGAGGAAGAATAGGCTGAGCCGACTTGTCCAATTAAGCTGACCTACTCAAGGAAGTTACCGAGCTTAACAAAGTGCCAAACCAAGTAGAAGAGCAGATGCAAAAGTTGAATAGAAGAGCCAATCAACTGATGGTGAAGTACTACTAAGAACTTATGAGAAGAGATAAGGATTTGGGAGGAAGATGAGTCAGATTAAGTGTTTAAGTGTCAAAGGTTTGGACACATGGCTGCCCAATGTCCAAACAAAAAAAATATGATAATCAAAAGAGACGTTTCGAAACTTGACGTGGATAGTATTGATGAGGAGCTCGAGGAGGAGATTACTCCTGAAAAGGACACTCCCCAAGAAGAGGAGCTTATTGAAGAGGACGTATTTGCTAAGGATTTGAACAAATTAACTTTGGTTGTCCAACGAGCGATAAGTATAAAACCCTCTATCAAGAAGGAGCAAAGAGAGGACTTATTCTACATCACTTGCAAAGTGAATGAGCAAAATTGCACGCTCATAATAGATAATGGAAGTTGCACCAATGTAGTGTTTACCGAACTAGTTAAGAAGCTCAAGTTACCGACTACCCACAACCAAAGCCATATAAGTTACACTGGTTAAATGAGAAGGGAGTACTACATGTCATTCAATAAGTATTACTGCCAATCTCTATTGAAAATTATTCTAATGAAATTCTTTATGACATGTTGCCTATATATGCATCTCATGTGTTGCTAAGCAAACCTTAACTTTTTAATAAGAGAGTTATACATGACGGCTTTAAGAATACATATGTATTTAAGAAAGATGGAAGAAAGATTACTTTGAACACTATGATGCCAAGTCAAGTTAGCAAGCTTGATGAAAATTAGGTTACTGGACTATTGACCCGTAATTGAGCCTGAAGACTAAAGGGATTAGCAAGGCGAATCCTCCTGCTCCAACCGACTCCTATCGAGGCCAAGTATTTGCATGCCGAGCCGAGTGACTGCCTATTTCCTGGTGATTGTGCGTCAAGAGATAGAATATAGAAACAGCAACCAACCTTTACCTTCTTACACTCATGCCTGAGTCGATCACTTGCCCGGCTTCACACTTACTAAGAGGTCAAGAGAATGACACTAAACCAATCTTTAGCCACCCTTGCCCAGACAAGCAACCTGCCCATACTCTTTTGTCTACATCCTCCAATGGCATCGCCAATGTAACACTACCACTTGTACAGGATCACGTGAAGGATTTACTACACCAATCATTGCTTTTCTTAAATATTCATTTCTACCATTTTGTATTCTTGTACATTACTTCTTTAGGGTAATACCCTTTTTGTCTTTTCTCTTTTAGACAAATAACCTTAACTTATTGGGTATAAATAACTCTTATATCTTTAGCCATAATCATTAGATTGACATTAATACACTTGACATTTTTCCTCTCGTAAACACTGCCTATTTACATTCATTTCACTCTTATCTTAACCCTTAAGCAATGCTAGGTGACAAGTAACCTCATCAGACCAATTTGTGCATCATATCAAGTTATGCTGTAAGTTCTCGAAAGTTCCATCGATGCGTCATATCCTTTGGAGCTAATCATGGGTTTTCGCTTATCCTTTTATTCACTCTCTCATACGTTATCTCATTACTCCTTTCAAGCTTTCAGTAAGCTTAGACCCATCCCCACAACCAGCCTTGTCTGTTCTTGGCTACAATCCGCATCATCTTAGTATCAGAGCGGAGGTTTCGTTTGAATTGTAATTTGTTTTCAAAGTTCTATTTATACTCCGTTTTGCATGTGTAAAATAAAGCAAGTTACTGTATTTGTTTAATTGACCCAAGTGTAAACGTTGGTGTTGGAGATGACAACATTGAAGTTGTCCACCATGGCCAACAGTCTTAAGAACCCTTAGGAGCACTGACGAGAGACTTGATGAAATGGCTAACCTCTTAATAGATTTAACCTGAGCTATTCATGTGTTAGCTTGCCAACTAATTAAAGCCGTGCATAACACCCCACAAGCTGCTCGACCTATAAGAGGTCAAAACCCAGCTCAACAAGTTAGAGGTGAAGGAGTAGGCGAACGAGTAAGAAGAAGGATTAACTTAAGAAATTTGGAAGAAGAAAATGAGAAAGAATATTATGAAGAAGAAGAGCGAGTGCTTCTGACCTTATAAAACTTCGAATTCCAAGTTTCAATGAGTCTGGAAGTGCAGATTAATATTTGTAATGTGAAGAGAAGATGGAGCGTGTGTTTGACTATTACCAATATGAGGATCACGAGAAAGTAAGAACTGCTGCTGTTGAGTTCTTTAGATATACTGCCATGTGATGGAAGAATTTTTTGACTATGAGGAGACAAGAAGGCTATAGAGAGATTAATACTTGGCCTAAGATGAAAAGAAAACTCAGAAATAGGTTTGTGCCAGATACTTATCTGCAGGATACTTTTACTCAATTTCAAGAGTTGAGACAAGGAGGCCGATCTGTCAACAAATATGTCCAAGAGTTTCAACTGCTTATGATACGCTATGAAGTGGAGGAACTATCAACATGAACAATCTCTAGGTTCATCACTGGATTGAGAGGTGACATTCAGGACATTATGGAACTCCAAAGATTCACAACAATGGATGAAGTCATCCGAATAGCTCAATAAGTGGAGAGATAGAAGAGAGGTGAAATAACACCTAAAATGCCGACTAGCCATCCTAAACAGATAAGTCATCGAGCTTAGTCAAGTACCGAGTTAATAAAAAAGGTAGATGTCCGAACGGATTAGAAGGGCCAACCTGACAATGCCATACCGACCCGTACTTATGAGAAAAGATAAGGATCTGGTAAGAAGATGATCTAGATTAAGTGCTTCAAGTACCAAAGTTTTGGACATATGGCTGCTCAATGTCCGAACTGAAAAACTATGGTCATCGAGGGAGACATCCTAAAGCTAAAAGTAGAGAGTACTGACTAGTAGCCTAAGGAGGAGAACCTTGCCGAGAAAGAGTTTCTCATAATGATGAGTTGATTAAGGAGGAAGTGTTTACCGAGGATTTAAACCAGTTGGCCTTAGTTTTCCGATGCGTAATGAACATAGAACCTTCATAAGAGGAGGGGCAAAGGGAGAACTTGTTTCATACCACCTGTAAGATGAATAATCAAGTGAGCATGTTAAATGTAGATAATGAAAGTTGCACCAATGTAGCATCAACTGATTTGATCACAAGGTTGAAATTGCCGACTATTGCACACCTAAGGCCATACAAGTTGCATTAGATAAGTGAGAAAGGAGTATTATACGTCACCTGGCAAGTACTACTACCGATCACTATCAAAAATTACACTAACGAAATTCTCTGTGATGTGTTGCCTATGTACACCTCTCACGTGCTGCTTGGCCAACTATGGCTATTTGATATGAGAGTTATCCATGATAAGTACAAGAATACGTATATGTTGGAGAAGGATGGTTGAAAGATTACACTGAACCCAATGTCATCGAATGAAGTTAACAAACTGTAGACAAAACCTGCTTACGGATTGAAGAAGGCTCTAGTGATGAGTAGAGCTGAACTCTGAGAGGCCATTGATGCTGATGAGCCAACCTTTATGTTGGTCAGGCGCCTGTTAGAGATGAAGGAGCAGGATGAACTACCCTAGGAAGTGAGAGCACTATTGGATAAATATGGCGATCTATTCCCAAAAGAGTTACTTGAAGGGTTGCCCCTACTTTGAGGCATAGAACACTATATTGACTTAATACCTAGTGCCACCTTGCTGAATAAGCCAGCCTATCGAATGAGTCTCAAACAGGCTTCTAAGCTCCAACATCAAGTCAATGTGCTATTGAAGAGAGGGTATATTAGGGAAAGTCTCAGCTCTTGTATTGTGTCAACACTTCTAATGTCGAAAAAGGGTAAAAACTGGCAAATGTGTATAGACAGTCAGGTTGTGAACAAGATTACGTTCAAATATAGGTATCCTATTCTAAGATTGGAAGACATGCTGGATGAATTAAGTGGAGCCAAGATCTTCAATAAGATCAATCTCAAGTCTGGCTACCATCAAATTCGCATAAGGACGGAAGATGAGTAAAAAACAACATTCAAAACTCGGCATGGACTTTATGAGTAGATGGTCATGCCCTTTGGCTTATCGAATGCCCCGAGTACTTTCATAAGACTGATGAACCATGTGTTGAGACATCTAATAGGGAAGTATGTCGTAGTGTACTTTGACGACATCCTAGTTTACAATACCAACATGCCGAGTCATTGTAAATATCTCTAAGCCGTACTGAATATCCTCCGTACGAAGAGATTATTCGGTAACCTTAAGAAATGTTGTTTTTGCTAGGAAAAAGTGATATTTTTGGGTTATATTGTAAGTAGAGGAGGCTTACAAGTGGACGATGAGAAGATCCAAGCAATCGTCGAGTGGCTGACCCTTACTACCTATGCCAAAGTGAGAAGTTTCCATGGACTAGCTACCTTCTATAAACGATTCATCAGAAATTTTAGCACCCTCGCCGTACCCCTTACTAAGTTGACAAAAAAGAATATCGACTACCGATGGGGAGAAAGGGAAGAGAGGAGTTTTGCCAAAGTGAAGGAAAGATTAACTTCCACCCCTGTATTAGTTCTACCTAACTTCAAGAGAATATTTGATCTGGAGTGTGACGCATCAAGCATTAGGATTGGCGTTGTCCTAATGAAGGAAGGCCAACCAATTGCTTACTACAGTGAGAAGCTTTAGGAACCTTAACCAAACTACTCTGTATATGACAAAGAGCTCTTAACACTGATTTGAGCACTATAAGTATGGCAACATTACTTATTACCGAGAGAATTTTTCATCTACATTGACCTAAGTCTCTGAGGTATCTCTGAAGTCCAATGAAATTGTCGAAGCGACAAGCAAGGTGGGTCGAACTCCTTAAAGAGATCAACTTTTAATAAAATACAAACAAGGGAAGAGCAACATAGTTGTAGATGCTCTTTCAAGGAAGCATACACTCCTGACTGAACTATAGACCAAATTGTTTGGGTTTACCAGCATTAAGGAGCAATACTCTAAGAATCTACACTTCAGACCCATATTTGCAAAATGTGTTGACAGAAGGACATTGGACGGGTACTATGTGGAGGGTAGGTACTTATTTCGAAGAGGAAAATTGTACATACCGACATACTCTCTACAAGAATTACTTATCGGGGAAGCCCACAGTAGAGGACTCTCCAAGCATTTTGGGGAGATAAAGACTTATGAACTGTTGAATGGCTGTTTCTTCTAGCAAAGAATGAGACGAAACGTACACTAAGTTGTAGAAGGCTGTGTCGTGTGAAAAAGGGGTAAGTGCTAAGTTGAGCAAAGGAAAGCAATGCCTTTGCCTATTCCGATAAAACCATCAACTAAACTAAGTATGGACTTTGTTCTCGGACTACTACGAACTGTCTAAGACAAAGATTCTGTAATGATCATCGTGGATAGGTTCAGCAAGATGACACACTTTGTGCCCTACTCCAAAACTAACAATGCTTCGACTATTACTTCTCTTTTCTTGTAGGAAATTATTAAGCTACACAGCATACCAAGAAGTGTAGTATCAGACAGAGACCTGAAGTTCTTGAGCCATTTTTAGAAAACTCTATAGTGACGGATGGGGACCAAACTGCTATTTAATACTTCCTATCACCCCTAAACAGATGGCCAAATAGAGGTAGTTAATCGCACTTTGGGATCACTATTCCGAGCTACAGTGGGCAAGAACTTGGCTGATTGAGAGGTCTGCTTACCAGTAGTCAAATTTGCTTACAATAGAATAGTACATGACACCACCAAGTAGACCCCCTTTAAGATTGTCTATGGTTTCAATCTTAAGTTACCCCTCAATCATACCCTTGTACCTGCATTCAAACGAGAAGACCTTGATATGAGAGCTCGAGTACAATCCCTTTAGCACATCTACAACAAAGTTACTCGGCATATCAACCAAGCCACCAGAAGACTACGAGAGAAGTCCAAGGAGGACGGCTAAACATTTCTAGTTAGAAGACTTGGTGTGGCTGCACCTTAGTAAGTAACGATTCTCAAGCAAGAGAAAAAACAAGCTATCTACAAGAGTTGAAGGACCCTTTAGGATCCTCCAAAAGAACAATGACAATACCTACAGGTTGGAGCTACCCGAAGATTATAGGGTATCTGATACCTTCAACATTACCGACCTCAGTCCATATTACCCTAACGAAGATCTAACCAAATAATGTTCGAGTTTGATCCTAAATCCAAATCAACTAGAAGGGAATGGTAGGAATTAAGCTACTAGACCATTGACCAACAGCTAAGCTCAAGGACTAGAGGGACTGGCAAAGCAAATCCTCCTACTCCAGCTGACTTCTATCGAGGCCGAGCATCTCCTTACTGACCAACTCTACATACCGAGTCGAGTAACTGTCTATTTCTTGGTGATTATGCATTAAGAGATAGAATGCTAAGACAACAACCTACCTTTACCCTCTCACACTCATGCTCGAGCCAATCACTTGCCCGGCTTCACGCTTGTCGAGAAGTTGAGAGACTGACACCAAACCAATCTTCAATCACCCTTGCCTGGATAAGCAACATGCCCACACTCTTTTGTCTGCATCTTCTAACGACATCACCAATGTAACACTACCACGTGTATAGGACCACATGAAGGATCTACTACACCAATCATTACTTTTCTTAAATATTCACTTCTATCCTTTTGTATTCTTATACATTACTTATTTAAAGTAATACCCTTTTTGTCTTTTCTCTTTTAGGCAAATTGCCCTAACTTATTAGATATAAATACCTCTTGTATCTACAACCGTAATCATCGGATTAACATTAATACACTTGATATTTTTCCTCTTGTAAACACTGCCTATTTACACTCATTTCACTCTTATCCTAAGCCTTAATCAAGGCTAGGTGGCAAATAACCTCATCGGACCAATTCATTCGTCATATTGAGTTATGCCATGAGTTCTTGAAAGTTCAATCTATACGTCATATCCTTTAGAGCTGTTCATTCATTTTTGCTTATCCTTTTATTCATACGCTCATGCATTTCCTCATCACTCCTTTCAAGCTTTCGGTAAGCTTGGACCTATTCCTACAATTGGCCTTATATGTTCTTTGCTGTGGTCCACATGAAAGCTGCAAGCTAAACTTGCTTAAGGATTGATGGGTTATCGACCTCTGGCCCATTTATTCGCACCCGCCTCAAAAGCCTCCAGTCCTTCATTAGGAGAATTGTCTCTCATCAACTTACCAAGGACGAAAAACGGTACACAGAAGAATGGTAACTGAACTCCTTGAGAGCTCCGGGAAGATACACCCTACTCTGCTTTATCTTTTGTGTCAACGTTGACTACTCTCTTGCTGAAGCTTCTTTACTGAGTGATGTGAACCAAGGCCCTACACATTAAATCCTATTCAGACCTTCAATTACCGAGAGCTTCATGCCAAGTGTTAAGGCATAGGCTCTTACTGGCCAAGTATTTCTCTTTCAACCTCCTACTAATACGTACAGCATCCCTTACTCGTCTCGACTATCCTGCCCCGAAGCGGTAGAGTTGTAATAGTTCTATCATGCAAACCATTCTAGGATAAAAGCTAACCTTATAGCCTCTATCTTAGACCTAATATATACAAGGTGTCCACGACTAACCCACTTTGAAGTAAATATTTCATAAATTTAACAAGTTATTTACTTAAGAAAGTATGAAATCGTGTATATATACAAAGATTTAGGTATTATAAATAATGTTTGCAGGGTTTTGTTGTCCTATACTTCCTAAATAATACATTATTTGAAAATAAGAGATTCTAAATGAAGGCTAAAACCTTAAAGATATATCGGTTCTTTAAATGTATTTCTTCATTCCTCAAGATCCAGCAATTGCTAGCTTCAGGGTAAATGTAAGTCGTTTCCTAACTAGCACCTGTAACAACGTCTATAGGAATGTGAGCAACCATAACTCAGTAAGTTATAATAGAGACTCAAAACTATATAGCAAACACAAATAAAGTTATTAACCAAATTATTAGGTGCAATGCATGTTCAAGTAAATGCCATTGCACAATGTTTTCCGGCCAGTTATGAAATTAGAGAAATTGCACCCATTCTAGTTCGAGTTGAGGAGTTTCCATTAATGCAATAGCTCACGACCAAACCTAGGCTTGTGCAATGGAGACATTACTCCTCTTACAACTATCTTCGAATCATTGACTTCACCCTTACCGTAACCTCTTCACTTATAACTTAGTTTAACTAAGGATGAAGAAGAGATCAATTATGACATCCGGCGCTATCTCTTTCGAAGGGGTCGGTATTTGGCCGGAGAATCCTAATGTTCCCCTAATGAGCTGCTATACAGGTCCAGTTTAAATTTAGGAGTCAAATATTTAGTTAAATCTGGTTTAAGGTGTTCAATCACTTCAAACAAATCACACAAATAAGTCCAAAGCAGCAAATCAGTAATCATATTAGCAGCTTAGAACAAGCACATGCACATACACATAACCAACTATCTAATAAGAACAATCTAATACAATTTCAAGCCTCTAAATACTACAAATTAGTACTTCGAAATACAATAATGTATTAATCCCATCTTACTTAGTGTATTTAGTCATTCACTCAACCAACTATAGATCGACTCATCTCCGTGTGTCTTATAATATCCATACGCACTTTAGTATTTATATTTTGATGATATGTATATGTATATATACTCTAGGTTATGATTTAACCCAATTCTTCCTATATATATATTGGTTATTATTAATTCATCTTAAGTTAGTTTAAGGTTCGGTTTCCAAATCCGATTCTAATTTAGGTTCTAAAGTGATTCCAATTAAGGATATTATATGTAAAGTCTAAAAATGCGATCTAAACCTTAATGTGAAATTAATCACATTAGGCTCAAGAATCCTAAATATCTCATTTGGTCTTAAGTTAGTATTCTGTTCTACCTGGTACACTTAAATCTTTATTAGTGTATCTAACTTACTCCTAATGTAAGAAAATTTTACATTTTTCATATAATTACCTAAATTTAAGTCTAGATTTTGTATATATTCCTATTATTAGTATAATATCAATTTTTATTCTAATATTTTCTATTTATTATATTTCCAATTTTTCATATTATGTATTATTACCTACTATGTATATAATATACACATCTAATATCCTCATTACTTCAAATATCATCTCTCAACTTCAATCAACATCTTAAAATACCTAAATTTATCCTAAATCAGATTTTACATCTAATTACCCTAATTTACAAAATTAACTTAAAATATACCATTTTTACCTATTACATATATACTACATAATACCCTAATAATTACATCTAACACCCTAAATGTTACAAATATCGTATGTCATCATATTTCAATATCTGAAAACATATAATTATCCCTAGATTAGTAATTATCCTTTTCATTACTTAATTAGCCTAAAATTACCCATTTTATACATTATTTTAAGGCCTAAAAATTTCGAAAATTAAGTTTTCAAAAAGGGTTTCGTGGCACTGCTCTAAATCACCTAAGTAGTCTATACAAAAATTTTGAATCCAAAATTATACTCTCAAGCCTATTTATTTATAATCCGAAACATACTAGGTTTTATATGATTTCTTAAAGACAGCATATTTATAAACATAATTTCATCAAAATAAAAATTTTCCTTAAATCTACATACTTAAAATCCTCAGAATACCAAAATTTACAATTTTCTAAGCATATGTAGTATTTTTAACAAAATATGAAAAATAGAGAGGAAGATCGGACTCACCGAAAGCGGTGGCTCTGACCACTAGTGGTGGCCTTAGATGTGTCGGCAGGCCCCAGCACTACCACCACTGTGTGTTGGTGGTGGCCATCCACTCCCAGATTACCGTCGGGTGATGGTTCCCTTTTAAAGCCTTAAATGCATAGATTTTTGCACTTTTTTGCAATTAAACCTAAAGTTAAGATTTTAGGTTCTCTTTAATTTTTTTTGCTCTCTAAACAGACCAAATGAGCTCTTGTAATTTTTGGGGTATTTATAATACTACATAGATAATTTTCTCTCATTAATTTGACTTAACATTAACCTTATCTTATCTTTTTTCTACTTTCTATTTGATGAAATTTAATTAGTTGATTTTGTTTCTTTAATTTCTAAGCTGTCATGACCACATTCTGGACATTTCCATATTTTTCCATAATTTTCTTGATTTTTCTTTAATTATTCATGCATTTTCTTTAATTAATTAGCATTATTTTAGCCTATTTCGCGTATTTTAGGTACTTACACGTATTTCTACCTGTATATAAATTCATATATAATATAAATAAATACTCCTAAATATTATTTAAGTTATTTTATGATTTTTAGTATGTATATAATTTATCTTTATGAATTCGTTAGTTATCAAAACTCATTTTATGAGTTTCTGATAAATAACAGGAAATTTACATATATTTCAATATTATAATAATTAATTATTTTATTATTCATTTTCCTAAATTTGGACTCCTAGATTCACTTTTATTAATAATCCTAGCTTTATTGCAAAATTTATGCTGGATCAAACAGTTTTGCTCAATCACCCTAAATTCTACGAACTGAACCCTAAATGCCTAATTGTAGGTCTTATATCGACAACCCCTGAGGTCGCCATGTCATAATTCAGCTTAGCTATTGCACCCATAAATTCCTTTGTATGGAACCATTGATGAGCTATCACTTGTCCTTTTTACCTGATACTGTACTTTTATTCATTTTATCTTTTGCCCTTTATCATTTTTACCCTTTTTCGTATGTACTTAGAATCTCCTTTTCATGTAAGTCTTTTTATAATTTTTCTCATTTATAATGTTACCCTAGGGACTTACTATAAATAGTTAATTTTCCTTGTAGCCAAAAAGGAGGCATTATTCCTTACAAATATTGAATATTCTTGGTCCTTTCGAGATATTCCTCTCCAATTCCATTTTTATATACTCTTATCTAGTCTTGCGGAATAGCTCAAGATTAATGGTGAGTGGACCTTAACATTAGCTTGTGCGTTACCTTAAGTGAAGTGCCAAGTTATGTTGTGTTTGGTTCGTAAGTGAGTCATATCCTTCGAGCAGCTTCACGTTAGCTACTGTATTCAGTTTGCTAACCTTCTCATTCTATTTTCTTCGATATTTCAAATGACCCATTTGGTTCTCTTGTCCTACGGTAAGCTCTAGTGATAATTGAGTTCCTAAGCACATCATATAATCCTAGTATCAGAACTTGAGATTATGATTGAGAGTTGTGTTGTGATAGTTCCAACTAGTCTGTTGTTTGTTATACTCTGTTCGCATTTAAAAGAACAAGGCAAGTCTGCAATCTATTGTTCGTTTGGTATTTTCTATGTGTGTAAGATTTTCTTATGTGAAGAGTGTCTTTTGAAGCTTTGTATTGAGAATGTCAAATCGTAGTGTTCAAGGAGAAATTAATAATGCTGAGAGTGATACTCATGGTTATGCTACCCAACAAGCACCATGTATTACTAATGAGCAAATTCAAGACCTTACCGCTATTATGGCCAATCTAGCTGCCTCAATACAAAGAGTCTTAGAGACTGGGTCTCGAGAGAGACTTGTTGTTGAACAAGGCCAAGAAATGAGAGATAGGCTGAGAAGGTAGATGGATGAGCAACAAGCTCCCAAACCCATTCTTATGAACCAAGCACCACCCCATCGTGCCAATAAAGTTGCGAGAAGGATACTCCAATTAGATGAAGTTGAGGAGTATGAAGAGAAAGAGCAATATGTTAAGATAGGCAAACATGAGCTTAAAGCTGCTAGGGGAGTTGAGCATCTCAAAGTACATATTCTAAGCTTTAATGGATCTGGTAGTGCTAATAACTACCTAAACTAGGAAGAGAAGATTGAAAAGATCTTTGACTTTTATGAATATAAAAATGTTGTCCGAATCCAAGTGGCTGCGTTAGAATTTTCTAGATTTGCAGCAATGTGATGAAAGAAGTTCTAGAATATCCACCTGAGAGCTCGACAAGAAGTTCAAACATGGAATGAGATGAAAAAAGTGCTGAGAAGTAGATTCGTTTTCAAACACTATGAACAAGACACTTTTCGACGTCTTCATGACTTAAGAGAAGGTAATAGATCAATGGACGACTATGTCCAAGAGTTTTAGCTACTCATGATTCGATGTGATGTTGACGAGCTCGAGACACGAACTATAGCTCGATTCATTTATGGGCTTAGAACTGAGATTAGTCATATTGTAAAGTTAAAGAGACTTAGAAGTCTAGATGAGGCCATCAGAGTGGCACAAAGGGTTAAAAGGCAAAGATGGAGCCAGATTAGCCAACTAGGACTACCGAGCCAAAGTAGCATGCCGAGCCAATCAGATCATGGCCAAGAACCAAACAGTTCTTAGGTAGACTACCGAAGACAAGTAGCAAATAGACCTGAAGAAGGCTGAGGTGAAGGTAAGGCTGAGGAGATTGAGGTCCGAAAGGACCAAGGTCAGAGTTTAAGAAGGAAGACCCGAGAGATCAAATGCTTTAAATGTCTCAGCTATGGGTATGTAGCTAGTCAATGTCCGAATGGTTGAGTCATGACTATAAAGGGAGACAAGCCCCAGCTTGAAGTAGAGAGTACAAGCGAAGGAGAGGAAGAGATAGGAGTTGAACAGATGCTGTGAGAATTTTAGGAAGACCCCGATGCCATAACACACCTAAGAACGATGCCGAGTAATGTTTTATTGTATGACGATCTCTTAGTACTTTTGTGGCCGATGAGAATGCATAAAGGGAGAATCTCTTCCATATGAATTGCCGAGTAGATGGCAAACTATATGCCTTAATCATTGACGAAGGAAGCTGTACCGATGTCATAGAACAAGGAGTAGTTAAAGCCATGAAATTGCCAACCCTTCCATACCCTAAGCTGTACAAGATTCACTAACTAAACAAGAAAGGAGGTTTACCCATTGCCGAGCAAGTTAAAGTACTGATTACCATTGGAGATAGGTACAAGAATGAGATGTCGTATAACATCCTTCCATGTGCACTTCGCACATCTTACTCAGCCAACCCTATCTATTTAACTTGAGAATATTACACAACGGGTATAAGAATACCTACATGTTCCACAAGGACTGGAAGAAGGTTATACTGACCCCTATAAGTCCTAAAGAAGTACAGGAGTCACAAGAGAAGGTTACCAGATCACTACAATGAAAGTCCTTAATTATTTCTCAAGTTTAATTTTTTCAAGAAGTCAAGACCAAGTAGTACATGCTCCTTTTAGTCAAGAAACTACTGGAGTTGAGAGAAGCCGAAAGCCTACCTGTCAAGCTACAAACACTACTACAGGAGCATGCCGACCAATTTCCCGTCAAGATATCGAAAGGTTTATCACCCTTAAAAGGCATTGATCATTGCATTGACCTTCAACCTAGAGCTACCCTACTGAACCAACCTGTCTATAAGCTTAATCTCGAGTAGGTATTCGAGCTGAAGAAACAAATGAATGAGTTAGTAGATCGCAGATATGTCCAAGAGAGCAACATAAGCCCATGTGTCGTACCAACCATACTAGTACTAAAGAAAGATGAGTCGTGTAAAACGTGCATTGATAGCCATGTCATCAACAAAATTACTATTAAGTACTGATATCTAATCCCACAATTAGATGATATGCTCAATAAGTTACATGGTGCCCTCATCTTTTCAAAGATTGATCTGAAGAGTAACTACCACCAAATACGATTGTGACCTGGAGATGAATAAAAGACAGCTTTCAAGACAAAGGATGGTCTATTTGAATGGATGGTGATGCTGTTTGGTTTGACAAATGCACCGAGTACTTTTATGCAGCTCATGAATCATGTACTAAGGGCATTGATTGGCAAATGTGTTGTAGTTTATTTTGATGACATTCTAGTCTACAGTACAGACCTCATTGCCCATATTGAGCATTTAAGATCGGTATTCGACATCCTCTATACCGAGAGATTATTCGGTAATCTGAAGAAATGTGTAATCTGCCAAAGTGAAGTTGTATTCCTCGGGTATGTTGTTTCAAAGGAAGGAGTTCGAGTTTATGACTAAAAAGTCAGAGCTATTCTTGAATGGCCCATGCCGACTAATGCTGCCGAAGTTGGGAGCTTCTATTGTCTGACTTCATTCTATCAGAGATTCATTCAAAACTTCAGTTCTATAACGGCACTATTAACCAAACTGACCAAGAAGAACTCAAAGTTTAAGTAGTTAGAGAAAGCTTATAAGAGTTTTAAAGATAGCTTATAAGAGTTTTGAAGATGTAAAGTCTAAATTAACATCTGTTCCAATACTCGCCTTGCCGAATTTCAAGAAAGTTTTTAAGAGAGAATGTGACGCGTTTAGAGTCGGCATTAGTGATGTCCTTATGTAGGAGTGCCGACCCATCACCTATTTTAGCGAGAAACTTACAAGAGTTACCCTAAATTACTCAACATATGACAAAGAGTTTTATGCCCTTATTTGAATACTACAAAACTAGCACTATTACTTTTTATCAAAAGAATTCATCATCTACTCAGATCATGAATTTCTCAAACATCTCCAAGGGCCACTGATGGGAATCAAGCTATTAGGTCTTTGACCCGTAGCTGAGCACGAGGATTGAAGGGGCTAGCAAGGTAGATCCTCCTACTCCAGCCAACTCTTGTCGAACCCAAGTATCTCTTTGCCAAACCACTTTATATGCTAAGCCGAATGACTACCCATCTCGTTAAAGTTGTTTACTGAATTATAGATTGCCAAGACAATAGCCAAACCATGCACACTTACTCATTTATGTTCAAGCCGACACATTGCTCGGCATTACCCTTGCCAAGAGAGACTCCGAACTGATCCTTAACTACCCCTGCTCGGACAAGCAATTTGATCATACTCTTTTGACTGCATCCTCCAATGGCATTACTAATATATCTCTGCTACGTATACAGGACCACATGCAAAATTTGTTACACTAATCATTACTTTTCTTGAATATTCATTTTTACTTTATTATATTCTTGTACATTACTTCTTTAGGACAATACCCATTTTATCTTTTCCCTTTTAGGCAAGTTGCCCTAACTTTCAAGTATAAATACCCCTTATAGCCAAAATAAGGCAGATTGTCACCAATACACTGAATATTCCTCTTCTCGTAAACACTGATTGTTTATTTTCATTTCACTTTTATCCCAACCCTTAAGTAAGGCTAGGTGGTGAATAACCTTACTAGACCATCTAGTGAGTCATATCAAATTGTGTCATAAATCCTCAGAAGTTTCATTAATGTGTCATATTCTTTAGAGCTGTTTATGGGTTTTTCTTATTCTTCATCCACTCTTTCATACATTTTCCCATGACCTCCTTTTCAAGCTTTCGGTAAGCTTGGACCCATCTAGCGATCGGCCTTGTCTATTCTTAATCACGGTTTGCATCAGCAACAAAAACTTTCTCAACATCATGCTAAATGGGTTCAATTCTTAGAGTCTTTCTACTACGTCATCTGATATAAGAAAGAGAGCACCAACACTATGGCTAACACCCTTTCTTGTCGTCATACCCTCATTACAATAATATAAGCTAAGGTACTTGGATTTGGCACGCTGCTAGATTAGTATGAGTATGATTCATATTTTAGGCCTTTAGTGATTAAGTGCAACGTTGGAGGGGTTATAGATAGGTTTTACTTAAGTTAGAGGTTCTTGATGAAGAGCAAGCAGGTTTGTGTGTCAAGTGGATCAGCTAAAGAGCTACTCGGCCGAGTGGATCATGTTGGAGGCTTAGCCAACCATTTTAGAGAAAAGAGAATAGCTGATATATTGAAAGAACATTTCTACTAACCTGGGATAATAAAGGATGTGCGCCGAATTTTTGAAAGGTGCAAGGTGTATAAACATGCGAAAGGAAGGAGGGAGCCATATGGAGAGTACTTGGGGTATGTGAATTGAGTTGTTGTTAAGGTTACTATTGCTAAGTTATGCTGAAAGCTGTCAGGGTGATTAAGTGAGGCTACTGCTTAGTAGGATGGGAGAAAAGAGCTCGGTGTATAGGGACCCCGGTCTCGGCACTCAGCGGGTCGACAATTAGACAAGAGTCTAAGTAGAGCAAAGTGTGTCCAAGTTGAGGCCTCAGAGAGTTCTTCTATTGCTCTTCTATGTACTAAGAAAATAAGATCCTTCTCATGAGAGATTGTAAGCCTTACAGGCAAGCTTGGGTGAGGGGTCCAAAGGTTGGCACTTCATCATACGATAAGGTATAAGCATTAAACTATAATCTCCAAAACAAATGTATTAATCTTCTTCAAATAATCTCATAGAAACAATAACCATAAGACTAAAATTCTAACTATTCTAACTCATACGCCATCTTCAAAGTAACATATGTCCCAATCCTAATAGTAATGGTAAGGGTCTTCATACTTGTCATAGTCTATCTACTCATCTAAAAATCCAATAGTTGAAAAAGAAAAAGAAATAAGTCAAAACCAATATGTGAAAACCACAAAAATACAAGCATTCCATGCAATATACAGGTTCAGATGCATTAATGCAACAAAAATATCAAACAGTCCAAGTAATATCTTTTTATTAACATGCAACCATTACAAATTAGGATCATTTGGAATTAATCCCAAACTTAGAGTAACAAATGACTCCAACACGTAAATCTTAAGTTGCGACACTAGTACCGCACCCTTAGATTCTATATTGGCATTGGGACATTGGTATTGTAACCCTAAACACCACTAAACCAATTAGTACCAAAACACTACTATAACTCCTATACACCATCCTAAATTTACCTCAATTCATTCAATACACAACTCAACTCCAAACAATGTCACATACTAATTATCAAGGTCCCACCTTAGAAACATTGACATTATGGTCCCTTAAGCTCAGCAAGGCACAAGGAACACATTGCAATTTTCATTCCAGAAAATTAGTTCCATTTCTTTTTCTATTAACTATACAAACATAAGCGATAAACATGGTTAACACATGAGTAATAACGGAAACCACTATTTCATAACTTGTATCACCTTATAGGCCTAAGCATAAACAAAGCACAATTTCTTTAGTATCATATTTTTAAATTGTAAAACTTTAATTCTAACCTTATATCATTTTACTATATCTTATACTCATATATTTAGGTTAATAGTTGTTAACCGAGGTTTAAAGTTCATTTTGAATAACCTTAGTATAATTACTAAAGATTAGACATGTCATCGAAAGAGGAAGAGAGAGAAATAAGATAAAATAGAAAGACAAAAAGAGTATGGAAAAATATGGTTGTACTTCTTGGTCATGCTTATCTATACGCGTAGCAACCCTTAGTTAAGGTCAGGTTTATGCCCATGTTCTTTACCGTGAACCCTTTGTTCTCCAACTTCACACTCATGCTTCCTTTCTTTTACGCCTGTTCTTCATTCTTTAGTGACTCCAAAGAAGTTTATAGGTAAGAATATGGTCATGTTCTTACTTATGCTTCTCTCACAAGCTTTGTTTTTCTCTCCTTCAATCCTAAACTTCTATAACCCTTCACAACTTCAACATAACATTCTAAAAATTCAAAAATCTACTCCTTTTTTACTTTGAAAAACACAATGGGAAGTACTCAAGTGTACTTCCCTGAAATAATAAATCTGAGATTTAATAACAATCGTAACAACCAAGGTTGAAGAGTACCTAGATTAGCTTCATTAAGGCTTTTGAATAAACACCAAATTTCCACTTTTCACTCAAATCCACATCTTTCTCTCCTCTGAACATCCTTAGTCGAACCATCATACAATAATCTCTAAAACTCCATTCCAAAACAAAAGATAAAAGATGCTTAAATGTGTTTCCTCAACCACAAAACTAAATTCATAACATGATTTACAAGAACAAGTCACATATACCTGTTTTGATCAAAGTGAAGATTTCTTAACTAAAACCCTAATGCAATCCAAAAATCCTTCAATTCAAAACATATAAGCAACATCAAAATCTCTTTAGCATTCTTTCATTTTAATAGATTAATTGCATATCAATTAGGGTCCCAAGACAAACCCTTTGATTCATGCTCCAAAGTTATTTCCTCCTTTAATAGTCAATTTGCCATTGTGTGATCCTATAGATTAAAGTATGCTCCCTTAGCAATGAAAAGGCAAAAGTGTAGGTACTAGGTTCAAAGGAACTTTTATGACTAGGGTTTTTAGGTTAAGATATGCTTTATATTAAATTCCTACTCTGCCATCACAAATAAGTCTTATTTACTTCATTATCACCACTTATTTTTGCTTATTCTTTATTTTCCTTTTCATTTTTTTGTGAAGTCTTACACAAGTATCATAAATATATTTAGATAAGATGCTTAATGTTGTACCTACTATAATCTCCATCTCCATATCCCTTTCTCTTTTCCACTCTCATTAACTACTATTGATGCTCTACCATCAATCTAACTAATTGTCATTGTTCTCTATAGTAAATACCCTCATCTATTTTGACTCCAATTTCAGTAGAAGTAACATCATTAGATTTTGATTTCGTCTTATATTCTAAATCTAAAATAAAAGGCACAATACATGTATGTGTATATGGAATCAATTTAACCTTTACTTTTGTGTATAAGCCTATTTATAGTAAATACTTTATTAAAGCTCTAACCTTATTAATGAAAAACTTTTCCTCTTATATACACTGAATTGAATGTATAAGTGAGTTTTTGTTTAAGTTAATTACAATATGCTATGTGTTTGTTATAAGAAAATTATTCATAACCCTACATTATGGTCCATTAGGGTGCAATTAAAAATGTCTAATCAACTTTGTCCAAAATTAAGGTCCACTAGAACTCTTATTGTTCTAATTGTCTAAATTTGATCTACATCAGTAGCTATAGTAAGTTAAGGTCGTGAAGTAATTAGCAATAGTAATAGGTGTGTTTCATTTGCAACTATTGATTTGAATTAATAGGTGACTTAGCACTTTCAATTAACCTTTGTTATGCTTAAGTGTCATACAGGAATACCCTTTAGCAAAAACTTTATGACTACCCCAATGCTACTTTTACATAAAGAGCGTTCCTGTATTTGTAAACCATTGCTTCATTGAGTGAACACATTCCTTAGAGCATCTCTTTTTGCTTTCTCACTCTAAAACTCATGCGAATGGTTAGTTAGGCAACTTAGCACTATCGATTAACCTTTGACATGCTTAAGTGTCACACGAGAGCACCCTAAGCAAAAACTTTGTGATATGTCAACCCCATAGGAATAACCATGATGTAAATTTTTTTTTTTTTTGTTTGAATTTTGTTATGTAGCACTCAAAATCTAAATTAATGGTTGGAATTTTGAGCTTTAGATAATCATTGAACTTGTTTATGCATTTAGCTCAAAAGTAGAAGACCATCTTTGTAAGCAATTTTGTAGTTTTGAAATGTTGTTTCTTTTATAGTCATTTGTTAAACTAAGACTAGTTTAGAAACGTGATTTTCAAATAAAGATTTGATAATTATGATATGTTTTTGTTAATTCCTTTTGCCATATATATTTTCAATCTAGATATGAAACACTCTTTTTTAAATGAATTGGCTACAAGTCTAAGTTGTTAAATATGATTAATAAATAAGTCGCATTACTAGTTACAATCTTCCAACATAAATCCATTTAGATGTGGAAGTGAAACATAATTTATTAACACAAATTGTTGACCTAATTCCACTTGCTATTGATGGCTCATCCAATTTTAAGAAGGAAAAAAAAAAAAAGTAAAAAAGAAGTGTGCTTTAGCATGTGACATTTTCCAAGAAGTTATCTTCTTTCCTCTTGATATTCACTTGATTTTAATGTGCTAATATCTTCCTTCTACCCAAATTGCGTTTATATTTCGGAAAAAGACATTAGAAGTCCCCATATGCCATCATATGAACATCGAAAGATGAAGTTTTTCATCTAGGAATAGTGTACTCGAGAATCAAATTGTATTATATAATGATTCATAAACAAAACTTTGAGTTATAGCCTTTTAGGAAGTGAAAAGATCCCTCATCGATAGTGATAACTTGCGAGGTTTTAACATCTTTTTAGGTCATTTATATATTTTCAAAAATTGAAAAAGGTAAAATTTTGAAAGTTTAGAGGATTAAATATATTTACAATGATCCCTAATTTCTTTTGTATGATGAATTCTATAGGCCTTACTCTAAAAACCCAAATTAGCACCAACTAATTTCAATATTTCTTGAATAGCAAAACTAAGTGCTGCTAGAGGTTATGATGATTGTGCCACGATACATTTATGGTGACAAAGTGGATATACCAGTGTTTTCTTGTGTAACTTAGTCTATTCACTATATGAACAGAACAAGACTAGCCACATGCAATACAATAAGCCTCAAAATTCTTTCTGTAAAGGTAGAATCATGCGTATTAACAAAGCGGGATTGCTCAGAAATCTTCATCATCCAACGTAGACCTGGTAATAGGTATCGACCATCTCCCTAGATGCGCGGTGTAATTTATGCACCGTATGATACCTTGACCGGCTGGCCCATCAGGGAAGTCAACGACACTGATGCTCCCTGCATCAAGGTGAAATGATCCAATCCATTCTTTTGTCAAATTCAAGCAGTGAGCCATCATTGCTATGTGAGTAACAGGATCACCAACTGCAACCGCTATCTTCTCTGGCTCAGAATCATCAGATAGTTCACGCAAGAGTTGTTTCCAGGCTCGTCCTGATTGATCCCACAATGCGGTCATAGCTTCATTGTCAAATTCTTTCGACCATCCGGGTTGCGATGTAGAAACTGGGGATGGGCTCTGCAAGGGCAGCAGACGTGGTAAGGAAACATTTTAAGTGCTTATATTAGGAATGCAAATAAACCGAAACAGCTATACAAACTACTCGAGTCTGGTTTGAAATTTACTCAAATTCCACTTAACAACAGTCTAAGTTGGAGATCAAGCTACTCGAGTAATTTATCAAGTCAAGCCTAAGCTTCAACCTACAATATGATGAAGTCATAAGCATTACTGAGTGAGCTGACTAGCCGAGCTGAAAAACATTTTTATCAAATTCGAGCTAAGTTCAAGCTTCATCATTGACTCAATTAAGGAATATATTCTTTTACAAGTAATTGAGCTTGCATGAGCTATCATACATTATGAGAAGGAGAAGGAAAAAGAGAGAGAGAGAGAAGAAATGAGGTAGAATTCAAAATTACATTAGCATGCAGGAGTAATGTAATGGTTGACAATGTGTGGCATGATTACTTGCCTGATTTGATTTCCCTATGATGTCTTCAGCATCAAGCTCCCCCATCTGATTCATCTCAACATAGCGTGGAACACAGTCAGCCCCCAAGCAATCAGCTGCTTCTTGTACCTATCATCATGTTGGCATATCATCTTTGCCAATAAAGGCTAGTGTCTCAGATGTATGGAGACTACATGACTTAAGAGAACCTTGGATACAAGCTTACTCTTGATATTGTCATAGCTGTCTCAACACAGGCACCCTTCGGGCTGCTGATTATGGAGCCTAACTTCAGATCAAGAAGCAGCTCTGCGATTTTCTGGGCCTATTGATTGCAGAAAGAATAGTAATATGAAGCTATATTAAGTATGAGAGGATCCATCTCCACAACCACACCATTTGATAATATTGACATTACAACATGGTCATACCTGAATTACTCCAAGCATGTTCATTTGTCTATTCTCTAAACTCAAGGAATCGGCCTACAAAACACGAAGTGTGGTATTACGGGAAGTGCCACAATGGAAAATATAGTGTTGGATCAAAAAACTCTGGTTGCCAAGAAATGCCGGAATCATTAGATTAAAGCAATTACCTTCTTCAGAACAAAAAAAAAAAAAATCAATTACCTCCCAAGAAAAACTCTTCTAGGCTATAGTGGACAAAGAGCCCTCTCAATTTAGGAAAATTCTAAGATGGACTCGGTCTGTGTAGACCACATTAGTGGATTAAAGACTTGTACTATGTGTTGGTATGGGTACTATCTACAGGGTCGATGTGGACCAAGTGTACTTGAGAAAAGATCCTAAATGTAATAACAGACCATATAGACAAACATGACAACAAACTCCGTTCACTAGGGACTTAAAAGGGTTCAATAAGAGCATAATTTCCCTTCCAAATCAATGATGTATGCTCCAACACAAGATGAATAATTCCTGAATGCATCTTGTACCCTTATTCAGACAGTTTTTCATGTGGGTGCACATAGTTGAAAAATAAAACATGAAAATAGTCTCGTAACTTTGATGTTCCAATTCATGGTGTACTAGGAAGCAAGTCCTCCAGCCATTATTTTTCAGCAGCAGCTAAATGAGCCGTTCAACCTTGTGATATATTTACTGGCCTCTTTGATTTGCAGGTTTCTCATGTCAGTCTCATCCAATCTGAAGCATGTCTCTTTGCAAGTCAGCATGTTTATTACTTTACAAAACAATCGGAAAGCTTACATGTCTTCTTTATATACTCTTAAGCCCCTCAGATGGCCAAAATTGGATCGTTGACCCACAATTCTACTTCGCTGACTCTGGCGTATTGTGGTGCCTCCTATCAAATTATATATGCAGAGATGAGGCAAAATGAAAATTTTAAGGAATAGCTTCTATACCCCTTCACTGTTCTGTGTAACCCCATGACAGACTAGAATTACCCGCTTCCTGGTTTTTCTACCTCCAGAGCTTCCAGCAGCGACAGGTGATCCCGGGGTCTGCACTAACATTTACAAAACAATTACTCGAGGTGCATACCATATGCCATCAATTCATCATCCAAACCTTTAGCTGCTCTACATCACAGGTCTACAAATTATCCATTCAACTATAAATTAAGGATGAAAGGTTCTGTATGATCTCACTTATTGAGAGTGGGCATGTTGCTCCATTTCTGAACGAGAGCTAGTAACAGTCCCACCGTTGTTTTATCAATAGCACTACTTTAGTCAATTAGTTTACAGAAGTCATGACCATGAGTTTGATTCTCAAGCAACGCATACCTGATTGAGACGATTGAGGCATATATATGGAGGCCCACCCTCATCTTTTGGAGTAAAATCCAACACACTGACACCACAATTGCTCTGAAGTAAAACCCGAAAGTATTCTGTTCCCAATCCTGATTTTCAAGCACCAAAAAGAAAAAGGTTAACGGAATTTCACAATTAAGAGTGAGTTGATTACATTAATCGATTGTGCAAATGCAAAGAGGTATACCAATTGCGGTTGCAACGAGAGCCTGATTAACAGCGTTGTGAGCAACCACAAGAACAGACCTGCTTTCATGGGCTAGAATTTTACTCCAGCAATTCCTAGCACGAGCCCACAACTCCCTCACTGGGTAATGACCATCAATATTGAAATTCTTAGCATCCACCTGCCATTGCCGATATGCTGCACCGAATTTTGCTTTCCCTTCATGTTTGAGCAATCCCTAAGACCCCAACACAAGTCAAGAATCACTGAAAGACGTAAAAGATAAGCTCCCTTTGAATACAAATGCTTAAACAGCTAGTGGGCTAACAAGGGAAAGCAACTATACTTGAAAAGAGTAGAGGTCGATTTCCCTCAAGTCTGAATCGGTAATCATCTCCTCCTTCCGGGCGCCCCAAATTATTTCAGCCGTCCTTTTGGATCGGACAAGAGGGCTATAACAAATCAAATTCATTTTTTAATTAAAGTTAAAAGTCACTTCCAGAAATTCTTTCTCATATGCAAGAACTAATCAACCTAACACATTATCTTCCATGAAATAAATGGTTCCTTGATTTTGAAAGTGTAACTTGCAGCTGATCTATAAAATACAAAATTGCGCTTGGTTTTGGTGAATTTGAAGTCAACTTAACTTACACAATAAATCAATATTTTCACCATATTAAGCCTTTTTCACTCATCCTGGCAGTTACACGAATAGAACATATTTCCAAAGATGATTTTTGATCTTTGTGTCCTATGCTGACTTTAAGAATCATATCTATATTTATCTTCATTCAATCTTGTTTCACGAATTTGGTAAATCAACTTAGTTGCCGTGATCATTACTCTTGAACCTTACTACTTATCTGGTCATGCACATTCATTTGTAAAAATATGAATACCAGTCAAAGTTAAGCACAAATAGTAAAGAACTGTTGAAAGTTCCAACCTATTGCGGGAAAACTTTCACTACCATTATTATTACCAACACGACACCCTCCATCCTCAATGCTCTGTGAACATCCATAGCATGTTTCATAAATTTCAAGAAATCATGGTTGGTTGGTAAGAGATGGGATAAATTGCACTAATACCACCTATATAAAAATTATAGTGACACCTGAATCCCTAAAATAGCACAACTACACCACTTGAAAATTTTTTATACTAGAAAATTTCTCCTTCAATGCAATACTGATTATATCATTTGTATGAATATCCACTTGTAATTACTTTTCGGATCGTTTCACCATGAGTGTAAATATGCAATTTCAAAAATTTAGATGACATGAGATTTTAATACTATCCAATAGTATCACTGTAATTTGCCCGTCGAATTCTGATTTGGCTGTGCTAAGCTGAGTATGATCTCACTCCTAGTGAAGCAACACAAGATTAAAAGTTATAATGATCGAACCGAACTAAACTAAACTGAATCGAACCTAGAGAAGCACACATCGAAGGAATCATCAATGAGCATTTGTCGTGAAGTCTCAGCCTGAGACTCTCCTTTAGGTGTAAGAACAGCATAGTCGGAACTTCCTTGAATCCTTCCTTCCTGATTCCACGTACTCTGTCCATGTCTCACCAAAATCACCCTCTTGGCGGCCTTTATCTCTGGCAAGGCTAATTCAGGCGAACCATCAACTCTTTTTGAGACTGAAGGCTTCTTCTCAATAAGGGTAGAAGGAGAAGAAGATCGGATAATGAAATTGAAGTGAGTGGTGCTTGAAGTTGTTGGGTGTGAGTGGAAGTGGAGTCTTAGCGGATTGTGAAGCACGAAGGAATATGTGGTCGACAACATCGTTTGTTCAATATTCTCTCTCTCTTACGTTGTGGGTTTCGGTTTCTGTTATTTGCCTTGTGTGTTCCTTTAACGGTTTCGCGGTTTCTAGTTGTCCTCTTTGTTGGTAATGACATTGACATTTATTTTCCTTGCAAAATAATTTCTAGATTCTCAGCTAATAGCTACAATCTGGATGAAATTATTTTGTTTTCCCAAGCGCATTTATCTAGTCTGTCTCGTCCATGACAATATAATCGCTGCATATGAGACTTTTCATCATTTAAAATTACATAAATTATCTAAGAAATGGCATCATATTATTAAAATAGTTATGACAAAAGCTTATAATAGAATAGAGCGTACTCTTTCGACAAATGTTATAAGAAAAATGGGTTTTTGTAACACTTAGGTTATGTTGATTACGAATTATGTTAACTACATTGTACATAAATTTAATGATCGGTGAATTTACATCTATAAGAGGGATACATGGATGAAGGATTATTGAATGAAACATTCCTCTATGATATTTGGAATAAAAAGTCAAAAGTAGAAGCTAAGGATTTAAAAAAAAAAATGACCTTTTGAGTTTTCAAAACTGTATTAGATGTAAAGTCTCTTATATTTAACTACTATGTTGTATGTGTAAGTGGATGAGAACTATGTGTTTGCGAGAGAGAAAAGAAGATTGAAGAAAGTGTATATATTGTATTCTACTTGAAATAATGTACAAACTGATATTTATATACATCTATCGCTAACTAACTATTAAACTAATCGACTAACTAACTCTAGCTAACTAACAGCTAACTACAAAACTAAATAATTAGTACTCTAACACCCCTCCCCTCAAAGATGGAAAGTAAATGTTGATTATTCGTATCTTGGACAAAAGGGAATGAAAATGAATTGATGTAAGCCCTTTCATAAACACATCCGCTAGTTACTGTTTAGTTGAAACATGTATAGGCAAAAGAATACCCTC
Organism: Lumnitzera littorea; assembly: GCA_024138015.1. Taxonomy (NCBI): domain Eukaryota; kingdom Viridiplantae; phylum Streptophyta; class Magnoliopsida; order Myrtales; family Combretaceae; genus Lumnitzera; species Lumnitzera littorea. Next base: position 96,269,495 of record JAMXBB010000006.1, read on the forward strand.
AACAACTTTATCACGAACAAAATGAAGATCCATCTCTAGATATTTAGTGTGTTCATGAAACATCGGGTTCTTTAGTATATCAATAGCTAACTAATTATCATAGAAGAGTTGAACTGTTAAGGATCAAGTCACTTGAAATTCTTTGAGTAAAGTAACAAGCCAAAGTATTTCACATGCGGTTGTTGCTGAGGCGCAATACTATAATTCAACAGAACTCCTTGCTACCATCTACTATTTTTTCGACTTCCAATTAATAAGTGAGCTCCTTAAGAACACACAAAAACCTATAGTAGGCCGTCATGAATCAAGATAGCCTCCCTAATCACTATCGCTGTAAGTACGGACGACAAGATCATTGGAGGAAGAAAACAAAATCCCTTGTCTAATTGTTCCTTTAACATAGCACAAAAGATGTTCTAATGCCTGCTAATGTACTGGTCTCGGACTATTCATGAACTGACTCAAGACCTTTACTGTATAGGTAATGTTTGGTTTTGTAATACTCAAATACAAAAGTTTTCCAATAATCTTTCTATACTGTTCAACAAGATTAGAAGTATCATGATGAGAGAACTTGTAGTTTACCATGATTGGTGTCGAAAGAGGCTTGGCACCAAGAAAACCAGTTTTAGTTAAAAGATCTAGAGAAGAACTTTCTTTATGACAACACTAATCCTTGCGATGATTAAGCAAGTTTAAGCCCAATAAAATATTTGAGTGGACTAAGATCCTTAATTTTGAACTAAGTATGCATGAAGACTTTGAAATGATCAATGAGTTTAATTTTCTTACTGGCCACTGCTATGTCATCTACTTACACAAGAACTACAAGTAAATCATCACCTGTTCCCTTAACAAACAACAAATAATCACAATGTGATTGGATGAAACTATAGGCTAATAATGACTAAGTAAGCTTAGTGTTCCACTGCCTGGATGCCTACTTCAACTAGTAAAGTGATTTGGTAAGTTTACAAGTGAGTAAAACACTAAAACTAGCATGCTATTGAACAAATAACCAGGAGGAATTTCCATAGATACTTCTTCATAAAGGTCACCATTAAGAAAGGTATTATGCACATCCATTTGATGCACGTGACAATTATATATGGTTACTAAACAAAAGAATGACCTCATTGTAGCGTGCTTGATTAGCGGACTAAATGTTTTTGTATAATCAAATCCCTCCTTTTAATTATAGCGTTTAGTCACAAGACGAGCCTTATACCTATCAACAAACCATCCAGCTTTAGTTTTGAGTTTGTAAACCTACCTATACCCAATAGTGTGTTTTCCAAGTGGCAAAGGTAATATAGTCCAAGTGTTATTAGCAACCAACGCTTCAAGCTCTTCATCCATGTCTTTACACCAAGATTCTATGTATCTAGTCTCTTTAAAAGAAGAAGGTTCTTTAGATTGAGATAATTGTACACTAAAAGCCTGAAATGAAGTGGAAATAGAATCATATGATAGCACTCTGTTAAGCGGATGACTAGTGGAGTAAGTTGAAACAACATTAACATTTTGTTGTTCTGCAAGAAGACCAACATAATAGTCTATAAGATAAGAAGGAAGCCTATGCTCCCTAGCACTTCTCTTAACGGGCACAATATGTCTGGGACAATAACTACAAAATCTCTACTAATAGGAGAAGAATGCTCATTGCCAATAGACTCAAATGTTTCAAGAAACAAAGAGAAAAGATGCTCTACATAACTTATGGCTTCAACAATTGGCAATGGGACTAATGCTAAGGGTAAGGAAACCTATACTCAAGAACTCAACTAATATGGAAAAATGTGTTTAATAAAATGAACATCTCGTGATATTAAGTATTTATGTGTCACCAAATCAAACGACTTATAACCTTTTACTCTTGTTAGATATCTAATAAAGACACAAGGACATGCACATAGACAAAACTAGATTGATGTCTAGTAATGGTAGAACCAAAACATAAAAAACCAAAAACAAGAAGGTGAGAATAAGAAGGAACTTGTCTAAATAACAACTGGTATGAAGACTTTCCTTTTAAAACATTAGTAGGTAAGTGATTAACTAGATGTGTTGCCATTAATATAGCATCACCCCAAAAGCAAAGTAGTAATGAGGACTGAAACAAAAGAGCTCATGTTGTTGCGATCAGATGTTGATGCTTTCACTCAACAATCCCATTTTGTTGAGGAGTTTCAACACAAGAAGTTTGATATATGATTCCTTTAGATGAACAAAAGTATGCCAAAGCAAACTCCTTTCCATTATCACTATGCATGACCTTAATATGAGAACTAAACTATATATTTACCATATGGAAGAAGGGTAGAACAATCATAGTAACATCATGTTTTGATTGCATCAAATATACCTAAGTGACTCTAGTAAAGTTGTTTATTATTGTAAGAAAATATTTATGGCCATCAACAGTAGACGTAGCATAAGGACCCTAGATATCCAAATGAATCAATTCAAAAGCAACTACAATATTCTTAATATGTGTAGGAAACTCCAATCGCTTCTATTTAGCTAAAGGACAAATCATACAATCAAACTTTTTACAATCAACTATTTTTTCATCTGACTAATATGTTTCAAGCACTTATAAGAAGGATCCCCACAATGAAAATGCCAAATATTAAAAGTTTTAGGCAAATTTGCTATTCAATGTGAAACAAAACCACTTAAACAACAAATTCCTTCAACTTGCCTTGGAAAACTAACTACTCATTCCAGCAAATATAATCCATTTCTGATCTTAGCTCACCCAATCATTCTCTTATTAGAACAATCCTGAACCGCAGCAACACCATTTGTAAAAACAACAAAAAAATCATTATCTCATATTAGCCTTGCAACTGAAATGAGGTTATACTAAAATGAAGGAAGAAATAAAACTCCATGAAAAACAAGTTATGGAGATAAAACCACAGTTCTAACATGAGTAGCCACAATTTGTTGTCCATTAGGCAAAAACATAGATTTATCCTTTAGAGATTCATAAGTATAAAAGAGATCCAATGAACTCATCATATGATCAGTAGCTCTAAAGTCTACAATCCAACTAACAACATGACCTTATGTACAATAAGAAGAATTTTGCACAATACCTACCATATGACTCATTGGAGCAACTGCTTCTTTAACATCTTATGGAATTGAAACAAAATAAGAAGAAGAAGACATTGCTAAGGTAGTATTAGTATTTCATGCATCAAAAGTATTTAACATTGACAAGAGATTGATAAATTGGTCCTTTGTTAAATTGATTCCTCTTAGATCAACATTACCAAAATTTAAAGAACTAGAACTAACACTACTAAACGCCTGCAACTATTCTTGATCACATAACACACCTTTTGCTTGACTATCCAAAATAACATGATTCAATTCAGATACATGTTGCTTATTAAAGCTATTGCTTCGAAAATAAGGAGGGAATCCTATCAACTTATGACACTTATCCTTTAGATGTCCCCTCTTCTTACAATAACTGGAAACAATTTGATTTTTGTCTCATGACCTACTATCATCAACACTTAACATAGTCAAGGCATCATTCAAAAACAAATCTTTAAGACGATTAGCACGCTAGAACTCATCCCTGATTACTAAATTGTATGCTCAATCTAGACTAAGAAAAGGCTTCAAAACTAAAATTTATGACCTGAGTGCAAAAAAACTTTCATTCAAACCATTTAGAAATTTGAAAACATAATCTTTTTAAGCCATCACCATAAACTTGTCAAAACACTTATGATCATACAAACTACAAGAACAGTGCGGAAGAGGTATATAATTCCTTAACTCTTCCCAAACAATACTCAATTCAATGAAATATTCTTCCACACTATGAGAGCCTTGAACAACATTGCTTAACATGCGATATAGCTGACATATCCTTGTATCATTAGGTTGAGAAAACTGTAACTTTAGCTTATCCCAAATATCTTTAGATGAGTGCATAGAAGCACTATTGAAGCAATCAAAGATGAAACTAACCATAACAACCACGCAATGATCAAGTTGTTACGACAACTCCAAATAGGATACAGCTTATTGGTAGTTGTAGGTACTAAAATGGAACCATTAACAAAGCCTACTTTATTACAAATGGAAAGAGCTAACAAGAATGATCTACTCTAGGTATTGTAATTGAGGCCAGACAGAACTAGTGTAACCACAATAGAATTTTGCGAATCCAAATGATGAATGTAATAAGGTGAATTCACATCATCTTATTGTAAGGAACTCATCCTAATCAACTAAGATATGCACCGATACCAAGTAAAGTTTCTTAGATTTAACTACTATGTTCTATGTGTAAGTGGATGAAAACTCTGTGTAGGCAAGAGAGAAAAGAAGATTGAAGAAAGTATGTGTATTGTATTCTACTCGAAATAATGTACAAACTCATGTTTATATACATCTACCGCTAACTAACTGTTAAACTAACCAACTAAATAACTCTGGCTAATTAACAGCTAACTACAAAACTGAATAATTAGTACTTTAACATGAGAAAAATGAGGCAACCTAGATCTATTTTGCTAGTAGCTGATGCTGATTTTATTATGCTTTACAAAAAGTAATGGGAATCAAGCTACAAGACCCTTAATACGCAGTCAAGCCCGAGGATTAAAGGGGCCGGTACGTTGAATCCTTATGTTCTAACCAACCCCTACCGAAACTTAGTACTTTCTTGCCGAATCACCTTTAATGTCGTGTCGTATAACAGCCCACTATTTTGTGGTTTGCCAAGTAGATGAGCACTCTCTAGTACCGAGCCGTATAATCACTCAGCATCATCTTTGCCCGAGAAGCCGAGAGAGAGAATCCAGATTGATTAAGCCATCCTTACTCGGACAAGCCCATCTATCCGTACTTTTTGTCTACATCTCCTAACGACCTCACCAATGCCGCATCGCTACATGTATAGTATCATGTATAGTATCATGTATAAAATCTGTAGCACCAATAATTATTTTCCTTGTATATTCATTTTTACCCCTTTATAACATATACATTGCCCCCTCTTAGGAAATGTCCTTTTTGTCTTTTCCCTTTTGGGTAAGTTGCCTTAATTTGCGACTATAAATACCCTTATACTTATAGTTGTAAGACATCAGATAATCTTCAATACACTTTTGAATACCTTATTCCCTGTGTAAACACTGTTGTTTACTCTCAACATTACTCTTATCCTTTCTCTTAACCAAGGTTAGGTGGCGAATAGCCTCATTGGACCAATTCGTATGTCACATCGAATTGTACAGTAAGTCTTTGGAAGTTCCATTAGTGTGTCATATTCTCTGGAGCTGTTCATGGGTTTTGCTTACTGTTTTCATCCTTTACTTTCATCCTTTCGTACCTTTCCCCATTAACTCTTTTTGAGCTTTCTACAAACTCGACCCATTCAGCGACCGACCTTATCCGTTCTTGGTTACGGTTCGTAACATCTTAATATCAAAGCGAAGGTTTTATGTGAACTATAATTAACTCTTCTTGGATTTCTGTTTTGCCTGTTTGAAATAGAGTCAGTTATTGAGTTCATTTGACTGTGGTGTTATTAGTTTTTCATTTTCTAAAGTATTTATTTAAATTCTGAATTTGTGAGGAAAAATGACAAACCCAAATATGAATGTTAGTACCGGTGATGATAGTAGTGTTGTTTACCATGGGCGTCAATCTCAAGGAACTCCCAGAAGCACTGACGAGAGACTTGATGAGATAGGTAACCTCCTAATAAATCTTACCCGAGTTGTTCATCCACTGTCTTGCCGACTCACTGAAGCCGTGCAAGACACTCTACAAGCTGCTCAACCTATTAAAGTTAAGAACCCAGCTCGACCATTTCGAGGTGGAGGAGTTAGTGGATGAGTAAAGCAAAGAATAGACCTAAGAGAGCTTGCTAAGGAGGAAGAAGATTATTTTGAAGAGGAGCGTATACAAGTCCCCAAAGCATCTAACCATGCGAACCTTCAGATTTCGATATTCAATGGGTTTAGGAATGTTAACGAGTACCTAGATTAGGAAGGGAAGGTGGAGCGTGTGTTTGATTATTACTAGTATGAGGATTACAAAAAAGTGAGAACTACTGTTATTGAATTTTTTATATATGCTGCCATGTGGTGAAAGAATTTTCAAGCCATGAGAAGAAGAGAAGGGTATCAAGAAATTAATACTTGGCCCAAGATGAAGATGGTGCTCAGAAACAGATTCGTGTCAGAAACATATCTCTAAGATACTTTTACATGACTTCAGGAGCTGAGACAAGTAAGCCAAACTATTAATGAATATGTTCAAAAATTCCAAATGCTTATGATAAGATGCGAAGTAGGAGAACCACTTACCCGAATAATTTCAAGGTTTGTCACTGGGTTAAGAGGAGACATCCGAGACATTGTGAAATTCCAACAATTTGATACAATAGATGAAGCTGTTTGAATTGCCCAGTAAATAGACAGGCAAAGAAGAAGCTGAGTAGCGACCAGAGTGTCGACTAGCTAACCCAAACAAGCAAGTCACCAGACACTTCCGAATACCGAGTCGAGAATTAGGATAGAGGTCAGAGTTGAGCAGAAAAGCCGACCCGAAGATGTAATGCCAACTTGAATGTATGAGAAAGGCCAAAAGTTTAGTAAGAAGACTAGCCAGATTAAATACTTCAAGTGCTAGAGGTTTGGACATATGGCTGCTCAGTGCCCAAACCGAAGAATAATGGTCATTAAGGGAGATACCCCGAAGTTAAACGTAGAGAGTACGGTTGAGGAACCTGAAGAGGAGGAGGTTCCTATTGAGAATGAGAATGTCGAGAAAGAGTTTATCGAGGAAGAGGTGTATGTTGAGGACTTAGACCAACTACTCATGGTTGTCTGATGTACTATGAGCATGGAACCCTCATGAGAGAAAGAGCAGAGAACTTATTTCATATCACTTGGAAGATGAATGAACAGACATGCGCCCTCATCACGAACAGTAGGAGTTACACCAATGTTGCGTTAGCTGACTTCGTCTCAAAACTAAGGTTACCGACTATTGAGCATTCGAAATTGTACAAGTTGCAATGGTTAAGTGACAAGGGAGCATTACACGTCACTCGACAAGTACTACTGCTGCTCACTATCAGCAATTACTCCGACCAGATTCTCTGCGACATACTGTCCATGTGCGCTTCCCACGTATTGTTAGGAAGAATCTGGCTGTTTGATAGGAGAGTCATCTACGACAATTATAGGAATACCTACATGTTCGAGAAGGATAATCGAAAGATCATGCTAAATCCGATGCCACCAAGAGAGGTTCACAAGTTACAGACCCAACTTGCTCGCGGATCGAAGAAGGCTTTGGTGATGAGTAGAGCCGAGCTCTAAGAGGCCATTAATGCGGATGAATCGACCCTCGTTTTGGTCAAGCGACTACTGGAAATGAAGGGGTGGGATAAATTACCCTAGGAGGTGAAGGAACTATTAGATGAATATACCAACCTGTTCCCAAAACAGTTACTTGAAGGGTTGCCCCCGACTCGAGGAATAGAACATTGCATTAAGTTAATACTCGGCGCTGTACTACCAAACAAGCCAGCTTATCACATGAATCCCGAGCATGCTTCTGAGCTTTAACGTCAAGTCAATGAATTGCTGGAAAGAGGATACATAAGAGAGAGTTTCAGCCCTTGTGTTGTACTTGCACTTTTAATGCCAAAGAAGGATAGAACCCCATAGATGTGTATTGACAATCGAACCGCAAACAAAATCATGATTAAATATAAATATTTGATCTTGAGACTAGAAGACATGCTGGATGAATTAAGTGAAGCCAAAATTTTCAGCAAGATTGATCTCAAGTTCGACTACCATCAAATCCGTATGAGGCTAAGAGATAAGTGGAAGACTGCGTTCAAAACTCGACATGGACTTTACTAGTGGATGGTCATACCCTTCGGCTTGTCAAATGCCTCGAGCACCTTCATGAGGCTTATGAACTATGTGCTGAGATATCTCATCAGGAAGTGTGTCATAGTATACTTCGACGACATCCTGATCTACAATGTCGACATGCCGAGTCACTGTGAACACATCAGAGCAGTCTTAGATATTCTCTGTACCGAGAGATTATTCGGTAACCTAAAGAAATGTTGTTTTTTCCAATATGCAGTGGTATTCTTGGGTTAGGTAATCAATGGAGAAGGCTTGCGAGTCAATGATGAGAAAATCCGAGCAATTGTTAAATGGACAACCCCTACTACTTATGTCGACATGAGAAGTTTCCATAGACTGGCTTCATTTTACGGAAGGTTCATCAAGAACTTCAGTACCTTCGCTGCACCACTTACTGAATCAATGAAGAAAAACACCGACTTCCAATAGGGAGAAAGGGAGGAGAGGAGTTTCGCCGAGGTAAAGGAGAAGTTGACCTACACCCTAGTGTTAATATTCCCCAACTTTAACAAAATTTTTGAGCTAAAGTGCAACGCATCAAGCATTGGAATAAGTACTATCCTGATGCAAGAAGGACAACCCATTGCCTTCCACAGTAAGAAGCTCCGAAGACCACAGTTAAATTACTCCGTATATGACAAAGAACTTTTGGCACTAATCCGAGCACTACAAGTGTGGTAACACTATCTACTGCCGAGAGAATTTGTCATATATACTGATCACGAGTCACTGCGATACCTCTGAAGTCAAACTAAACTGTCCAAGTAGTAGGCGAGATGGGTTGAATTCCTTGAAGGATTCAATTTTGTGATCAAATATAAGCAAGGAAAGAGCAACGTAGTTACAGATGCTCTTTCAAGAAGGCATGCACTCTTGTTAGAACTGTAGATCAAACTGTTTGGTTTTGTAAATATCAAAGAACAGTATTCCAAAGATCCACACTTTGGACCACTAATTTTGCAATGCGTAGATGGGAGGACAGTGGATGAGTATTATGTGGAGGATGGCTATCTATTTTAAGGCGGGAAACTGTGCGTGCCGACTTGTTCTCTACAAGAATTATTAATCAGAAAAGCCTACAGTAGCAGACTCTCCGGACACTTTGGAGAACTAAGAACCTGTGAACTATTAAATGGCCGATTCTTTTGGCCAAAAATGCAAAAGGATATGTATCGAGTGGTCGAAGGCTGTATTGTGTGCAAAAAGGCTAAGTGATGAGCCATGCAAGGGAAAGCAATGCCCCTACCTATTCTGACAAGACCGTAGACTAAGCTAAGTATGGACTTTGTTCTCGAACTGCCAAGAACCGCCCGAAGAAAAGATTATATAATGGTCGTCATGGATCGGTTCAGTAAGATAAAACACTTCGTGCCTTACACTAAAACCAACGATGCTTCGACTATTGCTTATCTTTTCTTACATGAGGTTATGCGAATACACAACATGTCGAGAAGTGTAGTCTTCGATAGAGACCCAAAGTTCTTAAGCCATTTCTAGAGAACCTTATGGCATCGGCTGGGAACCAAATTGCTCTTTAATACCTTATGTCACCCTCAGACCGACGGCTAAATAGAGGTAGTTAATCATACTTTGGGGTCACTACTATGAGCTACGTTAGGTAAGAACATAGCTGATTGGGACGTCTGCCTGCTAATGGTCGAATTTGCCTATAACCAAGCCATACATGACACCAACAAGCAAACTCTCTTCGAGGTGGTCTATGGATTCAATCCCGAGTTACCCTTCAACTACGCCCCTGTACCAGCATTCGCATAAGAGGACCCTAACGCCTCGACCAAAGTATAATCTGTCCATCACATCTACGACAAGGTCATTCGGCACATCGACCAAGATGCCAAGAAATTGCGTGAAAAGACCAAAGATTAGTCGGCCAAACAATTTTAGCCGAGGGACTTGGTATGGTTACACTTCAGCAAGGAGCGGTTCTTAAACAAAAGGAAGAACAAGCTATCTGTAAGGGCAGAAGGACCTTTCAGAGTTCTCTAAAAAATCAGTGACAATGCTTACAAGTTGGAGCTACCTAAGGACTATAGGGTTTCTAACACCTTCAACATTACCAACCTCAACCCATATCACAGTGACAGAGTATTGACCGAACACCATTTGGATTTGATTCCAAATCCAAAACTACCTTGAGGAAATGATGGGAATCAAGCTACGAGACCCTCGACACGTAGCCGAGTTCAAGGACTAAAAGGACTAATACGTCAAATCCTTATATTCTAACCAACCCCTGTCGAAGCCGAGTAATTCCTTCCCAAATCACCTTTAATGCCGTACCGTATGATAACCCACTATTCTGTAGTTTGCTGAATAGATGAGTACTCTCTAGTGCCGAGCCATACAATCATTCAGCATCATCTTTGCCGAAAAGCCGAGAGAGAGAATCCGAATTGATTAAGCCATCCTTACTCAAATAAGCCCATTTGTCCATACTTTTTGTTTGTATCTCCTAACGACCTCACCAATGCCACATCGCCACATGTACAAAATCTAAAGCACTAATGATTATTCTCCTTGTATATTCATTTTTGCTCCTTTATAACATGTACATTGCCCCTTCTTAGGAAATGTCCTTTTTGTCTTTTCCCTTTTAGGCAAGTTGCCCTAATTTACGGATATAAATACCCTTGTACTTGTAATTATAAGACATCAAATAATCTTTAATACACTTTTGAGTACCTTATTCCCTATGTAAATACTGTTGTTTACTTTCAGCATCACTCTTATCCTTTCCCTTAAGTAAGGTTAGGTGGCAAATAACCTCATTGGACCAATTCGTACGTCACATCAAATTGTACCGTGAGTCCTTGGAAGTTCCATTAGTACGTCATATCCTCTAGAGCTGTTCGTAGGTTTTGCTTACTGTTTTCATTCTTTACTTTCACCCTTTCGTACCTTTCCCTATTGACTCTTTTCGAGCTTTCTACAAACTCGAACCCATTCAGCGACTGACCTTATCTGTTCTTGGTTATGGTTCAGAATAAAAAGAGACTAATAGGAAATTTAAAGGGGATCGAAATCAAGAATGATAGTCTGTTAAGCTCATATACCTCACTAACGATCCCTTCTCTTTTACTAAGCTTTTGTTAAAAATATTGCATTTCTCAAAGGAATTTGGGTTTGTTATGTCATGCTTTAGGCCAATTGATACATTTCCAAAAATCTTCTATTTCCTTCTGTAAAGAAATGATTGCGCCGTAGTCTTACATATTTACATAGATAAGGGGCTAGGTAAGTATCTGTATCTTTACCATCACAATAGGGAAGGTTAAAGTGAGAAGCATTAGCATCCATAAAGGCAAAGCTTGTTTTCAAACTTAAAGGGTAGAGTTAGTTTATCTCTATCTTAAGGGGTTAAAGAGATATTATTCAAATTCGTTACTTTTGCAATTCCTAGAAATGCAATGAGCATATTCAATCTTCCCTTAACATAGTGTAAGGAAATATCAAGTCCTACTCTTAGATTTTAATAAAGAGGAAATGAATTTAGAAGGAAATTATATTAGATAAGTTAGCATGATTTAGCAAAGACTTATGTCGCATTTTATATGTAAAAATATGATTTGGAATGGAGTGAATTGGAATGGATCAGAGTGGAATTAAGACCAGAATGATAAATCCATTCTTGAATTTGGAAATGCCAATGGAATATAATGGAATGGAATGTGTACTTCAAAGCACTTGTAAAAAAAAAAAAAAAGACCTTAATCATTAGATGTTATAATTAGTTTTGAGATTAAATAAGTAATTTTAATCAATGACAACGACGAAATCGAATTCCCCTTGAAGTAAGAATCACCTATTTTAAGGAATTGCAATTTCACCATCTATAAATATTTTTTAATATAGGAAAGAGAGTAGAATCTAAAATTGTGATTCCACTCCAAATCCATTCCTGCATACCAAGTGTGATATTAGAGTGTAAGCGAACTAGGATTGAGAATCCTAACTAAGCCTAATGATCTTTAAGTCTAGTTATTGAAGAGTATTTATTATCTACACTATGATTTTCTAGATCAAAAAACAAGAGGTTATGCATCTTGGTGTTGACAAAGTATACAAGTAGAAAATGATATGATTCATAAAAATTTCTTTTAGCAAATAAGCAATGGTAATAAAGTTCGGGATTAAAAGGATCCTTGGGTCCTACTCTTTTAAATATCACTTTGCAACCAAAAGAAATTGAGTCTTCTATAAAAATGTTAAGCTTCTAATGGAATCAAATAATTTAAAGCTAGATTTTATTGAACATTTGTTGTTGGCTGTTAAATAAGATGCTATCGGTAGTATTACACATACAAATGATGCATGTAAGGATAGATTGGTGTTGCCTTTAAATAGAACTGGTAATAAAAAAATCTACTTTTTCTTGAAACTCAAAGAGAACACTATCCCAAGGGTTAATATTAGAGCATCTTCTTCTTAAGTGCCTAACAAGAATCCACGAAATTTTTTTCAAATATCTAAACCCAACCTTAAATCAAACACCTTCTTTGGTAGTTATGTACTAACTCTCTTGCATGCAATACTAATTTATATAAGAGAGAAATTAAAAATGACCCTCTTTTCCTTTTTTCCACCAAAAAGAAACAATTGAGCATTTAGTTTTGCAGTGCATTGGACATCCCTCATGTGGTTTGGACCTTTTGCATATCATATGGATTGCTTCTCTCATTCTCAGCTTGAAGTTTTGTTTGTTTCTACAGTTAATTGGTGCATATCTGTTGGGAGCTATGGTAACCATATGGTTTTAGGAATAGCTTTTGCTTTTGTCAAATTTGGAAGGTTGGAAATGATTGTATTTTCAATTTTACTAGCCCCGATCTTAGGACTGTCATTGTCAAAACCTCCTCGGTAGTTGATGAATTTGTGTAGATGCCCAAATTACAACAGCAAGTGCAAACAAGATAGTGCCACCATTCAATCTTTTTTTAAGCCTCCAATTATTGACGTTGAAAGATAAATTGTAATGGTGGCATAATTTCAAAGATGAAGTTACAAATGTAGATTTGATCACTAGAGATTATTTGAGCAATTTATTAGTAGCAAAGGCCTATCCTTACAAATTTAGATGTGGAGTTTGCAAAAGCTTGAGGAGTGTTGACTACCTTAAACTAGCAGCAAGGAAAGGATGGACAAGAGCAGATGTAGAGATTGATTTAGTAATGGTGTACAAGAGCTCTAAAGATTTAAAGTCCTATTCTTAGAAATTTCTCCCATTAGTTATGAGAATTAATTGTTTGGTACTCTCTTTAAAAGCTGTTTTTTTTTTTTTTTTTTTGTTAGGTTAGTAGAAAAGCAAATGCACGCATTAACTAAGTTATAACTTAGGGCAAAAGAATGATCACCATTTCTTTTAGGGGGAATGAACCCTCATCTCCTTTGTGTTAGCTTTGATGTTAGCAAATCAACATTCTCAACCTTTAGATTGTTGTTTGTAACTTTATTTTTATCAATCACATGTTTTTCTTATACTTTACAAAGAAACCAACATATTTAGGGTTATTATACACTTGGAAAAAGTGTTACCTAGCACCCTATGGTTATCAATTTATTATCAAAATACACAAATAAGGCCATACTTTTCTCATTGTGCAATTAAATTTAAGAACTGTAATTATAAGCAATTAAATTGGTTTTACAATTATTCAATTATGCCCCTAAATTTTTTGAATGATGATAAATTGATGCATTTGCTAATTACAATCCTAATTTATTTCATATATTGGAGCTCTATATTAAGTACTTGTTTGAGTTTTTGGAAATGGAATTGAATTAGAGATATTGTTGACTAGCTACTTCAAATGTTTCTCTAAATCTAGGAGAAACCAATAAGGTAACCTAATACAATGACATTTTAAGAATTAGGAAAACAAATTTTATAGAATGAAAAAATGCTAAATCTAATCAATATTCAACAATCACATCTACTTGAAAAAGTAATTTTTGTTCAATCAACTTATAATAACATATGAAATGTTGGACCATATAAATATAGCAATACTCTTCCTCATTTGTTTCAAGAAAGGGATAACATGCAACTTCAAGTTGTTAAGTTATATTGTTTACAAAAATGACAAACTAACTCAGGGAATTTATGACTCAAGCACTCAATGAGTGTGGACTTATTTAATTTTGAATGAAGTTCATGACTAAAAAAAAAAAGAAGTTATATATAAAAAAAATGCAATTTAATTTAATAGAAATAAAAAATTGCATAAACTTTGAAATTACTAAAATAGTGATAAAATGATTTGATCTACCAAATTTGTTCATGTAGATTGTATACATGCGAGATAATGAAAAATAAAAGAAAGAGAAGAAATGAAATTCATAAAAATAAAAAAAAAAGATGGTTAGTAAGAATGGTTTAAAATTAGGTATATGGAATTTAATTTCTAGAATTGAACTCTTGGCTCCATATTTTCTTAGGACCAACTTAGTATGATTCCATATTTTAATGTCAAAGAAAAAGAAATGATCCATCATCCTGAGGATTGAGATGTGATAATTTCATACAAATAAATATGAAAGTACATGGCCATAATTGCACAATAATTAAAGTCTAAGGGCTTAGTTACACCTTAGATAATTTTCATAACTTAATTTACCTATTAGGTCAGTTGTTGGACAATTTTAAATAATGAGCCCTCAAGGCCAATTCCAACCTTTATGGACTGTGGGCCAACCTATCTTGATGATCGTCGTTTATTACTTATGGTTTTATTACAGTTCTTGAGGAAAAATATTTTGTTTTCTAAAAGCACTGATTTTTCCTAACATGAGCTTCGTATAAATTTAAAACAACACTAAAGATGTATTGAATTTTGTTTCGTAATCCATATCTTCCTTGATTTCTCTCGATTTGTTTATGTCGTTATTTAAATCATGATAATTGTACCTTGAAGCATGTTAATTTAACTTGTCTTACATGTGAGTTTTCTCTTTAGAATGATGGTTGTTAATTGCAACCAAATGAAGGTGCAGCCTTACCGAACCCGATGGAGCGGAATATCTTTTCCCTGCATAATTTTTTGCTGGGCTTATCTTCGGTGATGTTCCTCACTCTTTGCCTCTACTAAGTTTGCTTGATAGTGAATCGTCTAAATAAACCTAATAAAGGCGAAAAAAGATTTCACAGGGTATTACACGAACTCTATATATATATCTATATAAAATATATGTATTAATAAAATTTTGACATACATAATAGTGAAATAAGTAATTCTTAAAATAATTATCACCAGTGTTTTTTTTAACTCTTATTGTTTAACTCAAGAGCATAAGTTTTAGTACACATTGTTGATAGGGATCTAAATATTTGTTTAAAACCATGTTTAGAATGGAGTTAGTCGATAAATTATTCTCTTTTCATATGTTGTCTCCATCGTTTACAGAAATCGGAATAAAAAGAATATTACGAGAGTTTGTTACCACGCACTTAAGCACATTGCCTCCGGTAAAAAGATAGAATCAAGATTATGGTAGCGTGTGACTATCAAAACTGAATAGTATGAGACTTTCACAGCATAGTTCAAGAAAAACGTAAAATTATATTATGTTTGGTGTATATAATATTAGACATAAGTTTTTATAATTGAAGAAATTTAATGGATTAAAAAAAATTAATTATTTATATTATAAATTACTATAAAGTTTAATCAATACTGTAATTTAAAAATTTGGTGTAGAGTAATTTTTAAAATTACAAAAATATATTGATTCTATATTACAAATATATTTTCATATCACTAAATATATGGTACAATTTTTTTAATTTTAGTTCAACATCTCAAAATCTTTTTCTCTAATAATTTTGGCCAATGTATAAATCAAACAATATACTAAAGAATTTGTTCAGTACTACACTATGATAATATAGCAATCAAACAATAGTTGTATTTAATATGATGCATGACAACACACAATTGGCAAATAAATAATCGAAAAAATATAAATAACTCTCATAAACTATAACTTTAGTACAAATTTGATGTATGGCTTCAAGGTTGCAAACAATCTCTTTAACTTTGATATACTGACATATAAATAAAGTTATTCATAAAACTGAACTGAACTGAACTAAACCAAGAATCAAACCAAATCACAAAATGTGGTTCTTTTATGTTTCAGTTCAATTCATGGTTTAGATAAGAGAGGATCCAAATAGATCGTGGTTTGATTCAGGAGGCTAAATTACATCAAATCACTTAATCTCGAACCGAATCAATTATTAATAAAAAATAAGTGATATTTTTTAGTCTAATCTAATTTAACCTTTCTTTTTTTTTTTGTCATTTACCATTTTATTCTCAATCTCTATAATTCAGTTATTTTCTTTTGCAACTGTCTCTCATCTCTAACATGTTTTTTGATTCAGACATAAATATTGGTTGAAAGCACTAATTTCTATAATTATCACTAAAAGAAAATGGTGTTTTTTAAAAGCAGTTTGAATCGAAGTACAACAAACCCTATTAATTCGATTCAAAATCTTAATCTATTAAAAACGATTCAATTTATTAAAAATTTAAACCAAACTATTTCAAATATAATTCAATTCAATTCGGTCTTTAAATTAAATCACCAATACCCTTATATTTAATGTCTAGAGATTGCAATGCAATTCTTTCTCTATATTATCAATTTATCAAAGTTTAACATATCATTTGCAGCTTTTGAAAATTCATGATTATACCGGTGTTAAGTTTTAAAAGAGAAAAAAAGTCTAGGAGTTTTTGCAATTTTCTGAGGGCTAAAACGTTCATTAAAATTTTGGTTATCCAACCCGCTTCTATCTTTTTGGGCCAAGCAACTCGGTGGCCCAGTGTTCGTTTCTCAGCCCGAGAAAAGGGAAAAAGAGAAGAGAAAAGAGACGAAGATGAAATCCAATAACAGCATATGAGCTTCGTGTTGGCTGAATAAACCAAATGGACCTGCAAAGGGCATCCTGTGAACCGTCCAACTTCAATTATTAACATCGTTTTTCCGAGCATTGAAGTTAACTCTAAACCCCCATCATTCACGATTATGGTCATCATATTTCCGAAATTTATTTATTGGAATTAACTTTATATTTTGATTTCAATTTTAGTTATTCATAATTAAGTCAAAACCGTCATAATTTATTGATATAAATACTGATCTCTCAATTAAATAGGTTAAATCCGTATCTTCTCTTACCAAGTTATAATATGCAATGTTGGCTAAAAAAAGAAAAAAAAAAAATCATTCATATTTGAAAGATTTATGATGGTTGAAACAAATTTTTGCACCGGACAGTTATAAGAAATCTTTCTAATTGGTCATTATGGACATTGTACCGTTTCTAATAATAATAAAGCCTATAAAACATGTAGAGATCATTCAGATCTGAAATTTTGGAATAAAATTTTACTACATCAAACATTTTCCTATATATCGATTTGGAGAGAAATGAATTTTTATAGCGAACATTCAAATCAAATCGAATCGCTTTAACTGGTCACGTACACTTTTTAGTGACCTTAATATTTACTTAATATGTTTATCTTTGCTTACAAAACCCCTTTTTTTACAAATGAAAATGTCGAAAAATGGCCTAAAAGTTCTGATCTGTGTAAGGTTAGCAGCTGATTAAGGTGGGTGGAAGTAAGAGGCGACGATGTATCTAAGGTTGCGGGTCGCATTCAAGTTAACACTAATGACATACATATAACTTATAAGTCTAATCTTTAGAAAAAAAAAAAAAACAAAGGGAATATTATGAATCTTAAAAGAATTGACTACGTAACCAAATATATAAAATAAAAATAAAACGAAACGAAACGAATGAGTAACTACTAAGTCATTCAAAGGTAAACACATGATCACAAGGAGATGATTTCATGGATATAATTTGATAAACTAGAGATAAAAAGATAACAGAAATTGGATTTTGCACAGATTCGGATTCCTAAATTTTCCTTTCCTCAATTTCCATTAATTTACCAATCAACATCTAAGATTGTCTAAACTCTTAAGCTATCTTAAAATATCATCATAGTATCATCTTCTTCTTCTTTTTCTTCTTCTTTTTTTTTTTTTTTTTTTTGTAATTTTATGAATTGATTATACATCACGATATTTAGAGAGAGGGAAAATCAATGGAAATTGAGACGATCCATTTCCTTTCCATTCCATACATCTTAGTAAAGTATTAATGTGGTTATACAAGTTGATATAGATTTGAATTGTCAAATGCAATATGTGATAAACATTGCATATTAAAAATGTTATTGGTATGAATAAGCTAACTATCTCATCTCGTACGCAACACTAAACCAATAGCCCTAAGATGTATCAAGAGAGCGGTGATAGATAAATGAAAAGAAAATATAACTTCCATATTTCATTATACGCCGGCACAGTTAGATATGTAATTAATTTCTTTCTATGGACTTAAATTATTTATTTTAGTAACATATAAATATGGATAATCTCCTATTATTAGCTAAGTGGTATAAATACTAATATTTTAAAAGATGGATGAGTTTCGATTTTTTTCATTAAATAAATAAATAATTAAACTCTTTTTTCGTGATATGTATACCCGAATTCCCATTTGGTAAGAGACTATGAAAAGAAAATTCTCACTTTTAAGAGTACCCATAATACTATACCGTAGATGAAACACGAACAACGCAGTTTTACCCCGGAATTCGTGCCTTCCCTACAAAATACAAAATTTAAACCCTTCTTTCCATGAAAGCTTGGCTAATTATTGGAGATCCTCATTGATTATACATATCAAAGATTTTATCAACAACGTAAAGAAAGTAAGTTCAAGGAACCCCATGAAAGTCTTGATTCTCTTCAGAATATCCCTTTGGGCTCCAACCTTCTAAATTGTAACTAAAGAAGTGGTAAGGGATTAATGCTGTCAATTTATCTTTTTTCTCTTAGTCTGAGTACAATGGAGACCAAGGGATTATCAACTCCATGATAATAGAAACACACCATTGGTACTGTTAGATTATAAAGGTTTTTGACCAATTTATCCATTTGAATGACTATTAAATTTCCACAATCAAAAAGAAAAGTTTCATTATTCAATTGTACTTACGTAAATAGAAATTTACAAATGACTTAAAAAATCATAACAAGTATCAATTGTTGTTTCCAAATCTATTTATGGATGTGTTTTGTTTTGTGAAAAATATTATTTCCAATTTTCTTATGTTTGTTATTACTAGGGGCCCAAAATAAGTAGACATCATGATAATGGAAAATCCCCGATGGACTGCACAAGTTGCAGGTAACGGGTGATGATGGTAGTTAACTATGACAACTGTACGACTAATATTAATGAAAGTTAAGAGAAACTGGTTCTGGTTTGCATTTTTTTTTTTTTTTTTCTGAATGAAAATTTATATTCTTTATTTTCCATTAAATATTTACGATGAAAGCTAATAATTTTTCACTAGGGATTCTCCATTATCACTACCTTCCACTACTTATTACTAAAAGCCAATGGTGCTTATTATATTTTAAAATTACTTCAATAATATTCGACAATGGAATACTTTCCATTATAACAAATGTCTCAAAAAGTTCCGGAAAACGTTTTTTCTACCGATAGAAGGACTATTTAGAAGTTAAAACTATTGCTTACTTCGCCAAAATTATAATAATGTAATGAAACTCAGTACATTGTTAATAAAAACACAAAGAAACAGCCAAAGCTCTGTTCGGATAATATCAACATCACCAAAAGCGGAAATGAAAAACTGCATGGACCTCCAGGGGTGGAGGGATTTTCAGTAGCGAAAGAAAAAGCCTGAAAAGGACCTCTAAGCAAAATATCATTATAAAAAAAGAAAAAAAGAAAAAAAGTTAGTAATAATAATAATAATAAGGGGAAAAAATAAAAATAAAAACACCAATCTTTTTTATGAGATCGATGAGCAATCCAGCTACCTTTTTCATGTGTGTCTGGTGTTAGACATGTATCTTTCTTTTCATAATTGCAGGTCGACTGTATTGTGTGAGTTGGATCCTGCAGGGAAAAAAAAAAGGGAAATGGCCCATGCTAGTGTGCCAAAATAACCCACCACAAACCCTAGAAAAGGAGATTAAATCATTGGCCACAAGCAACATCAAAGTCCTTCACATATACAACTCAACAAGAGCTGACTCTCATGTTGATTCATTCCATGCTGGTGTCGTAGGGCCATCTTCTTCATTTAACCACAAAACATTCTTTGTCATTAAATCCACATACACATTGGTAACTCGTTGCCAACAAAGCATGGACCTAGGATTATATCAAAGCCGGACGAACTACTAAAATAAATAAATTAGGTAAAATTGTATAATAGAAAGCAAAGTTTTCATAAAATTTTTAGCTAGGGGGTCCGTCGAAAGGTCTAGCCTCCCTTAGCCTACCGTCGGATTAGTAATCACTCTCGATGATGTATTGCATTTGCATATATCCCACTCACACACAAAAATATATACGATTTTAAAAATAGTAAATATTTACACTTAGCTTAGCATAATGATTAAGAAAAATTGTAATTTCCATACAATTATATATATTGCATTATATGATTACGATGTTTTTTTTTTTTTTAATTGGCAATACTCGGGTTCCCGGGGGGTGTGGGGGGGTTACCAGCCCCTATTTTATTAATCATAAAATAATTTTTACAAGAAAAAGGGAGACATATGCCTGACATCTTGATTACAATACTTGAGCCTGTATGTAAAAATAAATAAAGATGTACTACATCCCTTAAAATTCAAAATCAACAGAAAATAAACAAGGGAGCACTACTCCTCTTATATAGGAATTGAATAAAATCTAAACCAATATATTAATAGTTTCTTGATAGAGACAAATTATCACTATCGCGTTTCAAGATGCTTTTCAACTCAGAAGACAAACTAGAAAAATGAAGTAAGGTGAAATCCTCTTGAGTCTCCCGAGCTTCCTTAACTAACCAGTCCACAGCAGTATTCTTTTCTTTCAATATATGTTGAACCTGTGTTTTGGTATCTTTTATCATCTTTCTTGCCCATGAGATATTATTCCAGACATTCTATCGTGTCATTTCTGAGGACAACCATCTTGACACAGTAAGGGAATCTATCTTAATACTTATATTTGAAACATTGAATTTCCTGCACAGCTCGAGACCTTTCATTAGTGTCCTTAACTCAATAATTTCAATGGGCCTGGAATTCGTTTTAAATCCAAAACCGCATAGAAAATTGTCTTTAGAATCTCTCAAGATGCCAACCCCACCCCCTTTACCTTATATGATTACGATGTTGTTGATACATAAGTGTATACATACTATTATTTAGAGAGAAGCCCATCAATAAAAATTTATTATGGAGGAGAAACTCCAATAGAACAATGGCATTTGACGGAGAGTTTTCAACCAAACCACTTGCATGCTGCTTAAATTGACTCAATATACATGAGTATTTCACGTGGCACAACAAAATCAAGTTCTAACTCTACTTATTTGAGTAGCTTACCAATCTAAACTCAAGTTTTCACTTTTGATGATCTTGTGATCCTAATCAAAATTAGTTTGAGTCTAATTTTATCCCAATAGATCATTCATGTATAATTTAACTTAAAAGTTATTTTTGTAAATAGATATACTTAAATGAGGTTACTCGATCAAGCTTAGGTCTTTAAATAATTCTTTTGAATTGAGATCAAATTTTCAAAGCCAAGCTTAACTAAGCTCTGTTTTTGTTTTTCCAGTCAAGTACAACCTTGACCTTAGTACTATCAAATACTATTGGTTTTCTTTACAACCCGACCAAACCATTGGATAGGTATACCTTGATTAGGGTTGCTTTGATTAGGGTCATAAATAAATCAAGGGAAATAATACTGTGTTTCAAATAAACTATTACTTTTTTAAATACTACTTGTAAAATGGAAATGCCAAGATTTAGATTCTCATAAATACACACCATACATAGATGATATTAAAAACACTGTGGTGAAGTAAAAGGATTTTTTTTTCTCTTTTGAATTATATGTTATAAGAGATGGAGAAGGGGATCACACATATTTCAATTCTATAGAAACTCGGTGTTTCAAATGGTAAGATTTAAATTATTGCTTTTTGTCAATTTTATACTAGATAAAGGAATGAAAATGATGTAAAATAATGTTAAAATCCAATGGTACGGGAAAGAAACATAAAGCGCGTTTAACGAGGGTGATGAGTCAGTTTTGTAGAATGATTCAAAGAAATTTTAAAAATGGGTCCATTTCTTGGATTTGAACGATTTCATAATACTTGGGGTGGTCTTATCATGCATATCCACATAATCCAAAAACAGCAATCCACTAATTTCCAGTTAACGCAAGTCGCTTTCGAATCAAAACGGCTTTTTGAATTTCATAATAATCATAATTATTGTAATAAGTTGATACGTCAAGCCAGTCTATGTTTGAATATGCAGTTCGGTCACAGGAAAAACGCAATATAGCTGGTGAATCCAAAATTAGCCGTTTCTTTCTTCAACTATTTTGGTTTTTAGATAAATATATATATATATATATATATATAAAGCTAGTTTTTGTAACGTCTTGTTTTCGCACAAAGGCATGATCTCGATCACTCGATCTATTAAAAAAACACGTTAGTTTTCAATTAAAATTGGCACTGAGGATGGATATGTATCACTAATCCCATATAGATTCGTAGAAATATTGGTTTTAAATAATGAACCGATCTACAAATAGACCTGTTTAAACTATCTTCCAAACCGTCAGGTCATAAGAATCTAAGCAATTTAAGAGATCGTAACCATTCGAACCGATGAGCCATAAATTAGCAAGCTAGCCTGCAATTGAACCGGTGGGTCGACATGATCAATTCACCTTTTAAAAGAGATAGAAAGAGAGAGAGAAGTAAGGTCATTAAGTTAGAAAAAATAATTAAATGATATTCATTAGATTATAGCATATTAAAACTATTTTTTTTGCGATGATGAAAGATAATTTATTAAAAATAATATTATCAAACTAATAATAGATAATTAATCATAAGTTAATTATGTATTAAAAATAGATGAAAAATTCAATTTAAATTAATATAAATATTTTATATAAAACTTAGTAAATGTTAAGGACTTAAATATAAGAAAAAATAAAAAAGTTAAACTATATTAAGTTGAAAATTAATAAAAATTAGAAATTATTAATAAATTAATACAATTAAAAGAGAGAGAGAGAGAGAGAGAAGAGGTTACGTCTAGGGAAAAAATACATAAAAGTTAAACTTGGATCGAGTTAAAAATTAATAAAAAAATGGAAATTATTAAAATTAATAAAATATATAAATTTAAAAAAAAAAAAACACAGCTCATCCCATATCTAAGTCATAAACCGGCAATTTTGGGTTGAATCCAAGTCGGTTTAGCCCAGTGATCTCCACTGTTCCCCTAATCGTCCACTTTTGATCTTGTTAAAATGGTATGTCGATTTGTTTAATTTTAACAGTATTTTTAAATTTGAGTTGATTTTTATAGTTTAATTCGATTCAACTTTCGATTGAACTCGATTGTTCTCTTAATTTTTTATTTTCTCGTATGTCTATATCAACCATTAGATTCAAATTTAACAATATTGAATTTTAGAGTTTGAGAGTAAATTATTTTCTATACCATTTTCAGCCAACTTAATGGAGACTTGTGAAAAGATAAAAAGGGAAGTCATTTATAGATAAAAAGCGTGTAAATAGAGGTTGTTGTAACTTTAGTATAAAAATGGAACGATATATAAGGTTTTGATGTTCTTATATAATGTTTTAAATAATTTGATCTATATATTCACGGTAACATCTTACATATATAAATTTAAAAATAAAAAATAGGGGGTTTGTAATCAGATATTCACTATGGGACGGATTCAATTATCCTTAATTTTTAATATACGGCCAATTAATTTTTACTAATATCCAATCGCTACATGGTAGATGCAATAACAACATATTTTACATTGTTCTGGGTTTTAACTCTTTTAATGTGAAACCCAAAGTGATAAACAAGCTACAAAATAATTTATCAGATTATAACTAATCTAATAAATTATCTCTTTAATAAAACAAATTCATTTAAAGATTAAAATGTTGTGTAGTAATTTTTATATTTGTATATACATTTAACGAAAGTAAGACTATATGCGGACGTGAGATGGAGTAGACAATTACTTTTAACAAGTTATGGACAACAGATTTATTTCCTACTATCAATTTGATAAGAAAAAAAAATAATAATAATCTTCCTTTTATCTTTCTTCTCATACTCATGAAGTATGATCTAGATGTTGTTAACATTCTAAATCAAGATCTTAACGCGTCATAGAGAAAGTATTGTCTGCCAACATGAATATGCCAATCCCTTTCACTCTCACAACGATCAAACTACAGCTAGCAGCTGTTAATTGATTGCATTGCTTGCTTGGGGAAGGGAGGCCATCATCAACGCTTTGTATATATTATGGGACCCATTGAATCGTCGTCGTCCACTTATCAAACTTGGAATGTAATTTTCTTTCTTTGCTGGTTTGAACATTTTGGCAACACAATATCAGTTTTATAAAAGTCCATTGGCCAACTTTTGCTTCATCAAGTTAATTTATTGGTTTTCACAAGTCTTGATTTCCGGGTTTACTCATCAAACTTGCCCGTTAATATCCTAGCCAAAAAAAGTGTAGGGCCCGAATTGGAAATCATTGCCTCTGTAAAACGAATTTGGACCGTCTAACACGACATGAGCTAAAAGAGTTTCTTTTTTATTAGTTAAAGTCCGAGTGACTGAAAGGTAGCAGAATCAAAGATGATCGAGAAGATTTACGAGGGAAATAATCCCTTTTTTAGCTTTATCAGACTTTCGATAATGTTTAAATCCATTTCTTTTTTAAAGCCTTTAAAATTAACATCTTATCTTAACTTAAGGATAAGAATAGACTCAAGTCAAATAAGATCGAAATAAATCTCATAACTCATCTCAATATTCATTATAAATGAGAAACATATATATCATATGTATTTTATAAAACAAATATTAATATAATTTTAAATCTATTTCTCTTAATTATCGTATGATTTTACATCCATCCTTGCTCCAGCCATTAAGGAAATCCAATGGCAACCCTTTTATTTGTTTACTTTTTTTTCCTTTACTCCGAGCATCATCATTTGCATTTCCTCTTTTACACACTTGAGAAGAAAACGAATGGATGGGGTCACTCGTTGCAGTGGATACTTTGGCTGATTAATTATCTGTCTCGTTTAGACAATGGAGCGTCTGTGGCATCTAATTAAATTAATATTATATACACAGTGACCGATGAATGGTGCAACTGATCATCTTTATTTGCTTTTAATATCCCAATGAAGATCCGAAGGATTTTGGTTAAAGCATCATGCCCAAATCTAATAGGACGTTTTTAACTCCTTATGTGTAATTATCGTTGATAAGCACGAACAATGTTATCGGACAATCTAAGACTCTTATTTCATTCCTTAATCCAAACCATGATATACTATCAAAAGAGAAGGTGTACATAATATATAACAAATAAGAAAGCTTTTATAAAATATTTTAGTCCATATAATTTTCATTTATTGATTCAATTTCTCGCATTTTAAATTCATCTTATAAATCTTATTCTAAATAAGACTTTAATTTATTTTCTCCCTTTCTGTTATAAAATTTTTTTCCTTTTTTTTTTAAGGTTTGTCGGCCAACTTGCTCTACAATTGGTCAACATGTGCTAAAAAAAATACATGCTTTTAATTGGGTCAGAATTTTTTATTTTTACTTGCATTTTTTGCGAATTGCGCTGGTTGATCTAAGTAACCCGCCTTGCTTGCACAACTCTAAAAGAAACCAATACTTGTCTACCTCACTCTTCTCTTACTTATATATCCTCTTATTCTTACCTACAACCACTTTTACACCATTGTAACATAATGAAATTACCATTAGACCATCTTAATATAGTGAATAAAATTTCATTTAAAATTTTGATACCAAGAATATAGGGAAATTAAAATTTTCTTTCCCTTAATTTAAAACAAATAACACATATATCTTGTTTTCATCCTAACTAAAAACAATAGTTCTTCATAATGTGAATTTTGACATTACCACATTATAGTTATAAAACTTCACAAAAGCATAAAAAATCTCTTTTTCATGTATCTATAACCTCATTACTTCTCTTTCCTAATATATATATATATATATATATATCCTCATTAGTTTTAAGTATTGTTTTTTCTGCAATAAATTTGAAAAGAAGAATAAAATCATAAGATAGCAAATGGTAAGTTTTGTTGCTTGAATTTTGTTAGTAAAGATTATTCCCTTTTGGTCTTAAAGAAAGCCTGTGTTTACAAGAGAAAACATGGTTAATGGGCATGATAACTTCAATGTTTAAGTCAATGTCTATGGGACTAAATGAAAGAGAAAGCAACAAGGCTTATGTATGTGTGTGTAAAGTATCTTATCCATAAGATTTAACCCTTATTTTTAGGTTTCTTGGGGATAATAAGAATAGATTTGTATATTGCCTAATTAGGCAAATGTATTTTCTAAATAGATATGGTCCGAGATTCTTGGAGGTGACATGCCACCTCTACTATTTTCATAAGGTGATAGTTTCACAGCGTTATTCGGTATCCGAGATCTAAGCTTCTTAGACAAATTGCCAAGATTCCAATTCAAATCAAGGTACTGACCTAACCTTTACAGAGTACAAGGATAATGAAGGTCGGTCATAGTACGGATTATCTTCTAAGGCCAAGATTTGGATTGCTATGGACCAATCATAAGTTGAGATAAAATAGCCCATAGTCCATAGAGGTCAAAATGGGCCTTAGGGCCCATGGTTTGAGATTACCCATAGCAATAGAAACATTTAATCTTTTTACAAATAGTATAAGGATTATAATTTTCCTATTCTATCTTCTGGGTTTTCCAAATTTATTAAGATGTTGTGTTATGAAGTTGATGATCGCAGTTTATTTTTGGAAAAGAAGTAATGTTTTTCAACTTTTAAAATGGTAGTTTTCTGACTAAATAAATACATATATGATGCTTTAGTTACATTAGTAGAAAATAAGGGGGTGTAGTGAAAAAATAAATAGAAAACATGTATGAAACTATTAATTTTCTCTATAGGTATTTAATTCTAATTAGTAAAATCATATTTAGATGATGGTAAAAAAAATCATATTTAGATTAATAACTATTCATTTTAATAGCAGCAAATCGATTACATACAATAATTTAACAATACGTAGTTTTTGCATAAATAATAATTAGCAGATGGTGCACTTATGATGTGAGTACAAAAATAAAAACTTCAAAATGAGACAATAACAGCTCGTATACTTCATTGAATGGAATAAAAGAGGAATGTAATAAGAATTTTTAATAAATGTAATAAGGGTATAATACCTATTTCTTTGTTTAATTGGAATAATAAACAGTTTAAAAATGGCGGTGGTGGTAGCGGAAATCGACTGTAGGGGTAGAGGCGATAGCAATGGTCAACAGTGATTGTGAGCAATGATGATGGTGGCGATAGTGATGGTGGTGGCAATAACCGAAGGTAGCAACTTGGGGCGGGGGGGGGTGTGATGGTGGGTAGTGGTAGTGACGATGGCGACAACAGTGATGGTAGTAGGTAGTGGTGGTGGTAGCAAGGTGATGGTAATGGTGTTGGTAGCAATGATGGTGATTACGGTGGCAATTGCAATGACAATGGCGGTAGCGGTGATAATGGTAGTCGATGGTAATGGTGGTGGTAATGATGATGGTAGTAATGGTTGATAGTGGTAATAGTGATGGCCATGGCCATGGTAATGGTGGTCATCGTTAAATCTACATAAAGTTATTTTTGAAAAAAATATGAAATTTTGTGAAGAATCGTGATTTTTTAGTTGAATCAAGGGATCCTTATTACTTAATTTCACGTAATAGAGATTCTTAAGTAATTGCGATTCGAAAACAAAAAACTAAGTGAACGCCGTAATAAGAAATAAGGGAAGAATTGAATTTCAATTCCCTTTATGTGAATAAGGCATAAAAGTTTTAGATACTGTATTTATTTAAAAAAAACATAAAATTTTGGGATTAGATGCCTCTATTGAATATTTCAACTTAAAATATTTAATAAATAAGAAAACTATGGAATCATTCAAGTATAACTGAAATAATAAGGTATGAGAATAGAATTTAAATTTGAGATTTTGTTGGTTTCATTATCTTCATAAAACATAAGACTATAGAGATCATGTAGTTAGATATTGAGCAATTGAAAATATAGTTTTTACTTAAATAAAAAAGACTTAATGGTAATTTAATTATTATTAATATTTTTTAAGTGGGGCATGGAGCCAAATAAGCTAATATTAGCTCAATAATAATAATAATAATAATAATAATAATAATATAGAAAATATAGATGTAGATATAAATATAGATATATATAAATATAAAGGATATAGAGATAGAAAATACTAGTATCCTATAATGATAATTAAATCATCATAAAATGAGTTGATAAACTAATTTAGATATGAGGCCTTAAGCCTAGATCGACCTATACAAATCATGGATCGAGCTCCAATAGCCTAATCTGAACTCTCCATACCCGGATAAATCTCCTTACAATTGGGTCATCCTCAACAAGACACAAGTCGAGTATATAGGAGCTCTACTGACCTCACTAGAGACTATGCTAAGCCATCAGCTACAAGCCTAATATAAAGGCAGCGAAGACCTCCAATCTACCAAAAACCTTAGCCTTTTAGCCCAGTTTGACCAAACCCACCCCCTAGTACTCAAATAAGGAGTGTGCGAGAAGAACTTAGTAAATAGGAAAGGTTAATGCTATTATGATGCAAATCCCACCAAATCTGGAGTAAATCTTAAGAAATTAATCTCCTTCCTAAAATGGATCAGTCCCACCTTGTATAAATAGAGAATGATACCTTCTAGTAAAGGACCCTCACTTTCTCTATAGCCTTCGTACATATAATCTTCCCTTTTATCTATTATTACCCTTTACACTAACTTGAGTATCGAAGTGGTTACATTAAACTACCTTCTAGCACTCCCATAGCCTCTGTTTTCTTCTTTTGCTGGCAACTCTAACACTAATCAAATATCTCAACATGATAATATGAAAAGAAATAAGTTCTCAATCTTTTTTATAGCAAAAGTCCCATATATTCAAAACCTCATAGAAAAAACCAATTTGCAGTTTTCTTACTCTCTGACCCGTTGCCATACCATCTCCGTATTACCTATAATCATTTCTATACCATCTTAATGTAAGGAAATCACCATAAAACCACTTAGAACTCATTCATTCTGCTAAATAAAGGGAGAATGAAATCATTAACCCCCCTTTACTCCATAAAATAATAAATGGGTTTATTAAACTGTTTACTCGACATAATAGTTATTCAATAAGGCAAAAAATCTAGTAAATATTGAACAATTATTATAAAGGGGGACCTATAACTATCCATTGGTCATGTTCCCTAACTACCCTTCTCTTCTTATGGTTTTTTGTCCTTCCTTACATACCAACACCGTACCTACATCCAACTTACACTAAGCGCTTAGACCAATGCATCAAATATGACCACTAGACGTACACTCAAGCATCTATATCTAAAGTACGACTCGAGCTAAGTAGTCTAAAGTGGTTTTTGTGTTACAAAGTAAACCTATGTAATTGTCAAATGGAGATTGCATTATTCAATTATGTGTCAAAAATCTATGAATGGAACTATTTGAAAACTAAGATTTTATGGCTTTGAAATAATAGTTTATTGCTTTTTTTTTTTCCTTTTCCTAATAGGTCTAAACAATAGTGTGATTGATGCGATGTATGCATAATGAGGAGTTTGCATAGGTTCTTTTTTCTTTTATTTATTCTAAAATTTTTCCTTGATTTCATATATATCTCTTTTCTAGAAAATTATTTGGAAAACTCTAAATATGAAAGTAGCATACAACTTTTTTTATGATATTAATGTTGATGTCTGGTAGTAGGTAGTGGCTAGGCTTTAAGATTAGAGATAGTGACTAGTTTTGATTTGAAAATATGTGGGTACTTTTGTAATTTTAATTCTATTCATTATTTATTCAATACACACACACACACACACACACACACACACACATATATATCATATCTATGTCTATATCTATACTATTTAGACCACTAATTTTTTCATTCAACTCCACAACCATAATATAAAGTTTAATTCTATTTTTTTCCTCTCTCTCATCTTAACTTATACATAGCCACTAAAGTTTTGTTCAACTCTACAATCTAAATATATAACTTTAATATATGAAGTTTTTTCATCCCATTTATCTTTCTCTCTCTCTTCAATGTTTTGGAAAATACCTTCTTCTATGTTATATTATATCTATATCCATATCTTCTATACTATTTGTATAGTAGGGTCACTACAATTGATCAATCACGTGCAATAGGCATACCATCAACCTAAGAGATGTCTTGAATTATGGCACATGAACGGTTGTCGTTAAGAAGAGGCTTAGGAGGAAAAACAAGTAAACTCAACATATCAAATGTGTACATGCGATGAGGAATCAAACTCGGTGTTTTTTCTTGTTCTTGAATTATTCTTACCAAATTGCTTATTTGATCTTCAATAGAGTGATTCCAACAAAATTTGGATATTTCTCTCAAGTTAACCAATACTCTGAATGTATCAAATGACAGGAGAAGCCTTACATTTATAGAGTTTAAAGATCAATCCCGTTTGTCAGATGGCTCCAAGATGGATGGTGAAGATCAAATCCTATCATTGAAGCCTTATCTTTTCCTTCAGCCTTAATAAGTTTGGACATGCGTTTAAATGTATTTAAAGCTCACGGTAATTAAAGAAAGCCCAGTATTATAATAAATATGCTTAAAGCACTTTTAAGCTTTCTTGAGGCCTACTAAGACCTAATGAAACCCAAATGAGTTTAGAAAGGTCGTTTCTAAGTCTACTTTTCATGTACAAGATAACAAAGTAAAGTCAAGAGCAGAAAATTCAGCCTTGCGATTCCTATTTCGAGCCTACCACAATAAATCTCCTTAAAACATCTTTAATTGGCCCTACTTTACTAATCTTTATCATTAGCCTGAGAAATCAATTTATAGTATTAAATTAAGCGAAAAGTTCAATTGTCAAAATTACTAATTATGCTATTTAAGCCACTAATTTTTTTATTCAACTCTATTATCGTAATACAAGTTTTAATTTTACTTTTTCTCTCTTGTCTTATCTTATATATGTAACCATTAAATATTATGCATCTCCTTATTATAACCTATATCTAGTATATCTATATCTATATCATAAAACTAATACTATATATTCATCTCTTTACCCCCTAAATTTGGATTAACTATAGCAAAATTACTATCAAAGCCTTTTAATATCATCTAATCCAAACCTATAAAGCACAAAAGAGGATTTTGGTGTCTATTTTAAGTTGGCCAATTCCCTTTAAAATATTTATCATTTGATTTTTAATTTTCCTAGACAACTCGTAAATGCTTAATAAGATTAATGGTTTGTCAATAATTTAAGGCATTACAATACAAACTGATATATGTCAAAATGGAATTTTTTTCATGATTGAACTGCATTAACCTAACAAATATAAACCAAAATGGCAATTTCCTATTATTATAACAACTTTCGTAGTTCTTTTTATCTTATTATGAAATAATTTGTGTTCTTTTTCATTCTATCCCTCAACATCCTATCTCTTTTTATTTCTTGTCATCAACATTTCTTTCTCTTTCTTGGCAACCTTAGCAAAACATCATTGCCACAAAACTTAAGTAACACTTTTGCTTACACAATTCTTTGTAATTGTTGGATTACACTATCCTTAGCCAAGCTCCTTAGCAACCATATCTATATTACAAATTTTTTCAATTACTGTTCGATTTATTTTTCAATCCACTTTATTGTAAGTTAATTATTTTTTATATGTCCAATTTCATATCTTTTTTTGTTTTTTAATCGATCGTTCTATCTCCTTTTATTAAACTTTGAAGGTAGTTTAATTATCATAAAAAAAACTTTTATTACGTATAAAATGATATTTCACCATCATAATTTAATTAACAAAAAAAATATTTTACGTAATGAAAAATTATATTTGTTTGTTGCGGAAAAAATATTATATTGTTTATATGTGATGCAAACATACAAATAAGAGTTAATGTATAATTAGAATTATTTTCTCATGTCTATTGTTATATGTAAATTAAGAATATAATGTATATAAGTGTGGAAAGTCTTAATGTTAGTATACAATTGTTAATAAGAGATTCTGGACGTGAGCTCTCGAGACCTAAATCAACCTATTTGGTCATGAGTTGACCTATTTAGGCCCATGACCAACCTATTTAAAGCATTCGAGACCTCTAACTAAGCTCTTCCCAAAGACTTGAGCTCTCCTTAAGCTAAACCTATCCATTGAAGCTCTAAATCGCTTACTCCTGAAGAGTGCTTAACTTTAAACGAGTTTTGTGCTCGACTAAGGAGCTTGGCTAAGGATAGAAGCTCTACACTATAGTGAAGCCTGGCACCAAAATGGAAAGTCAAATGGTCAAACTATCTCTGGATTTCTAGAGATTTGCCATCATCTAAAGATGAACTTTCCTTATTCAGTAAGATCCATCCTTATCCTTGTTTCCTAAATTATATCTAGAACTCCACTATAAATAGAGGTGATATGCCCATTGGTAAGGCATCTACATAAACACACTCTCAAACCTTCTTGCTATCTTACTGTTAAATTCTTCTTATACCACTTTAGCATTAGAGTAACGACGCTAAACAAGACCCCAATGCTATGCAACAAGTTAACGTGAATTAGTTCATCCTTATTTCCTTAAGAATATGCTTATAGCATTAAATGTATATATAGATAATATATTACTATCCGTATTACTATAATTCAATACATAGTCATTCTTTTCTTAAAAGTCCAAACTATTTGTATCGATAAAGGCACCAAGACATACTGTAGTCAGTTATTTTCAAAACCATTCCTATTGAACTGCAATTCAATTTCTCCTTTAACCAGGTGAAGTGAACAAAGCTTTAATATAGTGAAATCGAATCCTCGTTATCTTTTTTATTCAATAAGCCTCATGTATTTAAAACCATCTCGAGAAAATAATAGTAGCCTTCCTCATTGTCTCTCACTCATTAGCCAGTCCACATACACACTCTGTGCTCTAATTCCCATAAAGGAAAAGAAAAAGTTTTCTCTAATGTGTTATCTAATTGGCAATAGGTAAGATTTCAGATTAAATTTTACAATCCAAGCATTTTAGGGATTTTGTATTTAAGATATTTGATATACTAAATCCACCACAAACATATATTTCTCATAAATAGTTTCATTAGATAACTATTACATATAGAGTAAGTGTGTAGAAATAAAACACATGCATTAAATTCATCTAACATTAATTCCTAAATCACTATTACTAATACTAATTTATAACTAATGACTACTAGAAAATCAAAGATCCAAAGTCAAGATACAAGAAATTAATGAACAATATTTCGATTTATCAAATGTATGAAACGTTCTAAAATATCTAAAAAAGAATATGCTTTACTTTTCTCTGTTGCATTAGCTTCATCACTCTATCACTTTTGCCATTCTTCCTCACCACAACATTAATTCTTTTTAGAACTTGCTACATGATAAGCGGTTGCATTTACCATTTATTTTTTAACATTATGCAATATTTATATATATGTTTACATGATTTTGATTAAAAATACTAAAATTGGAAAACAAACACATATATGGTTGTTGAGTGTAAGAAACAAAAGATAAAGTTTAAATGATTGCCAATATTTGCAGATCAAACTAAGAAGAGTTGGATCGAGTCATTAGAGAGTTAACTTTTCATTTAGGAGCCTAACAACAGCTACAATAACAACTAAGAAAAAAATAGTAGTAGTGATGACTCAATGGTAATAACACCTCTACTCTTCAAATAGATAAAGGACCAAGATCTAATTCCTCTTTAATTCCAAGTGACAACAAGACAATAAGTAGCTTCAAATGAATATGAGAGAAGTGGATATCTTTAGCAATAACGAACTTGAAAGAAGAAGCAGTAGTAGCATAGTGCTTTAATCATCCAGATAACTCTTATTTTAAACACATTTCACATAGTGATTTTATAGTATTTCCCTTACATCTTTGGTTTTCTTTAAAGAAATTGATACTTAATTGAGTAAAATTTTGATTTCAAGGTTTAAACGAGTTCTTGGATTGAAAATGAAGAAAAGAAATCAAGTTTCACTCAATTTGGAGTTCAAATGAATGAGTTATGAAGTTTTGAAGTTGTATAAATAATAGGAATTTTGGTTAGAAAGTTACACAGTCTAGGACACAATTACACAATCGTGTCCCCAAACTGTGTCCATCTAGGAAGATTTGCCAAGGTCAGAAAGTTATACGACCTGGGGACACAACCGTGTCCCAGGCTGTGTCTAGTGATGAAAAAAGAAACTTTACAATACATTATAAAAGGACATACTAGGGTTTCGCACATAATTATTGGATATTCAAAAGAGAAGAGACTTGAAGAGAAGGAGGAGCAAAAGGCGAAAGCAACACCTAACTTCAAGATTAAAGGGATTTTTCATCAACACGAAGGGGTTTTTCATGTTTTATTTCTTGATTTTGCTGCAAGTTGCTTTTAGTTTTATTATGATAACTTAAGATTCTTGTATTTAGGATTGTGGAACTTAGGATTTTATGTGACTATTAGATTGATTGATAATTTTCAATAACGTTTCTATCTTTTCTTGATTCAGTTATGTTATTTAATTGTTAATTGATATTTGTAGGATATCAATCTATGATATTATGCATGATGATTGAGAAATCACATGTGTAATGAGATCTTGACATAATTGGAGAGAATTGCATGTATACTTAGAAATAAGATACATGTTTCTTCCGGAAAGTTGTTCTTTTATGTAGGAATTCATTATACATTAATGCGATTCTAAATTATATTACTAAGTGAAGAGATTCCGGTAAATAAGTTAGGATTATGGTTAATATGCTTAAGAAAGGTGTTAACTTTAATTGTGAATCCCTCCAATCAAGGATAATAGAGATTGAATTGAATACATTTTAAGCGGTCACATGTTAAACACTAAAGGAAATAATTCCTAAATACGTTATTTGCTTTCTTGAAGTTGTTTTTAATTTTATCGCTTTCTAAATTGCTTAATTAAGTCTCATAATTAGGTTAGTTTGTTAATTTTAGTATTTTTTAATTCATTCAACCCATCATAATTTTCCGGTTAGATAATAGAGCTAAGATTAATATTAGTACTCAAAGTCTCTGAGGGATCGACTTGGACTCACATCCACTATATTAAAACTGATAGGTGCACTTACCTGATATCACATCCCATCAACATTCTCTTCTTAGATTTAAATAGCCCAAATTTTCTCGAACAAACTTCAACCAAGTGAAGATAAACAATGGCTTTAAACAACAAGTAAAGCTCTCACTCATCTTTAACATGAACTAGAGAAGCTAATGCATTTTAACTGTAACACCTTGGAACCCAGGACACTACAACTCACCATGTATCAATATCAAAGTACTAACATACAAAGGCTTAAAATTTGTTAGTAACCTCAATTGCACTTAATAAGCAAACCAAAAATTGTACCAATATTAAGATAATCTCAAAGTCACAATATAAGCAGTTTTATGAGTCTCACCTTACATCAACATCAAACCATAGTGGTAATTAGAGAGTCTACCATGCTCCAAAAATTCAAATAAAAAAAAAAATAAGCTAACAATAGAGTCTCACATGCTTCTAATACAACCACAACAATCTAACACATGTCCTGAGTCAATATCACCCTAAGAGTCCATATCTCATATACTTTCACAACTATACACATACCACTAACAGAACTCTCCTACTACTCCTTGTAGTACTTATAGCCATCATCGCCTATGTTATACACCAAGTCATACCCTAGGTCATCATAGAGATCTTGGTCTCCTGCATCTAAAAACAGAAGTCCTTGAAGGGTAAGCAAATATGCTAAGTACGAAGGTTATGCAATCACACACGCATGATCAAGCATAACACATGTCACGTCCCAAATTGGTTAGGTTATAATAGTTTGTCATGTACAACAATCTATAATTGTAGCTGACCACTTTAGTTAGTAGAGATAGAATGTCATACATAAGATGTTGCAAGCATAACTACTTTGAAGCACACCAGTCAGCAGCAACGTAACAAGTATAACTTGAAAATAGTTCCGTACCTTATATATAGATAAAGAGTAAACACTAAAAGTTTGTAAGTACAAAAGCTGCATAGGTTCGAATCGAACCCCTATAGATACAAAACATTAACATCATAGTCTAAAAACTATTTCAGGTTTATATCAAAAAGCTTAAAGCTCTCTTTAGATCCCAATCCATCTTCACCTACATAAAGATCTGTAGAGGAGTGAACAAACCATAGCTTAGTAAGGGGGTAGGGGATTAACGTTGTATGTAGCAAACATCATACAAGTTTTTCAAACAATTATTAAGTACAATACAGCAAATCAAATGCCATCCGCACAACATTGTCTACTCCATTGTGAAACTAGAGAAATTACACCAACTTTAGTCTAGGTTGAGGAGTTTTGCAAGCCAAATCACAAATGATACCAAACCCAGGAATGTACAATGGAGACACTCTAGCTCCTCACAAAAACCTATTGAGCTAATCCCTAATCTTTGTTGCGGCCTTCTCCCTTGCCAGTTAGTTTATCGAAATACAAGGAAAGTATTTCCTTTTCCTCATCGAAAGGCTAGCATCGAGTGTCAAAATCCTAAATACGATCCCCTAATAGGTTAAGATGCATGTCTAATTCAAAAGTTTAGGTCGACTATCATTATTTCATTGAAGTTGGTAATTAGAGAATTCAACAGCATGATACATAAAACAATAGTTTCCAAGCACATTCATGATACACGCACATCTAAAACTACTTATAAGCACAACTAAGTACAACAGCTTACAATCTCCTTGCACTTGACACATACCCATACATGTAGTAAAGCATAAACCTACTTACCCGGTAACTTGCAACTTGAACGTCGATATTCTTTTGAAGCTTTTGTTCATATTAAAATCTTATATAACATAACAAAAACTACCCGTTATACTTTTATTCTAGCTATCCTAATTAATCTATTTTAACTAATCAATTTATTTTTATCCTATAGTTATATTACCATAATTATTCATTATAATTTATTGAATCCTATTGTCATTCTATGCTTTAAAATATGTATATATATACATATATATTTTATATATTTGCAAAAAGGAATTTAAGCTACCATCTATTTTTATAAAGTTTAAAAAACAAAGTTATTGTGGAATAACGCATATAACCATCTTTGTATGAATGATTGAAGACTTCATAGACTATTATATAGTTTATATATATGGTTATATATGTAAGACGCTAACTAATATGCATGTGTATATAGGTTTATCATTCTTACTAGTCTAGTGCTAACATATATGCATTAACAAATATAAGATGACTAAATGAAAATTTACATACCATAATTATAATATGTACTTACACTTTTTATTATGACCCTAAACAATTTTCTTATATATATGTTAATTATTGATATACTAAATCGAGATAGTATGTATAATATACCATTTTGATCACATCGAAAGGTGGAACTCATTCGTTAAATCACATTACAATTTCAGAAAACTTAGGATATGATAATATTTCCTTAAAATATTATGACAATATCTATTATAACATATAGTATAGCAAAATTATCATTAATGAATTCATAAGACTACAACAATATATATCCACTATAAGCTCATTTACTTGCTTTAACTTAACACAGGGTCAAAGGGAATAATACACATCTTCCAATGTTATCAACTATTGAGAACATCATCACTTTTGTCAACATTGACTTTAACTTAAGGCACAACAAAGATGGTGAGAATGATCGATCACGACGTAGTAGAAAACATCTAGTGATTGACAAAGGTCCTGAATATCGATCTACTAATGAAGAAAATTTTCGTTCTATGAAAATCCTAAGGAAATTATCGTTTCAAGACACATTGTTAAACAACGTTCCAGGTACGCACGAGAAATTCTATTTCCATAAAACAAATGTAACTTCAGATATGGAATAAGATGCTAAGATGGATGATGCAAAAGAAGAGGAAGAGAGGCTAAATCAAAAAGTAGTGGATGGAATTTGTTATGTAAACTTCTCAAAGATTGAAAACGATATGACATATGTACCTTGGAAAAATGCCCTAATCGCCAAGGTGATGGGGCCAAACCTTTGGATTCAAGATTGTATACAATCAGCTAATAAAAATGTGGGTGGCTATTTCCAATTTTAAATTAATTCCTTCAAGTGCGGGATATTATCTAATATGTTTAATTGCATAAAAGACCTTCAATAGGTTATGCGTAATGGTCCCTAGTTCATTAACGGATATTACCTAGCCTTGAAACAATGGGAACCTAATTTTAGACAAAGATATCAGAATTTTAATTCCATAGCTGTTTGGATTAGAATAGCGAGGTTACCTATTAAACTATACTCACCTATGGTTATTCATAGAATCAAAGAGAAAATAAGCCCGATTCTTAGAATTAATTCTATGACAATTAATATGGAAAGAGGGAGATTTGCAAGGATCTATGTGTAGGTGGACATGGATAAACCTCTAAAACATGCGATTTTTGTAAATCAATTGCCTACAAAGTTGTTCATGAAGGCTTTCGAGGGTCTGTGGTACTTGTGGATGTATTAATCACTCCTAAGAAAACTACCCTAGAAACAAAGTGAACAATGTTCATGAAAATCCTCAACACATTTGATAAGATCAAATTAATTGTGACAAGACACGAGTTAATGACGAATCAAGAATGGAGAAGCTTATAGAGGAACATGTTGTAAGTGAAGGGAAAATGTCAATCCCAAAAAATGCAAATAGAGAGGAAGATTTAGAAAGGCTAGGACTAATGAATGGATAGAAGTGAGATTGAAAAAACAAGGTAAGGGAAGGACAAGTGGTCAAAAGGGGAATGTGGATAAAAACTCTAAAAGAAAGGTGATTGTAATACTCTTTATATGCTAGGAGAAGGAACTTTAATCCTTGAAGCATCTTTTAGTGTAGCAGCTTAGAGCACATCAAAACTCTGAAGTTAAGCATACTCAAGCTGAAGCAATTCTAAGATGGGTTATCTCTTGAGAAGCTACTATACCAGGGAACAAAACCATATAGCGTTCCGTACCAAAGCAAATAGTAGCTCAATGGGAGGAATTCCGACTAGGTTGTTACATGTAATATCAAAGCAGTCCACTAGTCGAAAGGATGGAGCCTTACTTGGTGGTGGTGCTAGATTTATGTAACAAAATTGACGAAAATGTTAATTTTATAAGCGGGTAGATTGTAATACCTTTTATATGCTAAGAAAAAGAACTCTAATCATCCAGATGCCTTTTGGTGTAGCGGCTCAAGCACGTCAAAACTCCGAAGTTAAATATGTTTGGGTTAGATCAATCCCAAGATGGGTGACCTCCTAGAGAGCTACTATACTAGGAGACAAAACTATACAGTATTCTACACCAAAGTGGACAATACCTCGAACAGTTCTGGCCAAGTCATTACAGTGACTACGAACTCTAAAGCAAGTCAAATTGGTGAATAGAGGATTAGAGTTGACATAATGGACCTAGGAAATTGGAATGTTGAGCCATTTAATGAAAAAGAAAGGTCATCGGTTAGGAGATCTACAACAGTTGAAGATAATAATGCTGAAAAGATATACATTAATCCTCCTTCTACAGGTGTATCTCTTCAAACAAAGGAAATAAATCATTTAAGGGATATTACTAATCAAAATAGAGAACCTTCCATAAAAGACGCAAAGCAACCTTTTGTCTTTAGCTAAGAGAGAAACACTAACAAACTAAAGTCCTTAAAAAAACTTACATGGCAATATAGAACCCATAGTGGACATAGAATTGGTTTTACTCATCTTACAAACCACACCTCCACACCTCCCCCCCACCTTTCCCTAACTAGAGACTCAAGGAGATTTGAGGGTGTTGCAATTTCAAGTCGGGAACAAGATGCACAGGGTTTATATGGAGATCATCCAAATAGAATTCATGCTTCTACAATGGAGAAGACTCAAAGTGCCAGAAGTAATACTTTGGCCCTAACTTAAAAACTAACCTAAGTATATGACAAACCAAAGACTAGTGGAAGAACTATTGGAGGCAACGACAACAATCAAAATGCCAATGCCCAATCAAGACATCTCCAATGCGAGATGCCTAGCACAAGTAGAAGCTACTTGCAAAGTGATGGCAAAAGCCCTACTAAGGATGGTGCAAGAGGATCTAGACATTCAAAGAGTGCCTTTTGTATTCACGGCAGTAAAAGAGATGAATAGCCACTTGTTGATCCCAATACTGGAAACGTTAATGTCATTAAAGCGAACAACATGTCGGCTATGCACAAGGAGTATCCAAATCCAAAGGGAAGGGAATGCTTAGCCTAAAATTAATTGGTTTAAGTTTATATACAAACTCTCTACCCCCAAACTTATGGACATGTTGGCTTCGCATATGAGATCACATCTTTTTAAAATCTTTGCATAGAATGTGCATGGAGCTTCTTCCCATGCAAGACAATAAGTCATCAAGGAATTCATCACCAAATATGACCAACAAGTTGTAGTCTTATTTGAGACCAAACTAAATCATAAAGGAGTGGATGAGCTCCGGTAATTTTTGGGTTTCAATGAGATGTTGTGTGCTGATTTTAATAGCCAGAGCAAAGGCATTATTATGCTTTGGCAAAATCAAGTTATGCATGTTAGGAATCATTGAATAGGACAACAGCAAATCCTGGCTTAGATTGAGGTAATCCCCTTTAACACTTCTTGGTTAATTTCTAATGTATATGCACATCTTAATACTAGTATTAGGAACCTTCTCAGGTAAGATTTAATTGAACTGTCAACGATAATAAATGGCCCATCGGTCATGATTGGCAACTTTGATGATATTTTATCAAATGATGAGAAGTAATGTAGTAGGCCAATAATACAGTCAAAATCACAATCATACTAAGACTGTATGGATATTTATGGAATGTTAAACTTAGGGTATGTAGGCCAGAGATTTACTTGGTTAAAGCATTTCAAACTTCTAAAGGATCTTATACTATCAAAACTTGATAGGGCCTTGGCAAACTGCCAATGGTGTAGACTTTACCGGAAAACCAAAGTTTTTCATTTGTCAGCACCTTGCTTTGATCACTATCCTCTTCTATTGAATACTATCCCATCCATTAATATGGAGTTACTAAAGAATAGAGCATTTCACTTTCAGCATATATAGGTTGACCATCCTGATTTTAAGGGATTTGTCGTAATACAATGGCACTTTTTGAATGAAGATATTAATAAGGATTTGGAATTGTTCACTAATAAGCTCAGACTCTAAAATAAGGAAGTGTTTGCTCTGATTCATGAGAAGAAGAAAAGCTTCTAAAAGAAAATTGAAGAATCGATGCAAAGATTAACAAGTGACCCAAGCTAAGCCCTTCTAAATAGGGAAAAATTCTTATAAGAAGCCCTAAAAGAGGTCTTGAACCAAGAAGAAAAATTGTGGGCAGCCAAAGTAAGATCCTCTTAGTCAGTGGATGGAGAACAAAGTACAAAATTTTTCCATGCATCCATTCTACCAAGACGAGTAAAAGGGCATATTCTTGGATTATTTGATAGCTATAGGAACTAGATAATGAACCATGAAGATCTAGAAAACATTATAACTTAGCATTATCTCGATTTGTTCACGACGAATAGATGTCTGGTAAGATCCACTTCTCTACCATAGCTAGTTAGATGGTAGACTTTGAACGAGACAAAAAGAGTTTGACTCTCCGATTAACATTACAAAGGAAGAGGTGAAAAAGGCAATGTAGAGCATAGCAAACCATAAAACCTTGGACTTGGATGGACTGCATTCTCGCTTCTTTAAAACAAGCTGGCAAATTGTGGAAGACTCAATTTTTAATTTTGTCTAAGATATATGACACAATAAAAAGATTCCAAATGAAATTAATCAAACCCTTATTGTCTTTATTCCGAAAAAGGAAGGTGCTAATTGATTGAATGACTTTCAATCAATTAGTCTATATACAACACTCTATAAGATGGTTGGAAAGATTTTAGTCAATAGATTAAGACCAATTCTTGCATATATTATTAGCTTAGAACAGTCCAGTTTTGTTCCAAGCAAATCCACCACGGACAATATTCTTATCTTTCAAGAGCTCCTACATTATTTGAAAAACAAGAAAGCAAACAAGGCATAGATGCTAGTCAAAATAGATTTAGAAAAAGCATACGATAGGATAAATGGGATTTCATTTGATAAGCACTTCAAGGTTTTAAATTCCTTGAAAAATGGAAAAATTTAATTAGTTTATGCCTTACCAGTAGCTCCTTTAGAATATTGCTAAATGGGGCAATGTTAATGGAATTTTAGTCATTTAGCGGCTTGAGATAAGATGATCCTATGTCTCCATATTTGTTTGTTATTGCCATGGAAGTGCGTAGCCATAGTATTAATGATCCTGTATCTATTGGAGAGTGGAAACCCATCAAATTTAGAGGTTCAAAGCTCTCAATATTGTACTTTTTTCGCTGATGATCTCATTCTTATGGGGGAAGCAATGGTATAGAATACAAATTTAATGCATAATGTTTAGATAAAATGTGAATTATTCCAAATCTTGTGCTCTCTTCTCGAAAAATATATATCCATCCCTAAGAGAGTAAATTTGCAACACCTTTGGAATAAATGTGAATGCTACGTTGGGTAAATATCTTAGTATTTTAGTAAAAATTAGTGGTCAATTAAAGTCCTCTGACTTCTTTTTGCTAAAGAAGACCAAGAGAAAGCTGTTTAGCTAGAAGTAAAAAATTTTGAATGCTCCTACTAAGAAACTCTTAGTTACTTCTATACTAGATAGTATAACCAATTACTATTCTCAAATGATACCACTACTAGCAAAAATCTGTAAGAATTTGGAAAAATTGTAGAGATTTTTTGTAAGGAGACTGTAAAGGGACAAAGAAAATATACTAAGTCTCATAGGATAAATGTACAAAGTCAAAAGAAAAAGGAGGATTTGGGCTTTTAAATCTTTCTACAAGGAACAAAGCCAATTTCACAAAATTGCCATTAATCATTTGAAAGAAAGATCTCCTTTGGACTAAGGTTTTCAACACAAAATATAAATGGCAGAATGGAGACTTTGTAAGGAAAAAAGGATCAAATGCCTATAAGTCTATCCTGAAACAATCAACTTGGTTAAAAGATAAGCTTACCATACTGCCATCATAAGTATCAAAAGCAAGTTTTTTTATAGATAGGTGGACGAGGTATGGTAGAATGCATGAGTTGGTGCAGGGAACACTTACTCGTAGAGCAGAGATGCTAATGGTAGGAGCAGCCTAGGAAGAACCTTATGGTTAGAATGAGAGTAAGATTGGTTTCCCTATTGACAAGACCATTGTGGCAAAAGCTAAGGACCTATTACCCCATTCTACAAGAAACCAATACTTGGGACGGAGAACTTGATAGTTACTAGATCCATGATCCAAAGCAAGATAGTTTATAGAATCTTCAAGTAAGAACAAAATGGTATAGATATAAATTACAAACGAGACTGGATATGGAGAACACCAACAATTCTGTAAGTGTAGCATATGATTAGGCACATCATTCATAAAGGATTGCCAACGAAGGACCAACGAATTAAAAGAGGCATTGCTGTAGATGACTGATGTGTATTCTATAATGTGGATTAAGAAAACTTAAGGCACATCTTTTGTACTTGCCCGATGATTAGACACGTGTAAAGCTCCTTTAGCTGGTACTCCTTACTAGCTTTTAACACACATGAAGACATGGTGGAGTAGATCAAGTCAAACTCTTTTTCGAAAGAGATTAAATGGAATTCTCCCACTTGGCTACGACAAATGATTTTCCTATTTATCCTGAAAGGTATATAGAGAGAGAGAAATGACTAGATTTTCGAGGAAAATAATGGAGATGTGACATGGACACAGTATGCAAAGAGGCACATAAATGGTGGGCAATAAACAAGAGAAGGAAATTGTCGGAAGGTATGGACACTTAGACATGGATTTAGACAAGACCACCATATGGATAGATAAAGCTAAATACAGATGCAACGGTTGATTAAAAAGGAGTTAAAGTTGCTACATCAGTAGTAACTAGAGATGAAACGGGGAAAATTATTGGAGGAGGATAGAAAAAGCTTGCTAGAATTTCACCCATAGAAGCTAAATTGAGTGCTATCCACTTTGCTTTACAAATGACAAATAACAAAAGGTAGAAAAAGATCATTATAGAATCCAACAATTCCCTTGCCAAAGAGATGGTTGAAAAAGGACATGCGGAAGGAGCCTCAAATTCTTTTATTATCCAACATTGCCTTGATTTAACTAATAAACTAGAAAATGTAATGTTTTACAAAGTTAGGCATGAAGTAAATGAGGTGGCAAATCACTTAGTCAAAGAAGGACTGGACGCGAATTCCCCTTTTTTCTTTCAATTTTCTTTTCCTAATGTTATTATGAATTATGTTTTGTGTGATTTTAGCATTGATTGGAATGTTTGTTGGTTTGGGGGATAGACTAGGAGTGTTGACCCCCTGG
This sequence comes from Lumnitzera littorea, assembly GCA_024138015.1. NCBI lineage: Eukaryota > Viridiplantae > Streptophyta > Magnoliopsida > Myrtales > Combretaceae > Lumnitzera > Lumnitzera littorea. Next base: position 96,314,356 of record JAMXBB010000006.1, read on the forward strand.
ATAGACTTATTATACTCTTTTGTCTTTGTCTTTTCTAATAAAGTTATTTTAATAGAAAAAAAATTGACACATGGTCAAACATTTCATATATTGTTCTGCCCGAATACAAAAACATCAAGCATAGCATATACTTTACAACATCTTTATCAACCTACCATTTAATATAATTATATTCCCATTTGTATTATCCATATAAGCAATTTACTATACTTATCTTCAAAATTTCATCATAAATATCAAAGTCCCACCACTTTCAATTTATTGCCCCTTCAATCATGCTACAAGAATGATAATTTTTTTTTTCAAGGATTTCTATCTGTATTAAATTCCTCCTGTTTCCCTAAAACAACACATATTATAGTCCCATTATAACATAATAAATATCACAAACTAAATGCCACGCATTAATTTACTTGCCTAATACTATTGCATCTGTTTCAATTCCCATATTAGACATCAACAATATACTAGACTCTTCAATTATTGTAGGAAAATTCACCGTTGTCAGAAAGTATATATATATATACTTTNTATCAACCTACCATTTAATATAATTATATTCCCATTTGTATTATCCATATAAGCAATTTACTATACTTATCTTCAAAATTTCATCATAAATATCAAAGTCCCACCACTTTCAATTTATTGCCCCTTCAATCATGCTACAAGAATGATAATTTTTTTTTTCAAGGATTTCTATCTGTATTAAATTCCTCCTGTTTCCCTAAAACAACACATATTATAGTCCCATTATAACATAATAAATATCACAAACTAAATGCCACGCATTAATTTACTTGCCTAATACTATTGCATCTGTTTCAATTCCCATATTAGACATCAACAATATACTAGACTCTTCAATTATTGTAGGAAAATTCACCGTTGTCAGAAAGTATATATATATATATATATATATATATATATTATATAATACAAACAAAATAAACCAATTTTATCCTTGTAAAATAGTTTATTTATTACTTTTTTTTCGAATAAAAATTGTACTTTTATCCTTAAAGAAGAATAAAAACGTCCAGATAATTATATCAATCTTCATACTCAATTTTATGCCATTATATTAGTATAATAGCTACTTGGACACAAATTCATGAATCACTCTAAAACAATCATTCTCCAAAATCCATATAATGCAGTTTAATAGATGAAAAATATAATAGACAACAAATGTTTTATTATACTTAAATCCTTTTATTAGCACAACATAGATATTACAAGAAGTATATATTAAATTGTTTAACCTCAAATAACATTTTTTGAATAATGAAGTATTTAATGTGAATTTGTAATAATAGGGCAAATTGTTGAGGGGATACTAGATGTGCTAATAATTTCCTCTAAATAAGTTTACTATATGGAAGTAAGATGAATATATATATATATATAGAGGTTGATTTGATTATTTGAGGAAATTTTTCAGATTTGGTTAAGAAAAATGTGCTTACTGAATCTGATGTAGCAGGCCAATGGCAAGTGAGTGGTTGGTTTCAAGTGGGTAAACACAATAATGAACCTCCAAGTAGTAGGTGAACTAAGAATAACTAGATCCAAGCTATCATATAATCTTCTTTTCTTCTTCCTTCTTTTTTTTTTTTCATTATACTATTTCTGTTGTACCATTTTTGCTATGTAAATTTTTTTCCCCTGGTGAACTTTATTTGTGTAAACAGTAACTTAGTTGCTTTGTTGGGATTTTATAGAATGTAAAATCGGTGGAAAAAGATGTTGGCTTGATCCATGTGTCCATGAAGAATTTACATGGTGTTAACTATGTTTAGGTGTTTAATTTGGAGTCTCAAATTGTCCATGCATGTACTCCAATTGCTGCCACACAAGATCATCCCAACACAAGTTAAAATCAACTTTAGTTTTATAATTTCTTGTTAGTTATTTGTTGTAACTTATCCATAGTTGGGGGATTTATGTTGATATATGTATAATTGTATCACATCTATAAGGCTTACATATTATTTAACTTATAAGACACTTAATATATTCCTAAATTTCATTATATCGCAAAATTCAATCCCAAGTTCGAAAAAAAAAAATAAAAACAATAATTATAGCCTAATTCTCTATCTATGTTAGAAATTTTAAAGATGTCTACATTTAGAGTTATAATTTGACATACCCATTTATCAAATTTTTATGTCTTTAAGACAACTTCATGTCATCAAAGTCCTTACTCAAGATGGCTTATGATTAACATCATGCATAGTAAAGTGCTTAGGCTCACACTTCACCCCTCTTTAGAAAAGTTTTATCCTTAAAACTTTTGCTTATCCTATTTTATCACGACAAACCACTTGTTATTAGGTAATATTTTATAGTAGTTAAGGGAAATAACCTGTTATTCAAACAACTAGGGATACTTCTCTTGCATGACTGCTTTTGGTTCTTATGTTGCTTCCTTTGAGCCTCAAGTTCCCCATTGTACTTTTACGTATTCCAGGTCACGATTCCTTAGCTTCCAAGTATGAGTATCAAGGATTCGTGTTGGTTTTTCCTTAAATGAGAAATTTTCCTTAAGTTCCACTAGCTTCAACTTGATAATCGTATTTAGATCCTTAACGAATTCCCTTAACATTGAAATATGGAATACATCGTGATAGTTAACTAATTTTGTAAGTAAAGCCAATCGATATGATGTTTTACCAATTCTTTCTAATATCTCAAATGGCCCGAAATATCAAGGACTTAATTTCCCTTGTGTTCCAAACCACTTAAATCCCTTAAATAGACTAATCTTCACATACACATGATTGCTTACTTCAAATTCCAATGGCCTTTACTTCATATCAACCTAACTTTTACGGCGATCTTGGGCTTTTTTCATCTTTTGTCAAATGATTTTCACTTTCTCATTCATCTATACAATCAATTCTAGTCTAAGTGTCATTTGTTCCTCATTTTCCCAATAGAGTGGTGACCTACACTTCCTTCTATATAACACTTCGTATGGTGCCATTTAAATTATAGCTTGATAATTATTATTGTATGCAAACTCAACCAAAGGTAAATACTTGTCCCAATTTCCACCAAATTTAAGGACGTAAGCTCTTAACATGTCTTTCAAAGTTTTGATAAACCTTTCGAACTGTCTATCTGTCTGTATATGATAGGCGGTATTAAACTTAAGTGTAACATGAAGCGCTTTGTGAAGACTTTCCCAAAATTTTGATACAAATCAGGTATTCGTATCAGATATAATACTTAATGGCACTCCATATAATCTAGTAATTTCTTGTATGTACAATCTTGCCATTTTCTCTAGATTATATCTGGTTTGGTAAGGCAAAAAGTGAGCTAATTTAGTTAAGAAATCAACTATCACCAATATTAAATTGTGCCCACTTCAAGTCTTGAGCATGGTAACCATAAAATCCATAATGATATGATCTCATTTCCATTTTGGAATCTCTAAAGGCTACAACATACCCCCAAGTCTTTCATGTTTTGCCTTTGTTTGTTGACAAACTATACATTTTGATACATAACACATCACATCACCCTTCATCCCTTTCCACCAAAATGTTTTTCTTAAATCTTGATACATTTTGGTTCCTCCAGAATGTAGTGTAAAACTAAAGTTATGTGCTTCCCTTAATATTTCCTTCATCAAATCCATTTCTTTAGGTACACAAATCCATCCTTTAAACCTCAATAATCCTGAGTCATATATTTTGAAGTTAAGTACATAGCCATGAGTCAACCTCTTCTTAACTTCCTATAATTCTTCATCTCTTAGTTGGCCTTGTCTTATTCAATCAAGTAAGGTGGGTTCCAATCTTCAATTCATAAGTTCCTCATCCATCTCATGCCACTGGAATCCCAACTACATCCTTTCGAATTCTTTAACTAATTCTACTTGAGAGGTCAACAATGCTACCACTTGAGCATAATTCTTACAACTCAAGGCTTCTGCCACCACATTAGCCTTGCCCAAACGGTAATTGACAATTAAATCATAACCTTTGATTAACTTTAATGATCTACGTTGTCTTATATTCAACTCCTTATGTGTAAAGAAATACTTCAAATTTTTATGGTCCATGTATATTTCATAGTATTGACCATACAAATAATGCCTCTAAATTTTTAACACAAAAACTATGACAGCTAGCTCCAAATCATGAGTAGGGTAATTTCTTTCATGTGGCCTTAGCTGCCGTGAGGCATATGCAATTACTTTTCCATTCTGCATGAGTATACAACTTAGACCATTGCATGAGACATCATTATAAATACTATACGGCTTGTTATTTGGTAGGGCCAACATTGGAGCCGTTACTAAAAGGTGCTTAATCTCCTAAAAGCTCTTTTTACATTCGTTATTTCATATAAACTTTACATTTTTCTAGGTCAAACGAGTTAAAGGTCTCTTAATCTTGGAGAAATCCTTAATAAAGCGGCGATAGGATCTTGCCATCCTTAAGAAGCTCCGTACCTCAGTAACTGTATTAGGTTGTTTCCATTCCGTTATCGCTTTTACCTTTTCAAGATCTACAGATATCCCTTCATCTGATATAATATGACCCAAAAACATAATCTTAACTAACCAAAATTCACATTTTGATGGTTTACCATATAGTTTATTCTCTCTTAGTTTTTGCATAGCCAATCATAAATGCTTAACATGTTCTTCCTTAGTCTTACTATATATCATGATATCATCAATGAAAACAACGATAAATTTATCCAAATATGGTTGGTATATCTGATTAATTAAATCCATAAACACTGCTGGTGCATTTGTTTACCCGAAGGGCATAGCTTGAAATTCATAATGTCTATATCTTGTGCAAAAAGCAATTTAAGGAACATCTTCTAGTCTTATTCTCAATTGATGATACCTAAATCGTAAGTCAATCTTTGAAAACACTGTTGACCCTTGCAACTGATCAAATAATTCATTTATTCATGACAATGGATACTTATTCTCAATAGCCACTTTATTATGTTCTCAATAATCAATACATAATCTCATTGATCCATCCTTCCTTTTGACAAACAATACAAGCACACCCCAAATTGAGACACTAGGTCGAATATATCCTTTGTCCAATAATTCTTGCAATTGTTTCTTCGATTCCTTAGGAGCAATGCGATATGGAGCTTTTGATATAGGTTTAGTTCTAGGTACTAACTCAATGGAAAAATCCAATTCATGATGTAGAGCTAACCCTGGTAAGTCATCTAGAAATACGTTTGGAAACTTGTAGAACACTAGTATTTATGATAACTTAGGGATTTCTTTTCTTCCATCAACTGCATACAATAAGCAAAAAGACCACTCTTCCATACTTTCTACTAGCTCTATTACCGCTAATTGCACAAGTTTCTTTTTACTAACCTCTCCATGAAACACCTCGTCACCATTATTTAATATAATCTTTCTCCTCTAACAATCAATATTAACTCGATATTTGGATAACGAATTGATACCCAATATAACATCGTAACCTTTCATGGGTAATATAATCAAGTTTATGGGAAAATCCCTTCCATCTAACACTACTTGTGCATTTTGCACCATATCCTGAGTTACTACCTTCTCCCTAGTAGGAGTACTTACTCCAAATATTGATCCACCCTTTATTACCGCAATACTAGTTGCTCCAACAAATTTTCGACCAATGAAGGATTTAGATGTGCCCATATTAAATAAAACACTAGCTAAACATTTGTTTATCATAAGTTTTCCTGTTCACAAATTGTATTGGCATTCATTAATCTATAATATCCACTTAATACTTAAAAGTATCAAAGCTTAAGAATTATTCAAGTCTTTCAATCAATTTAATAGAATAATAAAAGGTTACATACTTGTTATGAGACCGTCTTCATTACCTTTTGCCTCTTTGATATGCTCAAGCTGATCATCATAGTAAACTCCTATTCAATCACCTAAATCGACATCCTCTTCTATTTTTTCCAAAGCAAAAGCCCTTGCTACTATCGTAAGACCACTTTTGTTCCTCAACTTCGATTACTACTAATTTTCCTAGCTTTATATAGGCAATATCTATAAAAATGCCCATTTTCCCTACATTTATTACATTTGACATTTCTTAAAATAGGGCAACTTTGAGATAGGTGTCCCTCCTACCCACACATATAGCACTTTCCTCGTAGCTGTGGGCATTCTCAAGGAAAATGCTTATTCCTACATTTCCAGCATTAGATATTCCCTTCTTGATCAAAGAAACTTCGTTGCATAGGTTAGGTCATATTATTAGCTAGAGTAGTGAGCCACTTTCCTAGGTTTGTATATTCAAATCTAAGGTTGGGTCTTTTTATTGCCAGCCTCAAATGACTACTACTATCTCCCTTACCCACTAATTACCTTTGCAACTTAATATGATTGTTTTCTAATTGTCAAGCTTTTTTCACAACCTCTTTATAAGTGGTAAAACCATAGTCCCCAAATTTACATTGCATCATAGGTTCAAAGCCTCATATGAACATATTTTTCTTAAAATCACCATCATTACAATAGTGATGGGGAGTATATTGTAGTATGTTGAACTTTGACTCGTATTAGGATATGTTCATACTTCCCTTTTTTAGAGCAAATAAGTCATCAACAATTTTTATTTGCTTACTTTCTAGGGAAATTTCTTTCTTAAATTCCCTTTTAAATTTTTCCCACGTTATAGGCTCCTCAAGACCTTTAGCTTGGGAATCCTACCAAATTTGGGCCTTTGATTGGAGCATAAAAGTACCATAAGCAACCTTTTGAAGATCTGGAATCTTAAATGTGGTGTAAGACCTCTTTATTTATGCTAACCAATTGTTAGCTTCTATGGGACAACCCTTCTTTCCATCGAAAATATTTATTGGCTTTGATGAAATCGAGAAGTTGATTTACATCCTGAGGCTTAATCTCTTAATTTTCCATTTCTTAAGATTGCTTGTTTTTCTCATTTCCCCTTATGATCAAATGTTGTATCAAAGTTCCTTATTGTTGCAGCATCATGTACATCGTATTCAAAATTTGTTCCATAGGAAGTAGGATCGGAGGTGGTGGTAGGGGTAGCCCTCCACTAGGTACATTACCATGAGATTCTCCTTGCTGAGATCTCTTATTTTGTACGTTTCCAAATTTATCCTTAGCTTGTGATTACACATCTTAGGGTCCCAAATTTGGTGTGAGATTTTCTAATTTATACTTAGTTTTTGTTATCTTGATTTACATTCTCCAATTTTGAATTCTCATGATTAATCAATTTGTACAACATGTCATTCAAGTTATTACACAATAAATTTCTATAATTAACTTTTCATTTCATATTCACATAACTAGTTCATTACATAAGTATTCACATGATCATATTACATTACATAGGGTGATTCATATGATCACATTATATGTAAAGTAGTTCATATAACATACTTCATGGCTACATGTCGAGTGGCTACTCAAACTCGTAATTAACTTAAAAAGCCTATCTTACCTTAGCATGACATTACAAAAGCATATTTACAATACATCATCTTACAAGAGACATTACATACTTCAAACATACTTAAGTTCACAAAACAAAATCATATATCATTTCATCTTTAAGGGTCTAGATAAGTAGTTTAGTCAGTATCCTCGTTGCTTGCTTTAGTTAAAGAAGGGGTCCAGTCAAGATAACTACAATAGGACGAGGTATCACAGTTTATATCACTACCCAATCGAAAGTAGAGCTATTAGTCTCTTCATTTTCAATTTCCTCACTAGTATCGGAATCAATTATGATCACTTTTGAGTTGGGTTCACCATCAACTATATGGATCTCACTATCGCTTTCCTCGTCTACTTGTTGTATGGAAAGATCACTTTTACCAGATGCCTTTACTTCCAAATCATGGCCATCCTCAAACATGCCCTTTGGAAAGCTTGCCTAATAGCCATCTTTAGATCCCTCCTCAAGCATCTCCTCTTTAGGATCGAATTCATATTCCTTTTTGGAGTCGACATTATCATGGGGAAAATAAGGGGGTGAATAATCCATTAATCTGTAATTAGTAACATTTTCATTAATCCATTAGCACATGCCAACTCATTTCTTCATTTATTTAATCAAGTAAGAAAATGTTATAATTTATTTTACTATTAACTATATTTACCATTTAACGACCCCCCATTTTCTTTGACTAAAAAAAAAATTGTAGAAACTATTTCTATTAGTAATTCCGATACATACAAGTAGTATATAGGCTTATGTCTAAATCTTTTATTCATAAACTCTCATTAATCCTAAATTGTCTATTTCATTTTTATTTTTATCTAAGATGTTTCAAAATCTGATCCTTAAGAATCAAGCTCTGATACCACTTCTGACTATTATGCCCTAAATCGATTAAGTTGTAACAATTCGCCGTATACAACAATCTATAACTGAAGATGATATGCTGTATCGAGAGCTGACAAGGGCAATGTTATCGGGGTGGGTCCAAGCTTACAGAAAGCTTAAAAACGAAGATGGGAAAATGTGCGATTAACAATGAAAGTAAACAAGCAAAACTACAAACAATTTCGAGGTATGGCGCACCAAGGAAACTTCACGGACTCATAGCTTAACTCGATATGACGCACAAGCTGGTCTAATGTGGGTACTCACCACCTAGCCTTACTTAAGGGTTAGGATAAGACCAAGGAGATGAAAGCAAGTATAATTAGCTTATGAAATGAGAAGTATATTCAATATCAAAAGTATGATGATCCCTGCAGCTATATGTTACAATTTATACCTAAAATGCTAGGACATCCTACCTAAAACGGAAAAGAAAAAAAGGGTATTGCTTAAAAGAAATAATGTACAAGGAATAATAAAGGGGTATAAATGAAAATTCAAACAAATCAATGACTACTGCAACAAAATCCTTTCACATGAAGCTAGACACATAGCAATAGGTCACTAGAGACACTTCTGGTAAAAACAGATAAATGGTACAGTTAGGATAGAGGTTGCCAAGCAAGGGTGCCAAGTAAACCTGGGATCCTTCCAAGAAGTTGTAGCCACATATGTGTACTAGGGTTCTTGACACCAATACTGTCGAGCTAAAGGTCCACATGGTCATGGCCAAGCAAATGTATAAGGGGTCAAACTATCAATGGTGCATACTTCAGGTTAGCACTTAACTACTGAAAGATGAGAAGTTACTCAGCTCAGCATATGGAGTTAGTCGATAGTGAGGATCAACTCCGCTTCAATAAGAGTTGGCTGAAACAGTAGAATCCGCTTTGCTAATCCCTTAAGACATCACTCTCGTGCTCAGGTTAATGGTCTGGTCATTCGATTCTTATCATCCCCTCTGGGTTGATTTGGATTTGGGATCAAATTTGGCTAATCTTTGCTTGATTCTCTCTCAAGTTGGTAGGGACTGAGGTTAGCAATATTGAAGGTGTTAAAGACTCCATAATCCTAGGGTAATTCCGGTCAATAGGCATTGTCGTTGATCTTTTGGAGTATTTTGAAGGGACCTTCAACCTGGGAAGACAACTTATTCCTTCTTTTGTTTAGGAAACTCTCTTTGCTCAAGTACAGCCACTCAAGTATAGCTACACCAAATCTGTAGGTTAGAATTGTGCTAACTTCCTTCCTTTACTCCTTTTTCTCATTCTCTTGGCAACTTGGTCAATCTGCCGAGTAACTTTCTTATAGATTTGCTGTAGAGATTGTACTTGGCCTCTTGTGTTAAGGTCTTATTGCTCAGACATGGGCATAAAGCATAGTCAAGGGCTAACTCTACATTGAAGCCATAGACAACTTCAAAGGGTATTTCTTTGGTGGTGTCGTATATAGTGGGGTTGTAAGTGAATTCTACCATAGGTAAACAAACATCCTAAGTAGTCAAATTCTTCCCCACTATAGCACAGAGCAGTGATCTTGAAGTATAATTGACTACCTCTATTTGGCCATCAGTTTGGGAGTGGCAAGAAGTACTGAACAGTAGTTTAGTCCCCATTCAACACTAAAGAGTCCTTTAGAAATGGCTAAGAAACTTCAGATCTCTATCCAAGACTACACTTTTAGGCATGCTGTGTAATTGAACAATTTCCTACAAAAAGAGAAAAACAATAGCCGAAGTATCGTTAATTTTAGAGCGGGGCACAAAATGTACCATCTTACTAAATCTATTCATGACGACCATCATAGAATCTTTGCCTTGGGCAATTCTCAACAATTCGAAGACAAAGTCCATGCTCAACTCAATCTAAGGTGGGGTTGAGACAGGTAAAGGCATTGCTTTCCTTTGTTCGAGTAGGCATTTTGCCCTCTTGCAAATAGCACAGCTCTTAATAATTCAATACACGTCTCGCCTCATCTTTAGCCAAAAGAACTGTCCACCTAACAACTCATACATTCTCTTCTTCCCAAAATGTCCAAAATGTGCACTAGAATGAGCTTCTCTAACAAGTAATTTCTTTAAGAACAAGTTGGCACACATAACTTGCCTCCCTAGAATAGATACCCATCTTCCACATGGTAGTCATCCACTATCCTTCCTTTAGCACATCGTCCAAATATAGGACCAAAATGGGGGTCCTAAGGATATTGATCTTTGATGCTTGCAAACCCTAACAATTTAGTCTACGACTCGATAAGAAGAACATGCCTTCTCGATAAAGTATCGGCAACTACATTATTCTTGCCTTGTTTGTACTGGATCACGAAGTTGAATCCTTCAACTAATTTAACCCACCGCACTTGTTGCCTTGATAACTTGATTTGACTTTTGAGATATCTTAAAGATTCATGATTTGTATAGATGACAAAATCTCTCAGTAATAGATAGTGCTTCTACACTTGGAGCACTTGAATAAAGGCTAATTGTTCTTTTTCATACACTAAGTAGTTCAACTAAGGTTTTCTCAACTTCTCGCTATGGTAAATAATTAGTTAGCCTTCTTGCATCACGACAATGCCTATCTTAATGCCTAACGCGTCACATTCAAGCTCAAGAATTTTCTTAAAGTTGGGCAAAGCTCATAATAGTGCAGAAGCCAATTTTGCCTTTACTTCAACGAAACTTCTCTCCTTTCTCTCACCCCACTTAAATTCGATATTCTTCTTTGTCAACTCAATAAGAGGTGCAACAATGGCACTAAAATTTCTTATAAGTCTTTAGTAAAAGCATGCCAGTTCGTACAAACTTCTCACCTCGACACTAGTGATTAGAAGCGGCCATTTGACAATAGCTCAGATCTTTTTATCATCTACTCTTAAGCCTTTTCTAGTAACTACATATCCTAAAAATACTACTTCCTCTTAACAAAAACAACACTTCTTCAAATTACCAAATAACCACTCAGTTCATACGATACGGAGATATTCAATGTGTTTTAGCAAGTTAGCACCGTATATAAGGACTTCATCAAAATAGACCACAACACACTTTTCGATCAAGTTTCTAAGCACACAATTCATCAATCTCATGAAGGTGCTCAAGGCATTTAATAGGCTAAGAGGCATAACCATTTACTCGTAAAGTTCATGCTAAGTTTTGAATGCAGTTTTCCACTTGTCTATCGACCTTATCCAAATTTGATGGTAGCCAGACTTAGAATTACTAAAGATCCTAGCTCTATTTAATTCATCTAGCATGTCATCTAACCTAGGGATAGGATATATAAACTTGATTGTGATCTTATTCACAACTCTACTATCCATGTACATAAGTCAAGTATCATTCTTTTTTGGTACAAGGAGCATCGGTATAGTATAGGGGTTGAGACTTTCCCTTACATAACATTTTTCTAATAGTTCATTAACTTGTCTCTTGAGTTCAATAGCTTGCTCAAGGTTTATCCGATAAGCTAGTTTGTTCAACAAGGCAGTGTTAGGTATCAAATCGACGCAATATTTAATGCCTCTAAAAGGGAGTAATCCCTCAAGCAATTGTTTAAGAAACAGGTAAGCATACCATCCAATAGCTCTTGGTCCTCTAGGGGTAGTTTAATTTACTCAACTCTAGTAAGCGCTTGATCAACAGAAAAGTCAGCATGTCAGCCTTAATAGCTTCTTGGAGCTCCACTTTACTCAAAATCAAAGTCTTCTTAGGTCTTTGAGCAAGTTTAGCTTGTAACTTACTAACTTGACTCGGCATCATAGGGTTTAATGTGATCATCCTTCCATCCTTGTCAAACATTTAGGTATTCATGAATCCATCATGCATAACCCTTCTATAGATTTGCCTCCTTTTTATTTTTTAATTTTTAGAATAGGGTAAGGGGTCCTAATTTAGGAAAATGCAAAATAAAAAATTAGAAAAAATACAAAATTCAAAAACAAAAATGTTTAAAAAAAAAGAGATTTAGTTTGAAATAGAATAGAAAATTTTAATAACTTTAATGCTTTTCTGGGCCTTAAAATAATAAAATAACAAAGGAGATTTTGGGCCCGAGCTTAGATTTAAATCTAGCTTAAGTTAACTTAGTTCATATATACAATTTGATTACACATATAGACAAAGCATAAGCTAATGACTTGACAGTTCCACACTGTGACTTACACTTAGGTTTGGCTTAGAGATCTAGGGTTCAAATCTCACCAAAAGCACAAAATGCCTACAAAACACATCGCCACATGTCAAAGGATCACTAGGCCATGTGTTTGGTTGTGACACGTAGCACTTCATGATTAGGCTACATCAAGCATGCTACGAACAATTGCCAACCATGTGGCATGACAAGTGTCACATACACACAACACCACACAAATACATGTCGACCATGTAGCATGACACACCAGCACCCTTACGTCATCGGCCACATGTCTCATCAGGATAGGTAGCACAATGCTATTGGATTGTGCAGCTAATATGGCGCTACGTTAGTGCTCTTTCTTTCCCTTCATTTTCTCCAAAAACCTACATATTCCTTCTTAAGCAGCTGACTTCAACATTGGTTTCACGACCCTTATTATTTTAATTTCATCAAATTAATGGTGAAATTGCAAACTAAGCATAGAATATTGTAATTTGAACTCGAGAACTCATCTTAATTCACTCATTTACTTGGTCAAATTTGAATCTAAAAAGTCGAAAAAATCAGCTCCATAACTTAAGCTCCTTCTTGACCAAACATAGCTAGAAGCTGAAGATCGATTTCTGAAGCTTCTACGGATCACAAATGGTAAGAATAAACTCCAATGAATGACCTTTGACTATTGATCACGCATTGAATCGAGTTAAAAATGTGTACAATCAAAGTCGAACTCATGGCTATCTTTGACATTCCATCTTTGATTCGAGCTCCAACATTATAAATTGGAGCTTGAATAAGTAGCTAATATAGAAGAACACTCTCCTAAACTCTCTCTCAGCTAAACTTTCTCTCTCTCCAATACTCTCTCTTCCTTTTGAGCTCTTTCGCTCTCCACTATCGGCTCTCTCTCCCTACATTTCTCTCTTTCTCTGGTCACTTCTAAGCCAACCCCCAACCACCAATAGCATCCCCATGCGACAAGCTCTCTAACTTAACCATTCGTAGGCTTAGCCGTGCCTCTATTGTAACCATTTCTCCTACCCATCCAAACCTTAGTCACTACAACCCCTATATTCATAATACTACCCTAACCTTTACAACAAATCAAAATAACCTCACCATAAGACTTGTAGCTATCGAAAACCCCTACCCACATACTCTATTCACCTCCAACAACTACCCCAAGCAACGACTGCAACTACTACTATGTGGAAGTTTCCAAACCACTACCATTTGACCACCAAACACAGTGGCACAACTCCTAAGCCCCCTATGTCTAATGCGAATCACATGAAACTATGATTCCTGCTTGATTCGGTCAACAAATCGCTACAAACTGCCCTCCCCACGCTGTTGTTTGCTTCCATCCACAACCAGAACTTACGACCTGCTTTACGTCTAACCCATTCAATTGAACTCAATCTGAGATCCACACTACCTAAGTCCAAGACTCGCACGCCTAAAGCTTCAATCTAGCCCTATTCGATTGTTTTGTTTATTTTCTGTATGTTTTTTTAACCTATTTATTTATTTATTTTTATTGTAATTGTAAAAAGAAAAAAGAAAAAATTGAAAAAAATAAATAAAAAAGAAGAAAAAAGGTAAAATAGCTTAGTTTTAACTTTTTATTTTATCGATTAAAACTTAAATAAAAAATACGATAAAAGAACAAAAATAAGATAAAATGAAATAAAATAAGAAAATCTTTTTATGACTTAAAAAATTTATTTTTCAAATAAATAAAAATAAATCAACCCTTTTTCAAAATTAGAACTACTTTGGAATTTTCCAAAAATAATAATCCTAAATAAGGACCTAATTCTAGGAAATTTTCTTAAACAAAATAAATGATAAAAAAAAATGTTAATCCAGGCATTTTCAAAGATTAAAAGTGATCAACACACCTAAAATTTCATAAAAGAACTAGATACGTTTAATCTCGAATAACAGGTATTTAAACACTTCCGAAGCAACGTGAAAAACTAAAAATTTAGTTTTTTTCCCATTTTTTAGCTTTAATTACTCAAATTAATAAAAATAAAAATAAACCAATTTATTTAAATTCCAATTTTTGTCCTGAAAGGTAAATTCAAATAATTAAGTCTAAATTTAGAAAGTTTGTGGTACCAGTAAGGATTTAAAAAGCCTAACCCTTGAACTCAATCTCTGGTCTTTCAAAAACCTTTTTCCAAAAATCGATTTTTCCCATGTAAACCAATATCTAGATCAAAACCAAATCTACACATTTGGTTTTGACTTAAACTATTTCCTGACTCCAGATAAATGGTGACTCCTAAAGCTATTAAAAGTCTTTTAAAAAGTTTTAGTTTTCCTTAAAGCCTTAGTCAAGGATTAATATTGAATGGGTAAAGTTTAATATTAAACGGTTTAGGAAAAAGTTATAGAAAAACTAGGAAAAAAATAAAACTCGGTAGCTTAGTAGCTCCATTGGGGAAGTCAACAGTTAGCTATCTAATTTTCCAAATTTAGAATTAATTTTTGAAATCACTTTACCGAGTGTAATTCATTTATTTATTTGTTATTATTTCTTGTCTATAGTTGTAGTAACCTTTTTTGTAGGGTTAACATTATTTAAGTTTTTTGAATTAGAGAGGGGGGTGGAGATTTATTTTATGTATCATGAATATATGGTAGAAACAGTCAAACTTGGATCATATTAAGACCCTAGGATGGTAAGGCCATTGTATAAGCTTCGGGTGTTGTAGTGTAACCACTGTTTGGGGTTGATTAGGCTACCCTCGCTTAAGCTTAATGTGACCAATGAAGACATTTTCTAAAAACAAGTGAAGTCACAAAACTTAAGGACCTTTAGAACTTACCCTAATTGTATATACCTCCCTTAAAGCTTAAGTTAATACACTACTCTTAAGAATTGCAACCCTACTAATATTTGAAAGTTCTAGAGAAATAATTAGTTTTTTAAAAGTTAAAATCAAATCAAACAGTCAGGTTGCAACTTAAAGAGGAATATACTAACCCAAATGATTCTAATGGATGTTTCTACGTATATTCTTTTATTAATAACTGATTTTTGTCTATAAAATGTTTTAGCATACAATGGCAGATAACCAAGCAAATAATAAAAGAATTGATAGGCTACAAGACCTCCTTAAGATTCATAAGCAGTTATTAGAGGCTGAAAATGCTTATTTGAAGGAAAAGCTTGAATGTTTTAAAGCTCACAACCGGGCCTTAAAAGCCTTTCTTAGAGAAGTCATTGGAGAAACCCATGAAATGTTGGTAGACCTTAAAGCTTGTCTATGAGGCTTAGTTTAGGGTTTTTCCAATTTATAACTAGGAGGCCTAAGATAAGTATCAAGTTTCATCAAATAAAAATTAAGAATAAATGTGAGGTCTTCTTCCTTACTTTTCTATATTTTGATTTTTCAAAATAATAAAAGTTCTCTTTAGTTTATCGTTCTTCATTCTTTGTAAATAGTGCTTCAATAGAACTCATTTAACCATTTTTGTCTCTCCCCCAAGTAAATGTAAATAAAATCCACTGACTTGTAAATAAAACCCCAAAAATCATCATTTTTATTTGTAATTAGACTTCTTGGTTTCTATAAAATAAAGTCCAATCTTTCTCTCTCACAAAAAACAAAGAATTAAAAAAAAATAAGAAATTTACTAACAGTTACAAATTCTTATGGGCCAACCCAAGTAAAACTAGTTAGCTTGTTAAGGAAACCAAACTAAATACAAGTCCTTGGGCTCATTAAGGCAGCCAACCTAAATAAAAGCACTCAGCCCATTAAGGAAGCTAACCTAGACACCAGCCCCTTGGCCTATTAAGGCAAGTACTAATCCTTGGCCCATTCAGGCAGCTTATCCAAACCACAACCCATTACACTAACACTCAACCTGTCAAGGTAGTCGAATCAAATACAATCCTTAACCCATTAAGATAACTAAACCAAGTCAAAACCCCCAATCCATTGAGAAAGCCGAGCTTAACCATGAACCAAGTCAAAGTCAAATACAACCCAAATTTCGAAGTCAAATTAAATGAAAAATACTAAACTGAAGCATATTTCAAGAAACTGAAAGTCAAAGTCAATTTCCACCCTTAGGTAAGTAAATATAGATTTCACCATAAAGAATTGGTAACTCACATTTAAAATGTTTAGAATGAAAAGAGGCGAACTTCATCCCATACAATAACCCTTAAACACTTTGAGAGTTGAGTGACATCACAAGGAGGATACTTTGGACTCATTCCTTAAAGAAGGTCTATTTTGAATTTGATACGTAAATTAAATAAAGTTAGGCATTTATTTTCAAATCACAAATACGATTATCTTTTATCAACCCCGTTGGACCAATATAGAGAAATTTCAAATTTAAACCCTATCAAGAACCACCCTACAATGGGGCAATTCGGACGTTAGGGTCATTGATTAGGAGAAAGATGAAATTTGTTGGTGCTTGCTTAAGTAACATTAATTCAAAAACAACTTTTATTTCTGATAAGTCATTTTTCTTTGAAATGAAGAGTAGTCAACCCCTTTTCAAACACCTTGAGCCTACCTTACCTAAGCCCATACGCTCCAAATCCATGGATTTAGGGCTTTGAATCTCTAGAAGACAAAAACTTGGCAATGGAGGTATTACCTTTTAGGCCAAAGGAAGAGAGAAGAGCAAGAAATAATAAGGTAAAGTAAATAATAAGGAAAGAATGGGGAGACAAAAAAAGAGAAGAAGAAGAAAAGATAATAATAGAAAAAAAAAAGTAAAAACAGAAAATGGCTTGAAAATCGAGTTTGTGTATGAGAGAAAAGCCCCCAATCGAAGAAAACCCAGAAAATGTAAAACCCATAATTAAAACCTAAACATTCCTAAGAAACACAAAACCCTTATGCTCATTCTGAACTACATACACATTCATCCCAAATCACAAACATAAAGCCCCCTTTACCCATCACAAGCATAGGGCCTCCCTACCCTCATTACCACCCTTACCTAATAAAAAGTTCTTTTGATCACAAGAATAATTCATCATAAATAAAAATTATTTTTGAAACTAGGGTAAGCACACTTCTAATTTCTCCTAAAGATTCTTGACCTATACACTCAGTTTGAATAAGTAAATCTTTCAAAATGAGCCTTCTTATTAATCCTCTTTAAAACCCTTTGACTAAAAGCCTAAATTCATAGTGTTGAACCAAAAAAATGTAATGGATTGATCAAGGCGTATCGCTTGTAAAATGGACTATAATTTTTAGACTATAGTCAAGAGTGTAATCTAAATTGAGAGTTCATAAGGAAGTCCCTTTTTTTATTAGACTAATCATGAGTTACCTTTTTTCTTAAGAAATGAATGTTTAAAATTATAAGGCCCCATGAGAAAGCCTAGCATCAGGGTCAGGAGACATTTTACCTTACGCGATTACCAAGTAAGGGAATAATTATAACATTTGCTCTTTAATAAGAATTTATACCTATTAGCAAACTTGAGAGAGAGAGAGAGAGAGAAGGTAAAGGCTTGTTATAAGTTTTTGTCCATTTATCGAAGTCCATGTCGGCCCAAGTAGCCAAACTTCTAATTCATGTCATTTGTTTCCTTTTCAATGTAGTCACACCTTTTAAGCCAATCATATTAATCTAAGTCGTTAATGGACTTAATTGCCAATGCTTGTTCTTTGTCATAAATGGTTTTCGTCAATTTCTTTGTCTATAAATATTTTTCAAGTCCGAAAGTTTTTCAAACAAGTTTCTTTCCTCACTTTGCTTCTTTTAATATATTTTTAGAGATCTAGCCAACTCTTAGAGTGTTTTCTTGTCTCATCCATTTTTAGGATTCTAGTAAGCTCTTAGAGTGCTATCCCCTTTTTCATTCATTTTTAGTGTTTTAACTAGCTTTTAGAGCACTATCTCGTTTTTTAATCCATTTTTAGGGTTTTAGTTAGCTCTTAGAGTATTGTCCTATTTTTTTAATCGATTTTTAGGGTTTTAGCAATCTCTTAAAGCTATCTCGTTTTTCAAATCTATTTTTTTTATTCTAACAAACTCTTAGAGCTCTGTCCCATCTTTTAATCAATTTTTAGAGTTTTAACTAACTCTTAGAGCACGATCTCGTCTTTTAATTCATTTTTAAGGTCCTGTTTTTCATTCATTTTTAGGGTTTTAACCAACTCTTAGAGCATTATCCTATTTTTCATTCATTTTTACAGCACTATCCTGTTTTTCATTCATTTTTAAGGTTCTAGCCAACTCTTAGAGTGTTGTCCCATCTTCAATTCATTTTTAGGGTTCTAGCTAGCTCTTAGAGTGTTGTCCCATCGTTTAATATATTTTTAAGGTTCTAACCAACTCTTAAAGTGCTGTTCCAACTCATATACTTCTTTAGGGTTGTTAGCCAACCTATAGGGTACTTTCCTTTACCAATTTCTTTTAGGATTTTAGCCAGCCTATAAGGCGTTTTCCTTTGCCAATTTCTTTTAGGGTTTTAGCCAACCTGTAGGGCGCTTTCCTTTACCAAATTATTTTAGGGTTTTAGTAAGCCTAAAGGTCACTTTCTTTTATCAATTTCTCTCGTAACCAGCCCATAAGGTGCTTTCCTTTACTAATTTCTCTTTCAACAAGCCTATAGGGCGCTTCCTTTCATCAACCTTTGTGTAAGGTCTTAATAAGCCTATAGGACGTTTCCCTTCACCAATTTCTCTTTCAACAAGCCCATAGGGTGCTTCCTTATTCATCAATTTCTTAGCAAGCCTAAAGGGTGCTTCCCTTTTTGTCAATTTAGGGTCTTAGTTAGCTCAAGGAGCTCTTCGCCCATTTACCTAAGATAGTCAGCTTAAAGGAGTACTTCCAGGTTTTTCTTGAATTAATTCTAATTTAGGGTTACTAGTCTACTAGAGACACTCCCATCTAGGTTAGTCGGCTTATAGGAGCACGACCTGGTTCTCATTTACTTAGGATAGTCAACTTAAAGGAGCACTTCTAGGTTTTTTTCGAATTAATTTCAATTTAGGATTATTAGTCTACAAGAGACGTTATCGCTTAAGTTAGTCAACTCATAGGGGTACGACTGGGTTCTAATTTAAGGTCTTAACTAGCTGAAGGAGCATTTTGCCTATTTACTTAAGATAGTCAACTTCATAGAGCACTTTCAGGTTTTTGTTGACTTGATTTCAATTTAGGATTGCTAGTCTACTAAAGATGCTTCCACTTAGGTTAGTTAACTCATATGAGCACAACTAGGTTTTTATTTAAGGTCTTAGCTAGCTTAAAGAGCGCTTCACCCATTTACCTAAGATAGTCATCTTAGAAGTGCACTTCCAAGATTTTCTCCAATCGATTCCAATTTAGGATTGTTAATCTATTAGAGGTGCTCACACCTAGGTTAATCAGCTCAAAGGAGCACGACCAGGTTTCAATTTAGGGTCTTAGCTAACTCAAGGAACGCTTCACCCACTCACCTAGGTTAGTCAACTTAAAGGAGTACGATCGGGTTTCAGTTTGGGGTCTTAGCCAACTTAAGGAATGCTTCATCCATTCACCTAGGATAGTCAACTCAAAGAAGCACTTCCAGGTTTTTCTCGAATTGATTCCAATTTGGAGTTGCTAATCCCTCAAAGACGCTCTCACCTAGGTTATTCAACTTAGAGGAGCACAATCAGGACTCATTTAAGGTCATAGCTAGCTTAAGGAGTACTTTGCCTATTCACTTAGGATAGTCAACTCAGAGGAGCACTTCTAGATTTTCCTCAAATCAATTCCATCTTAGGGTTGCTAGTACACCAGAGATGCTCTTACTTAGATTAGTCAACTTAAAAGAGCACAATTAGGTTCTCATTTAAGGTCTTAGCCAACTTAAGGAGCACTTCGCCCATTCACCTAGGATAGTCAACTCAGAGGAGCACTTCTAGGTTTTTCCTCAAATTGATTCCAACTTATGGTTGCTAATTTACTAAAGACGCTCCTACCTAAGTTAGTCAACTTAGAAGAGTACGATTAGGTTTTCATTTGAGGTCTTAGCTAGCTCAATGAGCGCTTTAATCATTCACCTAGGTAGTTAGCTCAAAAGAGCACTTTTAGGTTTTTTCGAATTAATTCCAATTTAGGGTTGCTAGTTTACCAAAGATGCTCCCGCCTAAGTTAGTTGGCTTAAGGAGTACGATCAGGTTCTCATTTGGGGTCTTAACTAGCTCAAGGAATGTTTCGACCATTCACCTAGGATAGTCAGCTCAAAAGAGTACTTCTAGGTTTTTCTTGAATCTATTCTAATTTAGGGTTGCTAATCTACCAAAGACACTCCTGCCAAGTTTAGTCAGCTTAGAGAAACACAACCAGGTTCTCATTTGGGGTTTTAGCCAGCTCAAGGAAAGCTTTGACCATTTACCTAGGATAGTTAGCTCAAAAGAGTACTTCCAAGTTTTTCTTGAATCAATTCCAATTTAAGGTTGCTGGTCTACCAAAGACACTCCCACCTCAGTTAGTCAGCTTAAAGGAGCACGACTGGGTTCTCATTTAGGGTCTTAGCTAACTCAAAGAGTGCTTCGCCCATTTACCTAAGTTAGTTAGCTCATATGGGTGCGATCAGGTTTTCAAATTTTTTTAGGGTTCTTACCAGCCCATAGGGGTGCTACCCTCTTTCAATTTCTCATCTAGCTCTTAAAGTGCCTCCTCTTTCTTTCACCTTTCACCGTTTACCAAATCCCCAATGGATTAAGCCTAGGAAAGTTAGCTAGTTATAATGCTTCTTAGGATAAATCCATCTTGGTGACAAAAATAGTGTCTTTTTTTTTTTTTGTCGTTGTAGCAAAGTTTTACTCAAGCTTCACCACAAAGAAGGGTAACTATAGATACCTTATTTTTGCTCCCTTTTTATTTTTTAATTTTTAGAATAGGGTAAGGAGTCCTAATTTAGGAAAAAAGCACAAAAAAAATATAAAATAAAAAATAATACAAAATTCAGAAACAAAAAAGTTCTTAAAAAAAGAAAGAAAAAAAAAAGAGATTTGGTTTGAAATAGAATAAAAAAATTTAATAGCTTTAGTGCTTTTCTAAGCCTTGAAATAATAAATTAACAAAGGGGATTTAGGGCCTAAGCTTAGATTTAAATCTAGCCCAAACTGACCTAGTCCATATATGTAATTTGATTGTACATATGGATAAGGTACAGATCAACACCCTGACGATTTCATAATCTAACTTGTACTTAAGTTTAGCTTAAAGATCTAAGGTTCGAATCTTACAAAAAGCACAAAGTGCTGTTTCTTTTTTCTTCACAAAACACACCGCCATGTGTTAAAGGATCACTAGGCTACGTATCTGGTTGTAACACGTGGCACTTCATGATTAGGCCATGACAGCCATGCCATGGATACGTGTCAGCCACGTAGCATGACAAGCTAACACCCCCACGTCATCGGCTACGTATCTCATCAAGACGTACGGCACGATGTTATTAGATTATGCAGATGACATGGCGCCACTTTAGTTCCTCATCAGCACTTTTTATTTCCCTTTCCTTCGTTTTCTCCATAAATCCCATGTATTCCTTCTTAAGCAGTCGACTTCAACATTGATTCAAGACCTTTATTGTTACAATTTCGCCAAATTAATGGTGAAATTGCAAACTAAGCATAAAATACTGCAATTTGAACCTGATAACTCATCTTAATTCGCTCATTTACTCGATCAAATTCAAATCCAAAAAGTCGAAAAAATTAGCTCCATGACTTAAGCTCCTTATTAACCAAATACAACTGGAAACTACGAATTGATTTATGAAGCTTATACGGATCATGAATGGTAAGAATAGACTCTAACGCATGACCTTTGATTGCTGATCATAGATTGAATCAAGTCAAAAGCGTGTGCAATCAAAGTTAGATTCATGGCCATCTTTAACCTTCCATCTTCGATACGAGCTCTAACATTGTAAATTGGAGCTCAAATAAGCAGCTAATATAGAAGAACACTCTCTCGAACTCTCTCTTCCTCTCAAGCTTTCTCCTTCTCCACCATCGACTCTCTCTCTCTCTCCCTACATTTCTCTCCCTCTCCGATCAATTCCGAACTAACCCACAACTACTAATAAAGTCCCCACGCGACAAGCTCTCTAATCCAACCATTTGTAGCCTTAATCATGCCCTCTATCCAACCACTATCACCTACCTATCCAAATAACCCCCTTGTTTGAAACACTGCCTTATCCTTCACAGCGAGTAAAAAAAACCTCACCATAAGACTCGCAGCTATTGAAAACCCCTACCCATACACTCTACTCACCTCCAGCAACTATCCCAAGCAGTGATCGCTAACACCGCTATATGGAAGTTTCTAAACCACCACCATTCAGCTACCAAATGTGGTGGCACAACTCCTAAGCCCCCTATCTCCAATATGAATCACATGAAATTGTGATTTTCTACTCAATTCGGTTGACAAATCACTCTAAATCGCCCTTCCCACTCTGTCATTGGCTTCCATCCATGACCTAAAGTCACAACATGCTCCGTGTTCAACCCATCCAATCTAACCCGATCTAAGATACATACTGCCCAAGTTTAAGAGTTGTACGCCCAAAGCATTGGTCCGATCTCATTTGATTGTTTTTTTTTTATTTGTTTATTTTTATTGTAATTGTAAAAATAAAAACAAAAATAAAAGAAAAATAAAAAGAAAAAAGGTAAAGTAGCTTAGTTTTAAATTTTTATTTTATTAGTTATAACTTAAATAAAAAAATATGATAAAAGAACAAAAATAAGATAAAATAAAGAAAAATAAGAAAACTATTTTATGACTTAGAAAAATTTATTTTCCGAATAAATAAAAATAAATCAATCTTTTTTTCAAAATTAGGACTACTTTAGAATTTTCCAAAAATAAGAATCCTAAATTAGGACCCATTTCTAGGAAATTTTCTTAAACAAAATAAATGATTAAAAAAACATTAAGTTGGGCATTTTCAAAGATTGAAAGTGATCAACACACCTAAAATTTTATAAAGAATTACGTATATCTAATCCTTAATAATGGGTGCGTAGGCATCTCTAAGACGACGTAAAAGATGAAAAATTCAGTTTTTTCCCATTTTTTAGCTTAAATTACTCAAAGTAGTAAAAAAAATAACCAATTTATTTAAATGTCAGTTTTTGTCCTAAAAGATGAATTCAAAGAATTAAATCTAAATTTGGAAAGTTTATGGTACCCATAAGAGTTCAAAAAACCTAACCTTCAGACTTAATCTTTGGTCTTTCAAAAACCTTTTTCCAAAATTTTGTTTTTTCTACGTAACTAGTGTTTAGATCAAAACCAAATCCACTCATTTAGTTTTGACCTAAACCATTTCTCGACTCTAGTTAAGTGGTGACTCCTAAAGTTATTAAAAGTCTTTTAAAAAGTCTTAGTTTTCCTTAAAGCCTTAGTTGAGGATCAATATTAAACATGTAAGATTTAGAATCGATTAATTTAGGGAAAACTTATAAAAAACCAAGAGAAAAATTAGGCTTAACACCTCTAGTAAAAAAGCCAAGGTCTACCTAGCAATACATATGATGCATACATTGATAACACGTCACAAAGAATTTCATCAGAATAATTTCCAATAGAGATTGGTAGCAATACTTATTGAGTGACATGTAATGGTCCCTTCTCATTTAGTCAATGTAACTTATACAACTTCGAGTGTGAGCTAGTCAACAACTTGAGCTTTTTAACCAAGCTGACAGAGATAACATTAGTATAACTTCCATTGTCCACTATAAGCACATACCTTGCATGTGATGTGGAATAAATTCTCTTTTTGGTCCTCCTTAGTAATGGGTTCTAAATTCATTGCACATTAGACAACCAAAGTTAGCTTGTCCAAATCTTCAATAAACACATCTTCTTCAACCAATTTGGCACTAACCTTAATCTCTTCCTCTACTTCTTTTTCCTCCTTTGGCTCCTCATCTATGCTGCTTACTTCAATGTTCGGGACATCTCCCTAAGTGATCATAGTTCTTCTGTTCAGACGTTAAGCGGCCATGTACCCAAACCCTTAGCACTTAAAGCACTTGATCTGCCTTATCTTCCTCCCAAATCCTTGTCCCTTCTCATAAGTTCTCAGTGGTACGTCACCATCAATTGGTCGATCCTTCTATTTATCTCACACATCTGTTCTTATACTCGACTCGACACTTTACTGAGCTTCGTAACTTCCTTGAGCAAGTCGGCCTAGTTAGACTAATTGGCTCATTGGGGGTCGATTCAGCCTATTCTTCCTTTACCTTTCTTCTCACTAGGCTATTCTTATAGCCTCATCTAATGTAGTAAATGTTGAAGCTCTATGACATCTCAGATGTTGCCTCTCAATCTAGTGAAAAATTTAGATACCGTTTGGGCTGATGGTTCCTCCACTCCACATTGAATCATGAGTATTTGAAACTCCTTAACATCTTCATCAATAGTTCAGCCTCCTTGTCTCAACTCTTGAAGCTGCATAAGTATCCCACACAAATCTGTTTCTAAGTATCCTTTTCATCTCAGGCCAAGTATTAACTTCCCTATATGCTGCTCATTTCCTCATAATTTAAAAGTTCTTCCACCACATCACAGTGTAACCTAAGAACTTTATAGCAACAATCCTTACCTTCTCACAGTCCTCATACTAATAATAATAAAAAACATGCTTAACCTTCTCCTTCTAATCAAAAGAGTCATCTACATTCCTAGAACTATTGAAGCTCAGAATCTAAAGCTTCACGTGGTCAATAGCTCAGGGTACTCAAGCTCGATCCTCTTCCTCATTATACTCTTCTTCTTGTTCATCATCCATATCACCCAAGTCAATCCTCCTTCGTACTTGTCCTCCTATTCCTCCACCTTGAGCTTATTGAGCTGGGATCTATCCTCTCACAAGTCAAGTAGCATGGGGAGTATTTTACATAGCTTTAGCAAGTCGAAAGGCCAATGCATGAACATCTCTAATTAGTTAGGCTATAAGGTTAGTCATCTCATCAATTCGTTCATCTGTACTTCTAGGGGTGTTCTAGGGTTGTCATTCATGGTAGATAACACCACTATTGTCATCTTCAATAGCAGTATTAACACTTAGATCCGTCATTCTCTTCGATAAAACTCAGTAACAAACTCAACTTCTAAGAACCAATAGATACAATTCCTCTAAGCTAAACAATATACACATACTCTCCCACACGAATGTTCAACTAATCTGCAATCACAATAACTACTCCAAGGAATAGTAACCCAATAGAAACTTGGTTTGTTTTTGTATGTTTGAAATAAGGTAAAACAGAGTATATAGCCACAACAAGCTAGTACTCCTTCTACTTGCTTAAACACTTACAGCTAATTTCTATGTAACTACAACATGCAACTACAACATACTACTACAACAAGCATGGCTCACAAGAAAGCTTAAGCACACTTACCCAAACAAACCTTCGCTTTGATACAAAAAATGATATGTTGCGTTGAAAGCTAACAAGGGTAACAATATTAGGGTAGGTCCAAACTTGAAAAGAGCTTGAAAAATAAGATAGGAAAATATGGAATAACAATGAAAGTAAACAAGCAAAACTGATGGGAATCAGCTTCCGACTACATCCAAGCCGAGGTAGACCTGTTTGAGGTCGAGGCTGATTAATGCTTGCCGATACCAAGTTGAAGCTAGAAGGATGAAAGGAAGAAGAATAACCACTCTACAATAAGTCTATCGTTGACCGAGTAGTCGAACGACTACATCACCGAGAGTAGAATCCACTTGGCACGGCATAGAGAAACTATTGCTTACTAACTTCAGTACTCGGCAATTGTAGGCTGACCTCTCTAGTGTCTCGGCCAAGCCATACAAGACTTTAAGGACTCCTTTTCGAACTCATACATCCAATTGTCGAACTTATCCGGTTCGAATACTACTCTTTCCAAGACATGCCGAATGACTACATGCAAACTTCCCCTATAAAATGCACGATTTTGTATTCTTGTATATGTTTTCCTTTATTTTATTTATGGGCCCAATTCTTTAGGGTTTAAGGCCTTGTACATTATTTACAGTTTTGCTACTAGGGTTTAGGACTTGCTATAAATAACAACATTTGTTATCATAAAGAGAATAAACAAAACAAAAGAAAAGAATATTCCCATACAAAATGTGAAACTCTTCTTCCTTTAAGCTGGGCTATACTTGAGCTAGCAGAGCTTCCATTTGCCGGATTATTAAGTGTTGATTAAACTTTTTAATCTTTAACATTTCCCACGTTCTTATCAATCTCGACCCTAAGATTATGGTGAACCTTTATTTGAGCAGGTTAATGAGTTGCATTTAACCCTCATATGAATCCCAAGCAACATTTAGTGTTCGTAAGTTACATTGAACCTTATTTCGTGATTGTGTTTGTGTCTTAGTGCGCGATATCCATCCACATTCACACTCAAAACCCCTGTTTTTCTTCATGTTCTTCATACCTACTCAAATCCACAAATGCCCATTGTGTTCGTTCGACCCGCTGCCGTATCATACGCATCATATTGGTATCAGAGCTTTGGGGAGACACGCGTGCTAGTGATCCTTCAAAGTTTGATTCGTGGTTTGGACATTTCTGTTAGTCATCATTCTGTAATGTAGCGTATTCGTGTTTTAGTAGTTGTAGTATTGTGCTAACTAAGTCGAGTAACAGTAATTTTAATAGTTGATTCTTGTTACCGTAGTGTTTTTGTTGTAAAACGTGTTTGTTCAATTTTCTAGAAAATTATTGTACGTACAAGAATATCGAAAGATAGTGTTAACAACAGTGGTAATAGTCCCTGCGAAAGCTTGAGAAGACCTATTGACAACTTGTAGTATCAGATTCAGAATCTCACAAACTCTACCCAAGAACTTACTAGTCTAGTCAGGGGCTACAAACGTAATAGCTGAGAAGAAAGAAAGGAATGGACACCCACCAGTAGGAGTGGCTCTAATGAACTTGATCATGATGAGCAACAGTCGAACCGAGAAGAAGAAATGAAAGGAGTGTTGACTCTGAAGCAAATCGAGAAGCTTGGAGAAGAGAACTAAGGCCAAGAAGGGACATGGTCGAGCAAAGCTCCAATAGAAGTGGTCGATTCGAAGTAAACCAACCAACTCGGAATGCAAAGGATGAACCCCAAGCACATGGCCGAGGACTTGATAATATAAAGCTTAAGTTGGTTACCTTCAGTAGAGGTAGCCAACCTGAAGAGTTCTTCGACTGAGTTCCTCGAGTCGAGAAGTTGTTCGAGTGCTATGAATGTGATGTCGAACAAAGGTCAAGCTAGCTTCATTATCCCTTATTGAGTACGTAAGCCTTTGGTGGGATAAACTGGTGGTCAAGCAAAATGCTGAAGGAGAAGAGCCGATAAGAACTTAGAGGCTTATAAAACGATTAATGAATTAGCACTTTGTGTCGACCTACTTCAAGTAAGAGATGCTCCATGTGTTCCAACACCTAAGATAAGGTCAAAATACTGTTGAAGAGTATTTGCAAGAGTTTGAGACCTTGATGACGACATGTGAGATTACTGAGCTATAGAACTACACCATTGCTAAGTTCTTGAGTGAACTCAGAGATGATATTGCCGACATAGTTGCATTGCAGCCATTCAACTCTCTGAACAAGCTAATTAATTTAGCATTAAGAGTAAAGAAACAGAGGAGGAGGAGGAGGAGGCATGAGAGGCTGAGTAGTCAACCTCAATAAGGTAGCCCCGAGCTTGAGAGGTATGCTGAGACAAAAGGGTTAGAAAGGAGGATGGAGAAAGGAGAGCCTAACCAACCTGTTCATGCTAAGAAGAAGACTACCAAGAAAGAAAAGGCACTCGATAACAAGGCTCGAGATATGAAATGCTTTAAATGCTTAGGCTACGGACACATTGCGTCCCAATGCCCGAATAAAAGGGTCATGGTCTTAAAGGGTGAAGGGACTGAGGCTCAAATTGAGAGTCAGAGTGATAAGAGTTCGAAAAACTAATTGATAGAAGAAGATGTCTATGCCAAGAACCTAGATAAATTCTTAGCTATGGCGACATGAGCTAACTTGAAGGCAGATCCTGGATAAAGGAAAATTTTATTTCATATGTAGTGTCTGGTGAAAGGGAAGACCTGTTCCCTAGTTGTTTATGGGGGAAGCTACACCAACATTGTCACTGCCAAGTTAGTAGAAAAGATGAAATTGCCGACCTACCCGCATCATCGACTCTATGGATTGAAGTAATTTGATGACAAGGGAATGGTCCATGTGCATAAGAGAGTTCGAATAGCATTCAAGGTAGGGCAATATAAGGATAAGATTGAGTTCGACGTGGTCCATATGAATGCCGCAAATTTTCTTCTTGGCCGACCATGGGAGTATGATAAAAAAGTGATCTATGATGGCTTCCTTAACACTTACACTGTTTGGAAGGATGGGAAGAGCTATTGCTTAACCTCCATGAATGTTGACGAAATTTAGAGACACTCAGCACCTATGGTGAAGTGAAGAGGGAAGACAAGTTTATTCGACATAGCGGCTCATGCTTAACGCTTAACATTGAGGATGACTTCTTTTCGGACCTGCGGTAATGATGGGAATCAGCCTCCAACTATATCCAAGCCAAGGCAAACCTATTCAAAGCCGAAGTCAATCAATGCTTACCAATGCCAAGCTGAAGTCAAAAGTATGAGAGGAAGAAGAGTAACCACTTGGTAATAAGTCTGTCGTCAATCGAGTAGCCGAGAGACCATGTCAACGAGAGTAGGATCTATTCAGCTTAACATGGTACGGAGAGACTATTGCCAATTAACTTTAGTACTCGGCAATTGTAGGCCAACCTCTCTAGTATCTCAACCAAGCCATGTGAGACTTCAGGGACTCCTTCCTAAACCTGTACATCTAACTGTCGACCCAGTCCAATTCGGATACTACGCCTTCCAGGACATGTCGAGTGACTGCATGTTGGCTTCTCCTATAAAACGCACAGTTTTATATTCTTGTACATGTTTTCCTTTATTTTATTTATGGGCCAAATTCTTTAGGGTTTAAGGCCTTGTATATTATTTACAATTTTACCACTAGAGTTTAGGACTTGCTATAAATAGCAACATTTGTAATCACAAAGAAGACAAATAAAACAAAAGAAAAGAATATTCCCATACAAAGAATGAAACTCTTCTTCCTTCAAGCTAGGCTATACTTGAGCTAGTAGAGCTTGTATTTGTCGGATTATTAAGTGTTGATTAAACTCTTTAATCTTTAATAGTTCCCGCATTCTTATCAATCTTGACCCTAAGATTGTGGTGAATCCTTATTTAAGCCGATTAGTGAGTTGCATGTAACCCTCATTTGAATCCCGAGCGACATTTAATATTCGTAAGTTGCATCGAACCCTATTTCGAGCTCAAACCCCTAATTGTGTTTATGTCTTGGTGCATAATATCCATCCACATTTACACTCAAAACCCTTGTTTTACTTCTGTTCTTCATACCTACTCAAATCTACGAATACCCATTCTGTTCATCTGATCAGCTATTGTATCATACGCATCACAAAACCATGAACAATTCTGAGGATATGATTAACTAAGAAAACTTTACAGACTCATGACTCAACTCTATATAACACATGAGTTGGTCTAATGATGGTACTTGCCACCTAACCTTGCTTAAGAGTTAGGATAAGAATAAGGAGATGAAAACAAGCACACTTAGCTCATGAAAGGAGAAGTATATTCAATATTTAAGGTATGATGATCCCTACGACTACATGTTACAACAGTATTTATACCTAAAATATGATAGCATCTTACCTAAAATGGAAAAAATAAAAAGGGTATTGCCCAAAAGAAATAATGTATAAGGAATAATAAAGGGGTACAAATGAAAATTTAAACAAATAAATTATTAATATAGTATCCTTTCACTTAAAGCTGGACATGTGGCGACGGGTCAATGGAGACTCTTTTAATAGAAACAAACAAATGGTACGGTCAGGATAGAGGTCACCGAATATGGGTGCTAAGTAGACCTAAGGTCCTTCCGAGAAGTCATAGCTATGCATGTATATTGGATTTCTCGGCACCAATACTGCCAAGTTGAAGTCGACACAATCATGGCTAAGCAAACATATGAGGGGTCGGACTGTCACTAGTGCATACTTTAAGACGGCACTCAACTACAAAAAGATGAGGAGTTACTCAACTTAACATATGGAGTTGATCAGTAATGAGGATTAGCTCGGCCTTTGTAAGAGTTGGTTAAAATAGTAGAATTTGTTTCCCTGGTCCCTTAAGACCTCGAACTTAGGCTTAGGTTAATGGTCCAGTAGTTTGATTCTTATCAAAAGCTAACTACTTTAGCTAGCATAGATTAAATGTCATAAACAAGGCATCACAAGCCTAACTGCCTTGAAGCAAACTAGTCAGCAAAAACATAACAAGTATAACTTGAAAATAGTTTAGTACCTTATATATAGATAAAGAGTAAACACTAAAAATTTGTAAGTATAGAAGTTGCATGGGTTCGATTCGAACACCTACAAATACAAAACATTAACATCATAGTCTAAAAACTATTTCTAGGTTTATATCATAAAGCTTAGAGCTCTCTTCGAATCCCAATTCATCTTTCCTAATCATCTTCACTTGCATAAAGATCTATAAAGGGGTGAGCAAACCACAGCTTAGTAAGGGGTAGAGGATCAATGCTATACATAGCAAACATCATGTAAGTTTTTCAAACAATTATTAAGTGCAATGTAGCAAATCAAATGCCATCCACACAACGCTGTTCAGTCCGTCGTGAAACTAAAGAAATTACACCCACTCTAGTTTGGGTTAAGGAGTTTTGCAAGCCAAATCATGAATGACACCAAACCTAGGAATGTGCAATAGAGATACTCCAACTCCTCCTAAAAACCTATCGAGCTAGTCCCTAACCTTTATCGCGGCTTCCTCCCTTGCCAGTTAGTTCGCTGAGGTAGAAGGAAAGTACTTCCTTTTCCTTTGTAAAAGGCTAGTATCTAATGTCAAAATCCTAAATGATATTCCCTAGTAGGCTGAGATGCATGTCCAATTCAAAGGTTTAGGTTAATTGTCTTTATTTCATTGAAGTTGGTGGTTAGAGAATTCAATGGACACTTAGCAAAATAATGAAGTATTCTAATAGCATGATACACAAAATAGTAGTCTCATACAATATTGGATTCTTTAAATAATGTGTCTCAATTCTAGAACTTAAGATAAGAGTATTCTTCACCGAATATTAGAACTCTATTCCCATGTTGAAATCATCCTAGAGTTATTATAATTCAAGATCTTCTAAAAGTAACATAAGTTATTGAAACTCTAAGGGTGTTAAATCTAGTATTTTGGGTTTAGTTCTATGTTTGATTTGTGTTTAATCATGATCTAGTTTGATAGGAACAAGTTTGGGGTTTACAAATGTAAGTTTTAAGCATTTTTGGTTAACCATTGTCAAGTTGGTAGCATAGGGTACCATCAGGCTGGTTTTGTGAATAGAATTGAATTCAATTTGTAAGGGAAGGGACCTCATCGATTAGCTAGCATTTAGGAATCCCATCAGGTTGGTTCCTTTAAGAACTAATACGATGGTTCTTCTCCACCATGTGTAGACACGTTTTCCCCTTCATTCGAATCATTGAAACCTTTCCACTTCTCATCAAAATCTATGAGACTACATTCGTCCTTTTCATCAAATGTTATTCCACTCTCTTTAGTAAAATTTATAACTTTGGAATCCCATTAAAACTACAATTTTTACTACAAATCTTTTAAGCGGAAAAAAAAAAAAACTTACTTGTATAAGAAATCTCTTTGTGTGTTATCCTTCTTCTTATTTTCTTTCAAGAATCTATCAAGAACACCCTAAAACATCAATAACTCCCAACATATACACGTACACCTCTCATTTCTTCCATAGTCAACCAAGGATTTCACTTACCTATAAGGTTTTCTTCTCCAAACTTGAACTATTGTAGATTTCTATTCAAGAACTCTACTCCTTCTATGGTAAACAACAAGACTTGTGTCAAGAACGCCCAAAAACAAAAGAACTTAAAGAAATATGGCAATTCTACGGATTTACCTTTTTTCTCATTGGTCTCTTGCAATGGTTTTGCAATTTTTGTTAAAGAGAAGAAAAGTATCAGTTTAGGAAAGAGTTCAATTCTTGTGCATTATTTATGATACCTTCTGGTGCCTTTTAGATAGGAATTGACAAAAAATACCCCTATCCTCTTAAGTTTATAACCCTTTTGCCATTCCATATGTAATTAATATTACTTAAGTATTTTTATTAATTACTTTTTTTTAATAAAAATATTAGTTATTACACTAACCATATAATATAGTTTTTGACCCATGCCAAGATCTATAAGTTGATGAAGCTCTTCAAGCATGTTAAATTTGACTCTCCTTAACAAAGGATAATGATAAAGCTCCATTCTCTAAACTAAACCACAACATTTAATCTTAATCGATGTCTAATGTTTTACGCAACTCCAATGTTATTCAATATATGAAATAAATGAGTAGTAATGAACTTACCTTCCATACTGTAGGTCCCGTGTAAAACATCAAGAAGAAGGGTAAATTGCTATCTTTTGCAAAAATGAAACTTTTTTGATTTTTAAAACAAACTCCCCTCTTAATAAGTTAAATAGTACGACAAGTAGTAGAAAATTAATTGTTTAACTTTATGTGCAACACAAGTAATAAAAGTCAAAAACTAAATAGTGTAGAGAGAAAAAAGATCAGACAATTGATTTATAAAGCTTTAACCTTTTGTCTACTACTCTCTTCTAGCTTTATTGCTGGGGACTCGATCCTCCTCACTGATGTCGTTCCACTAGTCAAATATTTTCACTAAATAAAAATCAATCAGAGGTTACAAGGATATTCAGTCGCTTCTCTATCCTATTTACTAGCTCTTCCTAAGCTAAACACAAGATACAGAGAACTCCCTAACCTTACACACACTCAATTACACTATCAATAATGTTTATAAAGAAAATGAGACAATACAATCAAATAACTCTTTATAACTTTCACACAAATGCAATAACAATGAAATAATAAAACTGTTTTCGCTCAGTTTCTGATTAAGTTTCCAACAATGTTCACGATAGAGATTTTTGAATTTCAGTTCTTATCTTCATTCGCATCTATCAATCTTGTGCAGCTTCAATTTATGTTGAATCAATCCTCTGTGTAACAGCTAGAAACGACTAGTTTATGATTTTTCTCTAAGAAAACTTGATTCAAACACAATTGATTTTGTTGTTGAAGAAATATCCTATGAAAATAGGAACCAAATGTATGAATTTTTTGAAAACTTGAATCATGATGTTCCTGATTTGTTTCTATGCCAAGCTTAAGTTATTTGAAAGTTGTTACACATGATGATTTCCTATAACTCTCTTTTGATTATGTGGAATTTCAAAAAATTTGAAAATCACACTTCAAATGGTATGGATAAATATGAAAAGATATGATCAAATCTTTGTATAACTTACTCTTTAAGAATAGTTTAGCACCCCATCATAGCTTGTTTATTATTTACCATGAACAAATTTGTTCCCTTCTTTAATATCTTTGTTTGAATATTAACATAAAGTTCTCATAAAAAAAAATCTAGTTGAATTTATCTACAATATTCAACCTTATCTTCAACAAAATATCTTGAAGTTCTTAAATTATTACCAACAAAATAAGCTGCAACTTTATCTCCAAAAGCTTGCAAAAAAACTGTACTAAATTTTTAATTTTTTAAGCATAACTTTATCCAATAAATCCTCATAAAAAAAACTGAATTTTATCTAATCTTGATATACAACACTAATGCAGTAATTCCTTTTACGGTTAATGTCCTTAATGTATTTGACCAAACTTGCTAAGAATATCATATCTTCTTTCCAAAAATATATTGCTCAAATCTTAATCAACCATTTTACAAATGTAGTTCTTGAGCATTCTTATAAATTAATTCAACTTAAAATTTCCATAGACTTAACCATTTTATTGGAACAAAATTGAGCATATTTTCCTAATATACCCAATAAGGTGGAATTAGGCCTTCTTGCAAATTTGTCCAACTTAATTTGTTCAGATTATTCAAAAAATAACTTAAGATTAACAATTGATATAGATTCTGTACACTAACTATACTATTCTATTCTCTTACTGATATATTTTCTGACACATATTTTGACTACACAAATTCAAACTTATTTTTCTTCTTAACTTTTCTTTTCTCTGGGATATCCTGCATACTCAAACAATTTGTTAAGTTCATTCTCATCTTTTTGTTATTATCAAAATATATTAAGAAAAAACTCAACATATATCAAAAGTTTAAATCTTCCATTTAATCAATGTTCTGCTCTTCCTCTTGAAAATGTTTGACTCTTCTATGATAGTTGATGCAATCAAAGGTGAGAAATTAGAGTCTATAATGCAATGGAGCAATAATAGAAAGAGGACTAACATAAAACTAGATATATTTTGGGGAAATGGGTTTAGAGGTAAAATAAAGATAATATAAATGCAAATTCTAGAGTCGCTTACTAATACTAAATGCAAATTAAGTTTGAATCACAAACAATGTTTGATGCATACTTAAACATTAAGGAATTTAAGATGTTAAAGGATCAATATGATCCAACAATGGCTTTACAAAAATAATAAATTATTAAAAAGAACCTTTAGATTAAAGAGTTAAACTAAGTGATCACATGAGACTCATAAGAATACTTGATACATGAGTGCAAGTAATGATAATGGGGGTTTCAATAGGAAAAATTTGTAAATGAACCCTAAGTATACCCTAACATACCTCTAAAGGAAAAGTTGTAAAATAAGGAAAGTTTGGTAACTAATAACAGAATATATAATGTGAGTTCCGTCTGCTTTATCTTATTGCTACTATCTAACTACGAGCTTAGTTGTTATTTGGACATGGTTAACACCAACTCTATAAATACCTAACATCCAAATGGGAGGTAACTCACCATCTAGATGGTATGCCTTCTTCATGTAACCATTGGGTTATTGATCAAAGTGACATTTAGACAATGAATAGATGCATAAAATGCTTATATGCGTTGTCTAGATGGTGGTTTAATTCTTATTTGAACAAATGGCCCATGCACCAAGAGTTATTTGTCTCTTGGCCTTCTTAACCATTTTGCTCTACAAGTTTAGGTCTTAATTTATACTTTGGCTTCCTAAGAGGTGGTATAGGGTTTTAAAGGCATTGTCACATTGCAATGGTAAATGATTGGTCCTCAAATCTAATGGTTCACCTCTCTTAAAATAAGACAAATTGTGAGCGATAAATAAACTTTAGTTTGTTTTCTTCTTTTTAATCATGGCTAATTGGTCTCCTTGGACTTTTTGTAAACTCATTGGTTACAAGGCATAGCAAAATCTAGAATGAGCAAATATTTTGATAGCCATTATATAGCATCTTCCTATTAAATTGTCATGGCTTTCCCAAAATAACACGTATCATGCTCATGTAAACAATCTCATATAACACATACAGATACAACATATGGTTTAGAAATTAAGAAGCATAATATCTATATCCTAAGCATTTAAAACACTGTACTTCACTAGATTTTTTCTTCATTCGACACTTTTCTTGGTCTCTTGACCTTCTTAGCCATTTTACTCTTCAAGTTTAGGTCTTAATTTATCCTTTTACTTCCTAAGAGGCAGTATAAGGTTTTAAAGGCATTGTCACCTTGTGATGGTGAATGATTCGTCCTCAAATCTATTGGTTCACCTTTCTTAAAATAAGACAAATTGTGAGCGATAAATAAACTCTACTTTGTTTTCTTCTTTTTAAACATGGCTAATTCATCTTTCTAGACTTTTTTTATGCTCATTGGTTATAAGGTGTTGTGAATCGTAACCAAGAACAAATGAAGCCAGCTGCTGGATGGGTTCAAGCTTACAAAAAGCTCGAAAGAACTAATGGAAGAAAATACAAAAGGAATGAATGACGAATAAAGGGTAAGCAAAACCCATGAGTAGCTCTAGAGGATATGATGCATTAATGGAATTTTCGAGGACTTACGGTACAATTCGATATAACGCACGAATTGGCCTGGTGAGGTTATTCGCTACCTAACCTTGCTCAAGGGTTAAGATAAAAATGATGTCGAGAGTAAACAGTGTCTTTACGCAAGAAAGAAAATACTCTAGTATATTAAGGATAATCTGATTCCTACAGCTACAAGTACAAAGGTATTTATACCCATAAGTTAGGGCAACTTACCTAAAAAGGAAAAGACAAAAAGAGCATTTTTTAAGAAAATAATGTACAAGACATAAAAGGATAAAAATGAATATACAAGAAAAACAATCATTGGTGCAATAGAGTCTACACATGATACTGTACATATGGCGATGCCACATTGGCAAGGTTATTAGAAGATGTGGATAAAAAGTACAGACAACTAGCTTATCCAAGCAAGGATGGCTTAGTTAGTCTGAAGTCTCTCTTTCTCGGCAAGGAAAATGCCAAGTAATTGGTTGGCTCGGCGCGAGTAAGTAATCTTTAATTTGGCGTACTGCAGAAAGATGGGCAGTCATATTACTTGACATAAAGGGTGACTCAACAAATAAGTACTCGACCTCAGTAAGGGTTGGTTGAAATAGAAGGATTCGTCGTGTCAGTCCTTATAGTCCTCGTGCTTGGCTGCAGGTCAGATGTTTAGTAGCTTAATTCCCATCATTTCCTTCAGGTTATTTTGGATTTTGGATCAAATCTAAATAGTCTTCGCTTAGTTCTTTATCAGGATGATACAAACTGAAGTTTGCAATATTAAAGGCTTCAGAAACCCCATAGTCTTCGGGCAATTCCAATCTGTAGGCATTATTATTGATCTTTTGGAGGATTTTGAAAGGTCCTTCCATTTTTGCAGATAATTTGTTCATCCTCTTATTCGAGAATCATTCCTTATTGAGGTGCAGCCACACTAAGTCTCCCAGCTAAAATTGTTTAGCCATCCTACCCTTGGTCTTTTCTTACATTCTTCTAGTTGCTTGGTCGATGTACCGGTTGACTTTATCATAGATATGCTGAAGGGATCATATTGTAGTCGAGACGTTGTGATCCTCTTGCACGGGTATGGGTACAGGGGTATGATTGAGGGGCAACTTGGGATTGAAACCATAGGCCACTTCAAAGAGAGTTTGCTTAGTGGTGTCATGTATTGTCCGGTTGTAAGTGAACTTAACTACGAGTGAACAGACATCCTAATAAGCTAAGTTCTGGCCCACTACAGCTTAGAGTAGTGATCCTAAAGTGTAGTTAACCACTTCTATTTGACTGTCAGTTTGAGGGTAGCAGGAAGTACTAAATAGTAGTTTAGTCCTCATCCGATGCCACAAGGTCCCCCAGAAATGGCTCAAGAACTTCGGATCTCTGTCAAAGACTACGCTTCTCAGCACGCCATATATCTGTACAATCTCCTACAAGAGAAGAGAAGCAATAGTAGAAGCATCATTAGTTTTTTAGCAGAGCATAAAGTGTGCTATTTTGTTGAACCGGTCTAAGACAACCATTATAGAATCTTTGCCTCAGATAGTTCACAGTAGTCTGAGAACAAAGTCTATGCTCAATTCAGTCTACGACTTCGTCGGGATAGGTAAAGGCATTGCTTTCCCTTGCATAGCTTAGCACTTAGCCTTCTTACATATAGTACAGCCTTTAACCACTTGGTGTACATCTCTCTTCATCTTCGGCCAATAGAATCAACCGTTCAATAGCTTATAAGTCTTCCCTTCTCCAAAATGACCAGAGAGTCCTCTATTATGGGCTTCTCTAATCAATAACTTCCTTAGTAAATAAATCGGTACACATAATTTTCCGCCTTGGAACAAGTAGCCATCCTTCACATGATACTCGTCTACTATCCTCCCATTGACACATTGCGAAATTATGGTTCGAAGTGTAGATCCTCAAAGTATTGTTCTTTGATACTTGCAAAGCTAAACAGTCTGGTCTGCAATTCTGATAAAAGCACATATCTCCCCGAAAGAGCATCTGCAACTGCATTACTCTTTCATTGCTTGTACCTTATTACAAAATTAAATCCTTTAAGAAATTCAACCCATCTTGCTTACCGTTTTGACAACTTGGTCTGACTTCGGAGGTACCTTAGCAACTTATGATCAGTATATATGACAAATTATCTCGACAGTAAATAATGTTATCATACTTATAGTGCTCAGATTAGTGCCAAAAGTTTCTTATCATATATAGAGTAGTTCAGTTGCGGTCCTTGGAGCTTGCTACTATAAAAGGCAATTGGTTGGCCTTCCTGCATCAAGACAACGCCTATTCCAATACTTGATGTGTTACACTCCAACTTAAAGATTTTCTCGAAGTTAAGCAAAAATAATACCGTGGTAGAGGTTAATCTTTCTTTTTTATCTCGACAAAGCTCTTCTCTTTCCTTTCTCCCCAATGGAAGTCGATGTTTTTCTTCGTTAGTTCAGTAAGTGGCGTAGCGAGGGTATTGAAATTCCTAATAAATCTTCTATAAAACGAAGTCGGTCCATAGAAACTTCTTACGTCGGCATAAGTAATAGGAGTCGGCCACTCAACAATTGCTTAAATCTTCTCATCATTAACTTGTAAGCCTTCTCCATTGACTACATAGCCCAAGAATACCACTTCCCCCTGGCAAAAGTAACACTTCTTTAGATTATTGAATAGTTTCTTGGCACGGAGAATATCTAAGACTGCTCTGAGATGTTCACAGTGACTCGGCATGTCAGTGCTATAGACTAGGATATCATCAAAGTACACCACAACACACTTCCTTATGAGATGTCTTAGCACATGGTTCATTAGTCTCATGAAAGTGTTCAGGGCATTCAACAAGCTAAAGGGCATGACTATCCATTAGTAAAGTCCATGTCGAGTCTTGACCACAGTTTTCCACTCGTCCCTTGGTTTCAAGTGAATTTGATGGTAGTTAGATTTAAGATCAATCTTGCTAAAAATTTAACTCTACTCAGTTCATCCAACATGTCTTCTAGCCTCAAGATTGAATATCTGTATTTAATCGTAATCATGTTTACAACTCGACTGTCTACATACATCTACTAGGTTTTATCTTTCTTCAGAATTAGAAGCGTTAGCACAGCACAAGGGCTGAGACTTTCTCCAATGTATCCTCTTCCGAGCAACTCATTGACTTAGCATTGGAGCTTAGAAGCTTGTTTAGGATTCATCTGATATGCAGGCTTATTTGGCAATGTGACGCCAAGTATTAGGTCAATGCAGTGCTCTACGCCTCGAGTTGGGGGCAACCCCTTAAGTAACTATTATAGGAATAGGTTGGCATATTCATTTAGTAACTCCTTGATTTCTTATGCTAGCTCACCTATTGTCTGTAACTTATTAACTTCTCTTGGCAGCATCAGATTTAGTGTGATCTTCTGGTCATCCTTCTTAAACATATATGTGTTTCTATAGCCGTCGTGTATAACTTTCCTATCAAACAACTACGGCCTACCTAATAACACATAGGAAGCGCACATAGGTAGTACATTATAGAGAATCTAGTCAGAGTAATTCCT
Source organism: Lumnitzera littorea (assembly GCA_024138015.1). NCBI lineage: Eukaryota > Viridiplantae > Streptophyta > Magnoliopsida > Myrtales > Combretaceae > Lumnitzera > Lumnitzera littorea. The sequence continues at coordinate 96,354,453 of JAMXBB010000006.1, forward strand.
TATAGTGATCAGCAGTGGTATTTGCCAAGTGACATGTAATGCTCCTTTCTCACTCAACTAGTGCAAATTGTACGGCCTTGGATGTACAACAGTTGGCAACTTCAGTTTTGAAACAAGATTGGCTGATGTCACATTAGTACAGCTTCTACTATCCACAATGAAGGCACACACTTAATTATTTATCTTATAGGTGATATGGAACAAATTCTCTATCTACTCCTCCTCTCGCGAGGGTTTTACATTCATAATGCATTGGATATTATAAGTAACTTGTCTAAGTCTTCAACAAAAACGTCCTCCTCAATGTAAGCACTAAAGTTAAGCCAAATGATCGTAGAATTGAACTTAGAACACAAAGTTTAGGACGATCGGTTAAAGAATCCGATCAAACCCAAATTATAAACTATGGATAGAAAAATTAGTAAAAACGACCCCGTAAACTTGAATTTAAGAAAATAAGTAATAAAATAGAGACTATAAAATTTTCAAATTTTAAGTACAGTAATTATTAATTATTGAAAAGGCGAAAAGTATAATTTAATAAATAATAAATTATTAGAAATAGATTATATGTATACTAAAAATTATAGAATGACCTAAATAACAATTAGGCATGTTCACATGTATTTATGTGTAGATAAAAATACACAAAATTTCTTAAATTGTCTAAAAACTTATTAAATAATTAAGGAAAATTACTAATTAATTAAAATAAATCAGAGAAATCAGGAATGAGGTGGATGTGGTCGTGGCAAGTTAGGAAGTGTAGAAAAAAAATTGCCCAATCAAAATTAAGCAACACAAAAACCAAAAACTAAGGGATTTGAATAATGTTTTATCTAATTTAATGTACATTAATTACCATAAAGCTCTATAAATAGAGAAAAAATTTACAGAGCTCCTTTAGACAATTAGAAATTAGAGAAAAATAAAGAGCATCAAAATTCAAGAGAAAAACCAGAGAAAAAAAAAACAGAAAGAAAAACTATGCAGTTAGGGCTAGTGAGCTAAACCCACACACTACCACCACCTGAAACCGAGCTACCACCACTACCCCACTCCAGACCCATCGTCTAGGCCGACCGACACACTTGGACCAGAGTTAGACGGCCAAAAGGCATCGAACCGGGTGAGTCCCTTATCTACTCCGATTTTGTATAATTTCTTAAAATTAGTTATTTTGCCTAGAAAATTATAAAACTTGTTATTCTGAGATTTTATTGTATGTAGATTTAAAGAAAAATAGTAATTAAGTTTAATCACGTCTGAAAATATAGGATTCTTAATAAATTAAGCAAAACTGAGCATGATTAAAACTATAAATAAATAGGCTTAGGAGTGTAGTTTGGAGCTTAAATTTTTTCTATAGAATGCTTAAGTAATATAAAACAGTACTATGAAGTCATTTTTTTAAAATTAATTTTCAAAATTTTTAAGTAAATTTTTAGCCCTAAAATGATGGAAAAATTGGGTAATTTTGGGTTACTTAGGTGATTAAGCTATTAATTACTAATTTAGATAATAATTAGATGTTTAGGAATATTAATCTCTGATGTGGAAACTTAATCCTAGTCTTTGGAGTGTTAAGTGTAATTAATTTAGGAATTAGGTAGTAATTATAGGAAATTAGGAATATGTATAATTGAAAATTTAATAAATATGAAAAATTAGGGTTATTTAGATAATATAATAATCAAAATTAGAATATACTAAATCCGAAACAAAATTTAATTTTAGGTAATTATATAAAAATGTAAGATTTTCTCACATTGGGAATAAATCCGATATCCTAATTAGGATTAGCATATACCGAACAGTTTAGAATACTAAATTAAGACCCAATAGGATATTAGAATACTCAAGTTTAATGTGATTAATTTCACATTAGGATTTAAGTATATTTAAGACTTTAGAATCAAAATTAGAATCTAATTTAGGATCCGAACCCCGAAATAGGATAGAAAGAATCATTAGTACCTAATAGGTATACATGGAAAAAATGAGTTAAATTATAACTTAGAATATGAATCCTTAAGGTATAAGTACTAAAAAGATCTATTTGCATTATATGATACCTATAAACGAATCAGCTTGTAATTAAGTGATCGGGTGATTGAGAAATTCCAACTAAGTTGGGTTATTACTTACTGTATTAAAGTACTATTTTTATGATACTTGGAGACTTAGGATTATATATGGTTGTGATTGTAAGTAGTTTACGCATGTGTTTGATGTATCTGAATTCGTACTAAAATTTGTAATATGATTGATTTTATGTTATAATTGAATTGGTGTAAAATTGTTTGAATACCCTAAATGAAATTTAATCTTATTCGACTCTAATGACCTAAAATGTCATGCATTGCAACCCATTAAGGAATCATTAGGATTCTCTAACCAAATACCGATTCCTTCGAAAGAGATGGCGCAAGATTGCATAATGATCCCTTCTTCATCCTTAGTCGAACTAAGTGACAGGAGAGGAGGTCGCGGCGAGGGTAAAGTCAATGGTTCGAAGGTAGTCGTGGGAGGAGCAATGTCTCCATTACACAAGCCTGGGTTTGGTTGTGAGTTACTGCATAACATGAAAACTCCTCAACCTGGATTAGAGCAGGTGAAATTTCTCTGATTTCACAACGGACCGGATTGTGTTGTGCGATGACACTTGATTGTTGCATTGCATGAAAATAATTGTTTGATAATCTTGTTTGTGTTTGTATACATTCGTGAGTCTCCAATTCAACTTACTGAGCTGTAATTGCTTATACCCTTATAGATCCTTTTGTAAGTCCTGATTTCTAAATATTTCAAGTATTATGCCGCCTTACAATTATCCAGAGATTAGTTCTTTTGAAGCCAGGGGTGTGAGGATCAATTTACTTAGTAGTGAATGTGTAGCTAGAGTGTCCTTTATAGGTTGAAGGATGAAAGACTGATAGTTGTTATGTAAATTAGCGAACCGTTATGTTTATGTAAAGTTTCCTAGTAAGTTATGTGGACTTTATATATAATTATGTATGTTTATTAAAAATTTGTGATTTTACTATAATTGTAGTTAAACGTTTAATTGGATTGTTTACTTCAAAGCGAGAAGTCATCGACGCCTTGTATAAATCATGTCTATAATAAGTACTGTAAGGCCAGTTACTATCATAGAATGGTTTATACGGCAGGACTATTGCGACTCTGTGACTTCAGGCCATAACACTCAATCAGCTCTTTCACGACATTTTCTTTCTTAATAGGGGCCTCTTCCTCCTCGGGTTCTTCATCTATGCTGTTTACTTTTAGCTTTGGGATGTCTCCCTTGATGACCATTGTCCTATGATTCAGGTATTGAGCAACTACATGTATGAACCCTTGACACTTGAAGTACTTTATTTAGCTCGTCTTCTTGCTAAACCCTTGCCCCTTCTCATAAGTTCGGCTTGGCACTTCGCTATCTGGTCAACCTTTTTGCTTGGTTCAGACATTAATCTTTCTGTTTAACTCTATACTCGACTAAGCTTAGCGACTTGCCTGTCCAAGCCACCTAATCGGCACTTGGCCGTTAGTCGGCTCCTCTTTTGCCTTTTCATTCGTTGGGTAATCCTAACAGTTTCATCTATTATGTCAAATTGTTGGAGCTCCACAATGTCTCGAATGTCTCCTCTCAACCTAGTAATGGATCTTGAGATTGTTCGAGTTGGTGGTTCCTCCACTTCGCAATGTATCATAAGCATTTGAAATTCTTAAACATACTTGTCAACAGTTCGGCCTTCTTGTCTTAGCTCCTGAAGCCGAGTGAAAGTATCTTGAAGATAGGTTTTCGACATGAATCTGTTTCTGAGTATTCTCTTCATCTCCAACCAAGTATTAATCTCTCGGTATCCCTCTCATCTCCTCATGGCCTGAAAATTCTTTCATCACACGGGGCATATCCGAAGAACTCAATAACAGTAGTTCTCACCTTCTCATAATCTTCGTATTGATAGTAATCAAACACACGCTCCACCTTCTCTTCTCACTCCAGGTACTCATCAGCATTCCCAGATCTATTGAAACTCGAAATTCGAAGCTTCACACGGTTGGATGATCTAGGGACTCGTACACGCTCTTCTTTAAAATACTTTTCTTCTTCCTCATCTCCTATGCTTGCAAAATCAATCCTTCTCCTCACTTGTCCGCCTACTCCTTCACCTCGAACGAGTTGAGTTGGGTTCTGACCTCTAATAGGTTGAGCAACTTGTGGAGTGTTTTGCGCAGCCTCAATGGGTTAGCAAGACAACGCATGTATAACTCGGGTTAAATCCACCAAGAGGTTAGCTATCTCATTAAGTCTCTCACCAATGCTTTTAGGACTTCCTTGGAACTATCATCTATGGTGGATAACTTTATTATCATCGCCAATACCAACATTCATACTCGGGTTAGTAATTTTTTTCTCATAGATTCAAAGCTCAAACAAACACTTCAAGAAATTAACAATTAACAACATAACACTCAAATGACTACAATAACTTGCTTATGCTGAACACACGCACAATAGAGTATAACAAAACTTCGAAAACACACGTCAACTTGAATAAAACCTCCGCTTTGATACTGAGATGTTGCAAACCGTGACCAAGAATAGACAAGGTCGGTTGTTAGATGGGTCCAGCTTGCAAACAACTCAAAAGAACTAATGGAAGAAAGTGCATAAGGAATGAATGATGAATAAAAAGTAAGCAAAACTCACAAATAGTTCTAGAGGATATGACGTACCAATGGAACTTTTGAAAACTCACGGCACAATTCGATATGATGCATGAATTGGTCCAGTGAAGTTATTCACCACCTGGCCTTGCTCAAGACTTAGAAAAAGAGTGATGCTGAGAGTAAATAGTGTGTTTATGCAAGGAAAAAAATACTCAATTGTATTAAAGCTAATATGATTCCCATAGCTACATGTATAAAGGTATTTATACCCATAAGTTATGGTAACTAGCTTAAAAAGGAAAAGACAAAAAGGGCATTTTTTAAGAAAGTAATGGACAGGATACAAAAAAGTAAAAGATGAATATATAAGAAAAACAATCATTAGTGCAACGGATTCTACATATGATACTAGCGATGCCACATTGGTGAGGTTGTTAGAAGATGCGGACAAAAAGTATAGACGGTTGGCTTGTCCGAGTATGAGTGGTTTAGTCAATTTAGAGTATCTCTTTCTTTGTTTCCTGATAAGGAAGATGCCGAGTAATTGGTTGGGCGTGAGTGAGTAATCTTCAATTCGATATACAGTAGAAAGATGGGCAGTCATATCGCTCGGCAACGAAATACTCGGCTTCGGCAAAGGTCGGTTGGAACAGAAGGATTTGTTGTGTCAGTCCCTTTAATCCTTAGGCTCGACTGCGAGTTAGAGGTTTAGTAGCTTAATTCTCATCATTAGGCATAGCTAAATCTAAAATGAGCATGTATTTTGATACCCATCATATAGTGTCTTCCTATTAAATTGTCATCGCTTTCCTAAAATAACATGTATCATGCTCATATAAACAATCTCATATAACACTTCATCCACATACTTCTTAATAGCAAGTGGCACTCTTACTTACTTGTACACATGTGCTACTTATGCTTTAATGTGTTTGGAGTTTTCAACAAAATAATAATAATGATATTCTCAATGTCATCTTTTACTTCCCCTTTTTCCTCTTCACTCACCACTCTAAGTTTAGACAAACGACCTCTTATGGATACAACATATGGTTTAGAAATTAAGAAACATAATATCTATATCCTAAGCATTTAAAACACTATACTTTACTAAATTTTTTCTTCATTCAACACTTTTCTTCAAACTCTTTTACTAGGCTAAATAGACACTTTTGTTGGCTATCACTTTCATATCTAAACTTTGGCTCCTTTTTTCCTTCATAGCCTCTAACACTACTTCTTATATCACCCTTATTTTCATCACCACCTATAACTCTCCAGGAGACTTGAGAGTATTTGACTTAGAAGTAGAAGATGATGGTCTAAACTGACTTTGTTGATGATGCCTCTCAACTTTAGTTGCCAATATATCACATCATCAAGTGTCATATAAAATTTGGGCTCCATAAAATTCCTAATTTCATATTTTAACCCTATCATAAATTTAGCAATTGTTTGATCCATTATTTTGTTTAAGTTACATTGCATCATGAATATTTTAAACTCCTTTACATAATTATCAACCCTCAAACTGCCTTATTATAGTGCTTACAACTTTAAAAATGTTTCTTGAAGATAATATGGAGGTATAGAATGCATTTTCAACAATCTCTTCATTTTTCTTTGAGTTATGATTTTATCTTCCCTAGCCTTCCTACATTAAGATTTCAAAGTTTCCAATCACATAGCTACAAACCCAATAAACTTAAGAGAAGTTAATTTTACTTTAGTTCTCTCATCATGTTGACAACATTTAAACTCTAATTCCATCATTTGTCTTTACTCCACATAATCATTTGATAAACTATTTCCTTTAAAAGTTCTTATTGTTTCAACCCTCGACATAGGATTCTGGCTACTAACTACATGTTCATTCGCTAACTTACTTCCCTCCTTTATCGCATCATCATCATGATTACTTGCATGTAGTTGATAATTTTTCCTCAAATTCATGTATTAACTATATTTCCTCTCACATTTAACACTTATGTTTGAAAAATCAACACCATTTCTACCAAAACTATCATTTGTTCTTCTAAGGCAAAGCCATTACTTGCATCTCTTTTACAATTATCTCTTTCCTAACATCTATCACCTATTATTCCATATATGCTTTCACTTTCTTATGAATATACACAAATGCTACTTCAACTCAAGTAATGTACAAACACAACTCTAATATAGTACAATCTTAACTAGTCAATTGGATATTCCTTCAATGCAACCAACAACTCCACAACAACTATAATACTTGTAAACAACCATTAATGGTAGTGAAGTCAACAACTTTCCAACTTTACTAACTAAACCTCAATGAATAAAGCGAAAGGATTTGATGTTTCCTTAAGCATATCATCTCTAAAGCTTTTATATAAAATTTATGGTGCAATATTGGGTGAGAAGTTCAAGTCCAAATTACAATAGAATTGTGCAAATTGGAGGAGCAAGTTAAGTTAAAATAAATAGGGAAAAAGAAACATTTTTACGTTGGCTAAATGTGGGTTTGAGTTGGTTTTATAGGTATACAAAATTAAGAGTGGCTTTATAAATTTAATGGGGTTTAGTGGGAAAGCAAAATTTTGCACTCTAGATAACCGATAAATTAAGAGCTGTTCTTTTTATTCTCTAACATGGAAAAAATGGAAACAAAAAGATAAAAAGTAGTTAGAGAAATATGTAAGTGCAAGAGAGTGAAATGACTAAAAATAGAAAAAATAGAGAACTATTAAAAAAAATTGAAAAATAACATAGTGTAAATGTAGAGTTGAATAAATTGATACTCACTTAATATAATAGTATATTATAGATACCGATCGATCAACTTGAAAAAAAATTCTAATTTAGAGTATATAATGGGATAAAGGTAACAAAAGTGCTTATACTTTTAACATTTGACAATTTAGTATCTAAACTTTCATTTTTTATGATTTAGTACTTTTTTCTTCAATTTGGTTTTAATTTAGTGTTTTGATTAACAGTAAAATTAATTATCATTACAATTTTTTCTATTTTAGCGTCTATACTTTAGTTATAATTGCAATCTAGTGTCTGTACTTTTGTTTAAATGCATTTTAGCGTTTGTTCATTTGTTAATTTATTCTAAATTAATTTTTGATTTTTTATAGTTGATATCTTATTTTAAAATTAAAGAAATTTATTTATATTCAATAATTTCTACCATGCATAACTTTTATATATGATATTAAATTTTAGCATATATTATATTTTTGGAGTCTTCATAACTACTTTTATTTAAAAATAAGATTTAATATGTGTTATAGATATAACAATCAAGTATAATTTTAGAATGATTATAAATTGTAAATCAAGTGGCCAAAAACATTGGTATTAAGACTTACTAAACAATGTAACTTTATATTGTAATATTTTGTTATATATGCGGTGGTATCCTTATAATAATTTTTATCATTTTGTGAACTTATAACTTACAAATTAAATATTGTATAGCCGCAACTATATAATCATTGGAAAGCTCATGTTATAAGCTACTTAAAACTATTTTAATCTAAAGTTATACAGATGAAAATCATTTACATTCTAGATATACTTGTCTAAATATTTATATTTTAGAAATAATGAATTGTTACGAGGAAAAAATAAAATGACTAAAGGAAAATTTTGTAATTCCTTTGAACTTTTCATTTATAATCTTTTATTTTCATTGTTCTTATGTTTTTTGTATTTTTTTGTATTTTTTGTAATAGTAGTTTACATAGGTCATAGATGTTTTCTAAATTATGTGATTTCCAATGCATTACAATCAGCTTTACTTTTCCATGCATTACAATTGAACTTACTTTTATAAATTTATTTATTTTTATTTTAAATGACTTTTATATGTTGCAAACATGTTTCTTTGAATTTTGTAATGATTATAATCTTAAAAATCACATTAATTTTCAAGAAATACAAAAAAAAAAAAAAACAAATGACTTAAACAAAGTTATTTGAGAAAAAGGAAAAGTTTTTAAATGTATAATTTCAAGTTAAATTAACAACTTTTAACTAGTCTATAATATAAATTTTTCAATTAACAAGGTTATAGTAATACAATGCATGTTTACGGGTCATGGAATTGAACATTTCAAAGGTTATTATCAAAAGAGCGTAGGAGATATAGCAAAATATTATACTGTATGGATATATATTGTTTGAAGAGTAAAAAAATTTACATTTCAAGGTTAGATGACAAGTAGTTTACATGTTATGATCATTTTAAATGTTATTTGGTTCATCTAATTTTAGAAGACTTGTATTTGATCTTATTTTTAAATAAAAATATGTCATAGTAGCTTTCAAATAATATAAAGTTTGTAAAAATACAATATTGCAAGCAAAAGTTATGTATAGTTGAAATTTTCGGCACAAAATTAATTACTTTTTGTTTTCAAAATAATTTATTAATTAAGAAAAATTAAAAATTATTTTCTTACAAATTGATATATGATCAAATACTAAAATATATCAAAATTTAAATACAAACACTAAAATATCTTCAAAACTAAAATATAAACACTAAAATATAAAAACAAAAGGTAATTGCCTTAATTTTTCATTAAGGGAAACACTACATTGAAGAATGGAGCATTAAATTATAAAAAATAAAAATTCAAAGACTAAATTGTCAAAATCTAATGGTATAGGCACTTTTTGTGTCTTTGTCTCGAATATAACATACGGTATTACTTACTAGGTTTCTACGAAACGAGACAATAAGCTTTTTTAATTAATATGTGGGTTTGACATTATTTTTCTTTTCTCAATTTTAGTAGAGAAAAGGTAGAATAAAAATACATAATTATCATTAATTTTTTATTTAGGTATCTAAACACAATCGATAGTATTATATTGTGGACTTAATAATAATCAATTTCGAATATAGACACAAACATTGCATATATATATAAATGATAACTAGTGTCAATAATCACTTTTTTTAATCGTCCAATAATAATTATTAAATCATCCTAATAAACGAAGAAATCAAATCTCTCTCTATATTTACGGCAAAAATCTCCTCCATTTAAAACATTCCAAGAAAACCAGTCCGCGGCTAACTCGCCCTCTCTCTCTCTCTCTCTCTCTCTCTGTATCTCCCCCTCTCACTTTCTCTCTTCCACTCTCACTCTCTCACTCTTGCCCATAACCATTTTTCTCTCTCTGTGTCCTAATCTAAAACAAACTGCAAATACACTCTTTGAGCTCTTACTTAATCGGTAATCACTTCAAAGAAAACCCTAACACACTCTTTCACATTTCACTTCGCAACCACCATTTACGTGCAAACCCTAACTACAACCCTCAGATCTGTCATGGACACAAGTATCGGACCTATATGTGACTAGTTTACCGCAAAATGCCAAACTCCAACCCGAAACCACGTCCTCGACCCGGACCATGGCCTCCGGCACCGGAGTCATCCGCAATGGCGCCTTCTTCCTGGGCCAAAAAGACTGGATTCCGTCCCAAATTCTCCGGCGAGACCACCGCTAGTGATTCCGGCCAACTTTCCCTTCCGGGGAGGCAACGCGATGCCAATTTGAATTCCAATCCTGCTCAGACTCCGAACCTGAATGCGCAGCCCGACCTCGAAGCTGGCCGGGCTCGGCCTCAAGCTCAGCTGGTGGCGGAGCCTGTAGTGAATGGACAGGCGCAGGGGGAGAAAGTGCCGCCTACTGCTGCAGCACCGGCGGGGAAGGAGAAGGAGAAGGAGAGGGAAGCGGGGAAGGATCAGCCAGTGAAGCGGCGGAGGGATTCAGACGTTGGCACGGTCAAAGGGTCAAGTCCTGGGACGAATAGAAGAGCCTTGGCGGCAACGAATGAGGCGGCCCGCAGGCCGGCAAGGAATGAAGAAGTTGTGGAGGTTTTGCCACATACGGTGGAGGATGATGGATTCGTGGGGAGGCATTCTCATATGAAGTACGAGCTTAGGGATGCACCGGGGCTCGGTATGTGAAATTTCATTAATTTATAACGTTATGCTGATTTTTTAATGTAATTTACATTTGTTTAGTTTAGTTTTAATGTAATTTGCATTCGTTTAGGTTAGCTTCTATGTAACTATTATTATAATGGATTAAATTACTGTATAAAATCGATGATGTCATTAGGAGTTTTGTTGTTGTCGACTTGTTGTAATGCTCTAAGCATGTGTCATTTTAGTCAATAATTATAGGTAAATATGAATGAATACCGAGTAATGCGGTGATTTCGACCCAAGTGCTTATAGGATAAATTATGAATCACTAAGTTAAAAAAGAAGTGATCTTCAGAGTTTTTTTTTTTTCTTTTTTTAAGTAAGTGATTTCTAGGTTGATTGATTTATGGAGCTGGCAATGTGTGTTATTTATTTGATTTTACGCCAATTTCGTGCGGGTGCTTAAAATTTATAGAATTAATTAAATATCGCAAAATCCTTACCCCAATAAATTAAATATCGCAAGAATTAATTTATTTTATAACTGTGTCTTATTTGGCTAAGCATGTCCCCTATTTTTTATTTTTTCGGATGAGTCTTAATTTTTATTTATTTATTTATTTTTGGGATTAGTGCCTAGTTTAGATTATGTCTCCATAACTGTCTTCCGTAAATCTCGTGATGAGCTGTGATCCAACAGAACAGTTCTTTTTGTATGAAATTCATCAAATAAAGGAGAGACCCTTCAGCTATGGATTTTTCTTGACTTTGATCAGTGGTCCAATTTCTTCTTAGTGCCTGTCTGCTTCATGCTCCGTATAATGGATTACGTAAGTAATTGCTACATTGGATGAAAATTAAAAAACTTTCACTTCTCTTCTGATCTAAATCTTCATTCTATTTTAGACTGTATCAAGTATTTGAAGTATGGAACAAAAGCTCCAATTCTACTTTAAAAAAGCAGTTCCTATAAAAACTTTTTGGAAGTAGGTTTTTTTTTACCGATGGTTAATTCCCAACAATGGGGCAGGTGGAATCTGTAGCTTTTTCTTTCCTGTAACTCATTAATAGTATAAATAGTGAGAAAGAATTTATGTAGGGGCTTCCTGAATAACATGACTGGAAAGATTTGCATAGCAAACCTGCAAATATAGTAAGCACTAGAGTTTACAAAAGCAATACTCCAGGGGAAAGAAACTAGGGAAATCAAACACTAGGTAGGAGCACAAATTTGAATTAGGGGAGAATCCTTCTTACTAGAGTAGATGAATGCTGGCGCGCATTTCCAAGACTGGTAGCAAGCCTTGCCTGCTAGATATGGTAGACTTTCGTTGCAAGAGCTGCCTCGCCAAGAGAAGGCACTGCAGATCAGGAAGCTGAGGCAACACAAACTATTAGAGATCTCCTGCCGGACTTTTGACAACAATGCACACTCGGGGAAGAGGTGGGCGTGGTCTTCATCAACCATTCCAATAGCATCTTGAGTGCTGGATGAAACTCCATAGGAGAAACTTGTTTACAGTACAGAGTTTCCAATTCTAGAAAAGTCAGAGGATGAAAGCATGCTTAAATAGACTTGTGAGATGGAGATCTCTGCATCTCCCAAGAACAAAGGATTTATTGAATAATAGAATTGATATTCGGGAGAAAATTATTGGATCTTTCTAGCTTTTGTATTGAAAAAAAATTGTTAATCATCCCTTGTCCAGAATCAGCATGCCCTTTTGATGGTTATAAAACCTTATTTTAATAGATAATGGGGGTTTTCTTAGTTTGTGTCATTTAGTGGCTGCACTGGCTGTGCGGTAGAATTTGGATAATAGTCCTGTACTGATTGTTTTGATCTATAATGTTGGTTCAGTAGCAAAGGTTGAATTGTTTTCTTTGACTTATGACTAATTGCTTTCCATCTTTCTAAACTTTCAGTACCGATTGGTTTCTATGGCTTCCAGCATTTCCTTTCAATGTCGGGTTCATTGGTTCTTATTCCACTTGTCATAGTTCCGGCCATGGGTGGATCTCAAGTGAGTACATCCAAATCCTTTTTTGTTTTTTTCCTTTCAACTAAAGAAAGTTATATGTTTGCTGAATACACTATATGTGACTGGACTGAGATTGTAGGAAGACACTGCAGCTGTGGTTTCAACAGTGCTCTTTATGTCTGGAGTGACCACATTATTGCATACATTTTTTGGTTCAAGGTTGCCCTTAATCCAAGGTCCATCTTTTGTTTACCTAGCACCTGCTCTCGCCATCATCAACTCACCTGAATTCCATGGTCTAAGTGGAAATGTGAGCTAATCAGCTACTTATTGCAGCTTTAATAATGATTATTTTGCTTTGCATATCTCAAGCAGCATGTTGACAATAGTTTGTTTTCCCTTCTTGAACATAATCTTCACCCTGTCACTTGCTTGTTACAACAGCTATTGTTGCACCATTGGTTCCATGACTGATCCATATGCACATTTTATTTGCTTTTTTCTGTTGCAAAACAACCTAAAGAATGACTGGTATAGGAGCAGTATTCGGTAACCCTGTGAATAATCCAAGATGAGGTAGTCATCATCTTGTTCAGAATGCAGAAAGTGGAATGAAAAATGAAAAGGCTATGGTCTCTTTTCTCTATATGTCATGTTACGGGGCATGGGGAAAAGTGGATTGCCTGCCTATGCTCCTAGGAGCCCTATCACTGTATTAAGAAGCATTGCTAGCCAATTGCCGTTCTTATCTATTTAATTTTTTATAAGTGATGATATTCCCTTGTTCTAGTTTGTTTGGAATTAGGCATGTCTCCTTTTGGGTATATGAAAATGTTTGATTATCATTCTAGGAATGATGACAAAAGTGAGGTATATAACTTGTTTACAGTGTAATAAAACTTGTAAATGAGAAGTATTGGTGACAATGTGGCTATTTAGCAACTCCACAAGCTATTGTAATGGGAAACTTTAGCTGTCATCATCATCTAGCTGCGCTATGTACAAATGGCATAGTTTCCTTTTTTAAAGCCTGAAAGTTTGATAAGGTTCACCATAGTTCAACTCTCGATATCTGCATGAAATATAAAAGATCAAAACCATAGGGTTAACAGTTTTCTTTTTCTTATAATACCTTTTATATTTTGTGAAGAATACCATTAATCCCTTATATGTTGTTTTTACTGCAGAATTTCAAGCACATTATGAAAGAGCTGCAAGGTGCAGTGATTATTGCTTCAGCTTTTCAAGTAATACTTGGATACAGTGGACTTATGTCACTATTTTTGAGGTAGCCAGGAGCCATTTATTCTGCACTCTGGAATATATTGCTTTGCCTATTCATGATTGTGTTGTTATTGAGAATGGACTTTGACCGATTATGCATAACCCAAAGTGAAAATTATAGCCATCTGAACTTTTATGAGAATGCAGTCTAATGTAGTTAATTCCTTCACTTGTAGTTCTAGGTTATCTTCTCCACAATGTACTTCAATGTAGCTATTATTTAGATCCTTGAATGAAGAGCATTTGCAGGATGCTTCATATTGCCTATTAGTATTGCTTTTAGAAAATGTTACAAATCAGAGATACCTTCATACCTCAACCTCTGTGGTTAATTGAACTGTATTTTTTAGTGCAAGAATTATATAAAATCAACCTTTTCATCATGGCATGCGATCAAGGGATTTATTTCTGAATTTGTAGGTTATTGGCAGAAAAGAAACATGAATCTTTTTACCTAAATAAAAATGAAAACTTAGGTTGGGATCTGTCTACTGACAATTTGCCAAAATGGAAGTTAAATTGCTAGAGTTCTTGATTTTGACATGAAATTGAGGCTTAGTGGTTCAACCTTTCAATGGTAAGTAGCGATGTTATATTTTCAAATGGTTTAGGTGAAATGGAGGATTTGGCTCAATGATGATATGCTAAGTGGCAGTGTCGTTAAATGGCATCTTTATGGAATGGGAATGCTCTTTGCAAATATATGATTCAGATTTGGTTAAACCATCAGAATATGTAATTAGGTTGTCGCTTGTACAGATATACTTGTTATAATAGCATGGAGAGAGAGAGAGAGAGAGAGAGAGAGAGAGAGAGAGAGAAGAGACCCACAAAGAGAGAACCCTTGGCATAGATGTTACAGCTATCAAGTTGATCAGAGGGTTGCACAAAATGTAGTTGTTCTATATTTTGGTTGGTTCATAGTTTGATTCAAAGAGGTTTTGAAACAATTCATGGTTGAACTGAACAATATTAACCTGTGCTGTACTGCTTCTTACTTAAAAAATAAACGCCAATGAATAGGCCCAACTCAGTACACCTGATTGTCGAAAAGAAGAAAAAAGCAACTCAGCCCTAATCTTAAGACATTGACTTCTAGTCCTCAATGCCTCCACTCCTTCATTTCACTCGTCAACCTTCATATTAGATTAGACTCTCACTCTCAATTCATGCGTTCACTGAGTTTACTGATCTCTTATCACAATGTCAATTTCTCCTAGTCTCACAGTCTTACTCTTGTCTTTTAGTCTCTCCTTAATCCCTAGATTGGCATACCCGAGTGTTCTATAAGTGGATAGTCCTTTTTTGCTCTCAACTTGCTTATCATGTAATGTGCATAATCTAGTAGTAAATTTAATAGATATGAGTAAAGTAGCCAGTTGAGCATGTTTAAAGGAAATTATTATGCATAATTTTTTGTTTTATTAATATACATATGTGTGGTCATTGTCCAGTTGTAAATTTTTTTTTACTTGAAATTTTGCATTGAATTGTATGAGTAAAAATTTATAGTAATAGATGTATGTTTTAAATAGTCAAATGTGATCATAATAACTACATACTTTTTAAGTAGTTGTAATTGAAGTGAACCAAACCTGACTTTGAAATGGTTTGGTTTAGTATCATGAACCATTAAAGGTGGTTTAGTTCAATAGGCATTTGAACCTAATCATTTTAAATGCGGTTTGGTTCATTTCAGTCCTTCAACCGAACCGAACCGAACCGAACCATGAACAACCTAGTTGATGCTGACTGATTCTTTGGCTTGAAAGAAATGGAGTGAGATATATAGGTGATTTCCTAGGAGTTGTGGCATCATCAGCTTGTATTTGTCAAAGAAGTCCTGAAGAAGATATGAAGTGGAAGAAATGGAAAGTGCTTGGGGGGTTTTTCTACCTTATCAAGCTGATAGAAACAAGCTGGCAAATATTAAATGAGGATGCTACATACAATGGAAACTCTTTATAAGTCCATTCTTTCTCTCCTAGTTAGCTGTTCCTTCCCTATTTACCCTTCCCAAAGATGTTGATGGATGTTGGTAACGTAGTAGCACATTAGGTGGTACTTCTTTTAAGGTCTTTTTTTTTTTTGGCTTTTTTTTTTCTCCTTCTTTAGTTTGGTATCAGTTCATGTGCAGAATATTTCCCATTTGTTTCATCCCCTTTTTTCTTTGATTTTCTTTTGGGAAGTTTATCTTTTTGTTTGTTTCATTATCCATATCATAAAATTTTATCCTAAGAAATTCCAATATCTTTGTATTATTACTCTTTCTTAGTTATTTGGTCTGATTTTTTTATCATGTGTATCCTATCACCTGATCCTTGTGAATGTTCTATTAGCAAATAGCAACTGTACCTGTTGCTAGGCATAAATTGATGGCTTTAATAGCTTCATTACATATAATGCTTGGTTATCTTACATGAACCTCGTTCATGTATATCTTTCAGGCTAATCAATCCAGTGGTTGTGTCCCCAACCATTGCTGCTGTTGGTCTTTCTTTTTATAGTTATGGTTTTCCTTTGGTTGGGACCTGCCTTGAAATTGGTGTACTTCAGATACTGCTCGTTATAGTTTTTTCACTTGTAAGTTCACTGTCCCCCTTCCTTGGAAGCATCAACTTTCTTTTTCTGTTTCCTCTTTTCTTCTATGTTTCCAAATTTTTTGTTAGGATGCTGTACCCTGCAGCAAGCTTTCAGTATCTCATTAAATTTCACTCTCCTATTGGATTGTCTGTAATACTGTCTTTGTTGTGGCAGTATCTTCGTAAGATATCAGTTTTGGGGCATCGAGTTTTTCTCATCTATGCAGTAAGTTATCCTCTTTTTTTTTCTTCCCAGAAATACCCTTTTTCCTCAAGTATATGTGGTTCTGGTTTGCAGAATTATTTGATTGAATTCATAATTTTAAATTCAATTGATAATCATACAGTGACTCCCTTTGGCTTCCTTGTAATTTTCAGGTTCCATTGGGTCTTGCTATCTCTTGGGCTGTTGCTTTCCTGCTGACTGAAGCTAATGTTTATACCTATAAGGGTTGTGATGTTCATATTCCAACCTCAAACATAATCTCTGATCATTGCAGGAAACATATTTCCAGGATGAAATATTGCAGGGTCAACACCTCACAAGCTTTAAAATCTTCTCCCTGGTTTAGATTTCCTTATCCATTACAATGGGGAACTCCAGTTTTTCACTGGAAAATGGCTATTGTTATGTGTGTTGTATCAATAATCTCATCCATTGATTCGGTAAGTGATCTATATTACACCCTTACCTAACAGAGTTTTCTGTATTATGTGGCTTAACCAAGTGATTATTTTGTTATGTTACTTCTTTTTGGGTCTTTTCTTCTACACTGCACTATTTGTAGACTTCTCTACATGGAAACTTTGGTTATGTTGGTTGTTGATCCACATATACTATCTCGTGAAATTATAAGGATGAAACTATGAAATAAATAGGTAGGCTTAGCTATACCTATTTCTACCAACATTATCCATTTAGTTTGCCATACCTAGGATATTATTTAAAATTTGCACCAGCGTTTATGTCTGTCACTGATATAATATTAGAAACCCTGGTGTGTACATAAACTCGTAGGTGTAATAAGCTGACTGGAAGATGTTGATACAAATTGGTGCACCCAGGCTTATCTATCTTGATGGGTGGAAAGATCCCTAGGGGGTTCATTTCTCTATTGAATCTGAAGAAACCCTTTCTCTCATTTGGTTACTCTCTAAGAACATCTTTTTGAAAATAATTTATATGTGATGATCCATCTTCTTCTTTTGATCATCAGCAAGCATTTCTTTTGTTTTATAGCTTTGTTGTACAATATTTAGCCCAAGTAGGACATTTAATTGGACAATAAATTGTCAGATAACATCAAGATGGGGAATGAGGATGTATTTGGGTTTACAGAGAGAAAGGAACCTTTTTCTCTAGCTCTTTGCTGGATAGGAAGCATATAAATTTCAGTATTACGTTAGAGGAGAAGTTTGAATGAGCTTGTTATTAAGTTTGGAAAATGCTGAAAAATTGGAGGAGGCTTTGAGCACATTTGAACTATTACCATTGAAGGACAAGAATAGGATTTACTCTTCATAAGAAAGATTTAGAGTAAGTCATACAATCCAAAAGGTCAAATAAACTTTTCTCATAAGCATAGTTGCAAAGGTGCTTATTGTAAGTCTGAAGATAGCGATGGAGAGCCTTGTGTGCAAAACCTAAATGCTTTTGTGAATGTTGGGATAACTTTAGATGCATCATTACCTTTGAAGTTGCTATGCTTTAAATGTGAACTGAAACACAGTTTATCTGTAAACTTCACAAGAAGTTATGACGATTCATGCATGTTGATTAATATATAAATGCAAATGGCTGTAATAAACTGTTAGAAATTGAATATAATTAATGATGGTATTTGTATAGTTGGTACAATAATAGCATAGTAATTAAGGAGTCTAATGCGGTGTTCCCATGAAGTCCATAAATAGAAGTGTAGTAGTATCGATAGAGGTAAGTAGTAGTAAGAGAGTATATATAGTTATTTTTCTCTAGTAGAGTATGTATAAGAAGCTCTAAGTTCTGTGTCTAGCGGCATTTTGCCTAGAACAGTGTGTCTTAGCGCTGTGTGTCTAGCAGCATTTTGCTTAGCTCTAGTAGAGTGTGTCTTAGCCCTAATTCTATCAAATTAGGGTTTATAATCTCGAGGAAAAGGACAGTTTGTTGTGGGCAAACTATTTTTTAAAATATGTTTCTGGTAAAAGTAATTTGGGAAATACTGTTGCAAAATTGTAATGTCTAGATGCGATTTTGCTTTGGCCATTTTCCCATCGTTTGTGGATGAGAATTTCAAAGAAATCATATGTGAGAATTGCAATTTGTAAATTGCAGATGTAAGCTGTGATTTCAGTTGAAATCACATTCTCCTGTGTGCAAATTATAAATAGCAGGAATGCGCAGGGTCTACATGTGATTTACGTACAGCAACTTCCTGCAGCAAATGTGTTCATGGGTGTGTTGTAAACCATGGTTTAATAGGGACCCACATGTCCAGAGTGCGTTGGTTTATATGTACGCTGAGTTGAGTTTTTGCCACAAGTGTTTGATGTCTGAACCAGTTGTTTTGTGTCAGACAGCAATGTTTAAGTGCTTGTGCAAAATGTAGGGATTTTGTAAAAATACTATTCATGTGAAAAATCAGATGTCTAACATGGGATTTTTTTATATATTGCATAGCTCATGTGCAATTTCTTTGTAAACTTACTCCTCATCTCGGTGGAGAAATGACCCAAAATCACAGCTTATGGTATTTTGCAAGTCATTTTCACCTGAACCCTATTTTATAAAATAGTTTGTCCACAAGGACAAACTGACCTTTTTCTCTTGTAATCTGTTATCACCCCTTTTGTTCTCCACGTAATTTAGTTGCAGCAAGGTTGTTTGTAATATTTTATTTTGTTTTTGTGTCTTTTTATTTGGATATGTGTCTTTTGTGCGAGTGCTGTAGTGGGTAGTTTGTGGGAAGTGTAGTATTGTGTAGTCTGTAAATTGTTGTTGCAGTTTAGTGGGCTGCTAAGTGCAGCAGTGGACGTGTCCTGTAGGAGTAGGGGCTGATTTAGTGGGTTGCTGTTATGTAACTACCTATTTGTGTGTTTGTGTATAAATGGAGCTTTGGCTTATTTAATGGAGGTAGGTCAGATTTTATTAAAAAAAATATATATATATATTGGTTTAACTGGAGATCATCTGGTTCTCTCCAATGTGCCTAGAACTGATTGTTCATTATAATAAAACACGGGAGGAAAATTCCTAAGCCTATTCTCGACTGTGATATTATTGTTAATAGGCCTAACACAAGATTCCAAGGGCAATCTTGTAACAAATTGGTGTCTAAGCTAAAGATGTTGGAAGAAATCAAGCAACTACAGCAGCAGTTCCAAGACTTCATGGCTATATATAAGTGTGATCAGGAACAATTGGAGACCATGTCCTAACAATGGACCAATTTATCCAAAGAAGTCTTGGCCAATAGGGGAAAAGTCAAATTTACTGATGAAGTTACTGATGAAGGAGGAAACACGGAGCAGGCTTTGGCTTGTGGTGGCATAATTGAGAAAGGTATCGTGTTATCCAAGTTGGCACGACTAGATTTTCCAAAATATGATGAATCAATGGATCCTATTGGGTGGCTTAACGGATGTGATCGCTTTTTCAAGCACCATAAAACATTGGATGAAGAGAAATTGAGGATCTCCGCTAACCACGTGGAAGGAGATGGCCAGTTATGTTTCTTGAAGTTGGAATGTGATAGACTAGTTATCAGTTGGGAAGAGTTTAAGGTCCTTTGTAACGAGCGGGGCGGACCTCCTGTATGCACCAATCCATTAGGGGAGTTGGCAAAGCTGAAACAAGGAGGGTCAGTGCCCTTGAACTCACTCATTAACACTAGAGCAAGAGGTGGTGTTGTTCTTGAGTGGGTTGAAGGAGTATATTGTGGTGGATGTGAGATCCAAAAGCCCAAAGACCTAACACAAGCGGTAAGCTTAGCTAGATTATTTGAAAGGAGAAGTTTAGCAATGACGGAAGAGGCTTTAGGCAGCCAAAGCAATTGAGTGCCTTATATGAAGAGGCTAACTTGTGCAGGATTGGTGGATAGAAGAGCGAAAGGAATATGTTTTAATTGTGATGAACCACTCATACTGACACAATTGCAAAAAGCTATTCTAGCTAGAATCCGTTGAGGAACAAGAGAGAGAGCACATTGAAGCTGAAATTCAAGGGAAGAGGAGGTTGAAGGAATACTAGTTTTTTGCATGTGAGGACACGTGTGATTTCAAGAGGGGGAGTAAATGTTATCACCCCTTCTATTCTAGTAGTAGGGTGGTTTGTAATATTTCATTATGCAAGTGTTGTAGTGGGTAATTTGTAAATTGATTTTGCAATTTAATGGGATAGTAGGTGCAGTAGTCGATGTGTTATGTAGGAAATAGGGCTGATTTAGTGGGGTGCTGTTATGTAACTTTCAATTTGTGTGTTTGTGTATAAATGGAGATTTGGCTTGTTAATGGAGACAGGTTAGAGTTTATTTTAAAAAAAATATATATTGGTTTAGCTAGTGATTGTTGGGTTCTCTCTAACATGCATGAAACTCATTGTTCATCACATGAAAATGCTAGGGGAAAACTCCTAACCTTGCTTTTGAACTTGATATTGTTGTTACTAGGCCTAATACAAGATTTCAAGGGCAATCGTCTAACAAAATCGTTTTAATCTTTAGTTTCTTGTCAATTGGTCTATCCTGGTTATATCCATTTCTTGATGCTAAGAGCAGTTATTATATTCTTGAAATAAAAAAGAAAAAGAACACAACTCAAGAGAGGAAAGAAGAGAATGGCTATAGTTGAAGGACTCAATTGCCAAACCCCATGAGAGGAGATACTAACAACCTATAAAGAAGAGAGAAAGGAGTTTTCTCTCTCATTATGTCGAGTAAAAAAATCCTCTCATCTTGCTCTCTTCCCTCCTTAGTGTCCTTCCTCCTCCCTCATCTTTCCTTCTATCTTATCCTATCGTTTTGACCCTTCCTTTCCTCTCCTTCACCTATCCTCTATGTTCTTTCTCTCTAAGTCTTTCTCTAGTTGCTATGGCCCCCCTTGGTTTCTCTTCTTAGTGGCTCGTGTTCTTCTTCCCTTTTCTTTTAGGTTCTTGTTCTATCTTAGCTTAGGAGTTTGCCGTTCTAGTTTATTTTAGTTAGTTAGTTTGCCATTTCGTTCCTATTTTAGATGGTGTTGTTGATTGTCCTCCTTTCTTAGTGGTGTTCCATTGTTTAGTTGGTTTTAGTTTTCTTTGTGTTTCTATGTCTTCTTAGGTTCTCTCTAGTTTTGTGTCTTTTCTCTGAGATGATTTTTGTGAGGAGGGCTAAAAAAACTCTCCTTTCATGAAGTTGCTTCCAAAGCTTTAGTGGCTAGTCTGGTGTCCTCTTCAAGGAGCATGAAAAAGAAGAAAGCAAAAGTCTCAGTTTCCTCTGGTAATTCTTTGACTACAACTTCAGTGAAGAAGAAAGTGCCCCTTAGTGGTAAAGAAGGCTTGGCACCAAGTGATCAATAGGAGGATTTGAAGTTAGTGGAGCCTAACTTGAGGGTCAATAATCTTTTGAAAAGCTTGGGCATGAAAAAACGAAAGGGGTAGAAGATAGCTTCTCTTCTTAATATTGACTTAGCTTCCAAGGCACAAAAGGAGGTTCTTAGGGATGTTGTTTTAAGTGAAAGTCAACAATCTTTTAGCAGTTCTACTTTACAAAAAATGACAAAAGTGGCAGATGATGTTGAAGCTAGGGCCTACAGTGAAGGGAAAGTGGTTTCGAAAAACTACTCTTCACCCAAAGAACCTCCCCTTTCATTGAAGAAGTGGTTTCACCATCAATTCCAAATCTATCGGCTCTAAAAATTAAGCTGGCTCTATCTTACCATTTGTAAGCGCTATTGGAGAAAATATTTGGAGGAACACAGCAGTTGGTTACTTTTTGGGACAAGTTCAAAAAATTGAAAAAGCTGCAGGGGACAAGGAAGGCCTTCTTGAAGTGCTTACAAATGGTTGTGGATACTACAATTTCATGGATGAGGAATTTCTCCTTGGAGTCCTACAGTAGCCATGGGTTTTTTGGCTCATAATAGATCATTCTTGAGAGATGGAGAGTTGAAATGGCATTAAATAGAGATTGGTGAAGAAAGATGACTATATGGGTTAAACTTTGGAGTATCCCCATGGAATTCTTACATAATGAATGGGTTGGTTATGCTATAAATGCTATTGGTAATTCCCTTCAAGTGGATATCGTCACAACAAAGAATGAAAGAGTTAGATATGCGAGAGCAATAGTGGAAATAGAAGCAGATGGTGAGTTTATCCATTCCTTTGAAATGGAATGTAGAGATGGATTGTGACATCGTATTGATGTGGAATGACCAACTCCCTCCATTGTGCTCTCCTTGCAAAATATTTGGCTACAATGTGCACAACTGTCTTATCCACTAGGTTCTTGAAGCTTTTGTGGACCTAACCATGGATCCTTATGCTTCTTCAGGCAAGATAGATGATGGGGAAGATGTTCCCTAGTCTACAAGTCCTCTTGCATGACCTACAACCCCTTCCAAGAGAGTGGTGATCAAGGATGTTGGAGAGAAGGGTGAAGCATCATGCAAACCACAGGCACCTATGCCACTTGGGAAGGGCAAGAATATTCTTTCCATAGTGGGGTTCGTTAAGATGGTTCTTGCTACTTCAAAAAAAGGAGATCTTTTGGATATGGACAAGCCTTCTTCCAGTGAGGAGGGTGATAATGATTTGATTGAAGACTCAGGATGCCTGGGTGATAAATCGAGTTGTTGTGCAAGTGAGAGTGGCTCCCCCACTCCCTCTCTTGTTCTAGATACTGACTCCTCATGAGACAGTAGGCGCAGTTGGCTCCCCAACTACTATCTTTCTTTTGCTTAGTGACAAACAAGATTCTCCTATGGTTGCCCTGGAGAATGAGAAGTAGATGGAAGTGTCTAAGACGAAGGAAAAATCTAAGAAGAAGAAAGAGTGGGATAAATCTGGAGGCTCCTCTAGATGCATGAGTTGCTGATCAGTGGATTTTTCACTTGCTCTTTGTATATATTATGATGGGAGCATAGAATATTAGAGGGTTGAATGACCCTATAAAAAGTAGAGTGGTGAATAAATTGTGCAGTGAAAAGGATTTTTCTATTTTGGGGTTGTTGGAAACTAAAATGAAGGAGCAAAATTTTCAAAGGATTAAGAATTGCACTTTACCAAATTGGAGTGTTGAAACTCATCATGTGAACCAGCTGTAGGCGGCTTGAAAACTTGGAAGTTTGGGCAGTTCAGGCGCTTAAATCTTCATATCAGCTCTTGCATTGTTAGTGTGAGTATCTACAACAGGGGAAAGCCATCTATATCTTTTGCTTATGCAGACCAAG
The DNA here is from genome assembly GCA_024138015.1 of Lumnitzera littorea. Classification (NCBI taxonomy): domain Eukaryota; kingdom Viridiplantae; phylum Streptophyta; class Magnoliopsida; order Myrtales; family Combretaceae; genus Lumnitzera; species Lumnitzera littorea. The sequence continues at coordinate 96,378,323 of JAMXBB010000006.1, forward strand.
AGAATGGGAGAGGACTGTGGAATGACCTTTTAGAGATTAAGCAAAGCACTAATAAACCTTGGCTTATTATCAGAGACTTCAATGAATGTAGAAATTTAAACGAGAGGAGTGGTGGGATAGGTATCTTACCTAGAGGCATGGAGGTTCAATGAAATCCATTATCAATTGGAAGTCGATAAAATGTGGTTTTTGGGTCCAATCTTCACTTGGACTAATCGGTTCCCTTCTAACACCATCCTTCATTGGTTGGATAGAGCATTAACAAACAATTTGTGGATTGATTCATACAAGAAGATGAGTTGCAAATTCTTCATCCAGGCATCTTTGACTATTCTCCTTTGGCTATTTCTTTCCCTAGCGCCTTGGGGATGAGAAGGAAAACTTTCTTCAAATTCTTTGATTTTTGGAGAAATTAATCGAATGTCCTCTGTATTGTAAATATAGTTTGGTCAATTGAAATTGAAGGCTCCCCCATGTTTAGAGATTGTAAGAAGTTGAAGCTGCTCAAGCCTCACTTGAAGATGTTAAACATTAAGTACTTCTTTGGTATTTCTGAGTGAGTCAAGCAAGCCAAGGAGGAGCTTGATACCATTCAAATGGCTAACAGATCTTACTTTATTACAGCAGAATGGGCAAAAGAAAAATCATGTTTTGTTGATTTCTATTTTTGGAGTGCTCTTGAAGAGTCTTTCTTTAGGCAAAAATCAAGAGCTATGTGGATTAAGCTTGGAGGCAGGAATAATAAATATTTTTTTAGTTAACCAAAGCATAGACAATATAACAATTGCTTGTCAACGATCTCTAAAGAAAGTGGTGAAAGGGTACAAGCCTTAGATGACATTAAAGCCATGGCTATTCAACATTTTCAATCGCTTCTAACTGATGGTTCTCCCTCTTGCATGGAGGAGGATAGAGTGGAAAATCTGATCAAGCATAGGATGACAAAAGGCAAAGCCAATGAACTGGTCAGTCCTGTGACAAATGAGGAAATCAAGAATGCCATGTGGTCTATTTTAGTGATAAGGCTCGGGTCTAGATGGTTTTGGTGCAAATATTTTTAGGGAGACATGGGAAGTTGGAGGAGAGGATGTGTGCTTAGATATAAAAAATTGCTTTGCATCCAGAAGAATGTTGAGTAAGGTTAATTTTGTCTATCTCAGTTTGGAAGGAAAGGAGTGGAAGATGAGTGGATGGTTCACTAACAGTATTGAAATTATACAAGGAGCAGTTTTAGGGTGCATATTGTAACCTTTTACTTTTGGATACTGAGACTACTATTTGTTCCTAGCATCCTTTTGTTTTATTAGACACTAGGCTCGAATAGCAGTTTTGTGAAACCTTTGTATACCTCTTATAAACAATTTTGAGCAATGAAATATATCTCATTTACCCAAAAACAAAAAAGGAGAGAAAAAACCTTGATTACTTCTCACTATTGATGCTCAAAATACGGTCACACAAAACCACCACCTAAAACACATGAACTCACCACCCAAATATAGATGCATGAACTCATCACTCAAATTCTACAAAACCACCACTATAAACCCATGGACACTGAGAAACCTAGTGGATTCGAATTAGCAACCAGACCCTATCACCAGTGCACAACTGCTACAAACCCATGGACATTGAGAAACCTGCAATAATAACCCAATTTTTCTCAAACCCATTGTCCTAAACCCTATAGCATGACCTAGACATGAATCAGTGACCCAAGCTCAGTCGAAATCTCATCAAGTGGAATCCATGCACCAACCTACATGCTGACCAGCCATCTTCTCCAGAGGGTATTTGAAGATCACATTTACGATGGCAGAATTCCATTGATGGGAGTGTTTGGTTGATGAATTGAATCAACTCATGGTGAAGGCAATAAAGCAGCTGGAAAACCAGGAGTTTAGTTTGCCTATACACAATGCACTTAGTCAAAGGACGACAAGATCCGATGGGTTGAGGATCCATAAGTTCCCATAGGCAAAACCCTAAATGGATGTACCCACATATGAGATCAATTGTTGCACTGAGTTCCACAAACGTCAGCAAGCATGTGAAGAACCATTTGAGAGTTCCTACCATGGCAGAGCTGAGGTGTCTGTTTGAGAAATGTTATGAACTGCTTCTTGAAGGGTAAAGTTCAGAGTTGATGACTGGTGTAGGTGACTTGAATGGAAGGGAAGAAAAGCCTCGTTGCTGGAGTTGAAGCCTCACCATTGGAAGAACAATTTGGTAAGCTTCCAATTCATCCGATCTGATCCTTGGCTTACTTCGTTCAATGGAATCCATCAAGGAATGTTCACTTAAATGGAATTGAATTCCAGCCAGCAACTACCATCCTCAGATTTGATCACAACTGATCTGAGTAGTGTAATAAAGAAACAGATTGAAATAAACTCCAAATTTTCCAATGGTGTAAGCTTTGCTGAATATGGAAGTTCAGGCAAATTCAATTGATGAGGTGAACAGTGTAAAGAGGTTTCTTGGGGGTTTCATTTTATGCTGAAGTTACATAGCAAAATTTGAACCTGAGACTTAGCATGGAATTATTTGCTTTAGAGGCAACGATAACTTTTGTTGAAAAGGGGAATCATTATGGAAAAATGGTGTTCTTAATCTAGCTGGAAGAATTAGACGTTATAAGGATGACAAGCAAGCGTTGGTTTTTCATTTTCTTCTTTTGTCCACTGTCCTTTGGAAATTATTCTCTTTTGCAATCAGCTTGTCATTGGCGGAGGTTTATGGCTTGTAATTTTTGGTTTCTAATGCATTTGAGAACCAATTGAGTATCCACAGTGAACTGCAGCTAGTTTAAACTATCACTTGAAAAGATTTCAGTGCTTTTGGCAATGACAAGGTGATTTCAAGGGGAGGCTGTTGTTTAGGTATTAGATATAATTATTAATAGGATATACGTATAGCTTGTATTAAATAGTTAGTACTTGAGGAGTCCAATGAGGTGTTGCCATGTGGTCCCTAAGTAGGAAAGTAGTAGTATAAATAAGGGTGAGTAGTAGTGACAGTGTTAAGTCATTTTTCTTATTTTTCTCTATTACAGACTGTAAGGAGCTCTAAGCTCTGTGTTTAGGAGCATTTTTCTTGTAAGTGTGTGTCTTACAAATTAGTGTTTGTAATCTTTTTATATTAAATATAATGGTTCCTATCATGAACAAATCAAACAAGTTGCTAATTTATTTTCTATTCCCAACTTACTTCTCGGTTTCCTTAGTGGGAAGCCTATAGAGTTCATCAACATATGTGGAAGTCTAGAAAAATAGACAACTTAAATAGGGGACACACATTCCCTGAAAAATAAAATATAGCAGAGTCCATGCTGCGGCTGTTCCCTTTATGAGTTATGCATGGAGAATGTGCATTTTCTTGGATTGCCTTTGGGAACACAGACATGTATGTAGCTTATTGGTTCAAATGCACTGCAAATGAAGAATCGCGGAATTGCTAAAGGACCAATTTCTGTCACTGCTAGCCAAACTATGGTTTGATATGGAGATAGAAAGAAAACCATCTTTTAAAAAGCAAAACATTATGTTGGCAATAAAAAAAAAAAAAAAAAGAAGAAAGAACGAAAGAAACATTATGAGACTTGGTACTTTGGGAAGAACTTGTTTCTATATTCATTACATTCTTGGAATAGGAGACAAGGGTTCATATATTTGTTATTGCCTAGTTCTTTCCTGACTATATTGCTGATGATCTTGTGTAGATAACAAAGTTCCTAGTATATTTATAATACTAAAGCATGTGGCTACTACCTGCTGTTGTTAATTCAGTGTTAGCCGCAACCAATACCCATATGAGAAAGAACTAGGAAAATCCATGTCTCATTAAAATAATTATCTGTTTTTCTTATGTTTTATCAGGTAGGTTCATATCATGCATCATCACTGTTGGTGGCATCACGGCCTCCAACACCAGGGGTTGTAAGTCGAGGGATTGGTATCGAGGGCCTTTCAAGTGTCTTGGCTGGTTTTTGGGGCACAGGAACTGGGTCATCAACATTAACTGAGAATGTGCACACTATTGCAGTGACTAAAATGGGAAGCCGTCGGGCAGTTGAAGTAGGTGCATGTGTATTGATTGTGCTATCTCTAGTAGGTAAGTCCTTTCTCTGATAAGATTTCAAATCAGTGAATGTTTACACATCCTTACAATTTCAATTTGTGAAGCTACTACCTAATTTTTTTTGGTAGAACACCTAGTATCTGTTGTCATAACACTGGATGTAATTGCTGAAAATATGGGCATCGTAGTGATTAGTCTGTATATTTATATAAATATCAGAAATATAGCTCAAAATATTTGTCCATTGATGCCTTATTATCACAGGTAAAGTTGGAGGATTTATCGCTTCAATTCCTCAAGTCATGGTTGCAGCTCTCCTTTGTTTCATGTGGGCAATGCTTGCTGCTTTAGGTCTGTCTAACTTGAGGTACAGTGAGGCTGGAAGCTCAAGGAACATAATCATAGTTGGCTTGTCTCTGTTTTTTTCCCTTTCAATACCAGCCTACTTTCAACAATATGGAATCTCCCCGAACAGCAACCGCTCTGTTCCAAGCTATTTCCAGCCTTATATTGCAGCTTCCCACGGACCATTCCAGAGCAAGTTTGCTGGGGTATGCTTCTAGCTTTCTTGTAGAAGTTACTTTGCTCTGTTATCTAACATTAGTTTCATGGTCAATGCTAGAACAGGTATGTGGGAATGACGTAATAATGTAAATATCACTACTGCTCTCCTTTGCCCATGAGAAGGGGGGCATAATACTTGGATTTACTTTGGTTCAAAGTCATCTCTATTAACGTGTTTATCAAAAAAGAAAAGAAATTGTGTATATGGGCTAAGGTCTGATCTGAAATCTGACAGTCATGACAGCTGATATATTAAACTTAAATCTATGAAGAGTTTACTCATTGATATAGAACATAAAATTTTCCAAGAATTTGAACTCATTTAGCTTTGTGAGTACCAATTCAATGAACTGCTTATACTGAAATATGCTTTTATTTTAACCATGGGGTTTTTCTTTTTCCTGCTGAAGTTGAGTACAAAACTTTGAGAAAGATTTTTCTTAGGTCTAGCAGTTTAGGATAATGTTTTTCACAGAATTCGGGGTCTGCTACGATAGTTAGTTTAGCCAAAATGAAGTTTAAGGAGGAGGGAAAATAAAAATATCTACAGTTTTTGCTGGTTTTTGATTTACGAATTCTTAGGAATAAACCTCTGAATACTCTTGGTGTGATTTTTTGAATGCATTGCGTCGATAGTTTGGAACGATTTAGTTTCATCAATCGAGGGAAATGCAATGCTCCTACATCAGAGGGTTCCGTAAATAATTTGGTTCTCTTTCTGAAAAATGTTATACCTGCAGGTAAACTATGTGATGAACACATTGCTATCTATGAACATGGTTATTGCTTTTCTTGTTGCTGTTGTTCTGGATAACACTGTTCCTGGTAGTAAAGTAGAAAGAGGTGTATATATCTGGTCAGAAACTGAAGCTGCAAGGAGAGAACCTGCCGTTACCAAGGACTATGAGCTACCTTTCAGAGTTGGCAAGTTCTTCAGATGGGTGAAATGGGTTGGATTGTGAGTGGAAGAAAGTATTTTGTTAGTCTGGTGGAGCAATTATTGTATGGCTGCTTTTTTTAACCAGAACGTGATTCTATTCCATTGCCATTCCAATCTGTTCTGGCGGGGCCATTCATTCTGGGCTTGGGTTTTCTTCAAGGTGTGACCGACCAGGCTGTAGATCCTTGCCCAGATGAGTCATCTTGTAAATTGAGGATGCAATTGGATATGGTTGTGTTGTAATCTTTTTAAGTTATAAGAGATGTAACTAGTTGAGATGCTGGATTTTCCAGATGAATAGATTATGCTGTTATTCGGCACACATTTGAATCGATCTTGTATATTCTTTTTGCATTCATCCTCCTTCGCTCAACCGTCCGGATTCGATCGGAATCAAATTAAGAAATTATTTTTTGTAGTATCTACATTTATGTTTGTGAATGCCTCATAATTAATTGCTTGGGGTTACTTTTTCCCCTTTGATGGTTATTCTTGGTGTCTCTGTTCCCTCCCTTTTGAGGCTATTGTGGACATTTCAGCCGTTATAGATGTAGGTTTGGCTGTTCGGTGATTTCTCAAATTCTTTTACCAAATCCACTATAATTTTTTTTTTTTTTTTATTGTAGTAGTAATAGTGTAGCTTGTTGTTGTATGTGCTACAGGAATTATGGGGTTTGGATCGCTTGCCCTATGTATTGGATAGCTCACAGCTGAGTATTCATTAGGTTGAATAGTTGAACGGTATAATTGCAACTGCCACTTTCAAAACCATATACTTAATAAAACTTATCTAGAAAACTCAAACCATCGCTATCAGTGATCTTCTTGCTGGCGCTGTAGGTTTTACGTGCATTTTAAAGAAGATGAATGTACGCATTATTGGGATTTTAGGAGTTTGTTTATCTGTGTCTAATTGTCTTCGTCTATATTCGCAGTTTTTGCTAGTATTTAGGCGGAATATAGCTAGCGTCCTGCTGTAGTATTTTCAAGTGAGCATGGCAAGGAAATTGCACGATTGTGAACCGCGTGGTACTAATTCTTACCTTAAATATCGTTAAAACCGGATCGATTGGATTTGATTTTTTTTTTTCCCCTAAAATTATAATATGGCGTAACTGAAAGAAAAGAAAAAAAGAAATCGTAGAGACGGGAAACGTTGTGAGTATGGCTGTGTCTATTATAATGTATGCAACGTACTACATCGTTATTTGACAAGACAGTTTTAGGAATAGTAGCATCAGGGGCTATAGTTATCATCAGTGGCTGATTTTTTAGTCCTGCAAAAACACGATGTCAGAAAATCGATGTGTTCCTAGAAAACTCTAAAACAGTCGGAATTTTTTTATGCTTTTTTATCATAGTTACAAAAAAAAAAAAAAAAAGAAGAAGAAATTATACTGTTATAAAAAAGTAATAAAAGCTATCATAGTTACCATAAAAAATTTACAATTACCACAAAAGAAAACATAAAATTATCACAAAATCAGAAAAACACAAATAACAGCTGAAAAATCAGTCCCTGACTAGCAACTGACTGTAAGATTCTCCCTCTATTGACGGTCAGGTTTACATCAATTAGCCCAGCATAAAAACATCATCGCCAAATGGGAAAAGGAAAAAAAAAAAAATCCAAGAAAATTAAAAAAAAAAACTCAAAAATATCAATTTTGAGAAAATATTTCTAAAGTTACAACACTTGAAATTGTTTATTGAAGAAGCATTTTAGTTGAAATTAAAATCGTTTCTTTAAAAGGTTATTTCAGGTATGAAAACTTGGATTGTTTTCTTAGGATAAATATTTTTGAGGTTTTTTTTTTTTTAATTTCTTTGCTATTTTTTTTGCTTTTCCCATTGGCAAATAGATGGCCTATTCCTTCGGGAAATTTCTTGACTACTTATGGTGTGGTTGGTCTAGTTTAGATTTATCTAAGAATTTTCTATGATAGTAGTTGCTCCATCAAGTTACATGAAATAAATATAGATAAATTTTTCTGTGATTTTATTTCTAGGATACATTTATTTGTGATGTTTTACCTTTTTTCACATCCAATTGTAAGGCACAACTTTATTTTTTTCTTTTGAATTTGCCACTATATTATTACATTCAAAATGTACAATAATCATTCAAAAGATATTTTTCTGATTGAATTTTTAAGAATTTTTTTATTATATGTATTTTTCACATTCCAAATGTTATTTAAAAAAAAAAGAAAGAATAGAAATGGTCATTTGAATTTTATTATTTTTATGGTAAATTTTTTTTTCCTTTTATCTTATTTAATTCTTCCACATTTTACTAATTTTTATTTAAATTATTTACCTTTTAATACTTTTTATTTGATTCCTCTACCTTGTTAAAATGATTAGAAAAATCCCTCATTCATATCCATTGATAATTAAGTATATGTTTTCAAGAAAAAAAAAATCTTGGTGGAAAATATTCAATTGCATAATTAATAAAGATGACAAATGGATTTTTTCTGATGGTTTTGAAATGGTGGGATGCTTGGAGAAAAATTAAAGGTGGAGTATCCTAATGATAGATAAATTAAGAACAATAGGGGAGTAGCCAAAAGCGAAAGGCAATTTTGGTGCTTTTTCCATTTTTCTTTAAAATGCTATGGTAGGTGAATGTTGTGTATGGTTAAACAATATCATCTCAATTTTCAGAATAATGAGGGTGATCAATGTCGAAATAAGAGAATTTCTGTTATATCTATTTCCGAGTTTCTTTTTAGAATTTTTAACGGGAAAAAAAAAATCAAGCAAATTAAAATTATTAGATCAGTAAAAGTAAGCACAACCAATTTCCGTCCATAATATAAACAAAATTACCATAAGAAAAAGGTGTTTGCAATTTTTTTTTTTTAAAAAAAATGAAATAATGTCATTCATCATTACAAGTTATATATATATGATCTATAGGGCATATATGTAACTTGGTACAAATATATGTTTATATCTTGAACATGTAATGTGTAGCATCATATATATATATATATATATATATAGTACGCGCGTATGTATGAACCTTAATACGTAAATAGATTTGTACAGCTTCATACATAACAAAAATGTGACATGCCAATACACACATATCATTCTTCAAAATTGTATAATGTAGTTATGATGGTAATATTTTATTAAAATAAGCTCTTAAAACATACATATACATATACACATACCATATATAATCTTTAATTCTTTTATCAAATTTCATAATTAATTTTTTCTCACGCTTGGCCCTACCACAGATGCTGGATATGATGGTTGCAAGGACGATTCGGAACTTTGCAATTGGGTATTCGGAAAAAAATATAAAAAGGAACAGTTTTATATTTTTATGTATTAGTTTTTAAAATTTCATTTAATCTATTTTAGTTTTCAACTTTTTCAAGTCGTATCAAATAAGTTCTGTCTTTAAACTTTGTTAAATTTTCCGTTACTGTAGATACATGTTAGTATATAATTAATTTATGTAAATAAAAAAAGTTCCTAATATTTACTTATATATATAAATTAGTCTTTAATCTTATTATTTAGTCTGTTTTACTTTTTAATATATCTATACATAATAGAAAAATAGATGAACATTTTTTACAAATTTAATAAAATATTAAGGAATAAACAAAAAAAAGAAGATCGATATAAATATATATAGATAAATATTAAAAACTTTATTATACTTTTTCCAAAATAAAATAACATCTAGTACAAGCGAATCTATAACCTTACATTTACAAATGCATTCACACACCTAATCATCTTTGTGTAATTATGTGCCCTTTAAATTATACATATAATACATATGTTGCTATTTCCGAGAAAATTTAATAATTATTTTTTTCAAAACTCGAGGGACCTAGATCCCTTCCTGTCCACAGAGTCCGTCCTTGGACAGTTGAATGATGGAGTAGCCAGTCCTAGTCCTATAAATGGCACAGTAGAAATTAGCCCCATATCATATATATATATATATATATATATAAAAGTCAACTTTCTCTGCAAACGCCTGAATGATTTACAAGGGGAAATGGAACGCGGTAGAGATGGATTAGCTTAGCTCCACTGCAGTTAGGTAAATTTATTAAATGCCAATTATCCATCTTCTATACTTTTTATTTGCAGCGATCCTTCTTCTCTATTTATCTTATTTATCCATCTACTAACTTACCAGATTATGTCTAACACATCATGCAATTATATGCACCAGCCGCTGGTTTGCTTGAACCATCAAAACCAAACCAGTTTTTGACATATTGGATATTTAATTTTATTTTCTTTGATCAAATAGGTATCCTACTCTTCTTGAAATTGTTACTATAGATCCCAAACTTTAGATTCTTAATAGAATGGATAACCTAAGGTTGCTTATTATATTGATTTTAATACTACACATGGGTGGGCAAACCCATGTACGCTTGCATACACACACACATTTGCATCGATCTTGCAGAAACGAAAATACTGATTTTTTTTTTTTTTTTCCTGTTCTTCTTCTTCTTCTTCTTCTTTTTTTTCTCTTAATAGTCCTTTCAATTATCTCTATTATTTAACAATCCCTTCATGGCCCACTTTTACGTCTTTGATATAGTCTAATATGATAGAATCATTAGTACTATCATATGTTGAAAAGCATAAGCCTGCTGAGATAGCTCTATCAAAATGCATATAAATTTGTTGTTTCGATCTTGTGTTCTTGTTCTTATCCCTACATGTCATAGAATGTAATGAATCTAACTTTAGATTTATTTTATTCATTCAAAACAGTACAGGATTGATGAAAATCCGAAAGCGATATAAAATTTATATGGACTGGAGGACAAAAATTTGAGAAATTGGAGAAGAGGACAAATTTAGAGGTGTGCAACAATTGCACAACAGATTGGAGGACCTCCATGTTACGCGTTCTCAATAAAGCATAGAAATATACTCTCAGCAAAAACGACCTTATGAGTGTGTATCCAAATCCAAGTCCATGATGTTCCTACTTATTGGATTTTTGTGTAGTTGGATAGGTTTCTAAATTCTAGGTGAGTAAAATATAAATGGTAGGTATTTATCATAACCCACCTTCAGACCTATACTCGGAACCTTTCACCCTTTTGTTTTTTTTTCTTTCTTACCAATTAAACCTTTCACGCTTTATATTATAAGTTTCAAGTTCTGAACTATGCAATATTTTTTTAATAGATGCATGGTAGCTTCAACATGACTCGTATAAAATCAATCGTACATAATTATTTTTACAAATATAATTGAAATTCATTCACTTTGATCTAACTTATAATCCATTGTTTTAGGCTAAGACTTAGCTTGATCGCCACTAAAATTTCTAATGTTAGTTAATATCATGGTCAATGTTTGTTGTATTTTATCATTATTGTTTTTTTTTTTTTTTTCTTTCAGAAATGCATTTTTGTTAAAATTTTAACCTAAAAGCGATATTAACTTATATTTTGGATATGATAATTTTTGACATAAATAACAACTAATAATATTTAACATAAACACGGTAAAACATATTCATAGATTCAATATGATACTTTATAATTTATAGGTTTCACAAATACAGGTTTTATGGTGGCTCAAGAGGGTCATAAAGTACACTAATAAATACATAGGTCTTGTTTTACGTAGAACAGGTGTAATTCTATCAATTTTTTGCCATATAAGAAAATGGAATCTATATATAATATGAATATTATAAGTGTGATATCTAATATCCCATGTTAATAAATAGATGAAAGATGTACGTAATTTTAGACTTATCCAATTGCATTTATCATGTACTCCACAAGATAAGTTCATTTCTAAATTTGTTAAACCTATAATCATAGAATAAAACATAGAGATTTATTCTTAACTTACTCATTTGTTACTCATTCACCTCTACCAATACTATATGCAATCACGGATTTTGAGAATGATGGAGTTCTCATATTTATAAGTTTTAAAGTTTTTCAAGAGTTACTAATTTTCCAAAATTAAAAAAAATGCACCCTATCTATGTAACTTTTAAATATCAAATGATCGATCGAATAGACTCCTTTTAACATCTTTCTCTTTTATATTGATAATCAACAGTATAAATAATCAAATTAATTCATGAATTACTTGAGCTTTGTTTAGTATAATTGAGTTGATCTTGAATTCATGTTATCCGAGCAATTCGTTGAGTTCAACTCAATATTCGTTAGCTCACAAACTTGGTTGAGTTTGATTGAGCATAAATGTTAACAAAATTGGATATTACCATTGTTTTAATAATAAAAAAAATATCCTTTAAAATAAATCGAATTTAAACAAACTTAATCTAAATGGTTTTAAGTTTGTTTAACGTTACTTCGCCGTCCTTTAGGTCATGCTGGAATTTAATCTTTAAGATCAATCAAGTTGGTATCCAATACTATATTGTCTTTTGAAATAATAAAATAGTTTGAATATTTTTAACATTAATTTATGGGCGAAATCATGTTGGGGCTTTCATTTATAGTCGATTTGCAGATAACACGTGCTTATCTACAATCATTTTTCTTCTACGGCTGATCTTAGTAATCAACATAAATCTAGATATTAAAAAAGATTGAGTTTATTTACTTCCCCACAAGACTATCCTTGTCTTAGTCCCAGTCGTCAAGAAATGACACGCGACATCGTGTGGTGGTCTTCTTATCTTTAATCGGAGCATCGAAGTAACTTCTCGGTGTACAATACGCCGAGCATTCTTGTGCGTTAAGAATAGGAAGATAGTGTAGCACGTGGAGCATGACTACCATGAGAATACCTTCGTAACGTTGTTGTTCTCATACATGGGAACACAGGAAAAAAAAAAAAAAAAAACCCTAAAATTAAATTTTGAGTTTACGTGAATGTGTAAAACGTGTGGGTTGGTTTGTCATCAAGTGATTTTTAAGTCATAGGAAGTGGGTAACCTGGAAAATCAACCATTGCTTTCTAAGGTCTTCTTTCACACCTACTTTTCCAGCTATCTTTCCGTGGAATGTTTATTCAAGTGATCTTAAGTGAGGATGTTAATAAAAAAAAAAAAGAAAAAGAAAGAAAGACCAGAGTGATTGAGAAGCAATACTAGAAAGGATGCTTTAGATTGTTATCCTTTAAACAATTGTTAATCTTTGGTTCAAAATGACATGGGACATATATGTATCCCTTCAACAAAATCTCGAATTACATATTACTACAAAATCCTAAATCAAAGCGAGCAATACATTCAAAAACTTTTTTAATTTAGGATTTGAGAGTTAACAAACTATAATGTTTTGTTTGATTTAGGGCTTCTGAGTAAGGAGTTGTATATGTCGAGGTTTGACTATTGCTTAATAGAGAGCTATGCTTGTCATGTATTTTGGGGAAAAAGAAAAGACAAAACGTAGGCCCATATATTGTAAAAGTTATTCCTTTTATAAATGGAGATAAAGAAAGGGAAAGTTGTCAAATTTAATTATTTAATTTTTTTTTTCCAGTTCAAAAGCCATCTTTTAAATAAACAATTATTTATAAAGGACAAATTTAATAGTTGCAGGCTTACAAATTTTTGAGAGTGAATTTTCAATATATTTCATTTCTTTCACTTTCCTTTATCTTCCAAATAATCCTATTATTATTATTTTTTTCCTCCCACTTCCTCTTCTCCCTAATTTCTCCATCCTTTCTAAATATAGTGTTGGGCTTTTTACAAATCAACGGAGTATAAATAAGAAAACCCATTGAAAAGCTTATTCTTGTCATCAACCTGAAATAAAACTTCATTAATCCTATAATATGTGGATATATTATAGTAATACTATTCGTGTTTTATAAAAACCGGCAAACATCAAAATTTAACTAGTTTTATATGCGAAACATATGTTATCTATTTATTTATATTATAGCCTCCCTCACTTATAGCCAACGAGGCTCTGAATTTCTTCCTCTTCTTCTTCTTCTTTTTTTTCCCAACTACTAACTACTACGTGTCTTCTTACTGGTCAGTGGCCCGTGCAGCCTTCATTTGTTTATTTATTGTTTCCCTTCCTTTTTTCTAATGGCAAGTACAGAAATGTCGACTACCCCACACCACACATTGCGAATTGTATGAGGTCGATATGTAATTATTCATCCTTTTTCGATCGTGATGTATCTACTTTATGTCATATCAACGTTCTTGTTATGTTCTTTTTGCCAAGATATCATGTAACCATGTCGGATTTTAACCCAATTCAGTTTATTACGGTGTTACAGATTGGTTTCGAACAATTCTTAAAACTTTCATGGATTATAGAAAAATATTACTATCAGGTGAGGAGTTACAACTCAATTAAATTCTAACCCTAACGTGTTAAATCTTTTGTATTATTGCATTTAATCTGTTTTGTTTAAACTCGTAGTAAAAATGTGAGATCGATTATTACTTGATGGTTTTTAAGCGTTTAAATTAGTTAGTATTCAAATCATTTGGTTTTTAGGTACATTCATCTTTTATTTATATATATATATATATATATATAGTTAAGGGTGGGTGTGGTTTAATTCTATACGGTTCACTTTCTATTTTCGAATCGAATCTAATATAATGGTTCGATTTTTTTTAATCGAATCTAATCATACGATTCGGTTTATAAATTTTTCAAATCTAATTAAAATCGGTTTGATTCATAATTTGATTTGTTTATGTTAAATTTTCACTAAATATTTTTATTTCTAATAAATATAAAATTTTAAATACAATTCATTCAATTTAATCTTAATAATTAACAAAAAATTAAGATAAAAAATAATACGATATGAAAAACATGATGAAATCTATAAAGATTAGTGAAAAAAATATATAAATTAATTATATAATATTTTTTCTTTAACTAAATGATTCGATTTAGTTCAGTTTAAAACGGTACGATTTGGTTCGCTTCTTCAAATTGAACTACGAACTTTTTATATATAACTAAACTTAAAAATTGATTTTTCGGTTCGATTTATGATTTAATTCGCAGTTCACAATTTTTTTGTCTACCCTTATATAGAACTACAAACTTTATAGTATTTTTATAAAATTATATGAGCTTACCAAACAAGTTTTGGAACCCTATAGCGCTATTGTGTAGGTTTCAAGCACTTTTAAAAGACCTACATGTTTTACAATGAGTTTCGAGATATTTGCTGGGGTATCTAAATAAATTTGTATTTATGAAACTTGTTTCAAATTTGTTCAATCGTATCCCTAATGCTATTTAAACCTACTGGATGGAAGCCTAAGATGGAATAGAATAATGGAGAACGAGAGCTATGAGATCATTGCACTAATTTTCATGGAATATCTTGATGTGGGGAAAAACAATAGGAGAAGGATGGCTAATTGACAATTGCAACAAAAGGGGAGGGTAAATGAGTACCATAAGATTTCTCAATAACTTCTCACACAAACCTCGGAAGCTATCACTGGTGTTTCCAATTACACTAGAGTGAGATGGGTTTTATGTATAATTCTATTTTAGAATATGAAGCAATAAATTAGACATATGGAAATACGAGGATAAAAGAGGAAAATAAACTCAAAGATAAATTGAGTATTTCAAGGGTATAAAAGATAGTTTAAAAGTTCGCTCATTAATTAGTTCTTCTTTTAATATTTGACCATCAACCTCTATCAATAAAGAAAAGATTGACTAAATAACATATGAAATATATATATATATATATAATAAGTATTACTAATCATGTTTGAATATATAGTAATAATAGTATTTTAATAGGTAATTTTTTTTAAACGACTACATAAATTACCTTGTTTCAATCATGATTGATAGTTATATATATGATATATATAATGTGTACTATCGAGTGAATCATCTTTCCTATGTGTCCTGATCAACTGCCCAAGGCGAAGAATAACTCTCCAAGTTTGGTTTTCTAGTTGTACATATCTCGTGTGTATGAGATGACCAAAATCCAATATATATTAGGTTTTACTTTGAATAATAAAGTCTCGTAGGAAAACCATCAATGAACAAAGCTACGCTCAAGAAGTCTCTACCTTGTCTTGATTATTGAGTAAACGTGACAAAAACACGAACCACACCTCTGCTTCACCAAAAACTCCCTTCTACCTACCCCCCTGTTGTCCCTATATTTTGGTCTTCCCTAGCAGCATCTAAATGAATGCAGGAAAGGTCTGGTCAATCATATTTGTCCTCTCCAATCTCGAAGTCGAACCGCTTCACTAGATTTAGCTTCTCCTCGTATAGACATAGGCACGGGTCTGATTCGGACCAGAACCGAGACCGATCTTGTCGAGTCTTGGACCAGCCAACTTGCAGGATAGGTTTTTGGATCCGTGAATCTTGACACCACTGTTTCTTTTAAAATTTGAATTGTAAACTAAAAGTAAATTAGATTTCAAACTAAAAATATCGAACTCAAAAGCCATGTAAACTTTCGTCCATTTTACGATGTAGCCGTTGAAAATTGCCCTTATTTATATGTAACTACATCTAATTTCACTTGTAACAATGGTAATATGAGACAAAAATCTAGAGGTTACAAAAAGCTAGTTTTACATTATTAAGAACGAAAATTTTCTTTTTCTAAATGTCTATTCTATATATAATAACTAGACATGCTCTTAATGTAGAATTATTATTTTGTGGCTAATAATAACACATTAAATGTTGTAAATGAGAAATAATTTTCTTTTTTCTACTCACATAGAATTATTTTAAATTTTTTTAATTTTTCAGTTTTTCAATTTTATTTTGCATTTTTATTCTTTTCCCTTTTTTTTTTTCTTTTGGCGTAGATCCATTTAGACTCGCCAAGTCCTATGGGTCCGAATCCTTGACTTGATGAGTCCTCTTGTGGTTTGAGGTGGGGTTGGGTCTGATTCATTCATGCCCTACTAGCTCAATTTTGGGTCGGGTCCCTAGTTTAGACCCGACCCGTGCTTAGTTCTATCTTTGTAGATCCCAGTTGCAATTGTCTCGAAACATGACCACCAGAGTCGAATATTATCTTGGATCCACATGTAATAGCTTGATCCCTTTCAGTTTAACGATGTTATTTTATTAAACTATATCTTATAGAGGTGAAATACCGATAGTTAAAATGGCAAAAACGAAAATATAGTCATATAAAGTATTAAAGGACGAAAAATCATATATGCAATGTAAAATTTATTCAGGAAGTTCTCATGTATATATAGATTACAGGCTACACAAGATACGTTCATCTGAAGGAGAAAAATGTAGAGTGGACTCATTCCACAGGTAAATAAATAAATAAAAGAATACAAAAAATAAAAAAATAAATAAACCGAAAGAAACAACTTATATATAAAAACAAATTCAGGCCTCGGACGTCTTAACTAACTGTTGGAGACAAATTATTCTGCAATACAATTGCTGAGTCCACGCGCTCTATGAAATCTAATTTAATTAACAACTGTGAACTAATTTTATATGTTCAATTTTATAAGACATGCTATTATTATAACGAAAATATTCAGTAGGTGTATCGGGAGATATCTTTCAGATATAAATCTCCATCCGAGCAAAAGGATTCTTAAACTTTCAGTAACTTTTTTTTTTTTTTTCTTTTTAAATAGGATATTAAAATTCATCTTCATATAGGCAATTTCTAAATATACTTCCATATAGTTATTTCGCGTATACTTAATTCTCAATGTCAAAACTGAGTGTTTATTTCTTTCAGTGTTCACATTTAGTGCATGTTTTATTATTTTTTTTCTGTTGCATAAAATAATTAAAAGTATTAAAAATTAAATAGAATTTACATAAAATCACAAAAAAGGGTTTCTTTTGGCTTTCGAATAATTTGGTATAGTTAACGTTCTTTTTAATATTTTATTGCTTTCAAGGAAAAATGATCATATAGGGATACAAGAATACTTTCTAAAAAGATTTAGGAGTTCACATGTTCACTTTTAAAAATAAAAGATGTAATTATAAAAAAGTTTATCTACATTTCACTATTATAGATATGGTATTCCTTTGCTGCATCTCTGTGTTTCTCGCTGCACCCACTTCTCCAACTTATCAGTCGAAAATTGAAGTACTTGTTTGGTTCTTCCAAACTAGAAGCCTTCGTATTCTACTTCTTGTTGATTTTTTCATTTTATCCAAATAAGCCATATTCTAAATTGATAATAAGATATTATCTATTTTATTTAGAAATGGGGCCACTAATAAAACATTACCATAAAATAAAGGTTAGATTTAGACTTTTTCTTTTTCCAAGGAACGAGTATTTCATTTTCAATAAATACCAACAAGATGCACTTAAAAGAAATAATAACGAGGAAAAATTAAATATGCCACTCTGAACCATTATGTATGTAATAATACGGATTATTATTATTATCATTTTTTCTGTCTATCTAAGGTTTTGGAAAGTTCTGTTTTATATTATACGAGTATGAAGATTCAAATGGACAAACTCATCTTGTTTTAAATTATGTAAACTTTGTATTAGTATCCTGACCGCATATTTAACCTAATTTAGTGATCGTGTCGACATTCTGATACGTCATGAGAAAAGTTCTTCTTCTCCGATTCCGTACTTGATAGGTTTTCAAAGGTTTTTGGCAACTGTCAAATAAAAAAACTTTTACACGTTTCAATATATCTATTCTTTTTTGAAGATTATAAATCTTGAAAATGTGAAATGTTTCTTTCTAGGAAATTCTTGCACTCATAACCTGGACTCTCATGAATATTTATTGACGCTATACAAAATGTTTCGTTTCTTTTTGGGGAAAGTATAAACATGTCAGTCTAATCTTTTGCAATTTGACTTCTTCACATCTCTATCAAGAAAATTATAATCTAATGGATTAATACTAGTCTTTTAATGGGATAAATTAATTTTGATTCTCCCTCCTCAAAATTAAGTTGCAATATGATAGTAGCAAAAAAAATAAAAAATAAAAATAATCACATTTCTAAGGGTTTTTTATTCGCCTATATTAGTATCAAAAGATTGTATTTTTTCAATCCCTTGGGAAGAAAGGGAAGTGGAAGGTTTAATTTGTCAAGAACTTATTATCTTTTTTATCTATTTGAATTGATTGCTTGATCTGGCATGTTATATATAGATAATATAAGTCGTGTAATGTGGCATTTGTGTGTAGAGGTAGGTGCAGTTGGTTCCACTTTGGTTTATAGAGTGAACTACATTTTATAAGCTAAAAAAATATATTTACATAACATATAATCTCATAAATATAAATAGTACTATATTTATCTCATAATAATAAGTATTAATATCATATAAGAGGTTGATAAAGTCAATATTTATACAATAAAAAAAATTTCAAATGTTAATTAACTTTATTCACCACAGTTAACATAAAATATAGATTTTGATTAAAATTGTATATATAATTTATCAATTATGGTAATGCATATATGTTCTAATAAATATAAATTGAAAATTCTTTTAAATGCTATGTTACAACAAAAGATCGTTTTTAATTATAAGCAAAATATTACCATGTTTATAAAATAGCTTTGTTTGATTTATTTTTCTAAACTAAGTATAAATTATCAGTTTCAAATTTTTTCTAAACCTAATTGGAAATATTTTTTCTATTTTTCCGTCACTCCTATTTGTATATGACTATACACAATAATTGTATATGAGGCATTACTGCTTACGCAATTTGAAATCTCTTCCTCTAGATGGAAAGTTGATTTAATAAATCAGGGATGACTTAGGTCGAGAGTGGGAACTAGGAACAACATTGGTGCACTAAAGAGATTTTGATTATAGTTGAATTAATGTAAGCTTAGGTTGATAACAATCTTCTTTAGGGATTGTTAATGTCTACTAGAGATGTAGACCTCTAAACCTAAGCTCATCATTGAGACACATGGACTAAGCTCTTGAAGTCCAACCTAACCTCTTGCCAATGCTATCCTTGCAACTTAGCTCCACTTAGCAAAGCTTAAACTACGCACCTAAAAGTTTTGTCAATTTCACTTTAGGTTCAATTGAGTCACCACTCTCAAACTTGGCTTGACAAGAATGAAGACCTCTAAGATCTAAGGGACCTCAGTCTTTTGGCCCATATTGATCAAATGTGGCTTATGAATTCAAATGGAGGCATGAGGGATTAGTTTGACATATATAGTAAGCACCACTATTGATAGTTATTTTCACAGAATCTAAAACAGATTTTAGGATGTCGATCTACTTTCCTAAAATAGATCGACCTCATCCCTTATAAATAGAGGATGAGGTATCTTGATAATAGATCTATAATTTTATATTGAAGCATCTTTTGGCATTACTCTTATCTTTGTTTCTTTGTTTTGCAAGTGATCTTAACCAGCTTCTAAAGTCTTCAACAAAACGGTGGTTATGTAATTTGGAGATTTTTTAAAACATCAATGAACAAAAGAATTCGTAAATTTTTATCATGTAAGTTGAAAAAGTCATTTTAGGAAAGAAATGTGGATTTATAGAGTTATCGCATACATCAATTCGAGCCGTTAGAGGATGTATCGGGTAAAAACCGTTTCCAACATGGTATTTACTAGTATAGATAGTGCTCGACCCGTGCCTTGTCTGAAAAGACAAGCACTTAAATACACTTATGGAGAATCTGAAAGGTGATAGATAAATTGATATCTTCACTTTGAAAGGAAAAGGAGAAATGGGATAAAAACAGAAACGGCGCCCTTTTGAGAACTTGGGGGCATATGTAAATTTCGATTTCCTCGGGAAAACAAACGATTTCCACTTGCAGATTTATATATTGATATGGAATTGGAATGTAACATGATGGTCTTTTCAGAGGTAACAGATCCACAAAAACAGAGAAGTTGTCATTTTCCCCTCTGTCATGCAGCAATAGGATGTAAGAAAAAAAAAAAAAACAAAACACTTTTACTAAATTAATAAATAACATATAAATATTAATAATAATTTCATACATGACAATAAATAAATATATATTTAAAAAAATATTAATTATATTTTTATATATTAAATTTTTATTAATATTTATATATTATTTATTAATTTATATATCGTATTAATATCACTCAAAGTTTTCAAAAAGGTCCCAATAATCGGCGTTGCAAGCCACCCTGGCTAATAAATAAAGAAGACAAAAGGGGCGACTAAAACCAGATATACTTTATATGTATGGTATGGGGAAAGAGCAACCTCATATAACTACAAAAGTAACTGTATTTTATCAGGAGTCCAGTATGTCTAAAGTGTGATGGGTTATTTTCTAGCGTTCATGTGTGGTTTCCCTCGTTATGCCGGTACGTGAGTTCCTCATCACACATTGGTTGAGCACTCATTTGGGGTGAGACGCTATAATGATTTGGTCAAAAACCAAGTAATATAGCACATATTATTCAACACTAATAGTAAGTGTTTTTGCTAAATATTTTATTTTTCAATAATTATAAAGAGGAAGAGAATTTAAATCTAATTTATTCAATGGAAAAATCAATATTCGTGTTATTATGCTATAAGTATCATGATTTTTCTATTGAATATTAATAGCATGTCATTTATTAGTCGGTTTATAATCAACTTTACAAAATGGGATTTTATAGTATTTTTGGAGAATTTAACTCTCCGGAAAATAACGTGAGATGTAACAGGTGATAGAAGATTTATTAAGTAATGCATTTTCCATTGTTCAAAAAGACTACAATTATACATTTAGATGAGAATATGTCATCATTTTAAGGATCTAAGAAACTGAAGCTGAGGGTTCACAAACTCTTAAACAAAGGTATACAATAAAAAATTCATGATGGGCATGGGCTACATTTTTGTAATTGCTATTGAGCTTTAAAAGTATACATTTGTAATTGCTACAGCACTCTTGACGAATTTGACATGATGTTTCATCGAGAGCTTAAATCACTCGAATAGTTTAATAAATCAAGTTTATAATTGAACTTTTTAAGTAGCTTATGGTATAAGGCTTGAGATTCATGATAATAAAGTTTGACGGATAATTAAGCTTAATCAATCTTAATTGTCGGTCTAAGTCAAGCTGATGTTAAGACATAAATATTGAGTTGAAAAGGATAAATAAAATTTTCAAAATAACAGGAGCCTAAAGACGAAGTAAATTAAGCCGACACGACCTTTTGTAGTCTTTATATAATATTATTCTTTGCTGCCAATTAACACCTAGAATTGTCATTTGATTGAAATCATTACAATCCACTAAGATTGCAATTTCTTCGAATCATAAACCGTGACTTATAAATACTAGAGCTTTCGAGGAGTTGGTGAAAAGGAAAAAGATTATTGCAATTGTCAATGTTATGATTAGAAAGGCCATGCACCTAATATTTAGGGCCCCAGATTTTTGTGACAATGGAAATGGTAGCTAATTGCGTTATTCCGTGTGATTGATTACACAAAAGTATACTTGTGTTTTTATTACTTTTATTAAATTCTGTATTTACCAACTAATCGCTACTATTTGAAAAGAGGAAACCACATACATATATATATATACATACATAAAATATAAATAAATTAAAGCAAAAATATGTAAAGTGAAAAAGGATAAAACACAGTCCTTTTCTTTTTTTTTTCTTTAAACTAATCCTTGTTGAAATTGGGATTAGAAAGATATGCTCCAATTTTAATTGGGCCCCTAAATTTTATGATGATGGGAATGCTTGGTTTTGCTTTCTTGAAAATGTATCGGACACTATTTGTTTATTATAAGCTAATATTGGCACAGCCTAGTTCTTAATTGTGAATTGGGTTAGAACCGGCTCAAAAGTGCGACAGTGAGTTGAAAACCAAAACCAACATGGTTGGCTAGTTCTCCACCAAAGTAAGGCTTGGATCTTGTACCCGTGACCATTGACATGCCACCTTAAAAAAGAAAAACTACAATACAATTTTAAAACACAACATTTTAACTTGCAACAAATAGATGCACTTATCACTTCAATTCATATGCCAAGAAAAAAAGGAAAATACATAAACACTTTGCTGATACTAGCTTTTTGGGTATAAACCAAGAGCTTAAGGCCTAAGCTACAAGGAAAGCTCACCTCAATGACAATGAATGGGACCCCAACATTAGCTTAGCTCATATGATTGATGGATTGGCTTGACCTCTAGACTAGTTGGACCCCGCCCTTGGTTAACCAAGCCTTCACTTGTACATGTATGTCGGTTATAAGGTCATGTAAGGGCCTGGCTAATGTGTTGACTCCTCGAAACACGACTCTTCTTAAGGGTCCCTTCTAATTTAGTCGCACTGCATCTACATTGCATAAAAATATAATGTGGCATTTGATGGCTATCTAACAGTTTATCCCATATTGACCTATGTGGTAGAAGCATACAGGACCGTAAAGCGTTAATGAGGAAGAGATAGACATAAGATCTAAAGGTAATCATTCTTTCTGCCGATATTAGAAACCTTATCAAAACCCCTAAATCACAGGATTGCACAATCTAACTTGACAAGGGGTTTAGAGCAATGCCTATGTATAGTCTTCCTTTAGGTCCCCCTTGAAGGTAAGCTCACAATTTTCTATCACCGCATTTAATTGTCGTTCATAATTCTTTTTCCTTGAGCTTTGTCCTCTTTATAAATTTTTCTTTGATTTAAGTATTAGAGTGATCATACTGAACAACATCCTAGCATAGTGACTCACCCCTGTTTGTTTTCCAGCTTCACCTCTCGTTTAAGGCCCGATCCCCTTGGGAGGCCCAAAAGACTTTATTAGCAACAAAACTAAGGCAATACACTCCATATACAATCAAGCATAGACAATACACAATAATGCAAACAAATACACATATAAGAGCACATACATACATCTTCATCTTTTCTATAAATATGTAGTGCACATATACATCATTTTGCACAAACACAAGCATAAATACACACACACAAACATCATTTGTTTATAGTTTCCTCTAAATAAATGTATCATATGTCAATATTTTTCACATAATTACAAACTTATAGTATTCTATAATACATGTATTGTAATATGTTACGCCCCGAGATCGTATAGTCATAATAATCCTGCCGTGTAAACCAATTTATAATAGTAACTGGCCTCATAATGCCTATTATAGATATGATCTATATAAAGTGTTGACGACTTCTCACTTTGAAGTAAACAATTTAATTAAAAATTTAGCTAAAAGTTATAGTAACGATTAAAACCTTAAATATATATATAGTTAAATGTACATTACCGTAGAATTTTCAAGAGATTCTACATCATAATATAATGGTCAACTAATTTACATATCATATATAAGTTTTTCATCCTAAAGATACTAGTAAGACCTTAAATAAAACTTAATCATGGATCAATTGATTCTTACTCCCTAGAGCTTTAAAAGAGAACTAACCTCTGGATAATTGTAAGGCGGCATAACAGTTAGAATAATCAGAAGTCAAGACTTATAAAAGAATCTATGTAGGTATGAGCAATTACAGTTCAGTAAGTTGAATTGAAGACTTATGAATGTATACAAGTACAAATAAGATTATAACGCAATTATTTTTATGCAATGCAACAAGTAAGTGTCATTACACAACGTACTTCGGTCCGTTGCGAAATCAGAGTAATATTACTCGCTGCAATCCAAATTGAGGAGTTTTCATGTTATGCAGCAGCTCCTAACCAAACCCAAGTTTGTGTAATGGAGATATTGCTCCTCCTAAGACTATCCTTCAAACTAATGCCCTCATCTTCACCGCAACCTTTTCTCCTGTCACTTAATTCGGTTAAGAATGAGGAAAAGACTAATTTGCTATCCAACACTATCTTTTTTGAAGGTATCGGTATTTAGTTAGAGAATCTTAATAATTCCTTAAAAGGTTGCAATGCATGTCTTTTTAGGGTATTTAGGTCGATTAGGATTAAGTTCGGTTTAGGGTAACCAGACAATTTCACACTACTGCAATAACAATAATTATCACACATAACACAGATTCCAGTACGAAATCAAATATACAGGCATATGCATGAGACTACTTATAATCACAATTATATATAAACCTAAGTCTCTGAGTACTCTAAAATAGTACTCTAAAATACAATGAAGTATTAAACCCAACTTACTTAAAATTTTCGGTTGCTCAGTCACTCAATTGCAGGTTGGCTCGTTTCTGTGTATTTTATAATATAAATACGCCTTTTTAGTATTTATACTTTGACGATACATATTCTAGGTTATGATTTAATTAAATTCTCTTTATATTCCTATTATTTACTAATGATTAATTCTACGTTAGTTCGGCGTTTAGTTTCGGAATTTGATTTCGGTTTAAGCTTTATATTGATTCTAACTACGAATAAATCCTAAAATTACGTTTCGAACTTTAATGTGAAATTAATCACATTAAGCTTAAGTATTCTAATATCATAATAAGTCTTAATTCGGCATCTTAATCCACTCGATACACTCTAATCATGATTAGTGTATTGGATTTACTTCTAATGTGAGAAAATTTTACATTTTTTGTACAATTACCTAAAATTAATTTTTGTACCACATTTAATATGTATTGATATTATTATTATGTTATTCAATTTAACATATTATTTCATATTTATTAAAATTCTAATTTCACATATTATCAAATTACTCACATTTACTACATAATTCCCATATTAATTGCAATTAATACTCCAAATGCTAAGATTATGTTACCCCACCAGAATTTAATATCCTTAAACATCTAATTACCCTTTAAATCAGTAATTAGTTATTTAATTACTTAATTAGTCCAAAATTATTCATTTTTCTCATTTTTTTAGGATTAAAAATTTACTTAAAATTTTCAAAAATTAATTTTAGAAAAATGGCTTCATAGTACTGTTTTATATTACTCTAGTAGTTTACAGAAAAATTTTGAGCTCTAAACTATGCTTTTAAGCTTATTTATTTCTAATTTTAAACATACTCGATTTTGTTTAATTTCTTAAGAACTTTATATTTACAGAAGTGATTAAATTTGATCATTATTTTTCCCTAAATCTACATATAATAAAACATCATAATAACAAATTTCAAAATTTTATGGGTAGAATTAATAATTTTACTAAATTTTGCAAAATCAGTTGAAATATTAGACTCACTTGACTCTTAAGCTTCCAGCCACCAGCAATGGCTTAGGAGTGGTCGATCGGTCTAGATGCTCAATTTGGAGTGGGATAGTGGTTCAGTTCCAAGTGGTGATGATATGTGGGTTTGGTTTACTAGCTCCAACTGTACAGATTTGGAAAATTTTTTTTCTAAACCCTAATTTCCTTCTTGTTTTTGACTCTTGCTAATTTTCTGAGGTTTCAAACTAAACAACTTAGCTTCTGTAATTTTCTTGCTATTTATTATAAGGCTATAAAGTAAACTCTATATATTAATTAGACAAGACTAGTTTATCCTCTTCCATTTTTTTTGCCTTTTTTGTTTCTTCAATTTAATTGGTCAATTTTTTTTTTCTTATTTTCCCTAGCTACTATGACTTGATCAGGATCATTCCTTATCTCCTTGATTTTTAATTTTTTTTTATAATTTTCTTTAATTATTTAGTAATTTTCTAGCAAGTTTCGGACAATTTAGATAATTTCGTATATTTTTACCTATATGTAAATACATATGGAATATAATTAAATACTCCTAAATTTTATTTAGGTCATTTTATGATTTTTAGAATATATATAATTTATTTCTAGTAATTTGTTAGTTATCGGAATGCATTTTACGTATTTCCAATAAATAACGAGTAATATATTTAAAATTTGAAAATTTTATATTCTCTTATTTTATTACTTATTTTCTTAAATTTAAACTTATATGATTACTTTTATTAATATTTCTAGTTTTGTTTTATAATTTAGGTTTGATCAGATCATTTAACCGATCGCCCTAAACCTTACGTACTAAACCTAATCCTACAGTTATAGGGCTTATATTTAGGGCTTTACATAATATATGTTAGCATCTCTTCAAGTTGTTTTTCTTGTATTAATTTTTTTTTTTTTAGGAATCTTGAGCTATTAAAACATGTGATTAGAGTAAAGCTTACAAAAAGTTGAGGATTGAAAAGAGATGAAGAAGATAACTACTATGATAAGACTTTTGTCTCACTTTGGACACTTGTGTAAGCTTATGATTGAATGCATAGAAAAATATTTATAATCAAATATTTATCATAAAGAGTGTCACCATCTTTTTAATTAAGTTTTATTTATGCTACATTGTATTGTTTATATGTAAGTGATCACTAGCCCTATTTTCCTTATATTTTTATTTTCTCTCTAATCTACTCAATGTTGGGCACTTTTTTGACTATGATGTTAAAGGTCAGAAGTTGGCAAGACTATAGTGAATTAGAAAGTAAATTGAAATATTTATGCAAAACAAAGATAAGGAATGCTTACACCTAAATGATATGGGGAATGGTACAATAAGGTATGGTAATAATATTTGTAATACTTGTATAATTGTGAATATTTTTCATGTATTAGACCATAATTTCATGTATTTTATTCTATGGTGCTGATATCAAAATTACCGTAAAAATAGTATTTTTTTTATCTATTTTTTATTCTTGACTTTTTTGATCGACTTGAGTAAATGACACAATAATGGTGATTGCAATATAAATAATATGATTACTTGTAAATTTTTATAGTGTGTGAAAAATTATTAACATCAACAATGATGCAACATTGTCTATATTTTAGTTGTGTATTGTGTTATTTTGTAATTATTTTGTGTATGGATAACAATACTACCTTCTTTACTTTCCACACATCATGTAATTGTATTGATATTCATGTGTATGTCTGTGTCATTGGATAAATGAATGAATTTTGTGTTCTTTCACATTAATGACCGAATACTAAACTATATGTAACTGTAATTTATATAATTTTTACCCAAAAATGAAATTACTGGGTATTAGTTTAATTAAAACCGGATAAGCAAGTAAGGAAAAATATAGAAAAAAGAAACAAACAAAAGAAAAATTATAGAGGCAAATTCCAAAGAATTGGTATGGTATTGGAAGAACTTAGACCGATCCTACTTCGATTGAACTGGGCCCAATGCCAAGCTCTGATCCCACTTAATGCCAAACCATATCCCTTGCCAGTATCACAAATGCAGACTTAAAATCTTCATTATTTATCTTACCATTAAAATCTCTATTATTAATCTTTCTGTTCATTTTTAATAAAGAAAAGGACAAAGAATAAGGATGACTCTTTTTTCTGAATAACTTGTTAATCAAGCCATCCCATTCACTAGGTGAATTTGGACATGGTTGATCTATATCTTTTCAAAGTAGTGTCTATTGTGTTTTAACTTTATTTGTATCATTTTTAGTTTTAGAAGCAAATATCTTATCTAGACTCCATTTATACCATTTTTATTTCTAAAAGCAAATGTCTAACAAGTTCTTATACCATTCTCCTATAACGATAAAATAACCTTAAATTTCCTTCTATTATTAAGATTATCTAGGGGAAAAAAGTTATTACTTTTGTAACTTATTTAATTATAATCATTAATGTTATATATAATTCTTCAAGTATATCTAATTTTTATCTAATATATTGCTTAAAATATATGGATAGAACAATAAGAAAATAAAATCTCTATTTAAGAAATAAAATGAAACAATAAACAATCTAGTAAAGAAAGGGCAAACTATACCAACCAATTTCGCCTATTTTAATTTTCTTAAACCAATAGAACCTAAGGTTCTAATACTATAAGAGTATGACTATTGCTTTTTTATTGGAATAATATAGGATTGATTCTCCCTTCCTTTCTATAAGTCCTAAGGAAAAAAAAAAAAGTACTATAGTAATTTATATAATTTTTATTGGAATCTACACTAGTAGACGCTTATTAGAGGAATATTTTAATTATTTCAATACTAATTACATATTTAACAAGAAGACAAAAAGTAAGCACTTTTTCCTTTTTAACTTCTTCATCTTCACGAATAGCTATTACAAGTCGTTCACTTCACCGAATGAAATAAAGAAAGAATATAATTAGAATTCTTAAGAAATATAAGAAGGGTATAATATTTATTATTTTGTTTAGTTAGATTAATAAACAACTTAAGAATAGACACGTAATAAAATTTTAATGACTAAATTACATTTATTTTCTTTCTTAAGTAATTCTAAGATAATAGTTAATGATAATGGTGGTGGTGGTGAAAATTAACTATGGGGGTAAAGGCGGTGGTAATGGTTGACGGTGGCGGTGATGGTGGTAGTCAATGGTGATAACGCAGTGATAATGGTGGTGGCGGTAGCAATAGCAGTGGCTAGAATAGCGGTGGTGGTAGTGGTTGACATTAATAGTGGCAGTGACGACAGATGATGATGGTCAATGGTTAGTAATAGTAACGATGATAGTAGCGACGGCGGTGGCGACGGCAGCAACGATAATAGTGGTCGTTAATAGCAGTGGTAATAGTGATCGTTGATAGCAGCGGTAGCGGTTAGTAGCAGCGATGGCAATGATGGTAATAGTTATTGTTAAATTGGTATGAAGTTAGTTTTAAAAAAAATATGAAATTTTATAAAGAATCATGATTTTTTGATTGAATAAAAAATCTTTATTATTTAATTTTACGTAATAGAAACCCTAAGAAATTACGATTCAAAGATAAAAAATCAAGGAGATGTTATAATAAAAAAAAGAAGAAGGGAGAATTGATATTGAAATTGAATATTTTCCTTTTCTATATTTTGCTTCTGTCTTAGTGTCATTATTTTGACCTAAACACAATATTGAAATTGAATTAAAAAAAAGAAGAAGAGAAGATTGTGGCAACTGTGGTAGGTATGGGATTTGACCGTACCATCCATCACATGAGAGTAGCCTATGCTATATAACCCCCCTAAGCCCCCCTTGCATTACTCAGCTTGACGTTCCAAAGAACAACAAGCTTTCATTTGTAGTTCTCAATAACACGCATTTAGTATCAAAAACCTTAGGGCTCTTTTCGGTTCTCTTCGTGTAAATAAGTAGAAATTCTGTCCTACTCATCCAAAAATCCTAAAAAGGAAGGATCAATCTGCAAAATTTGATCCGTAACCATGCAAACCATATCAAGCTCTCCACACAATTTCGGTTCCCTCACTCGGCCCCCTCGTCGACTCAGTCGACTCGCTCGATGCGCCTACCGTTCCGACTCAGTTTCCTTTCCCAACGGCATCGGCCCAAGCCGAGCTGACTGGCAAAGCTCTTGCGCTATCCTTGCCGGTAAAGTCCTTTCTCAAGAGCAACCCACCACTGATATCGCCGCTGTCAACGGCCACAATACCGCCTCCGTCGACCTCAATCTTGTCCCTATCGACAGTAGTTTGAGCTCGCCGCTGGTGGCTCCTCAGCCGCCAAAGCCGCTGACGATAACTGACCTCTCGCCGTCACCAATGCATGGATCTCAGCTCCGTGTGGCGTACCAAGGCGTTCCCGGCGCGTACTCAGAAGCCGCCGCCGGAAGAGCGTATCCGAATTGTGAGGCGATTCCATGTGATCAGTTCGAAGTTGCTTTCCAGGCGGTGGAGCTCTGGATTGCTGACCGCGCAGTTCTTCCGGTGGAAAACTCTCTCGGTGGTTCGATTCACCGGAATTACGATCTCCTTCTCCGCCACCGCCTGCACATCGTCGGAGAAGTCCAGCTTCCAGTCCACCATTGCCTTCTCGCACTCCCAGGCACACGACCGGAGTATCTCAATCGCGTGATTTCACATCCTCAAGCTCTTGCACAGTGCGAGAACACAATAACGAAGATCGTGCCACAAGCCGCGCGTGAAGCCGTTGACGATACAGCCGGAGCCGCAGAGCACATCGCAACAAATAATCTACGCGACACAGCCGCAATCGCGAGCGCACGCGCGGCAGAACTCTATGGCCTTCAAGTCCTCGCTGACGGGATCCAGGATGACTGCAGCAACGTCACGCGCTTCGTGATGCTAGCGCGTGAGCCGATCATTCCACGAACCGACAGGCCGTTCAAGACGAGCATCGTGTTCGCGCACGAGAAAGGAACGAGCGTGCTATTCAAAGTCCTTAGCGCTTTCGCGTTTAGAAACATCAGTTTGACCAAGATCGAGTCGCGGCCTCACCGCAACCGTCCAATCAGGCTCATCGATGATGAGAACGTGGGGACGGCGAAGCACTTCGAGTACTTGTTTTACGTAGATTTTGAGGCGAGCATGGCAGACGTTAGGGCACAGAACGCGCTGGCGGAGGTTCAGGAGTTCACGTCCTTCTTGAGGGTTTTGGGAAGTTATCCTATGGATATGACACCTTGGTGCCCTTCTGGTGGAGACTCTAATTCCGACCAATAGGAGTAAAAAGAAAGGATAAGGGTTTTTTTTAATTTATTTGGAATCGGAAATATGCAATTTTTAGCCCACTTGCTTTTGGTTGGGGGTAGTAAAAAGAATCCTTTCTTTTGTAATTTTCAGTTTATTTCCAGAAAAGTCGTTGTTAAAAGAATCCGAAGTACATAAGTTCGTAATCGAATCATTGTTGTATGTTCAAATTCCATACGTGACTCTATCAGTTTTCCTTTCCATCAGTCGTTTTTTCTTATTTTGCCAACTTTTATTTTACATATTTTACAAGCTGATGGTAAGAGGGAATCAACCTATTCTTCATCGATAAAATAGCTATCATGTTCCAAAAGTTTGATGATTGCTTGAGTGTTTATGTATTATATGGTTGTGTCTTTGAGAAAATTTCAAATGGTGGTCTCAATGGAAAATTCTAACTAAATATCAGATATTTGTGGTTGTCTCAATAATAGTCTTATTTACTTGCCTATTTAATTTTATTTACTCAAATTTCATCTATTTTTTCACCAGCTCCTTTGATTTATATATTTTATTTATTTGCTTTTGTTTATGTTTGCTATTTAAAGCTGCAATTGCAGTACCAATGCGACCTCGTTTCCATCTGCTATACAATACATCTTATTTGTCTAATTTCATTTTTTACATGTACAAGTACTAATTCAACCCGAATGTATTCTTCCATTTGTTTAACTTATTATTATTATTATTATTACTATAATAAAAACTTCAAGGCACTTTTCTTAACAACTTTTGAGGTTCTGTTAATTCATCACTTTTCTTATATATATATTTATATCTACAAAATGAATAAAATTAAAAGTTTAGACAACAATATGTGATTTATTCGGGTAGTTCTCGGATAAATCATATTCAGGTTGAAGCTCTTTTGTTGTTCAAATATAAGTTTTAAATGACAAACCAATCTTGTTTTATTTTTCCTTCTTGAGATCAATATTTGTGTGTCAGCTAGTAGTTGTAACGTTTACTTTTATTTGAATACATGCAAAGAAAGTAAATCGTGCAGGAGTGTCGTTGACGATTTCTTACTCCGTTTCCATATTTGACAGATTCAAATTTCTCCGGCGGCAAGACAGTCGAGTGCAAAACAAGAAAACAAACGAACGAATATTTACTTGCCACGGATTCTTTTTGAACCAGTCATTTAATTAGGTGAGTATGAATTCATTGGTTAATCTATTCCTTAAAATATGATTCGAGCGAAGAGTATACCGTATCATAACTGCTGCTAAAAACCCTTAAACTTTTTTTGTTTATGGTTTTTTTTAGTGGTAACTTTTGAGGTTTTAGTATCAGATTTGTGGAAACTACACATTTTTCAAAGTCTTGAGGGATGTGAGGTCATATTTTGACAGTCTAATGAATTAATGTACGCTCGGCCAGTAGATTTATAGATGTATATATGTGAATATATATATATATATATATATATAAATTTTTTTCCTCAATTTTCATGGAAACGGTCCTTAAGTCAATACTGAAGTGCCTTCACCTAACGATTGACATGATTTTCAAATGAAAATAGCTGGCTTTCATTTCAGTTACGCCTATCCGCAAATATTTTTCATATTACATTGCTTGCGTTAATTGCAGTATTAAGATATCTTTGTATAACTTTTCTTAAAATTAGGAAAGGTAATAGATGTATCCAAAAGTTTAAGGGTTATTCGTAACCCTTGGAATTTAGTGAGGCTTTTGTGAGTGGATCAAGATTTTCAAAAAGTACAAGTGGATAAAATTAAGGTTGGTAATTCGATTCACCTCTCGTGTCTTGTATCTGTATTTAAATAAGTTTGTGTCTTGAAAAAATTTACTTGTAACTTGATTTGTTTATTAGTAGTGTATAAAAATTTAAGTTCGTAATTCAACTCATTTAATAAATATGTTTTGTATTCGGGTTAAACTTGTTTATCGATTAAAAGTTATTACTAAATCTATAGGATAGTTATGAATTCATAGGAAAAAATGATGATTATAAAATTTATTGTAGGAGGGGTGAATTAATATTTTTAGAAAATTTTGAAACTTTTTTTCTTTTTATCATGAATCAAAATTATCTCTCTTAAATAACTTAATTTGGTGAATAGTAGTATTTTAATAATTCAACATACTAATAACACAAATAAATAACTCAAAGTAAAGAGATATAGAAGAGAAAATTAGGCTTAGGATTTATAGAGTTTTAGCTTTTTATCTACTATTCTCTTTTAACTTCACTGGTAGTGATCTAGTCTTTTTCATTGGTACTGTTTCGCTTGATTCACTATATTAAAAACAAATTAAGAGAAGTTTATAAACATTTGCCATACTTGGCCTTTACAATTCTCTGCTTTACTTATCTAGTCTCTTTACAATGTAGGTTAATTATAAATTTATAGAGTACAATAAAAACTTTTCTTAAACAATACTAAAAAATGTTTACAAACTAAATTAAGAACAATAATATAAATCTTAAATAGTTTAGCATGAAAATAGAATTAAAGATTATTGCAAATGTAGCTTCAGTTCAACTCTTTGCATAAATCTTTGAAAAGTGTTCTATGCTTTTTTAGATAGTAGATAGTAATCATGATTGGAATGTAATGTATGCATTTTTTTTTCTCAAAATTATACTTAATATTTTGAAACGACTCTTCTTTTATAGTAATGTCTTTCGTCGACTAAAATGTTGATGTTTATCTCCACCTCATATTTATCTAATCTCAATGTCAAAAAAATAATGTATAGATATTTAGAGAAAATCTTGGAGTTTGAATTTTAATTTGATCTAATCTCAATTAGATCTCCTTTATTAGATATATTTTGATCATCGACTTCAGATAATCTTGAATTTTGAATTTGATATCCCATAATATTCGAAATCATCCTTATCCTTATTCAATATTAGATATTTTCTTATTTATTTAATTATTTTCAAAAATTAATTCTTTTAAAAATAATCTTCGTGGATCTTAATTCCAACTTACGTGAAACGAGATTAAGTGTGTTTTCCTAATATACTCAATCTAGTGGTGCTAGGTTTTGTTTGCTTTGAATATGATGTCATGTTATTTTTTAGAATTATTCTTTCAGACTAACTATTTAGATAACCTTATGAAGATATCTTAATTTACTTATTTTCAAAGTCTCTAAATAATTTTTTGAAGTGCTGTATTGATTATTCTTATATAAGCTTTTGAAATATTCTCTTAATACTTTTTAGACTTGTTTCATTTTCAAATGATTCAGACCTTTTAAATAAGTCTCTGAACGAAACTTAATTTACAATTTTAAACATTTTAAAGAACTGTCTGAATACCCGCATACTTGTTAGTATATTAGTATTCTTCTCTTTTTGTTATTATTAAAATTTGTAAGAGATATATAACATTTTCTCCTTTTTTGATGATAACAAAACACTTATAAGTCCAAAAACATGTAACAATTTGAAGTCTAATATATAAATAGCAAGAGAGAAACATTATTAAAAAACAATGATATAATATGTAAACTGCTATGTTGTCACATTTGCTTGTTTATGCTCAGTACTTAATTGATTTTGGCCTTTCTCCCCCTTTTTGTTATCATTAGAGGTTATTTATAACTCTCCCTTAGTGTTTGTAATTAGCCAACATATGCAAAACGAAAATGGACTTCCATTGATGAAAAGGAAGTACATAGCATGGTCCATAGGTGGACTTGACATCAGAATAGAAAACAAAATACTTAACAAGAGTTGATTGAAACAAAAGAGAATTTAATAGTAGAACAGAAAAGACAAAACACTTGAACAAAGAAATTATTTCTGTGTTCTCTTAGTTTTCTTCCTAACATAAAGTTTCATCATACTAGAGTTAGTTGGAGTTGCTTTGCTAGGAGAAGGTTTAACTTCAGTTGGTTGTTTGATATTAGAAGTTAGTTTAGTGTCTTTCACAAGAGTTGGAGTAGATTGAGTTTGACTAGATGCACTACCATCCTTATTGAATCCAACATAAAGAGTTTGTGTATTTCCTTTAGGAATGGTTTGTCTTTTAGGGTTAAGAACAAGAGTTGCAATTGGAGGTATCGGAGTTGTAGTGTGTGTATGTATGTGTGGGTAGGGGGGGTAGTATGGGGGCGGAACCTTAGGTTTTAGAGATTAAGGAGAGATAATTAGAGTTTCATCAAATTCCTAAATAGGTAGTTGATTAGGTTGATCAACTTATGGTGGAGTAGTCACAAGAGAATGATTTTTAGGTGTTGGGGGTTTAAGGATTTGGTTTAGATAGTGGTGCAGTAAGTTGAGTCTCTTTATCAACCTTGACTCAGACATTATTTCCTTGACCTAGATTTTGAATAGGTCATTCATTCCTAAAATTTGATCCTTTACAGCCTTCCTAAGGACTTCCTTGATTCCTTAAGAAATTTGCTCAACAAATACAAAACTTTCATTCTATTTGGAGGTAGGAATTTGTAATTTTGTAGTCTTTAAATCACTATTTGAAAGTGACCTAATCACTTCTCTGAATTCAATCCCATTAGTCTTTTTTACCATCTTTCCTTTCTTTTTTTGACCTTCAATAGCAGGTTCGTTACCTCCTTTCCTTTTCTTCTCACCAGTCTTCTTTTCAACAATGGTCACCCTCTTCTTAATGTTGGAAGGGTGAACATAAACTCCTCTATTGTAAGAGTGCCAGAGTTTGTCAATCATATAGATGCCTATTTGCTTGAAAATTTTATGTCTTAACCTAGTAGGATAGTAAGGACAGGTTGTGTCTCTTGGTAATTTTAGTTTTTTAAACTTAAATAGGGCTATTAATAAACTTTCATATGGCTTGACATCTAAATGTTGCCATATATGCCTCATCATTAGATTCACTATGTCCACATTCCTTCTGCTCAACGTAGCCATTACAACCAACATATCTTCCCTAGTTACAGAGGTTGAACTACCCCTTCTAAGTAGCACAAAGGTATTAACAAATTTGTGTAGAATCTTAACTAGCAATTCAAATTCAATGTTGAATATATCTGTACCAACACCGAACTTTATCCAATCATTTAGCTCTGTAAAAACACTTAGTCAATTACACTAGATTTTCATCTTCTTGAATTTCTTTAATGCTAAAACATTTCAGAATGTCCTTTTTTGTAATCTCAATTTTTTGATTCGACACTATAGATTTCCACACATCCTAATGGTTATTGTCTAACTTTCGATAAAATTCATCTACTAGCTTGCCATACACAATACCTCTCATATTAGCTAAATTACTTAGACCTAACCCATTCACATACTCCTTCCAGTAAAATCCATTTTTCTCAAGGAATTCTAAATGTAAGAAAAAAGATTCTTTGATAGATAAGCTTTTACCATTCTATGTCGACAATCTTGTTTACCAAGTCACAATCATAGTTATTCATAACACCCCATTTGCAAATATGCAAAGATGTCAAACTACTTAGTTCATCCCATAACTTCTTTATTTTATTGTAGCATATGCTTTCAATTGCATTACCTTGTTTAGAATTGACAAATATCTAATTGAAGTTGGTACAATAATAGTCCATTCATAAGATTGAATCTGTCACAAATATCTTTCCATAGCTCTTTAAGGAATTTGGCATACAATAATGGTTTTGACAGTTCTTTAATCATAGAATTTAAAATCCAACATTGTATCATGAATTCACAGTGAATTCATTTTTGGCCATTTAGAGAATTTAGTTTTGATTTCAAAAGTGAATTGTTGATAACCTATATTGTAGACACCCCATTTTTGCTCCATCGTAGTTCTAATTTTTATTTTTTATTTTTTATTTTTAGGAACCCTAATTTAGAAAATAATGAAAATTAAAAATTGATAAAAAGACAAAAAAGAAAAGAAGAAAATTTCCAAAAAAATGGAAAAAATTGAAAAACACAAGTGTTAAAGGTGTCTGAATCGGTTAATTAGTTGTTTAAGGTTGGATTAGGCAATAGTTGAAAGTACATTTAATAAATTTAAAGTTTTCAAAATTTTTAGGCTTCATAAAAAAATACCACAATAAAATATTTAAATGGATTGTTATCCAATTTAAAAATATTTTAATGGGGTTAATTAAGATAGGGCTCTATGTTTATTAAATTTGAAATTGGTGACAAAATGTATTTAGTGTGTATGTTTTGGGCTATTTCAAAGGGTTATGGTCAATTTGAATCTATTTGGGTTAAGTTTGGTTTAGGATAGAAAACCCAAATTAAAGGTAGGCTTGATAAAAGAAGTCAAGTAAATTTGGGTTGCAATATTTAATAAGAAAAAAGTTTAGGTGAGTTGGCATGAGGCATAGGCTTAAATACGTATGGGATTAAGAAGATAGGGGTTTGATTCCTAGTGGAAGTGCTTTTGGGTGCATCATTTTTTTTTTTTTTTTTGCCATGGTCATGTGCTCACCATTGTCCCCTTCCTCTCGAATTTTTCGAGAAAGCAACATAAAGGGTTGGAAATTAACTAAGTTTCTAGAATTTGACCTCAGTATTGAATTTTATCAAATTTTGGTTGTTTTTTAACAGATTTAGCAAAATCGTTAGTGAGTTTAATGGTGATGATATCAAATTTGAGAAGATATAGATTTAGTCTAGGTTAAGTTTTATTTGAATCTAACATAAAGATTTGGTGGGTGGTTGTATAAGAAGAGATCCAACTTGACAGCAAGGGAACTTTTATCAAGTAGCTCCATAAAATCGATCACCAAAAACACCTAACTTGATGACTTCCCTCTCATTCGTAAACCCAACTCTTGACCACACGCCAAACATACAGTGATAGTTACTGTTACAACCAAGATACACGTACAGCACCACACAGTGCAGTGCCATCAACCTAATGTACACCTTCGATCATTGTCCTCTTACATGTGCGGCAATACCCCCGATAGTATAACTCCCAAATGCCCTATACACTTACTCAGCCCATATTTACTATGCCCTACTACAACAACTATATAACCGCCTACAACTCAGACTCAACGCCATCGTCCTTTGATCACATACGGTAACTAACATGATCCCATTCCCTTTTCCTCACTGTCAATGTAGCAGCCCATACATACGTCTGACATACATCCCTATCCTCCTTTAACACTGAGCAACCCCCTTTTTCACACGGCTAAACCCAATCATAACATTACAATCCCTGACCATCCTTTCACGACCTACTCCCAAGTACACATCTGATGAACGACCTAAACATCTTCTTCACCACTCATCCACTATAGCACGATTCGCAAACAGAACTAACCTAACTCCATGCTCGCGTCATTAACCCTACTCTTGCGACCTACCACTAAACAACAGTTGCTCCATCCTCTTACCGAATATAACTGCCTTACTTTCACTCATCCCCATTTGCGCATAATGAACAGAGCAGCACCGGCCACCCATATATCCCCAAACACCATACTTAACCCCACTTTCGCGTATTACCACCAAACGACAGCTCTTGATTATTGCGTTGAGTGTAGTCCCCCTAAGCCTAATAGGAAACATACAAAAGTCATTTTCCTCACTTGTTCTGGTGCTTAGATTGGTAGGGATTGAATAACTCCGAAGTTCCTCTTAGCGACTCGATTTTAGCCGAACTGGCCTTGCATGGGGCCTTATAACCCGAGCTTACTGACCCCCAATTTTTACTGCCATTAGCTTAGGTCCTTTTCTCTCTTCTTTTCGTTCTATGTTATTTTTTTTTTTCACTTTCTTTTGCCTTTGTTTAGCTTAGTTAACAGAAAAAAGAAAAAAAAGGGGCAATGTATATATATGTGTAGGATGTTTTATTTTTATTTAATAAATATATATAAAAAAACACAACATTTTGGTACTTAAGAAAACTTATTTTCAAAACAAAAAATAATATATATATATTTTTCAAAATTAAAGCTTTTGTTAGAATTTTTCTTTTAATATGTGGATATGAAAAATTTAAGACCCTTTCTAGTATTTTTTTTAACCTAAATGGTTAAAGAACATAAACTTGGCCGATTTCTTCTTCTTCTTTTTTTTTTTTTTTCAAAATTAAAATAAACTAATACGTTAAAGTTTTTGGAAAAAACTACGGATATTTGATCTTGACTAGTGGATACGTAGGTACCTATCAGGCAACGTAAAAATTTGTAAAAACTTAGATTTTTCTATTTTATTTTGTTTTTATTTTTCTTAAAAATATTAAAAAATGATAATTTTAAAAAAATAAAGCCTAATTTCAGAAAATTGACAATGGTACTTGTTAGGGTTTAATAGGTAGCTCCTAAATTTTGAATTCTTTAGTTTTTATCAAATTGAAATCAAAGATTGATAACTAAATTGTATTCAATCCACCTATTTGATTATGATTTTTCTTTTTCCTTACTCCGGTCGGATAGTGACTCCAAATTTTTTTTTTCAAATTACAAAAAGGAACTAAAATCTCCCAATTTCTTTAATAATAGATTAATATTAAATGGGTAAGTGTTTAGTATTAATTGGAAAATGGAAAATAAAATTAAAATAAGAAATTGAAAAATCAGGCTCAATAACTAAGCAACTCCATTGAAGACGTCAAGAGGGCTGGCCACTTAAGTTTTCCGAAATTAGTATTATTTTTCAAAAAATTCCTAAGTTGTAAATTGTCCATGTAAATTTTCTTTTTCTTTTTGTTGTAAAATGTAAATGCTCGTAATAACCCTTTTGTTGTAGCTTACCTATGGGACATATTGGGAGGGTTTAATATATCATAAGTGTATGGTAGATACCGTTAAAATCAGGTCGTCCTAGAACCTTAGGAGGGGGGCTATTATGTAAGCTTCGGATGTTGTGGTGCAACCACTTTCTAGGGTTGATCGGGCTACTCCACTCAAGTTTAGATATGGTTATAGAACCGTTGCTTTAAAAAACACGAGTGGTCACAGAACTTGAGGACCTTTACAACCTACTCTAATTGCATACACGAACTCTGATTGATGAATAAATAATATTGGGGCATGTTAATTAAGGGTTGATATTATGTTGGAATTCTTATATTATTTATGTAATTTTCCATGTATATTAGTTCTATGTATAGGACTTGTTCATTGTTTTCCAGTATCTTATTTTGTAAATTACATGTTTGCAAAAGTAAAAAATTCCTTGTAAATTATATTTCTATATAACATTTTTCTTGTAAATTTATTATAATAATGGAATTCCGATATAATTACAATCCTAAACACCTAATATTGCTACATTACTATTTGATTGCTAATTCCTTGTATCTGTGTCTTCATTTTACATTTTTGTCCTTATCTTTATTTATTTGTAAATATTCTTACTTGATAATTATGTCCTAATTTCTAAAAAGTTAGGTTCACAAATAATCACGTTTTATTACTTTGTAAAATACTACATTTCTTTGAAATATTGTCCTTAAGTGATCAAAAGTGAAAAGAAAAAAACAAAAAGAATCAATCCTATAAAATAATTTTAGGCAGTTGCCATTTCGCCAAGCATTTTGCAAGCTAGGAATATTCATTCTTTCAAATAGATTAACACCTTATAAATAGGCTTCCTCATTTAGAATAAATAGGATTTAGAAATGATCTTTGGTTCCATTAAATAATAATTAAAATGTTAGGCTCTCTTTTCTTTGTTTCTCTTTTCCATAATAATAAAAATTCCTTTGATATAGTATTCCTCTTTTGTAAATACACCCTCAGTAGTATTGTTCTATATGAAAATAAATTCTGTAGGCTTATATATAGAATCTTAAGGAAGCAATCCTTCATTTATAATTTGGTCACTTAGTCTCTATAACATAAAACCCCTAACTTTTTCTCTCTCTTTCAAAAAAGAAAAAAAAAAAGAAAAAGAAGAAGAAGAAGAAGAAAAAGATGTTGCTAACTGTTACAAATCCTTATGAGACTTAAGACAAACACAAGCTCATGACTTGTTAGGGTAGTCGAACCAACTTAAAACTCTTGATCCATCAAGTCCAACCATTAACCAAGTCTAAACATGAAGCCATGAAACACCATCTTGAATTTGATCCCTAGTACAAGCAAAAAGAGGAATTCACAATCCCTTTTACCTCAAAAGACGTTAATGTTAGCCTATTTGACTCTAAAGAACTGGGCCCAAAATCATATATGGGATCTAAGGGGCATTAAGACCTATAAGTCTAGGGTAATTTAAGCAAGAACACGAATGGTATGAAGCATTTGGTTTTTGAAATTTTAATCAAATGAAAGGTATTATTTCATAATTAGGGCATATTTCAAGGAACTAGGGGCAAGCTCAATCTCTACCCTATGGAAAATCAATCCTTATGTAGGGAATTAGTAACTCACTTTTTTTTTTTTTAAAGTTTAGAATGAAAAGAGGCAAGTTATATCCTACACATTAACCCTTAAACACTTTTAGAGACGAGAGACATTATGGTAAGGGATTTTTAGACTCATTCCTTAAATAAGGTCCAATTTGAATGCGATACGTAGATTAAAATGGAGTTAGGAATTTATTTCAAAATCTTAAACACAATTATCCTTTGTTAACCTTATTGAACTAATTTGGAGTGCTTTTAAATGTGAACCTTATCAAGAACCACCTCACAGTGATGTAATTCGGAGGTTATGGTCATCGATTAGGAGAGAAGGATAAAATTGGTTTGTGTTTACTTTAGTAATAATAATTCAAGAATAACTTTTGTTTTTGATAAATTGCTTCCTTTGAACAAGAGCTAAATGCCTCAAGACTACACATACCTTGCCTAAGCTCATATACTCGGAAACTATGGATTTAGGGCCTTGAGTTATATAAAGACAAAGACAAAGACTTGACAAAAAAGATAATTAATTTTGGAAGAGAAAAGCAAGAAATAATGGGGCAAAGAGAGACTAAAAAGAAAAAAAGAATAAAGAAAGAAAGACAGAAAGAAAAAAAAAATAGAAGAAAGAAAAAGGAAGAAAGGCCCGAATATTAGGCTTGAGAAAAGCTCCAACCAAATAGAGCCCAAAAGCCCGAGTTGCTCTAAAAACATAAGGTCTTGAATCATATTCCCAACCACTAACACAAAACCTCATATCCATTTCGGAATCACACTCCAAATCATGAACATAAAACCTTCCTATCCATCTTGAATCCCGTAATACCTCCTTACTTAAAGCTCTTTTGATCTTAAAGAATAATTTGTCTAAAATAAAAATTGTTTGTGAAACAGGGGCAAGCATACATCAAGTTTTTTCCTAAGGGTTCTTAATTGGTACATTTGGGTTGGATAAAAGTATTTCTTTCAAAATATGCCCTTTCATTAATATCTTTTGAAACCATTTGACCAAAAGCCTGATTCACAATACTGAACCCAAAAAGACCTAACAAATTAATAAAAGTGTATCACTTGTAAACTGGACTATAAGTTTTAGAATAGCAGTCAAGAGTGAAATCTAGATCGAGAGTGTATAAGGAAGTCTTTTTCGACCAGATTAATCATGAGTTACCTTTTCCTTAAGAAATGAATATTTAAAATCATAAGGCTTAACCAAGAAACTTAGCATTAGACATTTTTAAAGAATAAGAAGAATATGAGATGCCTCACATGGTTACCAAGGAAAGTGATGGTTATAACACTTGTTTCTTAGATAAGAATTTGTATTCGATAGTAAACTTTTGAAAGAAAAGAGAGAGAGAGAGAGAGAGAGAGGAGAAGAGAGATAGAAGAAAGGAAAAAAAGGGAGAGAAAATAAAGGCTTATCACAAGTTTACCATCCATTTTTAAGTCCATATTGGCCCAAGTGGCCGAATCTTCAGTTCATGTCATCTACTTCTAAGTCATTCTCTTGATGTAGTTTTTGATGTCTATTAATTCTTTTTCAAGTCAAGAGACCTTATCCCTAATACCTCTTTTTGCTATAAGTGGTTCCTCATTTGTAAATTTCTCGATTTTTTGAATTGGTTATGTCCCTTAGTTTTACTTCTTCAACTACTATATAGGGTTTTAGCAAGCCTATAGGGCGCTTACCCCTTTGTCCATTTTCTTTAGGGATCTAGCTAGCTCACAGAGCGCTATCCCAACTCAGGTTCTCATATAGGGTTTTGGCTAGCTCAAGGAGTGCTTTGCCCTATTGCCTAGCCTCTCTTTAAGATGATAGTCAATCTCTAAGGCATTTAACCCTTACGATCTCAAGTCTAGCCAGCTCATAAAGCACTTACCTAATTTTCATTTTCTTAAGGATTTAGCCAGCTCATAGAGTATTGCCTCGATTTATAGTCTTTTTAAGGTTCTAGTCAGCTCTTAGAGCATAGTCTCGATTCATAATTTCTTATGGTTCTAGCTAGCTCCTAGAGCGTTGCCCCAATTTATGGGTTTAGCTAGCTCATAGAGCGTTATCCCAATTTATATTGTCTTTTAGGTTCTTGCTAGCTTACAGAGCGCTAACTTAACTTAATTCCATATAAGGCTTTAGCTAGCTTAAAGAGTACTTTGCTCGATTGCCTAAGTCAGTTAGCTCAAAGGAGCATGACTAGGTTTTAAGTCAACTTTTCACTTATGGTTGCTAGTCTCTTAAAGACGTTCCTACTTAAGTCAGTTAGCTCGGAGGAGCACGACTAGGTTTCATGTTAACTTTTTAGTTAGGGTTGCTAGTCCTCTAGAGACGCTCCCACTTAGGTTAGTTAGCTTAGAAGGGTACGACCGGGTTCTTATTTAGGGTCTTAACCAGCTCAAAGAATGCTTTACCCAATTACCGAGGTTAGTCAACTTACAAGGGCACTACTAGTTTATCATTCAAGGTTTTAGCCAGCTCATAAACATTACCCTCCTTT
The DNA here is from genome assembly GCA_024138015.1 of Lumnitzera littorea. Lineage (NCBI taxonomy): Eukaryota > Viridiplantae > Streptophyta > Magnoliopsida > Myrtales > Combretaceae > Lumnitzera > Lumnitzera littorea. Next base: position 96,422,061 of record JAMXBB010000006.1, read on the forward strand.
TAATATCTTTTAGGGTTTTAGCTAGTTTAACGAGTGCTTTACCAATTCACTTAGCTTAGCTAGCTTATAGGGTGCTACTCTCTTCTTAATATTTTTTAGGGTTTTAGCTAGCTTAAGGAGCATTCTACTCGTTCACTTAGGTTAGCTAGTTCATAAGGCACTTGTTAGACTATAGGGACACTATCTTCACTACTGTTCTTTTTAAGTTTTTTTTTTTTTTTTATATCACCAAAACCCTAATGGACTAGTCCTAGGGTAGCTAGCTAGTTGTAGTATTTCTTAGGACATAATCATCCTTAAGGTAAAAATGGTGTCTTTTTTGTCTTTGTAGTAAAGCTTTACTCAAACTTCACCACAAAGAAGAGTAGTTGTAGACACTTCATTTTCACCTCCTTGTAGTTCTAATTTTTATTTTTTAGTTTTAGGGGTCATAATTTAGAAAATAATGAAAATTTAAAATTGATTAAAAGACAAAAAATAAAAAATAAAATTTCCAAAAAAAAAAGAAAAAAATTGAAAAATATAAGTGTAAAAGTTGTTCAAGTCAGTCAATCAGTTGTTTAGAATCAAATTAGGCAATAGTTGAAAGTACATTTAATAAATTTAGGGTCTCCAAAATTTTTCGGCATCGACGAAAAATATCACAATAAAATATTTAAATGGATTGTTATTTAATTTAAAAATATTTTAATGGGGTTAATTAATATAAGACTCTATGTTTATTAAATTTGAAATTGATGACAAAATATATTTATTGTGTATGTTTTGGGTTATTTTAAAAGGTTATGGTCAATTTGAATCCATTTGGGTTAAGTTTGGTTTATGATAGAAAACCTAAATTAAAGGGAGGCTTGAAAAAAGAAGTCAAGTAAATTTGGGTTGCAATATTTAATTAAAACAAAGGCTTAGGTGAGTTGGCATGAGGCATAGGCTTGGATACATGTAGGATTAAGAAGACAGGGGTTTGATTCCCAGTGTAAGCGCCTTTAAGTGAATTCTTATTATTATTTTTTTTTGCCATGGTTACATGCTCACCAGTGTCCCTTTCTTCTCGAATTTTTTGAGAAAGCAATAGAAAGGATCGGAAATTAACGAAGTTTCTAGAATTCGACCTTAGTATTGAATTTTATCAAATTTTTGTTGTATTTTAACGAATTTAACAAAATCGTTAATGAATCTAATGGTGATGATATCAAATTTGAGAAGACATAGATTTAGTCTAGGTTGAGTTTTATTTGAATCTAACATAAAGATTTGGTGGATGGTTGTATAAGAAGAGATCCAACTTGACAGCAAGGGAACTTTTATCAAGCAGCTCCATAAAAATGATCACCAAAAACACCTAACCTAATGACTTCCCTCTTGTTTGTAAACCTAACTCCTGACCACATACCAAACATACAGTGACGGTCATTGTTGCAACCAAGATACACATACAGCACCATACAGTGTAGTGCCATCAACTTGATGCAAGCCCTCGATCATTATCCTCTTACACGTGCGGCAACGCCCTTAACAGTATAACTCCCTAATGCTCCATACACTTACTCAGCCCATATCTACTGTGACCTACTACAGAAGCTATACAACCGTCTACATCTCAGACCCAACGCCATCATCCTTTGATCACATATGGTAACTAACATGATCCCATTCCCTTTTCCCCATTGTCAATGTAGCAGCCCATACACACGTCTGACATACATTCCCATCTTCATTCAATACTGAGCAGCCCCCCTTTTCACATAGCTAAACCCAGTCATAATACTACAATCCCTGACCATCCTTGCACGACCTTCTCCCAATTGTACATCTGATAAATGACCCAAACATCTTCTTCACCACTCATTTACTATAGCACGATTCGCAAACAGAACTAACCCAACTCTATGCTCACGTCATTAACCCCACTCTTGCAACCTACCGTTGAACAGTAGTTGCTCCATCCTCTTCACCAAACATAACCACCTTACTTTCACTCATCCCCATTTGTGCACAATGAGTAAAGCAGCACTGGCCATCTATACAGCCTTAAATGCCACACTTAACCCCACTTTCGCGTGCTACGACTAAAGGGCAGTCCTTGATCGAAGCGTTGAGTCTAGTCCCCCTAAGCCTAATAGGAAACATACAAAAGTGGTTTTCTCCACTCGTTTTAGTGCTTAAACTTGTTAGGATTGAACAACACCAAAGTTTCTCTTAGCGGCTCGATTTTCGCTAACCCGTACTTGCATGGAGCCCCATAACCCGAGCTTATTGACCCCCGGTTTTTACTGCCATCAGCTTAGGTCCTTTTCTCTTTTCTTTTCATTCTATGTTATTTTTTTTTTATTTTCTTCTGCCCTTATTTAACTTAGCTAATAGAAAAAAGAAAAAAAGGGGCAATGTATATATATGTGTAGAATGTTTTATTTAGATTTTAACGAATAGTTATAGAAAAAACGACATTTTGGCACTTAGAAAACTTATTTTCAAAACAATAAAGAATATATATATATATATATAGATAATAAACTTTTTTTTTTCAAAATTAAAGCTTTTGTTAGAATTTATCTTTTTATGTAGATATGAAAAATGTAGGATCCTTTCTAGTATTTTTTTAAGCTAAATGGTCAAAGAACTTAAACTTGGCCAATTTTTTTTTTTTTTTTTTCAAAATTAAAATAAACTAATACGCTAAAATTTTCATAAAGAATTACAGATGTTCGATCTCGGCTAGCGGATACATGGGCATCTTTGGGATAACGTAAAAATCTGTAAAAAATTAGATTTTATTTTATTTTATTTTTCTTAAAAATGATAAGAAAAGTATAATTTTAAAAAATAAAGCATAATTTCAAAAAATTGATAGTAGTACTCGTTAGGGTTTAATATGTAGTTTGAATTTGGAATCTTTTGGTTTTTATCAAATTTAAATAAAAAACTAGTAACTAAATTATAATTAATTCACCAAATTTATTACAATTTCTTTTTTTACTAACTTCGGTGAGATAATGACTCTAAAAGCTTTTTTAAAATTAGAAAAAAAATTGAAAGTTTTCAATTTTTCTAATCGATAATTAATATTAAATAGGTTAGGGTTTAGTATTAATCAGAAAAAAAAAAATAAAAAACTAAAAAATTAGGCTCGACACCTTTCTTGGACTTAGCTCCAAGTGCTAATCTAATTGATTGACTCCAATCGGGAAAATTAGTTCCATTAAAGATAACGATTGTGATCATAGTCCTAGAGTTATCAGATCTTGATAGAAACAATTGATCACTATAAGATAATTCTTGGTTTGCATTCATGATGAACTGCGTTAATGAAATTGTTCGAATTGAAGAATGCAACTAAACGAAGAACAAAACGGAGCCCAAACGAAGCGCAACCAATTACTCAGATACCATATTAAACTTAATGAAATGATCAAATTGAAAACTAATGAGATGAGCACTTACTTAATCAAATGGAAGAAGAGGAATTACAAGAGACGCAGAGTAATGAAAAATGATGTATGGTCATAATTGTTGTAACTAAATGTATGGGACTGAAGTATTTATAAAAATAACTCACATGATTGTGTAATTAGTGCACGTGTGTGAAGATAGTGAGAACGCTACGTACAAAATAACTTAAACAATTTTCTACATTATTTTACTCTTCCCTTCCCTTCTCTTGAAAAATGGTGGTGATAAGTCTCGTCTAGCTTTTTAATATAGCTTAGTAAAAATATCTGACACAATTTCCTCTTATCAAGACAAAGCCAAAATATCTCCATAGACTCTTACATCCTAAGGCACAATGTTTTATGTTTCCAAATATTGACGATAGATTTTGAACTTGACCCAAAGCCCCATAGTAACAGATATCTATGCCCCTATATAAAGTTTATTGCACGCTATTAACGTAATACTCTTTTATAATACAATTATATCTAGACTTGACCACCAAAAATGCCTACTCCAATATGACAGTTTAATGGCTTTTGATTTAAATTACATCTAGCAATACAATCCTTCTATGTTAAGTCATAGTCTTAGTTCATTCGATATTACACTAAACATAATTATCTAATTATTATTATTTTTTGGCTACAATTATCTATTAATTTAAGCATACAAATTATGTTATTTCGAAATTGTACGAACTTACATCATTTTGACAACATCTATTAGAATGAACACTTTGTTCAAATGAAGTTTTTTTAAGGTAATGTCATGGTTTGTATCTCAATTTCATTACTTTTTACAATTATATACTTAAAGTTTTAATTTATTTTATTATATGTCTAGTTAAAGATTTAGTTGTTATTTTTTATATTTCAATTAACTTCAATTTGTATCATTGGTCTAATTAGTATAATCAACTAATGGGATAACTATTCATTACCACAGAGGGATCGTATGAGTCTTGCAACTCATATTTTTGAAGTAGGTCATGACCCACCATTTTGCCATGGGTGATCAATAGTCGCCTTATTTAGGGTAGTTGGTAGCCACTTGTTAGGGTTTGTATAACCCTCTATGGTTGTGGATAGTCATTGCATTAACTTATTGTATTGATTGAAGTAACAGTATAAATTTGAGTTAATTAAGATATATAAGGTGATAATTAAATTTTTAATTGGGTATATAATTAGTAAATCGATATTTGAGGTATATAATTGCAAAAATTAATAAAGTTATGGTCTAAATTGTGACATTAACTTATTTTTCAAATATTTTATTAATACTTCATTTAAGGAAAACATTTTTCATTTGAACAAAATATTTAACACATGATATAGAAATTATGTCACACACACAATAGTCAAATGTAGCCATTTCATCCTAATGAAATGTCAGTTTGATGGACAAAACTGATGTTATAAATATATCTAATATATAATAGCATATAATTATAGAGATTAGGATGGGGATACCATTGAGCATTCAAATACTTGTCTCTTCAGGATTGCGTCTAATTAAAGGGAATGGATTGAAGACAACAAAATGCTCATTTCATGAAGCACTCTTATTTCGATATTTGGTTGGAAAGCATATAAAGGGTATACAAGCTCTAATATCCCTTCAATATCAAGTGATGAAATTTTAATCAACAAAATGTGTTTTGGTATAATAGTCTAAAGTTAATAGGAGCTTTAAGGTTAAGTGTGGTCAATGAAGAATACTTCCAACATGAGTAACTTCTTGGGAAGCGACTATACTCGAGGATAAAGGCGAGTAACATATTTCACTAAAATGCATAATGCCTTGATATATGGAGTTTTGGTTGAGTTATTATAGAGATGGCATCAGTGTAGTTCATTAGCCAAAATGGAAAAGTTAATGTACTACATAGAATAGGTTGCTAAACATGCGATTATGCTTAAAATTGCCAAAGGGTATGTAGAATCGAAATGTTAGGTTGACCATGGGTTAGCCTAAGTCCACTTGAAATAATTTTTTTTTTCCTTAAAACGCTGTGTATCACTACTTCTTGACTTCCACATGAGACTTACAAAATATCTGAACTTTGGATTATTTAGTCAGAAAATAGGTACGTCTCTCTCCCTTCATTTTTCCTTTTTGATTTCATACTGTTATTTTCAGTAACTAGGGTTTGCAAATTCGCCCGCTACAATGATGATCTGAAAAAGAAATTTATAGATCTGAAAAGTTGATATTGCAATCTATGTCCCAATATCTATTTTATTCATTTCTCTAATATTATATATGATATCTAACGTATTTGTTCTTTATGTGTGAGATATGAATGAATGAAGGAATAAATGGAATGGCAGATGAGTTCTTTACTAATGAACCTTAGACTTCGAGTGCTAGAGAAGCTTTATTACAAGAATGTTTTACTATTTAGGGTTTTGATACTTAACTCCTACTCTCTTTTTCTATTTATATGTATCTTTGTTCTTAGTAGTTTGTTTGCAATTGTGAATTGAAAAGTTTGTTTCTTCAATTAATAGTTTTACAATTTGTAACTATTTGTACAACTTATAAAACTAATTGTCTATATGACTCTTCACGTTGCTTGTTATAGTATGCTTAAGTCTTTACACATACTTGTCCAAATTCCTTAGATGTCTTCTGTTTATCCTTGGTTCTCTTCCATTTTTTATCATAATACGGAAATAAAGGGTCCATAGAATTGGAATATAAAATCGAAACATAGAAATATAAGTTTTTATAACTTATATAAAATAACTTTAAAAAAATCTATAGATTTACTTACAGTAGTAAAAATATGAAATACATGATGGAAATGAAGAAATGAAGAAATTTAACTCTTTTTCTATAAAAAAATTTTTAATTTATGAGATAACATTCACGAAAAAAAGGATAAGTAAGGTTGAAATTGTTTTTTTTTTTCCATTTTTTTGTCTAAAAAAAGATATAAATTGAAGAAAACCTAATATTTTAACTTATTTTGAATTGTTAATAGTATAAACTTAAATATATAGTCCTTATAAACTTTTCTATTGAAGCTTAAATCTAGATGAAGATTATGAATATTGAAAAAGGGATTTAGAGAGAGAGAAAGACGAAATAAATTAGAATATGATAGGAAAGATTAGTTAATTCTTTAATAGTCAATAGGATAATAGAAGCCTAGTTACATTTTTATTTTTAATTTTTAGCTTATTCAACTCATATATGTAGAATCGTAAACTCTATTAAAAACATAAATTTTAATTAAGTTTAACATATAAAATTAGTTAAAAGCATAAGTTATAATAAAAAAATGATTTTATACATAAATTAACTCAAAAAAGTCATTTAAAATTATAAACTCATAAAATTTCATTGCTAGAATCGCAATTTTAACAATTATATATATAAGACGAAGTATCATGATACAAGAGTACTTATTAAACTTGTAAGAGAGCACCTCTAAAATCCTCTTCACTTGGTGTAATTCTAAAGCTATGTAACAATACTAATGAGGACATTAATTATATAAGTGGGAAAGATTGTGATATCTTTCAAATATAAAATAATGGAACTCTAATCAATGGGGCATTGTTTGGTGTAACAACAAGGGGTTCCCTACAAATTCAAGGTTAAACATTCTTACCAGATAGTACCCTTAAGATAGATGATCTCTTGATAAAGAGCTATATTAAAGTATAAAGTCGTGCCCCTTATTATGCTAAATTGATATCTGGATATGTGAAATCCCTGTCTAGTTGTTGCACAAACTTCCCCCATCTCCTACTGGTTTCGCCAATGTTCTTAAATTCTTATTGGTGTTTTACCAATGTTCTTAAGTTCCACCCTCCAGCCAATATGGTTGTAGTTTTGTGAATTGATTAAAAAGGCAAGAAATTCACTATCCTCATAATGTTGATTCCATAATATATAGGATATTTACACTAAAATATCATAATAAAGGTAAACTATGCGGGTCATCTTTTTCTAGTTGTATGGACATCCTAAATATTCAAAACTGAACACCGTTTTCCCTCTACATGTATGGGTCCTATATTTTCTTTTTTGCCATTTATTTCTTGTCGTTAAATATCATACATAAATCCATATTTTCTTCTCATCTATGCATACCATGCTACAAATAGTGAAATGATCTCAAAATATTGAGATTAATCTAGAGATTAGATTTGTAAGAAAATTTTACTTGTTTTGCAATCATATGTAATAAATGTTATGTATTTATTAGTTATATAAAAAATATCATCAATTTACTAGGCTTATTTTACATTTAGAGATGTGACATAGATATTTGTATCTATGCCAGTATAGGTTGTATGTTACCTATATAGCATTTTGAAAATGCCAATTAATGTATATCGCATTTATTAAAATGTAAGATATTTATAATAAGTAAAACATTTAATCGTAATTATGAAATGCGATATATTTATTATTTTAATGTTGTATTTTTCAAATGTGATTTAAGGTTTGTATTTATGTAATATTTTTTTTATCTAATTCATATTTATGTAATTTTTTTTCTTCTAAAAAACAATAGATACGTGCTTCACTCGATTTGTATCAATTCTCTCTTACCCAAAAATGATTAACGAATTTTTCAATTATAAATGTCCCTTTTGGTATCAATGTTGTGAATCTCTAAGTATTGTTTGGTTGTTGTAATTTCGTGGTATCGGATTAGATAAAAATATTTGTCCTCTATTTGGTATGCATCATTAGTTATAGTATTAGATAAAAGAGGTCATAGAGCACTATATAAAAGCTCAAAAATTTGTACAATTTATTTGATGATGCAAAAATCTACGTCACATAGTACAAAATGAATATATTTTTAATATTCCAAAAATAACCTTATGCCTAAATTTCAAATCACAATATTGAATTCTATTGTAACATATATTACTAATAGCTAAACTTTTCAATTTTAAAAAAAAATTTCAATTATAAAAATCCGTATCCAATGTAGTGTACATCGGACATAATGCATTAGGATTATATTATCCTGTATTCTTTCACTGTGCTGTCAAGTTCTCCCTTTAAAAAACTAAACGCTACCAAGGAAACTTAAACACAGTCGAAGATTCAAGCTCATAAATTCTTCGTTTGAGAATGTGGAGTATCCCTACGGACAAGAAAGTTTGTACACATAGTTTACGCAAAATACAGTAGTTTCTTTTAGTGAATCTTTGCTCTTATCTTTTCTCCTTCTTACATTTCTATTGTCTTGTTTAATGACGTAATTAATAAGTTCCAAGTTCCAAAGGATCAGTTGGGCATACGAAATGAGAAAAATTGCGATTTCCATGCGTGTAATGTAATTATAACCTTTACAAGAACATACGTACCAAAATATGTAGAATTTGTAGTTGATAGTCCCTCAAAAATACGACCTTCATGTTCTAATTGCCGAGGAGTGCCTAAATAGCACTTTTGTGGTGGTAAAAGACTAAGCTGCAATTAATACTTATAGAAAAATACATGTGCTTACTCGTATTATTTTAAGGATAGTAATTATTTATGAGGTGTAGTATATGTTAAGGTTTTTTTAGTTTTATTTTTTATTTTGGAGTATTATATGTTATGTATTGTTTGTGCATGTGTTAATATACCAATAAAATTTTGATATATGCAAAGTAGACATGTTATATATGAATATCAATAAAATTCTATATATATATAATGATCGTTATTTTAAAAACTATTTATTTTACTATTTAAATATGTGAAAATTTTAGTGATATTTATAAATTATGCATCGATACACATAAATGGCATTACACCCAATAAATCATTCTTCCTTCTTTTAAGAAAGTATATCTATGAAAGGAGGTCAGAAAAGAAGATCCATGGGTGGCTGCAGTTAACGTGGCTTTTCTTAAATAGAAAATTTAATGCATATCCTGAACAATTAGTAGTTGAGAAAGCATGACTTTATTAATAGTTTCTTCTTTCTGGCATACTCCGAAATTATAATTTTTGTCCCCTTAAAAGCGTATCTCCTTGGAATTCATTGATATCCGTCCTCACCTTCCCTTGAGTCCACCTACCCATAGAACAAGGCCCTACCATAATAAACAAATAATACAAAGGCCACATGTTTTATTAATATACTCATAAGGGTGCATTTTAATGGCTAACATCTTAGCTTTAGTTGCTAGAACTTCCAATTTCAAACCAAACGTAAAGTAGGTTAATTTTCTGTATATATCTTGTTTTAATTGCTGTTGCTTATAATTCACGAAGAGAAATGACCTAACCCCTCCACCTGTACCGCCATCCAAAAGGGAAAAAAAGAAAAAAAGAAAAAAAAAAAAACAAATCACGCTTAAAATAAGCTATACGGTCGAGAAATTTTTAGCTCATTTGGAAAGGAACCTTTTGAGGCAAACATTTAAATTGAACATTACACATCTAAAAGTATTGATCAAATCTCCTTTAAAGTTCATTATCACCTCTTCATAAGTTTTCAAAGTACGCACATATGTCTTGGACTATTGTTAAAATTCGAAAATGGTGCTATTTATGGTTCTTTTTAGTTAAAGATAAGAGCTTCCGTAATAATTTGTGCATATTTAATTATTTTTTTTTTCTAAAGTTATAGAAAAGTGAATACACACTTTATGAGATTACAAGGTTAATTAACACCTAATCAATAGATTTGAGATAAATTTGCAATTATCTCAAATTTAAAATAAACTAGTAATGATTTTTTTTTTTTTTTAAGGATATGCTTTATAGAGCATATGGCGATCATAATGACAAGCTATTTGGAATCAATAACATTAGCAAGTCATAACGATTGGATAGAGTAAAATAAGGCCGATAGATTTTGTATCATACAAAACGTATAGCTATGTGGAAACGAACAATTAATTTTAGTAAAGTAAGTAAAAAGAGGGTTTGGTGAAGAAGGGAAGGGATTGACACAAATGGACGGGGGTGGTAGGTGAAGGAAAAGAGAAATGTGAAGAACACAACACCAACACAATAGTAGTTGAGACTGAATACTTCACCACAACGTCTTTCATGCATATACCTGACGTGCGTCGGTAGTTCCTGCTCATAATGCTGTCTATATTATTAAAATTTTTGGGGTGTAAATATCTGTTATTCATTTTTTTTCTCACAAAATTTCATTAAATACCTTTAATACTATTATGCTATTTAAAAATAATTATACGAAGTGTTATTGTAAATTTCTCAGTTGCCAGTTTTTAATCCAACTAACTTACTACCAATATTTTCTCGTTCACTACTCCGTTATTATCTTCTTATTCTTTGTTGACTTACTATCAATATTTTCCCTTCCACTTCTTCGTTACCCTCTCCTCATCCGTCCTCTCTCCTACATTTTCCCTTAATTTTTGTTTAACAGTTTTAATTCATTTTCTTTTTACGATTTTATATAATTGACAATCCACTATTATTTACCTATAAGACACAATTCAATAATTATTTTATGTTTTAAATTTTATCATACTGTTATTTTTATTTTTTTCCACACTCGCGCATGTCCGCTAGTATTAGTAAATAGCAATTCCTTTCTAATTAATTCTTCATAAGCCCTTATAATGGAAAGTACCTCAACCCGGGACATAGATGCTATTGAGCCATTAAATTTGTTGAATCCACTGATCGACAAAGAAGGTATATATTAAAAACTCTTTTAACTATAGAACTTGCCCGTGAAATGAATTTTACCTGAAAAGAGTTAATTGTGATAATGTAATAAAACTATATACCTTATAAAACTTTATAATTTAGCGACATGGATATTATAATTTTCAACGAAATCTTTTCCACTATACTTACCGGGTCAGTTATATGGAAAACGATTGTTTTTTGAAATACTCTTGTTCATGCATTCTGTAATCAACCTTAAAAAAAAATACACATATATTATTTTTTAATATTTAACCATATGTGAAACACTCATAAACATGACCATATATATATATATATATACACACACACTTACATACCTACATGTGGATTTCTAACATGCTTTTTTGAGTATAATGTTTGTCATTCTGGTTGATATTGCTCGTAATAATCCATAATTACATCTTCAATAATTTTATCCGACCAACAAACAAAAGAGTAGGGGTACGAAAAATACAACCGAATAAATGGAAATATCTGTTCAAGAGTACGTCCTATGTAGGGATATTTTAATTTCTTCTAGAAAACAAAAGTCCACTAAATCTTTAAGTCGTAATAAATCCTAATAGCACACAGCACAATCTTACATAAGGACTAAAAACAAAAAATAAAAGAAAAATAACAAACACATTAAAAATATCTCCTTTTTTAATAGTCCTAGTATCTGTATGAATATAATTATAGCGGTGGAAACGCAATGCCAATGGATCGTTAATGGTACGAATGATAGAATAATAATAAATCTGGCAGTAGTAGTGGTTGATTCACGAATTTGGAGTGGTGAAGGAAGGAAAATGATATAGAAATAGGGGGTTGCAGGTACCGCGTTTGTTAAGAAGTTTTAAGCGAGAGAGAGAAAGTAATTTCAGTTAAAACATTGTTGGTGCTTCACTACGGTAGTTAATCTGTATTTTTTATGATTTCAAAATTCATATTATCGTTCTTATCAGGATATTATGAATTATCCCCTCCATTTTCTCTAAAAATCATTATGGAAATTTGGTGCATTTTCTACGTTAATAGTTTTTTCAAATGGTGGAATAATATCATTTTGCAAGATATTAGAAGAGAGACCATCATCATTATACTGCTATAACCTATACATATCAAAACACATCTAAATAATTTACCTTGACTTCTCTGAAAATTCATAAATAGAGCCCATAGGGATGTTGAAAAGAATCTCAAAATGAGAGAATAAACATTGTAAAAAGAAAACTAAAATCAATGGTAAAAATGGGCACTTTACTTTAGCCAATATCATACAAAATATACGTGCAAAGTAGTTCTATAATATTTTGTTTTATATCTTCAAGAAAGTGCAAAAGGAATAAAGAAACTGAAGATTGGCTTGAGGAAAAAGACAAAAAGGAAGAAATTAGAATCAACAACGGTGAGGAAATGAGAGAACACGCACATCTTCCATAATTTATCTAAATCTCGAAGTGATTAAAGAAAAACCAAATGGGTTATCGATAAAAATTTTATAAAAACCATGTGAATAAGACTTATCTTAGACTCTATAAGATTAGATCACTAAATCTAGTTGCTTGGCTTACCTCTACAATGAATTGTATTCGGTAGGTTTGAAAACTGGGCTGAATTGGCTTCGAACCATTGATTTCGATTCCAAAAATATTGAACCACGATCGGTCTGTCTTCCTTCGACTTGAGCTAGTTCAATTAATCTAGCGGTTTATAGGTTTGGATTAGACTCGTAAACCAGCAAAATTAATTCTTTTTCTTTTATTTAGGTTTTCTTTTTCTTTTCATAAACTTGATATATATGTATACAATCTTTTTCCTTCTCTCTCTTTCTCTCTCTAATAGTACTCGACCCATTGGACCACTCATTTGAGCCTAAACCTAAGGTTTGGAGAGCATGATTTGGTGGATTCTTACTTTCCTTCCCAATACTAAGTAGTCTAAGCTATTGTCCGAACTTGACCTACCCACCTTTCCAATTTTTCTAACTATACACCCTAACATCGGTCATGGAGTACCAACCTGAAGGTGTACTAGGTGACCCCTTTAATAGCTCAACAAACATGCCCAACAGCTCAATCGCATTGATTTTGAGCTATGCTTACTAAGGTCCAAGTTACTTGACCATGTACTGACATTACCTAGGGTACCATTTGATGATAAGCGATTACTTGCAAGAGCCAACAACCGAACTCCTAGTACCAAGCTATTTTGAAGCTATCAACTTGTTTAAGCAGTCATAAATTCTACTTAATGGAGCCTTGTCCACTTAAGTTGCGATGTGTGTCCTCTGATATTCGTAATAGTACAGAAGGCACTTGAATATTCCCCAATGTACATTATGAATTTACCCCTCTCCTCGTATATCATTCCTAATACTTTCTTACTTTGAGTAAAATGCCTATTCTAGTAAATTATCTTTCATTATAAGTTGTGCTAATTATTCAAGTATAAATACCCTCGTGAAATGTAAGCCGCATTGATCACTAAAAGTATAGAATCCCCTTTTCCCTTGTAATTTGTTCTTTTTTCCTTGAAAGTTCATATTACAACCAACTCTTATCAATCCTGAGGCAAGCCTTCCATGTTATCATTTTGTGTCTCATATCTAATTAGGCTGTATAGTGTTTGGTTGGTGTGTCATATTCAACTAGATATCTCATAGATTTTACTAAAATCCTTACATACCATGCTACTTTTTTGTTCTTTGAATAAGTTTAAACTCACCTTAATATTGCCGCCCTTGTTGGTTCTTATCTTAGCATATTATCTTGGTATCAAAGTAGAGGTTTGATAGGAGTTTTTATGCACTGTGTTGTGTAAGTGAACTTAGGGAATTTGTATGTGAATCGTAAGTTGGTATAGTGGAAAGTTTGGTGTAGGTTAATGGTGTTGAGTATTTTATGGTAGAGTGAGTAATTGTGTAAAGTTGTGGGTGTTTTGTAGAGTCTAGTAGTGTGCCTTATTCTACTTTATTTTTCGAGCTTGGAAAACAGAGCACCTAATAATGACTTGGACTTTTTGGGTTGTTATGGTTTGTGTGCAAGTTGCAACCAAAGTTAGGTTGTGTTGATTTGAGTTTAGTAGTAGTTGATCCTAGTTGTATTGTGATTAGTTGTTTAGGCTTTTGTTTGCATTTGCATCAAACATGCTATTGATAGAGGAAATGATTGACCTAAGTGTTAATGCTGCTATTAGGGATAATGAGAGTGGTGTCCAACATTGTGGTCCATAGATGTTGACTACCTTTGGAAGCATTGATGAGTGCTTTAACGAGATGGCCATGATGATTATTAAGTCGATACGTGCAGTTCGTGATTTAGTCACCTAACCTATTGAAGTTATTTACAATGCTCCCTATGCTGTACTTGGAATTGGAGAAATAGCCCAAGAAGTTCGGTAAGACAGAAGGCCATTCCCAATTTGATAAGCCCGAGATGGAGGAGTAGGGAGATAGGCTTGAAGGAGGGTAAACTTAGGGGATGTGGAAAAGGAAGACGATGAAGAATATTACAAAGTAAGGGTAGGCAAAAAAACTATTTGAATAGAGCCGAATTGTAAACCAAACTAATCCAAATCGAAGAAGTAGTTTTTTTTTTTTAACAGTTTGGATTGCAGTTCAGATTGGTTCCCTCCAAATGGTTTACGGTTTAGTTCAGGTGTACAATTCAAACCGCTCCTTTTATTTCAAATAGAATCGTTTATTTCTTAATAAAAATTAAGGACTAGTCACATGTTATTACTTATTGGTGTTACATTTACCTTACGAGCCCAACCCATTCAATATCCATTATTCACTCTGCATTTTGCCTAAGTATAAACAAACCCTAGCCTCTCTTCACTCCAGTCCTCTTCCTTTATCACGATTTCATTCATGCATAAACGATAAAGACAAACCCTATTCTTGCCAGTTCCTTTTGCTTCCACTTCCTCACCTTTTGATTCTTCCTCTCAAATTAATGATCATGAAGGTTTGTTGCTTAAACTTCTTTTTATATTCTTTTTTTTTTGTTTTTTTTTAGTTTCTTCTTCGTTTTTACATATATCTATTAAGTATTAACAATGAATAAGTTTGACCAAAGTTAAATGGAACATGATCTTCTAAATATATAATTTTTCGAGAACCCTTTTACAGATTTGGTTATTGGATTAATGTGTTTTACAGGTTATAGGTTTTCATTATAAGTTTAGTTTATATAGTGTACTATACCATGTTAATTTTTTTCGATATGTTACTTGGGAAGTTTTTTATTATTTATTTATTTTTTTATCAGACACAATCAAGAGATAAAGCATAAGTAAACCCACATGGGATTATTATTATAGTAACATGTTAGTGCTACTTAGGAAGGTTTTTGGTTTAGTAATAGCTAAAAAATTTTCCAACGTATTATTAGAATTATATCTATGTCTACTGAATAATTTATAACATGAGTATAGCATATGTGTAAGTTAGAGATTCTATGAAGCTTTCACATTCAATGCCTCTCTTATATTCATATGGAGACAGTAGTCTTGTGACTTTATTCATTTATTTCATCATATATGGTATCATCTTTGAATTTTGATTATTGTCTGCAAAAAGTGTTATGTTTTAGTAAAGGAAATCTATAATCCAATAATAGATTTATAGAAAAATAAGATTGTTTGTTGGTTATGTTTCATTAATTCTTTATTTCTAGTTGTAAAGTATTGTTGTTTTGTGAACAATGAATTATTTCAAAGTATTGCTATTTTGTGATGTTTGTGACTTGTAAATTCTAATTGAAACTCAACTTCATTTTTTGTCATGCAGATGTCCAGAATCCAATGACAATGGAAAACCAAGCGTCAATAATAATAGACATGTATCGATGCATTATCTTGACAACCTTGAAGATGTTAGCAGTGGAAATTTGATCTCATCTGACAAATCATTGGAAGCCCCTATTTTCGCTTTAACTACAAAGCCGCAAAGATTTTAGGTATGGGATCATTACTCTAAGAAAGAGCATAATGGAAAATTGAGGGCATTTTGTAACTATTGCTAAAAAAGCTTTACATTTTAAAGCTCTCGAGGAGCTAGTACACTAGATGCACATTTGAATAGATGCTCCCAATATAAACTTAGACATCTAGATGACAAACAAAGGACAATTACTAACTTTATTGTACCAAAGGGGCTATTAGCAATGTGGTAATTAGATTTGACCAAGAATTGTGTAGAAGGAGACTAGTTAAGATGTATATTGTAGTTGAATTACCTTTTAAGTTTGTCAAACATGAAGAGTTTGATATGTTTATGGAAGCAGTGCAACCAAAGTTTGGTGTTCCTTCTCATAGAATAATGACATGCGAGTGTCTATAATTATTTAGGGAGGGGAGAGGAAATTTGAAAAGATATTTTTCATCATATGCTCGAAGAGTTTGTTTCACATGGACTTCAAATCAAAATTTTAATTATATGTGTCTTACTGTCATTTTATTGATGATCAGTGGAATTTGCAAAAAATAATTATTAATTTTTTGTCAAATTGTTAGACATTTTGCTAAGATTATTGGGAAAACTATTGAGAAACGCCTTGTGAGATGGGGTCTCATTAAGATCCTTACTATAGTTGTTGATAATTCTTGCTTGAATGATCTAGGTGTTCAATATTTGAAAAAATGATATTTAAGAGTATGAAACTTCTATGGAGACATTTGATATATTAGATTAGTGGAAGAAAAGCTCCTCTTAGTATCCTATCTTGGCTTTGATAGCAAAAGATGTCTTGACTATTCCGATATCAACTGTTGCTTTAAAGAGTGCTTTCGATAATAGAAGACGGGTGCTTGATGCATTTTGGAGTTCTTTGACTCCAACCATGGTAGAGGCTCTCATTTGCGAGCAAGATTGGCTTAAAGAAACTCATATTTTGAATAACTATGAGGAAGATTTTGAAGAACTTCAATAGATTGAGTCAGGTTCGTAATTTTTTTAATGTCTTTTTATTACTTCTTTCTTATATTTTCTTTACACCTAATTTTATGCTTATATATTTGTAGAAGAGGGCTTTGCTACTACTGATGTCGCCACTTTTGTGGATCCAACAATTGCTGCTCTCAGTCTTGATGATCGATTAAATGTCGTATAAATATTGTATAGTTTGATTTTAAGATTTTAAGCATATATGTTAATATAAAATATGATATCTATAACTAACTTGTTTTATTGTATTATTCTATTGCTTTCTAGGTTCAATTGAAGTTGCTTTTGAAGTTTTATGATGCTAGAATATGGATGTGATTCAAGATCAAGATGTTTATCATTGTTGGCTAGTTGTTTGCTATTGTTTTTTTTTTTTTTTAAGTACTATGTAGACCTTGTTATTTATTGAACTTCTTGTTATAGATTACTGGATGATGTATTTTATTGATGGATGATTGGATGTGGGAGATTATGTGGATCATGTGTGTTAGACTTATGGATTATTATGTTCGCTTATCGTTGATTGGGATCCTTTTACTTTTAGAATTAAAGTTGGGACGGTTTTGTTATTCCATAGTTAAATTGATTTGTTTAGGAAAGTGGAATGTGGTAGAAAAGGAGCATGAGCATTGTTTTTTTTTTTTTTTTGGTAATTAAGCATTAGGGTACTATAATTATAATTGCAAAAAAGCCAAACCATGTTACTTTTCTCCCCTTGCTTTCTGTTCATTTATGTGTGTAAACAAGAAGTCACGATTGAATTTATTTATGTTACCTTAATTCATTTATATGTGTAAACAAATAAATGATAATTTAGGTTAGAAAAGAAAAAAAGAGATAATTTTGGTTTAATTCGTAATTCGAACCGAACCAAATCAAACCGTTATTTAATTGTTTAGAAAGTTTCTTAATCTGTTCTATATGGTTTGGTTTATGAAAAAGAAAAATTGAATCGTAAATTATGGTTTGGTTTGATTTTTACACAAAATCGAATCAATCCAAAGTATGCTTACTCCTATTACAAAGCCATATACAGAGCTTGTACACCACAAGCTATCAACTATGTGAAGTTGCAAGTGTCGACCTTTAGCAGTGTTAGTGATGCAAATGAGTGCCTTGACTGGGAAGAAAAGGTTGAGAGGATTTTAAATCATTACCAATATGAGGATTACAATAAATTTAGAATATCCACCCTTAAATTTATAGGATATGTTGTGATGTGATGGAAGAATTTTTAAGCCATGAGAAGAAGATAGGAGTATCATGGGATCAAAACTTAGCCTAACATGAAGAGGGTTACGAGAGCTAGGGTAATTCCAAACTCTTACTAACAGGATACTTTTGTATGGTTGCAGGAGTTAAAACAAGAAAGCCACACTATTGATGAGTATGTATGAGAGTCCTAGATGCTCATGATTTGTTGTGAGGTCAATGAGTCGAAAGCTTGGTTGATATCGATATTCCTTATCGATGTCAATGTGTTGGAGATCTAGAATTTTTAAGGATAATAACACCTTAATGAGTTAGCAATATAGAATATTTCAAAAGGATTGCAACATAGTGAGACATCGATTTGAAATTTTTCAATAGAGATGGCACCTTAATAGGTCAACAATCTAGAATTTTTCAAAGAGGATAGCATCTTAATGGGTTGATGATCGGAAATATTTTAAAGGGCTTTAACGAGTCTAGGAAAGTGGTAGACTTACATAAATTTTTAAGAAAGTTCCTTTTAACAGTCTTTTTTTATTAACAAAAATTTAGCCATTCATAGAGTCTTTATTATAGATTTAGAAAATTACTCCTTTAAAAATATAAAAAATGCTAATAAATAAGGTGGTCTTACAAGCCGTTGTAGATTGCAAATAGGTAGTATGTTTACTCTATTGCTCAATAATCACTCATTCCCTTTCCAGTCTTGCTTAATGGTTTAATTCTTTTCTTGAATCATGCACTTTGGACCTATCTTGGCTCGCATAAATCATCTCTTAAGTGGTTAGCTCTTTCATTAGATCTCTAAACTTTTTAGGGGCTTTGACTTTAATTATTGGGGAAAATGAACATCCATACCCTTGGGAATGCATTGATGGTTCTTTCCATTCTAAGATTTCAAATACTTCTATTATAAGTATCTCATTTCTAAATTGTTCAGTCCAAGAGGGTTCCTTCTTACAGTCTTTTGAATTATTTTTACTCTATACTTCAATTCCAAAAATTTTTGTTCATCTTGTCAATGGTACGCTTTAATCAATCTATTAGATCTTGTTGTATGACTGCAATGTAGGCTTTTGGTTGCTAATTTTAACAAAAGGCCATCAATTTGTTGGCCAAATTTAAGAGCATTCATTTTTTTCATCTATCAATAGTTTGAAATTAAAGAAACCTAGGAAAATTTAAAATAGGAATGCGTCGATTTTGGAGTAATTTTTCCCTAAAACATTTTTAACTCTTTTGATTAGAAGAGACATTGGTGGGGTGGTATTATGGATGAGTAATCATGATGATACATAGATTTCGAGCATTACGGTGTCCTAAAAACTTATGATATCCAAAGGTACTTATAATCATCTTATTTGTTTGCTTTTCCTCTTTTGTCCTTCTTTGTCTTTATTCTTTCTTTTCTTTTTCTTATGATTTTTTTAATCTTTTGTTAGCAAGCCTTTTCATTACAAAGTAGTCATTCCTTATCTTTATGGGTTTCCTTTTTGGATAGTTTGATGTTAAAAATACTTATGCCTAAAACCTTTTATGGACATGTGTATGATTAAAGTGTGTGGGTATGGATGAGTGCTCTTCTTGATTTTAAAATATTTGAATAATTTATGGTAGTTGTGATTAAGAAAATTATAAGTTAATTCATCCACTTCTCTTCACTTTATATTCTAACCTCTTAATTGCCCTAGTGAGTGATAGCTCTTGACAAGGTTCATTTTTTGAAAAACACTTCCTTAGAAAAACTTAAAAGGTTTTAGTAAGGTTTAAATGTATTTAAGAAAGTGAAATGAATGTCTAGCGTCACATTGACATTTTAATAGCGTAGGCTAAAAGTGTGGCCATTAACTAAGCCAACATCAAACACTGATTATCCTTTTTTAACCACTTGATCCAAAATTTACTAAGTAGTACTAACATGGTATTCACCACTTAGCCTTATGAATCAACACTAGTTCTCTCACACACTCAGTATTACACTATATTTCACATGGGTATCACAATCTCCCCTATTAAGACATGCAACATCTTCAATGTGAGACCTTATGATCGGACCGATCTGTTCCCACTCTTGATATGTGGTTCGGTTTAGTCCTACTACCCTCAACTATAGGACATCTTAGAAGCATGCTAGGAGTAGTAGCCTAGTGACACTCCTCATTTACTTCGGATGTCTTCTCTATATCGAGTCAAAATTGGCCCACCAACTTCTATGTTGGTTCATCCCTAAGTCATTAACCTGTTAGTAGGGGTTCAGTTCTTATACCATTAGTAACAATCCAAGCCAAAAGTAACTAATAACCAATCTAATAAATACTAATGTGCATTTTTTCAGTAAGTTGGCTTAAAAGTTTCTAATTAATATTGATTAGTATTCACTATTTTACCTTATAAACCAATACTATTTCTCTTCTAAAATTTAAGTTGGATTATATTTCACATGGGATATCACAAACTTACGTATTGAGTTCAAGATAAACATCCATTAGGGAATGAATCAAATCTTTACCGTAATGTCAGAACACCCTCAGTGTTTTGGATTACTATTTAGAGTTTAGTTTGCCTCTTTTAATTATAAACTAATCAGTTGATGAGATACTTTTTTGGGTAGAAAAATTTAGAGCTTTTAAACTTTTATTGATTACACACCTTCCTTGTTTGTCCCAATCCTATTAAGTGATCCCTTCCTTAGTCGTATGCTTCTCTTTTTTTTCAATCACTTTGAAGAAATTTTCCCCAAGCCTAGTCAGCTTGATTAGTCTACTAATATTTAGTAAAGATTACAAATTTGGATTAGGAACAAAAAAGATGGATAAATTACAAATGGCAAACTTTACTCAAATAACATTGTCTCCATATTAGATGATGAGCCACTCTCTCAACCAATCGAAGTATAATTTCACTATTGTAAGTAGCCCATTTGAAGCTATATTATGGCTTAGGAGGGGATTATTGTTGCTAATGAGCTTATTAACCTCTAAGAGATTTGGTTGGATAAGCTTGGAATCAATCATATTTTGGACTTTATTTTTCAATATCCAACAACATTCTATATAATGGCTGATCTAACTCATATAATATTCACATTACAGATCAACAACCTTTTGTTTGTATCCTTTCATGGGTATCACAAAGGTTAGCATATTTGTTTCTCTTAAATGGTTGAAAACAGAAGGTATTAGGATCTTCAACTGAGTGAACCGACCTTCTTTAGAACCTACAAGTGGGCTTATCATGGCTTCATTCCTTTAAGCTTAATGTCGTTTGCTCTTAGCTCCATGTCATTTAGCTCGTTCTTAATATTGATCAATAGTAATTACCTTTAGATCTTAGGGTAAGGTATCTTGCCGATGATGGAACTATGTCTTAAGGATTCTTTAATGCAAAATCCATAACTTCTTAATGGCTATGAAGCTTTCTTCTATGCTCTTACTGCAACATGCATCTTTTGGTTGACTAATTGGCTTTTTCTTGTTGCCCTTGATAAATATGTAAAATTGCACACTTATCTCTACTTAATTACTATACATTTATGCATTCCATGGTGCTTTTATTGTGAATCATGCTTAGAAATCATGAAAAATGCAATTTTTTTTGTCAGTTGCATAAATAGTGAGAAAAAGGATCAAAATATGATTCAAAGAGCTTTATATAAACTCATGCATTCATATAATAATTTTACGCCTTTTTATATATGAGTTTATGAAATTCATAAAAGAAAGAGTTATGTCAATTAGTTATCTAGCTATGTTTCATAAGGACACACACTTAGATTAGTTGCTTGTGCTTTGTTTTCGTTAATACAAGCTCATTGTTCTCTCTATGTTGTTGTAGCAAATGTCAAGTACAATCCATTGAATGGAGTTGCAAATGTTTTAGCTCATTAGGAAGTTCACACACCAGCGATTTTAATTTGAACAGAGCAGCCCTTGTCATAACTAAATATAACAACTTTATGATAGCTCATTGAAGCATAGAAGCTACTATGTAATTTGAAACAGATCATGAGTTCAATTTGGGGACAAAGGCTACCTATTAGTTGAAATCCATTTGCTAAGTTACTGCACAACTAAGATAGCTTATTTGGACCAAAAACAATTCACACGAACAATAACTGTTGTAGTTGAAATGGCCCAACACCAAGAACAACAGCTGTAACTGATCAGTAGCCTGCGCACCAAGTTTCACATGCCATGATGCAATAGTAAGTTAAACTCTAAATGAGCAGCTCTTCTTTTGGACTTTAACTTATCTTAACTTAAGAGAAACAAAACAAGCCCAATGTTCATTCACTTCAACAAATTAAGGTGGATATTGACTTTTGTGGACTCAAAAGGAACTTTCTATGTCAAGAATATTTAGTGCAATGCTGTGAGTTCCACTTAATTCCAACTTGAGAGGTACAATTGAATCGAGCAACATAAGCTAAGTTATTGTTTGCACATATTGATGCAAAACATTTGCCTTTCTTAAATGCCCAAATTATTTATCATCTTACAATTCTTTATTGAGACCAACTTATCTTATCTTAGTTTGGACACATACACTAGTTCATTGCTTTCCTTGGATTTGTTTAATAAGTGACATAGGGGTTAATTGCTGGAATTTGTAAAAGAGCTCCTCAAGTTTCTCCATGATAGCCGCTACATTGCAAGCAAATTTTACGAATAGGGATGGCCAAGATTAGAGCAACCGAGCAACTAGTTGAACTTGAGGTCTCTTTCAATTCGAGCACACCAAAAGATAGCTTCTGCTACAACCAAACCAATCTCCTTAAGTATAAGAGCAACACGACTGAGTTGAACTCTTTAACGATCCATAGTAGCAACAGTTTAAGATACCTAAAGTGCAGCAGACCCAAACACTCCAACTTGCAACAGCTCATACAACAGAGCTCCAATTTCCGTAACAACATCAACTAATTATTTAGAAGATGAATTCTATGCAAACCGAGTTGCTAATTTTAATAGTAGTTGCATTTGACTAGGCTATAGGCTTCAATTGGTATAACTCTAGTCATTTCCACCGAGCGAGCAATGCAGCAGCTAGACACGTAAGTTGTAGCTATACTCCAAACATATATGGGCATTAATGTGAGTTTAAAACTAGTAAAGCCAATAAATAGCATCTGGTTGATAGGAATTTAACTACTGGACCCTTGACCCGATCCCGAGCTCGAGGGCTAGAAACCATAGCCAGTTAAATTCTTTCCTTATGTCCTACCATTAAGGAATTCGAGTTGCTATAATTTGCTAACCTGATGCCCTGGCTGAGTCGAACCCTCTTGTACTTATTAATTGTCTCCAACTATCGACCTTATCTACACTCAAACATTAGCTCGACTCATCTAACCACCCACTTAGCCGTCCTGAATCCGAGTTGTATTGAATATGTTTTAGCTGAATTCACCTTAGAAGAATTTTCTACTCGACTCAACATAGCTGACCTACTATCTTTACTAGGTATCTTGGCTCGGCAGTCACCAACTTGAACATATAGATTATCATTTTCTTTTAAAAAGGCACCCATCTACAGAGAGCCATGTGTTCGAGCAATCTTATGACATAATCCTCCGTACAAGATACTCATTTTTGTTGTATTTTCAATTATACTCTTTATATTACACTTTTCATCTTTTCCATTTTGGGTAAGATATCTTAATGGTTCGGGTATAAATATTCCATTGTAAAGACAGCCGCATCATCATCATACTTTAGAATATTGCATATACTTCTTGTCGTGAGCATTGTCCTTAGCTTGCTTGCTTACTTCACTCTTATTCTAACCCTTAAGTAAGGATAGGTGGTGAGCACTCTCATTAGACCAGTTTGTGCATCATATCGAGTTGAGTTGTGAGTCCTCGAAAATTCCTTGATGCATTATATCTTTGGAGCTATACGAGGGTCTGCTCTTTTACTTTCATTGTTGTTCACACAATTCTCATCTTGTTCTTTAAGCTTTCTACAAGCTTAGACCCACCCTTGCGGTTGTCTTTTGGACCAATTCATATTACTAGTTAAGATAGAGCAGTACCTGATAACTCTGATTTTAAACATATTTCATATAGTGATTTTATAGCATTTCCCTTACATTTTTGGTTTTCTTTAAAGAAAATGATACTTAATTGAGTAAAATGTTGATTTCAGGGTTTAAATGCGTTCTAGGCTCGAAAACGAAGAAAACGAATCAAGTTTCACTCAATTCCGAGTTCAAACGAAGAAGTTATGAAGTTTTGAAGTTATGCAGAAATTTTGCCTTAGTGCAGAAAGTTACACGACCTGTGGATACGGCCATGTCCCAGGCCGTGTCTAGTGACGAAAATAAAATCCGTGTAATACACATATATAAGGGGATCTTAGGGTTTAAAAGAGAGAGAGACATTACAGAAACGGAGAGATACAAGAGACGAGAGGAGATTTGAGGAGAACATTAATCAAGAAGTAAGAACAACATCAAGAAAGAGGGAAACAACATCAAGAAAGAGGGAAATAGCATCAACTTCAAGATTAGAGAGATTGTTCATCAATCAAAAGGGGTTTTCATGTTTTATTTTATATTATTGATGAAACTCGTTTTTAGATTCATTATGATAGCTTAGAATTCGAGTATTTAGGATTATGGAACCTAAGGTTTCATGTGATTCTTGGATTGATTTAGAAATTTCAATAAAGTTTCTATTTTTACTTGATTCAATTATGTCGTTAATTATTGATTGATATTTCTAGAATATCAATATATGATATTATGCATGTTGATTGAGAAATTGCATGTGTAATTAGATCTTAGCATAATTGAAGAGAAACATGTATACTTAGAGATAAGATACATGTTTCTTTCGGAAAGTTAATTGTTTGTGTGGGAATTCATTATATATTAATGCAATTCTAAGTGATATTACTAAGTGAAGAGATTCTGGTAAATAATTTAGGATTAGGGTTAATATGCTTGAGAAAGATATTAGCTTTAATTGTGAATCCCTCCAGTCAAGAATTATAGAAACTGAATTGAATACATTTTAAAAAGGTTACATGTTAAACACTAGGGGAAATAATTCCTAAATACATTATTGCATACTTGAAGTTGTTTGTAGTTTTATTGCTTTCTAATTTGTGTAATTAAGTCTCATAAGTAGTTTAGTTGTTAATTTCAGTATTTTTAATTCATTTAACTTATCATAATTTTCCGGTTAGATAATAAAGCTAAAGTTAATATTAGTACTCAAAATTTCTGAAGGATCGACTTGGACTCATATCCGCTATATTAAAATTGATAGGTGCGCTTACCTCGTATCAGTACCCAAGTAGTAGCCAATGTGAACTGCTCTTTAGTAGTTGTCCGAGCTCCTTTTCCAAATCGCATCACATGTCACTTTTTTTTTCCAAGTAGTTGACAACTGCTTCATCTTGAGCTAAGCACTTTAGGCTTTACATCAATGCAGTGACCAATCATAATGGCAGTAGACCATGATATCCAAGAGTTCTAAGTAGCATTTGATCATTCCACCAAACAATAGCTGAGTTGAGACTAACTAGCAGTAGAGCAACAACATAGACAACAACTAATGCCTCTTCTACAATCTTAGCTGATCACTACTGTATTGAGAACATGTAGCGGGTTGAGCACAGTCAACCAACACTTAGTAGCCCCTATTTGTACTAAGAACATGCAAACAAGCTAAGTGACAGTAGCATGTAAGCTTCATGACAAGTAGTAGATTGTGGACATCATCTAAGTTTAACAAAAATTTGAAGAAGGTGTCACCAATGTTAGCATAATTATGATAGCTAGAAGCTTAAGAACATATTTGTTGGTCCCGCATAAGATATCAAGAGGGGGGTGAATTGACATCTTTAAATTTTTGAAAACATTTTTATTAAAAATGAAGTTACCTCTCTTAACAACTTATAATCATGAACAGTGATAATTTAATGATTCAATACACAATAGATAATAAACAAAATTAAAAGAATGTAAGTAAAGAGAAAATCAGGTAGAGATTATATAGACCTTCGACCTTCTACCTACTGCTCTCTTCTAGCTCCACTACTGGAGACCTGATTTACTTCATTAGTACCGTTCCACTTGATCCATTAAATCAAATCTCAAAAATTACAAGTACTTGTCACAATGACTTTACAATACTTTGCTCTGCCTATCTAGTCTTTTAACAATCTAGGCTAATGTAGATCTACAAAGCATAAACTATCTTTTCTTTACAAAACAATATTGAGATTACAAATGAAAACAAAAGTACAAGTCTCAAATAATTTTGCACTTAAAAGAAATAATACTTGTTGTAGAACTTTGATTCGGTGTAGCTCTTTGAAGAAGAATCGGAAGAACTTTCTAAAACTTTTCAGAAGGTAAAAAATTGATCAAGATTTTTTTTTTTTTGTACAAGGATAATAATTCTTCAGAGTTGTATCTCATAACGTTTTGAATCCCTCTTCCTTTTATATTGATTTTTTCCAACGGCTAAAATTCTAAAGATTATCTTTTATCTAACCGTTAGTTATTTAAGACAATTCCTTGAATATTTTTAGAGAGAATCTCGATCTATTGAATTTAAAAAAAAAACTCTCCTTATCTTTTTAGATAAGATATTCTTCAATCTGTAACCATCAGATAAGCTTCTGTTTTGATTTTGAAAAGATCAGCTTTTGTTAGCTATTTCTGGATAAGCTTTGTGTTCAAGATTTGAAGTCACACAAAATCCGAATCAACCTTATCCTTATCCATTCTTATATATATTTTAATTTATCCAATTATATTTTCTCTTAAAATAAATCCCTATAGATCATGATTCCATCTTGAGTGAAACAGGATTAAATGCATTTTCCTGATACACTTAATCTAGTGGAGCTAGGTCTCGAATAATCCGAATCTGATTAAAATTAATATCTCACGTAAGTTTCTAGACCTACCTTCTGAAGAGTATTAACCTCCTTTTCTTAGAAGTCTCTGAACAAGTTTTTGAAGAGTTGTACGAATTCTTTTTATAAGAGCTTCTGTAATACTTTTTGAAGACTTTCCATAATAGTCTATTTTCAAACGGTTTGAAGCTTTTGAATAAGCTTCTGAATGTGACTTAAATATGCGAAAATATAGTTTTTGAAAAACTTTCTGTAAGCCTGCACTCTTAAAGATTCATTAGCTTTTAACCCCTTTTTGTTATCATTAAAATGTATGAGAGATATCTAACATTCTCCCCTTTTTTGATGATAACAAAAATGTTATTATAAAACCAAATTGCACAAAAATATTATATTCACAAACACATATTCTTGCATCATGTAGTGTTTATCCAACGTAATGAATTATGTGTACGACTGATTATGGTTTTTCTCTCCCCCTTTTTTGTTATCAATTTGAATAAACTCCCCCTTAATCTTTATAAAATATGCAAGTTTGAATATGATAAACAAAGTATCAAGTGCAGAAATTGTAATGACATAAGAGATTAAACTGCATTGATTAAGAAAGCAACATAACTAAGTTTAGAAACAGAAATAACAAGTCTACAGATGGACAAAAACAAAACAAACAAGATAAGGTTTTTGCTAGTACAAGAGAAAGAAAAGCATAAAAGTAGTCATTTTTTTGATCTTTTTGTTTTCTTCCTAGCACACAACTTGAATCTGCCTGAGTACGAAGGAAGAACTTTGTTAGGAGTAGAAGTTGTTTTAGAAGCTATTGCCATGTATGAAATGGGTTCTTTGTCTTTATCAGATGGTGGTGTAGTTTGGATTAGAGTAAGTGGAGAAGTATCTTCGGTTGAGGCTACAGACAGAATTTCAGTGTGACCTTTAGGGGGTATTTGTTCTTCAGGGTTAAGAACAAGAGTGGAAGCTTGAGGTGTCTTTTCAAAGGATTGTGGTGAAATGATTGGAGTCTTTTCTGAAGTTGGAACAGGATTGAGTACATTCTGATTGATTGGTTGAGAGGAAGGATTAGGTCTTAGTGGTGTGACAGGAGTATTTGAAATAGGAATAGATAGCTCTTTAGAGGGAAAAAGAGGTTCAGAAGTAGGTTTAGATGGTTCAGAGGTTTAGTACTATATAGGGGGTTTGGGATCAATAGAATTATATGTTTGGACAGAAGGATTAGTTTCTAGGACAGACTCCATAATCTAAGCCTTTAATAAGTCTTTTATGCCAATCATTTGATCCTTGACAACCTTTTCTACAGTAGCTTTGATTCCTTCAGAGAGCTGTTCTACAAAAACTGAGTTCTCTCCTTGTTTATATTGAACTAGGTGGCTCTCGAAACTCTCTGAATCTCCTTCTGAAACCGTCCTAATAGGTTCTCTAAACTTAATGCCACTTGACCTTCTAATTAGCTTTCCTTTCTTCTTTGGTTCCTTCTCTGCTGGCTCCTTTCCTTTCTTCCTTTTCTTTCCAACTCCTTTTTCCTCAATGACAATGACCTTGCTTTTTAGATTTGAAGGATGAACAAATATTCCCCCATTATGTGAATTCCACAATTTGTCATTTACATAAATTCCCATAATCTTAAAGATTCTTTCACCAAGCCTTATAGGAGAAAAGGGACAATTTGTCTCTCCTGGAAGTTTTAGCTTTTTGAAACTAAAAAGGGCCATTAACAAATTTCCATAAGGTCTCACATCTACATGCTGCTACATATGTCGCATCATTAACTTAACAAAATCTACTTGTTTCTTGCCCAATATTGCTAATATCACCAATGCATCTTCCCTAGTTACTAAGGTTTCACTACCTTTCCTTAGTAGTATAAAAGAGTTAACAAACTTGTGAAGAATTCTAATTAACAACTCGAACTCTGTACTAAAAGTATCTCTTCCTGTTCCCAAATCAATTCCATCATTCAATTTAGTAAATATTTTTTTCTTTTGTAAATTGTATTATGCTTTCATTATCATTGAATTTTTTAATGCCAAAGCATTTTAGAATATCCTTCTTGGTAATTTCTATTTTCTATCCTAGCACAGTTGATTTCCACACTTATTGATGTTTACTATCAAGTTTTCTGTAAATCTCATCAATCAAATCTTCATATATTACTCCATGTAAATCAGTCAGACCACTTAAACCTAATCTATCTAAATAATCTTTCCAATAAAAGCTATTCTTCTTATAGTATTTAGAGTCCAAATAAAATGAGTCTTTAAGTGAAGGACTTTTACCTTTGACTGTGTACCTTTTCTTGGGTTTCTCTAAAGGGGTAATTGTGATCTTGGCTTTGTTTGAATTGTTCACTTTCTGGGGAGACTTTGATTTCTTCTTGACTGAGGTACCTTTCTTAGGTTTTTGAACAAATTTTCTTGGTCTCGGAACATGATTAGGTTCTGAAAGATCTCTTATAGAGACTTCTTTAGATGGTTTTTCCAAGGGTTTGGATTCTTTTGAATCAGCAACTTCTTCGGAGGAGCTGGATTCTTTATCATCTTAAACTACCTTCTGAATTGCTTCTTGGGCTTATTCAGAATGTACTTTAGAGGCATTCTTTTGATTCACTTCTTGAATAACCTCTTCTGAAGGTTCATCTTAGAGTTCAAGGGTTAGGGTTCTTTCTAATGATCTTTGGTGTGTTTTGATTAGATTTGATTATGGGTTTGCAGAGTTTGTGGTTTCTTGTTCATCAAGAACAATAAGATTCTTAGGATCATTTTGTATTTTCGATTTGACTCATTTAGCTACAATGCGGTTGGATTTTCTAGGCGCCATTGGAGTTGAGAAAAATACAAGAGAGAGTGACAGAGGATAATAGAGAAGGTCTGATGAGGAGGAAAAATAAGAAAAGAAATGAGACTCTTAATGAATTTAAATTGCCAATTTCATTAGTAGTTAGCTGAGAATTGTGGATCTACTAGTGACATGCTAATCACCTACTAAGTGGATTTACTTAATGGACCCACTAAGGAAGATTTTATGGACCCACTAATGAACATGCTAATGCCCACAATGTTTTTGTGTCTAACAGATTTCAAGTGAGCTTGCTCAAAAAAAAAAAAAAAAAAAATTAAAACGTCCATGTAAAATTAAATGAGAAACAAGATTAGTAAAAGGGATTACACATACCTAGTTCATTACGAATGAACTCAAATCTCAATTTATTTAGAGGTTTAATAAAGATATTAGCAATTTGATATTTAGTTGAAACAAAATCAATAGTCACATTATTATTTGCAACATGATCACGTATGAAATGATGCCTTATTTCTATGTGCTTTGATCTTGAATGATGAACAGGATTTTTTTGTTAAATTGATAGCACTCGTATTATCACATTTTATGGGAATATTTTTGCAAGTTATTCCATAGTCATTTAATTGTTGTTTTAACCAAAGAATTTGTGCACAACAATTTCCAATAGACATATATTCAACATCTACAGTTGAAAGAGTAACTAAATTTCGTTTCTTAGAAGACCAAGAAACCAATTTATCTCCTAAGAATTGACATGTTCCTGAAGTACTCTTCTTATCTATTTTGCAACTTACATAATTAGCATCTGAATATCCTATAAGATCAAAATTTTTACTTTTAAGATACCAAATTCCCAATTTTGCAGTGCTTTTTATATATTTAAAAATCTTTTTAACTACAATTGAGTATGTTTTAGTTGGTGAATTCTGAAATCTAGTATACACATAAGTACTGAATAAGATATTAGGTTGTGAAGCAGTTAAATACAATAAGGATCAAATTAAGTTGCGATAAAGTTTTTCATTTACCTTTTTGCTATTACCTATGATGTCAAGCTTTCTGAGGTACTCATAGGTATTAAGGAATCCTTAATATTCTCAAAACAAAATTTCTTCAATATCTATTTGGTATATTTCTCTTGGTGAACAAAAATTACATTCTCTAATTGTTTGATTTGTAATCTTAAGAAAAAGTTTAATTCACCCATGAGTGACATCTCAAATTTTGCCTGCATCATACTTGAAAATTCTTGACTATTATTTCATTAGTTGTGCCAAAAACAATATCATCAACATAGATTTATACAACTAGTATATCTTCACCAAAATGTTTCATAAAAAGTGTAGTATCTACTTTTCCTCTTTAAAAGTCATTTTTAATTAAGAATTGACTTAATCTATCATACTAAGCTCGGGGAGCTTCTTTAAGTCCATACAAAGCCTTCCTTATTTTAAACACATGATCTGGTTTGAAGGGATCTTCAAATCTAGGATATTGATCAACATACACTTCTTCTTTTATGAAACCATTTAGAAAAGCACTTTTTACATCCATTTGATACAATTTAAAATTTTTTAAACAAGCAAACGTAAGTAATAATCTTATAGCTTTCAATCTAACAGCAGGAGTATAGGTTTCATCGTAATCTATTCCTTTTTCCTATGAATAACCTTTAGCTACTAAACGTGCTTTGTTTCTAACTATTTTTCCATACTCATCCAGTTTATTCTTAAATACCTATTTAGTTCCAATGATTGACTTGTTTTTAGGTCTTGAAACTAAATTCCAAACCTGATTTCTTTGAAATTGACTTAGTTCATCTTGCATGGCTAAAATCCAGTTATTATCATTCAAGGCTTCTTTTATTGAATAAGGTTCAATTTCAGAAATAAGAGCAAACTAATTTTCAAAATTCTGTAAGCTTGATCTTATTTTTATTCTAGATCTAACATTACCAATTATAAGCTCAGGAGGATGATCGATTTTAAATTTTAAAGTTGATGGAGGAGTACGAAAGAGTTTAGAACCTTTTGACTTACCTTCTAAAGGTTTTTCAACAAACCTGGTATTAACTTCTGATATAGATTTTGTTTCGGTTCCATTAAGCATTTTAGAAGCTTCTGACGTACCTTTTGAAGGAGGTTCTAATTTTCCTTCTTCTGAATCAGGACGAACTGTCTTCTTTTTGCTCAAAGCAACTGGTATTTCATTGTCCGATTCTTTATGGATTGTTTCCTCAATAAATTTAACATTTATTGACTCTTTTATGACCATTGTTTCCTTGTTGTATACTTGGTATGCTTTCGAGTTCAGAGAGTGGCCTAGAAATATGGCTTCATCTGTTCTCTTTTCAAATTTTCTTAAGACTTTTCCTGTTTTCTTAACAAAACACTTACAATCAAATGTGTGAAAATATGAAACCATAGGTTTTCTTCCTTTATAAATTTCGTAAGTCAAGGGTCTTATATATATACGATTGATGATATAACAAGCTGTTGAAGCTACTTCAGCCCCAAAGTGATCAGCTATATTACTTTCATTAAAAAGAGTTCTCATCATTTCTTGGATAGTCCTATTTTTGTGTTTAACTACTCCATTTTGTTGTGGAGTATAGGGTGTGGAAAAGTTATGGATGATGCCTTTGTCTTCATAAAACAAAACGAAATCAAAATTTTCAAATTCTTTGCCATGATCAGTTTGTAATTTGATGATGGAGAAGCCTTTTTCATTTTCAACTCTTTTTGAAAATATTTCAAAACTTTTAAAAGCATCACTTTTATGACGCAAAAATAAGATCCAAGTAAATCTAGAGAAATCATCTACTATGACAAGACCATATTTATTTCTTCTTAAACTTAATGTACGAGTGGGGCCAAAGAGATCTAAATGCAATAATTCCAAAGGTCTTTGAGTAGAAATAACCTTCTTACTCTTATGAGATGATGAATTCATTTTATTCTTTAAGCAAGTAAAACAACGAATATTTTCATGAGCATGTACCTTAGGTAAACCTGAGACTAAATTCTTTTTGGACAGATTCTCCACTTGATGAAAATTCACATGTCTTAGTCTTTTGTGCTAGAGCATAGCATTATCATTTATAGAAATAAAGTAGTTTTTAGATGATACTTCAGATGGTTTAATTTGATAAGCATTCTTTTTCCTGAAACCTTCAAACAGCTTTAAACCATCTTGATTAAACCCAACACATTTATCATGTTAAAAAACTATCCTGTATCCTTTATCACACAACTGACTTATACTTAATAAGTTATGTTTTAATCCTTAGGTAACAAACCAACTGAGCCTACCACAATTATTTTACCTCTACCATTGTCACTAAACTTCACATAACCATTTTCTTTCCATTCTAAATTTATGAACAATGAAGCATCATTGATCATGTGTCTTAAACATCCACTATCAAGATACTATGTTCCTTTTATCTTTGCTTTGAAGTCCTGCACACATTAGAGCACAATCAAATTTATTTTGCGAACCTAGCGAAGCTTGGGTCCATAGGAATTCAAGCTCGTATTTTGATTTGTTCCTTAGTTATTATTGAGCTTGTATTTTTTGTAAAAATAGTATTTCTTTATATGACCTATTTTATTACAAAGAAAACAAGCGTAAGATTTCTGTTCAGTATACTTGTTACTTATCACTTCTCTTTGGTTTGGATTCTTTTTGAAATACTCTCTATTCAACCTTTTGTTATACCCTCTAAAAGGATACTTGTTGTTGTTTTGAGAAAATCTTCTTTTTTTCTTTCTAATAGGTTCAAACAGTTTGTTGTTTTCCTTACTTTTAATCATTTCTTGCTTTTCATCTTTTGATTTCACAAAAACTATTTCTTTCTTTGTCTTAGATGTTTCTCCAAATTCGCAACTCAATTCAGATTTTGAATTATCCATCCTTTAGTTAGAAATCAGCACTTGTAATTTCTTATCACTTTCATCAAACTTGCAAAAGGTATTCTTAATTAATTTAGATAGATCTTCTACATGGTTTTTCAAATTCTTAATTTCTTCTTTTAAAATTAGATTTTCGTTAACTAACACCTCACAACCAATTTGCAGATCTTTAAAGCCATTTTTCAGAAAATCATTTTCATTTGCTAGCAACTTATTAGTTTGACTAAGTGTATGCTTTTCAATTTTCATCGTATTAACCTCAGATTCAAGCTTAGACATTTTATTGTTAGACTTGGAAAGGGCTTTGTGGAGTTTGTTAATTTCAGCACATATATCGTCAGGTACATTTAAATCCAAATTAGAATCAGTTTCAGAGTCTATCTTAGAAAGTGCCATAAGACATAAATTAGCTTCCTCGTATTCTTCTGAACCTTCTGATTTAGTTTCTAAATCCTTTAGATCACTCCATGTCGCCTTCAAAGATTTACGTTTCTTCTTGAATTTCTCCATTTTCTTGTTCAATAAAGGACATTCGTATTTGATATGCCCAAGTTTCTTGTATTCATAGCAAATAATCTCCTTTTTGACCTTCTTCTCTTCTTTTTCTTTGATTGACTTCCCTACATTAACAGACCGATTCTTATTAGGGGTAAACCTTTTAGTAAATGTTCTCTTACCCTTTTTCTTAAGCCATGTCTTGAACTTTCTGGTTAGTAGTGTCACGTCCTCATCTTTTTCTTTAGATGAATCTTCTCCTTCTGAATCGGTATCTGTTTCTTTCGCTTTAAAAGCTATGGTCTTCTTCCTTGTATCTTCCGAAGTGCCTTCTGATTTGAGAAAATTCGTTTCATATGCCATAAGCTTGCTACGCAATTGACTCAATGTTAATGTCTTCAAGTCATAAGCTTCTTCTATGGCTGTTTTCTTTGCATTCTAAATTTTGGAAAGAATCCTTAGCATTTTGCGAACCATATTTGCATCACTAATAATTTTGTCAAGAGAAGACAATTCATTAGTTATAGCAGTAAATCTGCTGAAGGAGTCTTTGATTTCTTTACTAGGGAGAATTTGAAATGTTTCATATTGTTGAATCAGCGAGTTGATTCTTGTGTCTTTGATGGTTTCCCTGCCTTCGTAAGTTTGCACCAATGTGTCCCAAATGTCTTTAGTTGTTTCACAAGAAGCAATTAGATAAAATTCAGAATGTACAATAGTACTCAACAAAAGATTCTTAGCCTTTGAATTTAGTTCAGCTTTAGTGATATCATCTCTTAAAGTGATGATGGTTGGAACTTTGAGATCTCCTGTAGAAATAATGTACTAAGTCTGATAATCTAATGCCTTCACATAAGTCTCCATCTTGAATTTCCAATTAGAAAAATTAGTTTCATCAAGAAATGGTGCCTTGCTAGGCTAAATGTTAAACTACCACTTGATTCACCAATGATCTTGAACTTTAGAAGATATTAATGCGAGGTTTTGATACCAATTGTTGGTCCCATATAAGATATTAAGAGGAGGGTGAATTGATATCTTTAAATTTTTGAAAACTTTTTCGTTAAAAATAAAGTTACCACTCGTAACAACTTATAATGGTGAACAGTGATAATTTAATGATTCAATACACAATAGATAATAAACAAAATTAAAAGAATGTAAGAAAGGAGAAAATCAGGTAGAGATTTTATAGACCTTTGGCCTTCTACCTATTGCTCTCTTCCAGCTCCACTGTTGGAGACCCGTTCTACTTTGCCAATACCGTTCCACTTGATCCACTAAATCAAATCTAAAAAATTATAAGCACTTGTCACAATGACTTTACGATACTCTATTATACTTATCTAGCCTCTCAATAATCTAAGCTAATATAGATTTACAAAGCATAAACTATCTTTGTTGAATTCCACACGTAGGGAAGCAAGAAGCTTATGAAAGTTGAAGTTATTTTTGGCCATGTGATAGGGGGAATCTTATATCATGAAATGGACGATAGGTTGTATCTGGAAAGCCCATTTACCTATGAGTAGGACCTAGAGGACAAGAAATGAGGAATATTTGACAGCCAAAAAGGGGAGAAAATAGAATAGGAGGAGTTGAATAATAGACGAATAGAAATAGGATAGTTCATAGTTTTCTTTTAAGAGTTGAACTCAGTTTTGTTATTTATAGTAGCATAGTTAAATAGAGTTTACAAGGAGAAACTTTACTTTCTTATTTGATTTGACGATGTTTTCTTTAGTTTTAAGGTACTAAAACCCTTGTTCTAGCAAACTAGAGGAATTCTTGAGTACCAAATCTATCGAGATATGTCGATTTTGTATTAGGTATTAGATTTGAATATACTAATTGAGGTGTTTTCTTTTTTTTTTTTGTTATTTCAAATGTTATATATCTTGATTTATTTGGGTATTGTGATGCGATATCGTGCTTAGTATATATTGGGTTTTGCATTGATGGATTTAATGAATTAATATGTTTTATATATTTTTTCAACATCAATTTTGAGTATTTGGGTATTTTTCTATTGTGTTCATCATATTTCTAATTAGTACTTAGCCAATACTTTTTAGTAAGATATAGTTAGATGATATTTAAGAGGGTTCCAATAACTCATAATGAATATAACTTAAATTTTTAAAAAGACTTGTCATAGGGATATACAGGTTTTAATTAAATTCTTGAATTTACGCACTTAATGGGTTGAAAATATAGTTTGGGTCATAGAGACATGCTCAAATCATATTTTTAATTGTAGTAGTGATTTCAATTTGAGTTGATTACTATTTACCTGATTGTTATAGATAAATTACCTTGGTAGGTAGATTTATGCTATAATTAGAATTCCATTACTCTAGGAGGTGAGCGAGTTCTATTGAGTTTAGTTAAATCCCATTTAGTCCATTTTTAATGTTGCATAAAGGCATCACATTGGTTCAAATGAGAATAGATTTGCAAATCCTAATTTGATTCTTTTTATCTCCTAAACCCGGGACCCTCATATTGTAGCTAAGACATTCGGTTTAGTATTCACCTTGTTAATTAGTTTTTACTTTCTTTTAGTTTAATTATCAATAGCTTAGCTTAGGGAAAAACTTGAGTTGTTTAGTACTTAGCACCTAGCTCGTAGCTCCCTATAGAATATGACATTATCTCATTGTTTATACTACTTCTACGACCTAATTCACTTGTTGGTGTTCACTTTCTTTGTGAGTCAGTCCTCTCTTTTCTAATAATTCCAATTACCATTATCTTTTCCACTTCTATTATATCTTGGTAGTTATTTCAAATTTACCCTTTGTAAATGGCCATTTTCCTTAAGGTGGTAGGTCAATTATTCCATAAGCATATCCAATTTTTCTATATTTTGGACCACGTTGGCCTCTTTTAATTTATTGCATGGTTTAATAAGGGATTGTTTTTGACCTTAGGACTTGGATTCTCGATGAAATATGGTTGGATCAATTTTGCATCTATCAAGTAAAAATTTCATTTTTTAATTCTCTAACAATTGTTTGTAGCACAACCTTCATGGCCTATGTTATATTCACATTCTACTATAAGGTCATATTTTCGTAGCTTGTAATTTGGTGAAGGGGCTTTAGAGTATAGTAAGCTTCCTTCTCATAGTTGATTGATGACTTTAGACATTAAGGTTAGAATTTAGGTGAAGATTCTTTTGGATATTTTTGAATTTTGTCTATTCTGTGTGGACTTTAGGTTAGTGTTCAATGTATTTGGCTTGTATGTGATCAAATAAGGTATTTTAACATGACCTTCAAGGTCACCACATTTACAATTGCTCCTAAACTTGCTATGGTTTGTCTCTTCCTTGTTAATATTCTTATCTTTATGACATCTTCCACTTTATTTTCAACTGTGACCATATCTACAAGGTTGTTGTATGCCTAAGTAAGTGACTAAAGTAGGGTTCACTTAATGTTTAGAAGAACATGGTAGTTAGCTCTTTCTCAAGCAAGTATACCTTGACCTTGGCTGTAGTGGATTTCTACTTTAGGGCTTACTCTTTGAAAGACTCAATTTGCTTCATAGTCATGTGGCTTATGCTAGTCAGAGAAGAGGCTACCTCTTCATTGAACTTATATGGCTTTAAATCCACCTTTAAATGTTTGTAACTTATTGGAGAATAAATAAGTCACTATTTTTTACTAAATCTCAAAAACTTCTAATGGGTCTAAAGGTGAGCATAGAACCAAGCTGGTTAAGGACAGAATACACTAACCAACATGCTTAGCTCATGCACCTATGCCTTGTTGGCTTAATTCTTTTTTTTTTTTTTCTAATTCTTACAAAATAAGAGTGGTCTATTGAGCTAAATGACTCTTCATTTTTTACCAGCATAATGCAAATGTTGCATTATGATACCAAAAAGTAGATATTTAGTCCATTATCAAGTGAGAGAAGTTTTATTGGAACTTCTTACTTGCTCAATAGTTTATCTTAAATCTCATTTTTATATCATAACCAGTTCTAACCTTGCTCCTAGATAGCATGAAAAAGTTTCCAAGTCATTTATTATCCATAAACTACCAAGAGGAAGTAAAAAGAAATGGAAAAAAAAAAATTTGTGAACAATAAGATTGGTTTGAACATCATATAACTAAAATTTATGGACAAAAAAAGAGAGAGAATATCATATAATTAAGGTCTTCTATTTTGACCTTGTATGTTTCTAAGTCTGGTTTAATCGATTGCATCCATTTGAATGCTTAAGTTTTTCATCTTATTACATCAACATTATTTCTTAAACCACTTATTTTTCAATGTTTGCATCACAAATATTATAAAATTCATAATCCTATCAAGTAAGGTTATCAAACTCACAATTCTATCTAGAATCGTTAGAGAGTTTGTAAAATTGAAAAGTAAATTGAAACTTAAGTTTCCATAGTCTATATATAGCTTTAAAAAACTGTAGATATACTTATAATAGTTATAAAAAGACTTAAAATACATATTTGAAATAAAGAAATGAAGAAATTGAGTTCTTTTTCCATAAAAAATTCTTAATCTATAATTTAACATGTACAAAAGAAGGACATAGAGTTAAAACTAACTTTTTTCTCCATTATTTTGTTTATAAAAAAATAAATTAAAAAGAACTAAACATTTCAATTCATTTTGAGTTATTGATAGTATAAGCTAAAGTACATAATTTTTCTTATAAATTTTGCTATTGGAGCTGAAACTTGAATGAAGGCTTTGAGTATCAAACAAGGGACCAAGAGAGAGAAAGAAAGAGGAAAGAAATTGGACTAGGATATGGAAGATAATGTAATGCTTAATAATCGATGGCTTGAAGAAACCTAATTGTATATTTTTATTTTTAAACCATTCAATTTATATATGTAGAATCTGTAAACTTGATACAAAAACATAAGTTTCTATCATGTTTGGTATTTAAACTTGGTTAAAAATGCAAATTTCTACATGAAAATAATTTTACATTCAAATTAACTCAAATGACCCTCCTAAAATCATAAACTTGTAGAACCGCAATTTCGACAACTATGTTACCAAGATAAATTAATATCAACGTATTACTATGAATATATTATGCCAAACATTTTATTTAAAAGTAAAACTCAAAATGTAAATGATTTTATAAATTCCAAATGCTTGTGGAGATTGATTTGGAAAATGATTTTCCCTTTTGAAAAAAGAAAAAGTCATTTTTCGAAAAGAAAAGGACTTTTCATTACTGGAAATGGTTCTTCCTTATAAGATAAAATCTATTCTACTTAAAGGCCTTTTTAGGAATAGCAAGGAAGGAAAAATACAAAATTATAATTTCCAAAAATCGTCTTTCTTCAAAAAATTGGGCCTTAATCTTCATTAAGTTTCTTTTAAATAGAATACTATAAAAAATTTAGACAAAGGCATGTTAATAATCTCTATCATAATGTGAGCTTAAAGAGAAAAGCTTAATTGATTATCACCAATACTATTTATTACATCTAGGATAAGGGGATGCAATTGTTGTACTACATATTTCCACTTACAATAGAAATTTGCAATGACTCATATTCTAACTGATGTCCACAAAATAAACTTTTATTTATGACTTTTAAATAATAGTCTTGTAGGTCTATCATCAATTAAAAGATTATATGAATTTTCTTCAAAATCAACTTTCTAAAATAGTCAAAGAATAAAAAATTTAAGTTGTCTCAAAACATTTACCTAGCAATTCTAAGATTTTGTTTACTCCTTACTATCTTGATTAGACCAACTATCATATGTCTGACCAATGAGATAGGTTATATCCTAACTCATCATAGGGGTTAGAAAACATATTAATACTTGAAACAATTAAAATTTCAATAGGCTGAGCTATTAAACCCAATATGTAACTACTTTATCAAGTATACAAACACACATCACACTACAAGCAAACCAATTAACAACAAACATATATTTAGTAAATTATATATGTGAGGTCATTTGATCATACACCAATTGTTGAATTCTCGACAAGGAATGATAGGCCCAAATTTGGCTTGATACTAGTGGGTTAAGCATGCACAAATGTGAGCTATTAGGGGCTCAAGAGTTATCTCTAGCGTATCAACTCCAATGCTCAAGTCAATAAGGCCATCAAGATTAGACAACTAAGTAAAGAATAATAGTGAGAGAATAGCATAGTCCCCTTACCTAAAGAGCTTTAGGTGGTATTTATAAGAGTAGAAGGGAATGATAGATTTGGCAGGTATAATCTCCTTGTATCTTACATTGGGAGTGAAACAATCTTTAGATATGATCCTGTTGCCATATTTATCTAATATGCCTTCTATTACTCCTTTTAGGTAAATAGGCCATAAATTGTGCTCAATTTTAGAGGGCTTAGGGCGAAATGCACTATTATGACCAATATTAAAATTTGTTTCATCCCAATTTCACTATTGGTACTAGATACCAAGCCTTCACCACAAGCCCCTACAAAGCTATCTTCAACCAACGATGCAGTGAGACTATAGCTTTACTTTAAAACCTTAATTCGCATAACTATAGTTAGTTGATTCATAACCTATCATCAACACGTAGTTGTTTAATGCTTAAGCTAAAGCCATCTCATCCTAAATGTGTGTCTCTACTGTAGGCTCATAACACATAGTTCATAACCCACCTATCTAAAGTAGTTTTCAGCTTTAAGTTCAAGTAGAAACAAAACATGCATTTTATTTAGCCTAGATAATTATTGATTCATTTCATCTATCTTATAAGCACAACATAAAAGTAATAGTAATCATGTACCTTGTGGTTGCTTACAAGTCTAAAGGTGGATATAGAACCAATAAATATCTAGAATTAATATCTTGATATGGATAAAAAAAAAATGATTCTTACACCTAACTAGCAAGTTTACACTAAACCAATCAATCAAGGTCCAAGTAAGTTAACAAAGAACTCCAAAGCTTTACACAGTTGTCTTAGCAATAGCAATATCAACCTGGTTAAAGGCTTGGTAAACATACTTACCATTTAGGTTGTTAGGCTAATCTGGTCAATTTCGCACATCCTAGTTCAAGCAGGTGACCTACTTGGTCAACGACCTAAATGCAATTTACTCTAAGTATTCTATTAATCTATAAGTCAAAAATTTAAGTAACTATTTTATCACAATTCTCAAATT
The DNA here is from genome assembly GCA_024138015.1 of Lumnitzera littorea. Taxonomy (NCBI): domain Eukaryota; kingdom Viridiplantae; phylum Streptophyta; class Magnoliopsida; order Myrtales; family Combretaceae; genus Lumnitzera; species Lumnitzera littorea. The sequence continues at coordinate 96,463,551 of JAMXBB010000006.1, forward strand.
ACATACAAATCCTCACAGGCCTTAAATTTATATTTCATTTATTGGTCCTCATTTTCATAATACTATATTGAATTTGTTTGCTTGCATCTTGTTAACCATCAAATGAAATTATTTTCCATTACATTAAATTCAAACTCTATATTATTCAATGATTTGTGCTTATTTTTTATTAAACTTTCACAACATAGAACATTATTTGACACCATGATGTAGATTAATTCATAAAATGCTAATTGACAAAATAGATAATGAATTTGCTAACCTTAATGTGAGTGGTAGATATCTTATTTTTGCCATTTTCGTTTTGTAATTGTGCAAGAAATAAGAAATAAATAAAAAATTAAAAACGAAAACTAAAAGAAAAAAGGAAAAAAAAGTAGAGTGTCAAATCAAGTCAAGTTGAGTTCAGTCGTATCGAGTCAAATCGAGTCAAGTTGAGTCGAGTCGGATCGTTTAGTGTTGAATCGAATAATGGTAAGTGATCAATTTATTAAATTCTTAAGTCATAAAGGATTAGGCTTCATTAAAATAATTTTGGTCTAATCCGATATAAAGTAGATTTTTTTATCTACTTTGTATTGGGTTAAGATAGACTTAGGGTTCATTAAATAGATTATTGAGCTAAATCAAATTGGATTGAATTAGGCCCTAAAAATAGAAAGCCTAAATTAAGTAAGGTTTCTAGAAGTTAGGTCAAATTTTTAAAAAATTGTTATCAAATCTTCCATATCTTTGATACGAAAGATTTAGTTGTGGGTTTATAGTGGAGTTTGGACATTTAATTATATATCCCATAATTCGCAATACAATCCCTTAATACGATCAACAATTCACAAGTCTATCGTCCACGATTGTCCTAATATCCATCACTGAATTCCATAAGACACATACTGCCATAATCCATACATTTGCTTGACCACACCACAATCATACGACCCTTAAATCCAATACGCCGACAATTGCACACTTACACATCCACTTGTGTGCTGCACATACACAAGCTACATTGCCTTATCCCTCGTCCTCAATTCACTGCACGTTGCCACATCCATACATTGTCGCACGTTGAAGTCAACTTCCTACTTTGACTGAACATACCAGCTGGAGACACCTTTGCCTAATCACTTGTTGCCTGAAGAACCACAATCTAACCAACCAAACATAAGTTGCTACGCCAAATCATATGCCCTAACTACATCCTAACACACATGCGTCCTACTCATCTTGACATAGTTTACAACACTAAACACATAAGCCAAAAGCCAAACAACAGTCCATAATATACTCATTGCATGAAAGCCCCCTAACCCAAACATCGCACGGCCTTAGTCACACGAGCACTGACTGTATGCATAGTTCACTTGCATACGCAATCCTGACATGTTGCACACAACACACTTGATAACTCTGATTTTAAAAATATTTCATATGGTGATTTTATAGTATTTCCCTCACATTTTTGGTTTTCTTTAAAGAAATTGATACTTCATTGAGTAAAATATTGATTTCAAGGTTTGAATGCGTTCTAGGATAAAAAACGAAGAAAAGGAATCAAGTTTCACTCAAATCGGAGTTCAAATAAAGAAGTTATGAAGTTTTGAAGTTACACAGTTTGGGACATGGCTATGTCCCTAGGCTGTGTCCATCCAAAAAAATTTGCCAGGTGCAGAAAGTTACATGACCTGGGGACACGGCCATGTCCCAGGGCGTATCTGGTGATAAAAACAGAATCCTTATAATACATATATAAAAGGATATCTGAGGGTTTAGACAAGAAGGGAGACATTAGAGAAAACGAACGAGACACGAGAGAAGAGAAGAGACTTGAGGAGAAAGAGAAGAAAAAGGAAAGCAACACCAACTTCAAGATTAGAGAGATTGTTCATCAATTAAAGGGGTTTTTCATGTTTTATTTTATGTTTTTGATGGAACTCGTTTTTAGATTCATTATGATAGCTTAGAATTCGTGTATTTAGGAGTATGGAACCTAGGGTTTCATGTGACTTTTGGGTTGATTTATAATTTTCAATAAAGTTTCTATCTTTTCTTGATTCAATTATGTTGTTTAATTGTTGATTGATAATCCTAGAGTATCAATTTATAATATTATACATGATGATTGAGAAATTGCATGTGTAATTAGATCTAGGCATAATTGGAGAGAATTACATGTATACTTAGAGATAAGATACATGTTTCTTCCGGAAAATTAATTATTTGTGTGGAGATTCATTATACATTAATGCAATTCTAAGTTATATTACTAAGTAAAGAGATTCCGGTAAATAATTTAGGATTAGAGTTAATATGCTTGAGAAAGGTATTAACTTTAATTGTGAATCCCTCCGGTCAAGAATAATAGAAACTGAATTGAATGTATTTTAAGTGGTCATATGTTAAATACTAGGGGAAATAATTCCTAAATACGTTATTAATTTCTTGAAGTCATTCGTAGTTTTATTGCTTACTAATTTGCTTAATCAAGTCTCATAATTAGTTTAGATGGTTAATTTCAATATTTTTAATTTATTCAATTTATCATAATTTTCTGGTTAGATAATAGAGCTAAGGTTAATATTAGTACTCTAAATCTTTGAGGGATTGACTCGGACTTACATCCGCTATATTAAAATTAATAGGTGCACTTGCTTCATATCAAGTTTTTGGCGCCGTTGCCGGGGATTTTCTATATTAAGAACGCTAGTTGCTTTATTACTTTGACCATTTTTTCTTTATTTTCTTTTGTTTACATTGTTTACTTTTATTACCTAGAGCTGTAATTGATTTTATATTTCTTGCTCTTGTAGTGTATGACCCGAAGCAACTCGGAAGATTTGGTAGAACTTGATCCTGAAATTGAGAGAACTGTCCTTCAAAATTTGAGATCGCGACCTAGACAAATTGTGGCGACTATAGACGACGAGTCAATCGTTGAAATCAAGGAAGAAGGTGAAGAGGCCAACACTCAATTTATCGAGCAGGAAGATCTACCACACATGGCTAACAACGGGAATGAAGCAAATCGGACCATGTTTGATTATTCAAGGCCTATACTTATTGGAGCTGACTCTAGTATTGTAAGGCTAACCGTTACGGCTAATAACTTCCAAATTGCACCTAACATCATACAAATGGTGCAACAATATGTTCAGTTTGATGGTCTCCAAGATGAAGATTCTAATGCCCACATCTCTAGTTTTCTAGAGATTTGTGATACATTTAAAATCAACGGAGCCACGGATGATGCCATTCGACTGTGGCTATTTCCTTTCTCCTTGAAGGTTAGAGCAAAATAGTGGTTGAACTCCTTACCAAGAAATTCAATCACAACTTGGAATGAATTGGTAGAGAAATTTTTGGAGAAGTATTTCCCACCTGCAAAGACCGCTAAACTTCGGAATGATATTTCTTGTTTTGCTTAATTGGAAGTGGAGACGCTATGTGACACTTGGGAGCGGTTTAAGGACTTGCTCAGGAGGTGCCCACATCATGGCCTCCCACTATGGATGCAGATTCAGACCTTCTACAATGGTCTCAATTTATCTACTAGACAGATGATTGATGCATCCGCAGGAGGTACTTTGAACACAAAGACACCTGAGCAAGCGCAAAACCTGATTGAAGGAATAGCGATGAACAATTATCAGTGGGAAACCACTAGAGCCAAGCAAAAGGCCATGGGAATTTGTAAGGTGGACTTGACTACTGCTTTGGCAGCCAAGGTGGACCTGTTGAGTAAGAAGATTGACGCACTCTCAGTTGACCCTCAACAAGTGCAATCGGATGTAAGTGATTTTGGTATGCAGGGGCATGCAGCACAAGAATAACTGGAACAGGTAGATTATCTAAGAAATCCAAAGCAACAAAATAACCCCTACAGCAACACTTACAATCCAGGATGGAGGAATCACCCCAATTTCTTATGGGGAAATCAAAACCAAGGCCAGCAGAAGACCAACTTTGGCTCACCTGGATTTCAAAGACCATTCCTACCTCCTCTCCCTCAAGAAAAGAAGTCCAGTGTAGAAGAACTTCTCACAAAATATATTCAAGGCAATGAGGCTCGCTTATCCAATATTGAATCCTCGCTGAGGAATCAAGAGGCTTCAAATCACAACCTTGAGAACCAAATTGTTCAACTTACGAAGCTAATCTCTGAAAGACCGCAGGGAATGCTACCAGAAAATATAGAACCTAATCCAAAGGAACATGTTAAGGCAGTGACACTTCGAAATGGGAAGGAGTTGCATGTTGAGAGGAAGGTTAGCGAGGAGACTAGCAAGAGTAAGGAGGGGACGAAAGCAACGGAAGATGTAGAGTCATCAAAGGTGAAGGAATATCAACCACCTATCCCATATCCCCAAAGACTCAAGAAAGATCGCAATGACCAACAATTTAGTAAGTTCCTTGACCTCTTTAAACAACTGCATATTAACTTACCTCTTGTTGATGCCGTGTCACAGATGCCGAAGTACGCTAAGTTCTTGAAAGATTTGTTATCCAACAAGAGGAAGCTTGAGGAGCTTTCTACAGTCATCTTGGATGAAAAGTGTTCAGCGATCGTGCAAAACAAGTTGCCCAAGAAGCTAAAAGACCCAGGAAGTTTTACAATTCCTTGTCATATTGGTAATCTATTAATTGACAATGCTTTAGCTGATTTGGGTGCTAGCATCAATTTAATGCCTTATAAATTTTTCAAGAAACTAGGATTGGGGGAACCTAAGCCCATACGCATGAGCTTGCAATTAGCTGATAGATCTGTGACGTATCTTATAGGTATATTTGAAGATGTATTAGTTCGAGTGGGTAAATTCATTTTTCCAGTTGATTTTGTGATATTGGATATGGATGAAGATTTTGAGTTGCCCCTTATCCTAGGTAGACCATTCTTAGCTACCGCTAGGGCTATCATTGATGTTAGTGGTGGCAAGCTCATTCTTCGAGTAAGAGATGAAGAGATCATGTTTAAAATTTTGGAGGCTATGAAAAAATCTATCGATCAGGATGATACTTGCTACCTTTTGGATGTTACTGACACTTTTGTTTCAAGTTATATGCAGGAAGTTTTTCTTAAGGATCCGTTGGAGAGTTGCTTGCAATTAGGCATGGAGGAAACTTTGGAAGATCCTGTCAAATCCGAGGTGGTAGCCTAATTGGAGGCAAATAAACCTATCTCTATTGAGAAAGGGTTTGAAGAGTTTAAAAAGAGGAAGGAAGCACAGTTAAAACCTTCGATTAAGGAGACACCAGTATTGGATCTAAAGCAATTATCTGACTACTTGGAATATGCCTTCTTAGAGAAGGACTCCAAATTATCGGTAATTATAGCATCCAATTTGGAAAAAGAATAGAGAGAAAGGTTGCTGAAAGTACTCAAGGAGCATAAGAGGGCCATTGCTTGGAAAATATCCGATATTCGAGGTATCAATCCCTCTTTTTGTACTCATAAGATTTTAATGGAAGAAAACCATAAGTCGGTTGTGCAGCCCCAGAGACGCTTGAATCCAAACATGAAAGAGGTAGTCAAAAAGGAAGTTATTAAACTCCTTGATGCGGGTATGATATATCCTATCTCTGATAGTTCATGGGTGAGTCCAGTGCAAGTAGTTCCAAAAAAAAGTGGGATGATAGTATTCCCTAATGAAAAGAATGAATTGATCCTAATGAGAACGGTAACAGGTTGGCGTGTATGTATCGATTATCGAAAGTTAAACGATGCTACACGTAAGGACCATTTCCCCTTACCTTTTATTGATCAAATGATAGAACGACTAGCTGGACATATGTTTTATTGTTTTCTGGATGGCTTATCTAGTTATTTTCAAATACCTATTGCACTGGAAGATCAAGAGAAGACCACTTTCACTTGTCCTTATGGCACCTTTGCTTATCGCAAAATGCCTTTTGGTCTTTGCAATGCACCGGTTACATTCCAGCGATGCATGTTAGCTATTTTTGATGATTCGATTGAGGACATAATGGAGGTATTTATGGATGATTTTTCGATCTTTGGCAACTCATTTGACCTTTGTTTGAATAATTTAGACAGGGTACTTACCAGGTGTGAAGAGACTAATCTTGTCCTCAATTGGGAGAAGTGCTACTTCATGGTACAAGAGGGTATTGTACTGGGCCATAAGATCTCTTATCGAGGAATTGAGGTGGATACTGCCAAAGTGGATGTGATTGTAAGACTCTCATCTCCAACTTCAGTTAAGGTCATAAGAAGCTTTTTAAGACATGCAGGTTTTTACAGGCGATTTATCAAGGATTTCTCGAAAATTGCCCGCCCTTTGACTAAGTTATTAAAGAAGGATGTGCCTTATGTTTTCTCTCAGGAGTATTTGAAAACTTTCAATATCCTTAAAGAGAAACTTACCAATGCTCCAATCATGGTAGTACCTGATTGGGTACTCTCCTTTGAGCTTATGTGTGATGTAAGTGATCATGCAGTCGGAGCAATGCTGGGACAAAGGCAAGACAAGCACTTTCAACCAATTCACTATGCTAGCAAAACTCTTACGAATGTTTAGGAGAACTACACTACTACAGAAAAAGAGTTGCTAGCAGTTGTTTTTGCCTTTGATAAGTTTCGCTCTCATTTGCTTCTATCTAAGGTGATTGTTTATACTGATCATTCTGCTTTTAGGTACTTGTTAGCAAAACCGGATGCAAAACCAAGATTGATTAGGTGGATCTTGTTGCTGCAAGAGTTTAATGTGGAGATCAAAGATAAAAAAGGCACTGAGAATTTAGCAGTAGATCACCTATCTCGATTGGAGAATCCAAACTTGGAAATGCTCGACGAAAACGAGATTAAGGATGAATTTCCTGAGGAGCGACTCTATGCCATCGCCCAGGTAAGTGATATGGAAATTCCTTAGTTCGCAGATATTGCTAATTTTTTAGCTGCTAGGATTATATCGAAGGGACTTCCACACTAGCAAAAGAAGAAATTCTTTTCTGATGTGAAACATTATTTTTGGGATGATCCTTACTTGTTTAAAGTATGTGCAGATCATGTCATTCGAAGGTGTGTACCACACCTCGAAGGTTGGAGAATTTTGAGCCACTGTCATTCGGGGCCTGCGAGTGGGCATCATAGTGCCAATAGGACAGCTCATAAGGTCCTAGAGGCAGGATTTTATTGGCCTACCTTATTCAAAGATGCCCAGAGATATGTAAAGAGTTGTGATCGTTGCCAACGAGTGGGGAATATATCTTGTAGGGATGAAATGCCACAAAACCCCATCATCGAGGTTGAGGTATTTGATGTGTGGGGGATCGATTTCATGGGTCCTTTTCCGAACTCTAATGGAAACAAATATATCCTAGTAGCTATTGACTATGTCTCTAAGTGGGTGGAAGCTAAAGCCCTACCTACTAATGATGCTAGGGTAGTAAAAAAATTCTTGAAAGGCTTATTTTCTCGATTTGGCACCCTTAGGACAATTATAAGTGATAAGGAAACACACTTTTGCAATGCTCAACTCGACTAAGTACTGAAACGTTATGGCGTTACACATAGGATAGCCACCCTGTACCACCCCCAAAGTAGTGGCCAAGTAGAAGTTGCCAATCGCGACCTTAAGCGAATTCTTGAAAAAACCGTAGAGTATCATGGGAAAGATTGGTCAGAAAAGTTGGATGATGCTCTATGGGCATATAGAACCACCTACAAAACACCACTCGGGACCACACCTTACCAACTTGTATATGGCAAGGCTTGTCATTTACCGGTAGAGATAGAGCATAAGGCTTATTGGGCAATTAAGAGTACTAATGTTGATTTTGAGCGTGCAGGTTCTCACAAGAAACTTCAACTGAACAAGCTAGAGGAATGGCAAGCGAACGCATATGAGAACTCCAAATTATACAAAGAAAGGGCCAAAAAGTACCATGATCAGCGAATCAAACAAGGTCGACAATTTAAAGAAGGTGATCATGTTCTTTTTTATAATTCTCGCCTTCGTTTATTCCTAGGTAAGTTGAAATCTAGGTGGTTTGGACCATTTACAATTATACGAGTTTTCCCGTATGGGACTGTTGAAGTTACATACCCAGAGAAGGGCACATTTAAGGTAAATGGGAAACGGTTAAAGTTATACTTGAGTGGAAACTTGGAGCATGTTGGATAAGAGGAGTTTTATCTCCATCCGACAGAACTAACATGAGAAGACGTATCCCGTCGAGCTAAAGACGTATCCCGTCGAGCTATCGACGTTAACTAAAGCGCTTCTTGAGAGGCAACCTATGTCTAACTTTGCTTATACTTTAGTTCTTTAAGTTTTCTTTATTTTATTTTCCTTTTATCTAACTTGGCTTTGCTTCTTATATTTTTCGTCATAGTCTTTTCCCTTTTAGTTTTATTGTTACTTTTTCTCTTTAGTTTTATTATTTTTATTTCTTTAAGTTTCCTTTATCTTTAAATTAAATTCAAAAAAAAAAAAAGAGAAAAAGGTTACACGGGCGAGGGATACGATCGTGTCCTAGCCCATGTCCATCCAAGCCCTTAAATTGCCCAACTACAGAAAGTTACACGGGCGCGGGACATGGTCGTGTCCCAGCCCATGTCCGCCCAGATTTCGATTCTACTCTGTAGGCACAGAAAGTTACACCGGCATGGGACACGGTCGTATCCCAGCCTGTGTGCGCCCAAAATTCCCACCCGCGAACAGAGAGTTACACGGACGTAGGACACGGTTGTGTCCCAGCCCATGTGCGTCCAAATTTCATAGTAGACCTCAAAAAGTTATACGGGCGTGGGACACGGTCGTGTCCCAGCCTGTGTCCGTCCAGTTTCCATACACGGGAACAGAAAGTTACACAGGCATGGGACACGGTCGTGTCCCAGCCTGTGTCCGTCTAGACTCCATATGACACACACATAATGTTACACGGGTAAGGGATACGGTCGTGTCCCAGCTCGTGTCGACCCAAACTTACACAATTTTGTACACGCCTGGTTTATTTAAACTAAATACACTCTCTCACACACTCACAATCCAACATATCTCTCTCATATTCTCTCTTATTCTCCCTTTTCTCTCCACAATTCTTGCATTTCGAATCTTGATCCAAGTAAGTTTCCTAATTGATTTTGCTCTATCTTCCTCATGATTAGGCAGTTTGGCTACTTGCAATTTTACTCTTGCGTGTACTGGTTTTTCCATTTGGCCTGCAAATTTCTTTTGATATTCCATAAACGACATGCAACATTGTCTTGTGTTTCTTGATCTTACATGCGATTATGCTGCCTCATCTAGTTAGATTTCATTGTGCTCTCTCAATTCTAAATTTTGTTGGCTAATTTGCTCATCCTTATTCATTCATGCTAGTTAGGGTTAGCAATAGGAGAAAACAATTCTGGGTCATTTAGCGTCTTGTATATGTTGAGACGCTTGTGTTTCAACGATAAATGTAGTATAGTAGAATTAGTTGGATGCGTTTGCCATTTATTTCTTTTCCACCAACTAGTTTCTAGTTGCACTCCACATGTTTGTTTAAATGCCCCAATGAGAATTCTGTTCACATTCTTCACTATTGCTCTTATTTTCCTCTGCCTTCTTCAACTATGTGCGACAAGGATGTGCGTGTTTGATTTGGGTTGTTGATTCTTTTCAGGTATTCAAATGGCGAATTGAGCTAAGCTTACTATTCGCTGGAAATCAAAATTTGCAGCATCCTCTTCATCACAATCAGGAGCAATAGTTGGACCACTAGCTACTCTTCCCCTGATGGAGCACCCAATGCTCCAATTTAAGGAAGACTACCAGGTGCAACAATATCAATTACTTCAGCATAAGCCTTTTAGTGAGACTCTTCGACTGGATTGGGATGTTCTCGCTCAATTAGAGCTCACCACAGAAATGAAGGAGCTCTTGGATGGTACCATTTGGGAGTGCTTTTTATCCTTTGAAGCTCCAATTTATAAAGAGCTAACCTTGGAGTTTTTGTGCATTTATAAACTTGATAAAGAAAGTGCTACTAGCATGGGCCTAAAACGCAAATTACATTTCACCTTGAGTGGCCACCTTGAGTGGCCACCCATTCTACATGTCCATCGCTCAACTGGGCAGATATCTTGGTTTATATGAAGAGAGATATATACAGACAGAAGAATTTCAACGTCTCTCGTGTCGTTTTCCCCGTGGCGTCACAGCAGGGTCGTTTTGGAATGAGATTACTGTTGGCGATGCCTATGATCCAGTAAGGAGTAAGGCCTCTCAATTAGTCAGGCCTGAATATCGGGTTCTTCACTGGCTCTTTTCACATACATTAACTGGCAGAGGCCTTAGCATTGGGGTGGTATCCAACAAGGATTGCCTCTATTTATACAGTGTCATTCATAAACATCCCATCAATATCACTATCGAAATCGCCGAACTTTTCAGCCACTAAGCCACCACTACTCGGAAGAAAGGGCATATTTGTTGTGGCCCTTACATCACCTTACTAGTGCAGGCCATGCGGACTAAGGTTGTTGTTTGGCCCTCACTTACTTTAGTTAACCAAGTCACTCCTATGCGCTTCAATTCATTCTGACTCATGAACTTATTGCCAACAAGACGTCAAGGTCGACACTCTCGCAGCAGCACATCTCGAGGCCAAACGTCTTCAGCCAGCTTTGAAGATAAATTTGATTTGTTGCTGTCCGAGGTTCGTTATATAAGAAAAAGTGTGGATAAACTTCATATCCGCCAGGACAAAATGGAAAAATTTCTTAAAATGAAAGAGTCGGCTACTCGTGAAGAGGAGAGTGAGGAAGAGGAAGAGGAAGAGGATGATAAGGGTGGTGAGGAAGAGGCTGATGAGGGTGGTGCGGACGAGGCAGCTGGAGGAAGTGATGAGGATGTTGACGACAGTGATGACGATGATGATGCTACGATGGCTGAGGCACCATCTGATGAAGAGGATGAAGAGACGGATTCCGATCTCTCTTCTTAGTTCACAATTTTGTGTTGTCTTTTGTTGGTCAAGGCTTGTGAACTCCGATATATATAATGATGATGCTTCTTCATTTTGCACTTCTTTTCGGCTGGCAGGGAAGTATTAGTTTCTTTTCAGTACATATGTTTCCTTTTTCCCTATGATGATTTTTCTTGTTTCATTTCTTGCTGTTATGCTTTCTTAGTCGTACATTGAGGACAATGTACGTTATTAAGTGTGGGGAAGGGATATATATGAATTTGTTACTGTTTAGGAGACCAATTATTCACATTTGATCCAATTAATTTTTAAGTTAACTTGCAATAGGTGATTAACTGGTATTAAGTCATCTTGATCATTATTGATCGTATTATACTTTACTAGAATTGATTAGTCAAATTTGTGGAGGGCAAAGTTACGAGTTATTTAGCTTAAGACTTTAAGACTTGAGATTGGAGCAACATCACTAGTTGAGAGTTAATCATGGTTATTTTTAAAATTTACTTTTATGTATACCTTTCTCTTAGAAATTTTTAAGAGTCCTATAATTTTTAGCAAACAAACAAATGAAATTCTTCTTTTGAGAAACCCCTGAAAAATCAAAATGATTGGAGGTCAAAAGTAATAACAAGTGTATGAATAGAAAAATTGGTAAGGATTCGTCTTGGTCCATCAGAAGAGCGAGATTGAATCCCAATGCCAATTCTAATGAAAAAATTGATATAGATCGGCCTTGGTCCGTCAGAAGACTAAAGTTCTTTCCCGCTATCAATATAAGAAATAAGTTGATATGGATCGGTCTTGGTCCGTTAGAAGAGTGAGATTCTTTCCCTCTACCAACGCAATTGTGCTTAAATAAGGTAAATTCAAAAGACCTCTCAACAAAAGCATGAATTAGGAGGATAATCAGAGGATGAGTGGATGTAAAATGTGTTTGTTTTAGATTATGGTGCTTAGTGAGATGGAAGAGAGAATTGTATACATTTTAGTCAAATGGACAAAATTTTTATGACTCTTTCTCGGTTGGCGAGATGTTAAATCTAATTTTTAATTTAAGAATCCTTGGTTAAATGACTCGGGTAAACTTTGATTTTCATAAATTAATTAGTAAACTCTAGTATTAAGTATTGTTGGAGCATTCGAATATGATTAGATGAAATTGGTTGACTTTATTATTGCAAGTTAGTTGAGAATGATTTTCTTATTTCTTTTTTACGGGTCAAGTGTATTCGTTCACCAGTTTCCTAAAATAGTAATAAATTTTGATTAACGTTTCTTGTCCCGAAAGTTTAGTTTTGATTTATTTGCTTGAGGACAAGCAAATGCTCAAGTGTGGGGAAATTTGATAATTCTGATTTTAAACATATTTCATATGGTGATTTTATAGTATTTCCCTCACATTTTTGGTTTTTTTTTTAAAGAAATTGATACTTAATTGAGTAAAATTTTGATTTCAAGGTTCTAGGATCGAAAACGAAGAAAAAGAATCAAGTTTCACTCAAATCGGAGTTTAAATGAAGAAGTTATGAAGTTTTGAAGTTACACAGTCTAGGATATGGCCATGTCTCCAGGCTGTGTCCATTCAGAAAAATTTGCCAGGTGCAGAAAGTTACATGACCTAGGGACACGGCCATGTCCCAGGCCGTATCTGGTGATAAAAACAGAATCCTTATAATACATATATAAAAGGATATCTGAGGGTTTAGACAAGAAGGGAGACATTAGAGAAAACAAATAAGACACGAGAGAAAAGAAGAGACTCGAGGAGAAAGAGAAGAAAAAGGAAAACAACACCAACTTCAAGATTAGAGAGATTGTTCATCAATTAAAGGGGTTTTCCATGTTTTATTTTATGTTTTTGATGGAACTCGTTTTTAGATTCATTATGATAGCTTAGAATTTGTGTATTTAGGATTATGGAACCTAGGGTTTCATGTGACTTTTGGATTGATTTATAATTTTCAATAAAGTTTCTATCTTTTCTTGATTCAATTATGTTGTTTAATTGTTGATTGATAATTCTAGAATATCAATTTATGATATTATACATGATGATTGAGAAATTGCATGTGTAATTAGATCTAGGCATAATTGGAGAGAATTACATGTATACTTAGAGATAAGATACATGTTTCTTCCAGAAAATTAATTATTTGTGTGGGAATTCATTATACATTAATGCAATTCTAAGTTATATTACTAAGTGAAGAGATTCCGGTAAATAACTTAGGATTAGGGTTAATATGCTTGAGAAAGGTATTAACTTTAATTGTGAATCCCTCCGATCAAGAATAATAGAAACTGAATACGTTATTAATTTCTTGAAGTCGTTCGTAGTTTTATTGCTTACTAATTTGCTTAATCAAGTCTCATAATTAGTTTAGATGGTTAATTTCAGTATTTTTAATTCATTCAATTTATAACAATTTTTCGGTTAGATAATAGAGCTAAGGTTAATATTAGTACTCGAAATCTTTGAGAGATCGACTCGGACTTATATCCGCTATATTAAAACTGATAGGTGCACTTGCCTCATATCAACATTCGACATACACAGCTATCCTTGAACATAACATACACCGTGCACAATCAACAGGAATGTATTGATCATGCATAACTTGATGCGTAGGTAAATATTGTTATTTGTTTTCTTTTATTATTTAGTTCAATTATTTATTTTTTAATGCACATTTTTATTATTTTCATATTGTGTATTTTTTTTAGATAATCTTGATTTTTAATAAATTTAGCTCAATTATATTTTTTTAGTAAAATCGTGTTTTTTTAAAAAAATAAGCGTATCTAGATTGTATCCAGATATGTATCTTGCAGTTGAGATTTAGAGAAGATAATATCTTAACGTATTTTGTAGTTGAGATTTAGAAAAGATACGTATGAGATATGTATCTAGATCGTATTTTACGGTTGAGATTTAGAAAAGATGTGTGTGAAGGTACGTATCTAAAATTGTATTTTAGTAGATCTTGCATGTAGAATTTAGAAAAGATATCTTTTGATACATAGTGAGTTTTTTTAAAAAATAAAAATCTTAACCAATGTTTTTCAAAAATTTAGTTAGTTAGGGTTTTCTTTAATTTGTGAAATTTGATTTCTTAGGTTTTTTTTTTAAATAAATAAATAAATAAATAAATGGTTAAGTAAGTATAAATCTGGCTTGATTTTAGAAGTAAAAATTCCACCCATTAAATATTTTATATATAAGAAAAAGAGAACTATGACTGTAAACTTTACGAATTTAGCTATCTAAGTATGGAATTAAACGCCTAAACTGTAGATGATTTCCTAAAATTAATTGAGTCAGTGAGATTTAAAATCGATTAAAAATCTCAATTCAAAACCTAACGTGAATATGAAAAACCTTAAATTATCAATTGAACCTCTAATCGCATATGAAGACCTTAAAACCTCAAGTATATGTAACTGCAAAAGTTAACCTCAAACCTCATCAAAACCCTAAGATAACAATCGAATACTTAATCACGTATGAATATATTAAACACTAAATTTGTAAAAATACTAGTGATTGTACTCGGAAGTAATAATGACCTTAAAACTATTACTTTAAGGATATAAAAGCATTAATCCACTATAATTTATCCTAAAACCCTAAGTGATAATATATTCTCCATATTTTACCATTTCATTAATAAATGGCTAAAGATAACTTTCAATCATGCATAAATATTTAGAATACCTAAGTGATACCTTAGAAACAAAGATATTGCATTCTAAATCACATTCATCTTCTAAGTATATAACTAGGATAGTATTACATAGAGTTAAGGGTATAATTGAAGCTTAGGTTAAATATAGTGAACCTTAACACCCTAATTGGTATATTTCATACTAGTTATACTAAGTAACTTACCAAATGATGTATATAGAATATAAATACCTAAAGTAAGATCTCATCATCTATTTTTACTAATCAATTCACCAAATGCTTCATTTTTTTAATTTTTCTCCTAATTTTCCTTAATTACTACATTATATATGGGAAGTTGACCAAAGTCAACACATGTTGACCAAAGTCAACATGTGGAAAAGTTAACACAAATGTCCTTTTCATTTGAAAAAAATATTTTCCTTCTCATGATTTCTTTTCTTTCCTTTTGGCTTTTCCCTTCTTTTTTCTTTTTTTTTTTTTTTGCTGTCCACTTCTTTCTCTTTTTTAGACCCCACTTATTTGCCTTTTCAAAACAAAGAACACAAAAAAAATTCCTTTCTTCTTCCCCTTTCCAACCGTATCTTCCCTTCCTTTCCCTTTTTACTCTTCTTTCCTTTTCAACTTTTCATCCATTTTCAAGAGCAAAATTAAGGTATGTACTTATGATAGTATGTCTTGCTTCATCTTCTTTACTAGTTAGAAGAAGAGTTAGGTTAGGTTAAGTAGTTATGTATTGTGTGTATATATGTTGATTTAGGCTTAAAGTTTCAATATTTACATATGGAAGTGTAGAATTCTTTAGGCAATGGAAGAAGATGCATGTGTACATATCTTTGAGTATGTGTACATAAGGGTATGCTAAAGATATACATGTATAAATACCTTTGTACATAAGTATTTATTATGTACATAACCTAAATTAAGACATCTACTAACTATACATACATATACCATGTTAAATATACCCTTAAAATACAAAAAGATGAAATTTGGGAAGCTTTCTTAAGGGGGTTGATAAGGCATACGAAAATACGTATATCACTGTATGTGTATATGGGTATGTGTATTAGTATATGTATAAGTACACATATATAAGTACTTACAAGTACACAAGTATATATATTAGTATATTAGAAGTATAGGTATGTATATCACATATGTATAAAGTGTATAAATATATAAGGATAATAATAGACTAATGATGTAAGCAATGATGTCATCAAAAGATTACATAAACCATGACATCATCAAGTGATTACATAAGTGATGACATAAGCGATTGATGACCTAAGCGATGACATAAGTATAAGCTTGTAAAATAATAAATTATAAAATTATATAAGAATATAACCTATATATGTATACATGTACTTAGGAGTCAAAGATCCTTTAAATCTTAATACACTTCCTAAATTGAATTAAACTTAATTAAGTACATAAATTAGTAATACTAATGTAAAATTTCCTAAGTGTAAGAATTAAATAGCTAATTCAATCATTAAGTCTTAAATTAGGATATAAACATAAGCAATAAGAATAATTAAACTTTAATAAGATAAAATTTCAATAAATTTAGCCTATATCGTAAAACATGAGTCTTAACATCCAAAACGAACATCACCATGTGAACGTGCATCCGAAAACGATGAAAAACGACTATAAATTTGCAAATATCGGAATTAGAATTAAAAAGTTACAAAATACATAAAGGAAGTCTCATAACTTACAAATATAAGAAAATAGTTACTATTAACCCTATTGAGTATGATAAACCCTATACACATTATACTTTGATTATATTGGGGAAAACTAGATAAATTACAATAGACTTTTAGTTAACTAGAGAGTTTGACTTCTCAAAATACTTATGAGCTTTACTATTTTGATTTAGGCATTCATTATTGAGTTCTGGAAACCTTAAAGCTTGGAGAATGAGCAATAATCAAGGTGAGGGAGTTCTAATGACCTGCTACTTACTTATGTGTATTGCTTGTATGATGTTTTGCTACTTGCTGTTGCTTGTATATTTGAATGACTATTCTGCTTGTATGCCATCATCTGTGTGATCACCTTTTTAAAGTGATAAATATAAATATCTAACCCAAATAACTGGTTCTATTCGTCGCATGTCTATGACCCAGTAAATGTATAAATGGAGAGTGTTAGCTTTGCAAAATGTTGAAAAAGGTATTTTTGGAAAAAGTTTTCCTAATCTTAAATGTATTTTGTACGATTTCGATAAGGGTCGTAATGTTAGAAATGATATTTTATCATTAAGGCAAAGCTAGCATAGGTGCTCTACTTGATAGCGAGGGGACTCTCTTTATTGTGCTTGTAAGGCCTTGATTAATTTTGGTTGTGAGAGAACTCACAAGTTTGTGCCTGAGGAGCCTTGGAGGGTGGATAGTGCTAGTTTGGAATCCCCTTATTTGGATTGAAACTATTTTCTCAACTAGGGTAATAGTCGAGTGTTGGCTAGAGGGGTGGTGCCCCTAAGTAGCCTCATACGGGTAACCTGAGGTGCCCTGTATAGGTAAGTATAGGGGATAATCGAAGTGTAGATGATGTAATTCTACACCTTTCATAGTTTTGGACTCCTATGGATGTATTGCTTGCATTTGTCGCACTTGCATTTATTTTGTATGTGAATAGCTTCCTTGCATATGTGATAATAATGTGTGATAACTTGCTTGAACGATGGTGGTAAGGGACAAACTCACTTAGCTGTTTTATGCTCATTCCCTCTTAGTTCCTTTTGTAGGTTTACTTACGATGGGATTGGGATAAGTTTTGAGTGTCAAGTGCAAGATAAGGATATGTATACTAGTATTAGAAGTAGTTGAGTACTCTTTACATGTTATATAAACATCCTTTGTAGAAAATATTTATATGTTAGAACTTACTATAATTTAATTTTTCTTGCATATATATATATATATTTTTATGTTAGTATATCTTGTCTTATTATTTGGTAGGGGATACCAATTTTTTGTGGTTCTGAAGAACTGTAAGATATCGGATATCTATAGTTATTTATATTTATATGTTATGTTACGTTACAATAAATTAATTACTTGAAAATCAGTAATCTTAGTGATTTATTATTTAGAGTCTTGCAATCTCTGACTTGCAAGGCGGTTTTCATATCATGGGTGCACACATGTTATGGAAATTTTAGGTAATCCTACTAGGCCCCTTGTAGGGTCTTGACAATGATCGGTTTGATTTAATTAGTGGGTATGTAGATACTTTCGAGACAATTGTGGAAAAAAAAATTCTTGAAAATTCGTAATAAAAAAATAATAAAAAATTATTTTAGTTATCTTTTGTGTATTTGTATATATTGTAGTATTTTTTAAGAAAAATATAAAAATAAAGCCTATCAATTTTTCTTTAGCTTTTACATGGTGACTTAGTCTTAATAGGTTAGCCCTCGAACTTGGGTTTTTCTGGTTTAATTTTCTAAAAATCATTTTTTTTTAGAAAATACACGAATTAGTGGCTAAATTAGGGTTTTCCTACCCAAAAACCTTAATTTCACTTTTTATTAGTTAAATTAAATGGCAACTCCAATTTTTAAAACATTCTTTTTTAAAGAAAAATGCTTCTTTAATTTTATATCGAGTAATCTATATTGAACGGACTAGGTTTAATATGGATTAAATTAAAGAAAACAAAATATGGCTCAATAAGAACAAAACTGGAATTTCTTAAATTTTACAAGTGTCCAAAATGACCATTAGTTGACTAAAATTGACTTCATCAAACAAACTCCTAATTAGGGTTTGATTGATGGCTAATTTAGACATAGACCTTAAGGCCCAACAAGATTAAGGTCTAATAGCCTAATATGATCAAGCTTGACGACTTAAGAATGAACACCCCATCCACTTAACCCCATAACTGATCCATAGGGTGCTTGGCGCTCAAGACGAACTTAACGTCAGAAGGTTACATAGATAGAGCACATAACACCTACATATCATTAAATGAGAAAGGACAAATATAAGGCTTGGGTAATTATGCTCTTTGTCCCCTAATACTGTGAAAAGATGGCACTAACCCTACATCTAAAGAGTTGTCTAAAGATGCTTTAGGTATAGATTATCAACTAATCAGGACTTAGCATCCCTGCCTTTAAATACCTAGGTCCCCTCTTCAATGACATATACATATACATACATACTTATGCTCACATATGTTCAAATATACACAATGCTCTTACTCTTTATTACCTACAATTGACATAAGTATTGGAATGGTTATGCCGGGGAAAACTTTGGTGCTTATTGTAGTCATCTGTCTTATTATAGGTCCTTTGAAGCCCATTATCTGACTAAATGGAAAACACAAGTTAGTAGGTTTTGTTGGAACAAGACATTAAATCAAGAAAACACATTGATCACTTACTAGTTTATATACGTTTTTTAGAAACCCTTGTGATGTCACCTTTATTATACCATAAGGGGTTTTCCATTAGTTATTCATCTATTTCCTATTGATGGTCACAACAATAGGGAATTATGCAGAATCGAGATTTTCTTACCTTTAGAAAGGAGTAAAACACACACTACAATCTAAAAAGTTTAGGGATTTGTAGATGGAAGAGGAATGGAGGAGGCGTGATGATAGAAAACCCTTAAGAAAGAGGGGTATATAGGGGTTAGGGAGAGGGAGAGCTTAAGGTTTATAGATTTTTAGATGATTACAAGTGGAGAGAGAGAGAGAGTTTAGGCGAATTAAAAATAAAAACTTTATGGGTACATTGGCTTTCATACCCCTAGTTTTGAAGTAATTATTGGGGTATTTCATTATTCTTGGTGTTAATCTTACTAACAAAAATATAAAAGTTGTCTAATTAAGTTTTTGAGATGAATGTTCCAAGATAAAAGTTAGAAGCTATCATGGTCTGTTAATAACAATTAGAAGGAGACTTAGAAGTTGATCATATTTAGAGATATGAAAAGCATGTTTAGAAGGAGTTAAATAAAGTTGGAAAAGATTCTTTTAAATAGATTAGAAGGTTGATTAGAAGCTCCAGCAAAAGAGAGTTTAGAAAATGTGTAAGGTAGTAATACTTAGAAGCTAACTTAAAAGGTTCTCTAGAAGCATAAAATAAAGAAGTAACACGACTTAGAAGCTATGATAGAAGAGCAACAGATCAAGCTAAAGCCTAACTTTTCATAAATATCTTGTTTGTTTTCGTATAGGTTAAGGCTTAGCACCACTTGACATGTATATTTGGGCAATACACTGTCTAGTTTCATTATGCATGTTGAAGAATCTATTTGAAAGATCTATAAGATTTATCAAAAGTTGACCAGATTTTGTGGAACTAATTATAACTAATCCTTATCCTCTTTGTTGATTAAGATTCAACAGTTAGAAGCTATTTAAAATATCAAGAGAATTATATGTTGAAGTAATTAAATTTGGAGGAGAAATAACTATCAAATTTCTGCAATTAACAACAAGGATATGGATTAGAAGATTTGAATCAATCATAAATTAGCCGTTGTAGTAAAAGTTTAAAAATATCAAGAAGGTTTTGAAGAAAGTCAATTACAGATTACTAACTACAAGATTAATCCTAGAGCTTTTTGAATTACTATAAAACTATCTTTATTCTAAATTGTTTCAAGGTTATTGTATCTTGTGTCTATACTATCAAAGACTGAAATTTTTTATTTTTTTGTACTAATTGTTTGCAATAGGAGAGTATTTCATTGTAGATCTATGTAGCTTGGATAGTTTGAAGGTAAAGTAATGTAACCAAGGCTTGTAATAGCATATTATACTCTCTTATTTTTGAATAGTGGAACATCCAGTATAGAAGATTGGATCTCAGCAATGGAGCTGGAAGAGTAGATGTAAGGACAAGGCCGAACCGTTATAAGGTCTTGTGTTCAAGCTTTTTTTAACTCTCATCTCTTTATTTTGCTATTATAGTTGTTGAATTTATTTTTGAAAACACAAAGCTTTTTTTTAGAAGTTCTCAACTATTGAGTTAAGTAATCAAGGGGGATATTTAGATAGAAAAAGTTTTAATTTTATTAGTAATCAATTCAACTTCCTTCCCCTTGTCCACCTCTTTGATTACTTAAGAGGGACTAACAAAATTAAATTGGTGAATTCATGAAAAAACATGAAGATCTTGTCACTAAACCAAATAAATAAATTTTCTTCTAAGCATACCAATCGACACAATGAGTAGACTAAAGTTCAATGTGAAAATGGTGTTAACCAGCTTGCTACAAGCACAATAAAAGGTAGATTAACCATTTATAGACCTAAGGGCACAATGAGCCCATTACCAAAATGGTTTAGGTTGGCCCGACACTAAACTTAAGTAAGGATTAGAACTAGTTACCGGTTCATGGTCATGAATCGGTAACTTAGATAGTTAGGTTAGACCAGCAAGGGAATCGTCAGTTCATACGGGATTAAGTGATTCAACCCTGTCGACTTGTATGAATTGGATATTCCATTAACCATCAAATTGAACCACCATCCAAAATAAAAAAGGGAAGTATGAGAACGTAGGCTAATCCTATGTTGATTTGCAAGCATAGGCAATTTAAATGCCTATAAAGGTAATGGGGATAGGATAGGTGAAAGGGAGAGAAGGGGAAAAGAAAAAGAAAAAAGTAGCAAGAAAATCTTAAATTTTAAATGCCATATATATATATATATGTATGTATGTATGTATGCTACTTAAAGAATCGATAAGGGTGGCGATATTACGATGAGTTGGAATTTATTGAAAGAACCTAAAAAGTAGTATTGTTTCTGAGGGTTTTCGCAAAATCCATGATCTATCTAGTTGGATATGACATACTAATCAAATACTACATTGTTTAATTACCACTTTGATATGATGCATATAGTGATAACTAAGGTAACTCGCCACTATCCTTATTAAAGAGATTCATAAGAGCTAGTTATAAGATGAACTTGCAAGGAAACAAGAACAAGTTACAAGATAAAGGGGGATTTTACATTTCTAATGATCAATGTGGCTTACGTTTCAAGTAGGTATTTATGCATGAATAATTGGGGTAACTTACAATGAAAGACAATTAACTAGAATGGGCATTTTACCCAAAGTAGGAAATGTACTAGGAATGACATACAAGGAGAGGGGTAAATCTCTAATGCACAATGGAGAATATTTGAGTGTCTTCCATACTAGTATGGATGTCAAAGATCACACATCACAGCTTGAGTGGATGAGGGCTCCACGAAGTAGAATTTAGGACGATTCAAATAGGTTGGCATTTTTTAATAGCTTAGTATTAGGAGCTTGGTTATCAACTCCTATAAGTAATTGCCTATCATTAGGTAGTACCTTAAGTTAGATGGGCACATGGTTAAGCAACTTGGGCTTTGGTAGGCATAGCTTAGAATCATGATGACTAAGCTATTAGATACGTTTGTCAAGCTATTAGAGGGGTTACCTAGTTCACCTTTAAGTTTGTACTCTATAATTGCTATTGTGGTATATAGCTCAGAATAGTTTGAAAGGTAAGGAAGGTTAGGTTCGAACAATAGTTCGAACTCCTTGGTATTAGTATTGGAAGTATGAATCCATTAGACTATGCTCTCTAGACCTTGAGCTTGGGCTTAGTTAAAGGGTCTGGAGGGTCGATTCTTATCATCCCCTTCGAGTTGATTGGGATTTTGGATCAAATTCGGATGATTCTCTCATTGGACATCTTTCTTGGGTTGATAAAGGTTTAGGTTGGCAATGTTGAACATGTTAGAAAATTTGTAATCATTTAGCAACTCTAGCTAGTATGTATTATCATTGATCTTTTAGAGTATTCTAAACAGTCCTCTAGCTCGAGCAAATAACTCATTCTTTCTTTTATTCAAGAGTCTTTCTCACCTTAAGTGCAACTAAATTAGGTTATCGAGCTAAAACTACCTTTTTCTCCTTCTTTGTCCTCTTTATTCTAACCTTTGCGTGCCTTAGTCTAGTTGATTGGTTACCTTTTGGTAAATCTTGTAAAGGACTTAAGCTCAATCTCTCACTTTGAGATCTTCTAAGTTAGTCACAG
Organism: Lumnitzera littorea; assembly: GCA_024138015.1. Lineage (NCBI taxonomy): Eukaryota > Viridiplantae > Streptophyta > Magnoliopsida > Myrtales > Combretaceae > Lumnitzera > Lumnitzera littorea. The sequence continues at coordinate 96,486,228 of JAMXBB010000006.1, forward strand.
GTGTGGGTCTATGGTCGAGGGGTAGTTTAGTGTTGAAACTATAAATGACCTTGAATAGGGTTTGACTTGTGGTATTGTGGATAGATCGGTTGTAAGCAAACTTAATCTTGGGAAGATAGACATCCCCGTCAGTTAAATTCCTTCCTAGAGTAACAAACCAAAAGTGCAGTTGATGATCTCTGTCTGGCAATCAATTTGCAAATAACATGAAGTACTCAAGAGTAACTTGGTTCTTAGCCGATGCTAGAGAGTGTTCCAAAAATAGCTTAAGAATTTTGAGTCTCTATTGCAGATTGTATTCCTTAGCACATCGTATAATTTGACAATCTCCCATAAAAGGAGAAGAGAAATAACTAAAGCATCATTAGTTTTAGTGTAGGGCACAAGGTGTGCCATTTTATTGAATCGGTTTACAACAACCATGATGGAATCCTTACCTCTCATTATCCTAGGTAGCTCGAGATCAAATTCCATGCTTAACTCAACCTAAGGTTAGGTTTGAACAGGAAAAGGCATAACTTTTTCTTACTTTGCTCAGTTCTTCGCCTTTGGATAGGTTGTACACCTTTCCATAACTCGATGGATATCCCTCCTCATTTTAGGCCAAAAGAACTAAGTACTTAAAAGCTCAAATGTCCTCTTCTCTCCAAATTGTTTAGGTAGTCCTCCATTATGAGCTTCTTTTATCGATAGTTCCTTAATTGAACAAATTAGCACATAGAGTTTGCCATTCTTAAACAAGTACCCATCTTCTACAAAGTAGTCATCTACCCATCATCCATTCATACACCAAGTATAGATGGGACCAAAATGAAGATATAGGTGATATTGCACCTTTATGCTTACAAATCCAAGTAGTTGAGTTTGAAGGTTGATAAGGAGGGTGTGATACCTAAATAGAGTCTCAACAACTACATTTGCTTTGCCACGCTTATACTTGATGATGAAAGTAAATCCTTTTAAGAATTCCACCCACTTAGCTTTTCATTTAAAAAGTTTCGGTTGGCTTCTCAAGTGATGGGAATCAGGATACTTGACTATTGACCTATAGCTGAGCTTGAGGACTAGAGGGATTGATAAGGTGAATCCTCTTACTCTATCTAAATCCTATCGAGGCCAAGTATCTCTCTATCGATTAACTTTGTAAGCTAAGACAAACGACTACCCATCTCTTAGAAATTATGTGCCGAGTAGTAGAATGCCTTGACAACAGCCATTCTCCACACACCAGCTCTTACCCGTCCAACTTGCCTACTTACTTGGCATCATTACTACTGAAAGGACGAGAGCCCTGCCTTGTATGAATCCTCAACCACTCTTATTTGGACAAAACCCATGACTACTTAGAACTCCTGCTTGACTATCCTAGATTGAGAGACGACATTCAATTGTGAAACTTTAACGATTTACCACAATAGATAAAGCCATCGTAATAGCCCAACGAGTAGAAAAGTAGAGAAGAAGCCGAATACTGACTAGAATGTCAACTAGCTGAGTATTGATGAAGAACTTGAAGACAAGGAGAGCATTGCCGAGAAAGAAGCTGTTGAGAAAGAACTAATTGAAGAGGATGTGTTTGCCGAAAACTTAGACCAGTTGGCCTTAGTTGTTTGACGCACAATAAACATCGAATCCTTACGAGAGAAGGAACAGAGGGAGAACTTGTTTCATACCACCTGTAGAGTAAATAATCAGGTGAGCACACTAATTGTTGATAGTGGAAGTTATACCAATGTGGTATCAACCAATCTGATCACAAGGTTAAAATTACTAACTATTGCATACTCGAGGCTATATAAGTTGTATTGGTTAAGTGAGAAAGGAGCACTACATGTCATCCGGTAAGTACAACTGTCGATCACTATCAGACATTACTCCGATGAAATTCTTTATGACGTACTACCTATGTGTGCTTCACAAGTATTACTTAGCTAACCATGGCTATTTGATAGGAGGGTTATCCATGATGGGTACAAAAATACGTATATGTTCGAGAAGGATGGTCAAAACATTACACTAAATTCGATGCTATTGAGAGAAATTAACAAACTGTAGACTAAACTTGCCTACAGATCAAAGAAAGATTTGGTGATGAGTAGAGTCGAGCTTTGAAAGGCCATCAATGTTGATGAGCTAATCCTTATGTTGGTCAGGCGCCTACTAGAGATGAGAGAGTAGGGTGAATTACCTTAGGAAGTGAGAGTACTGTTGGATAAATATGCCGATCTGTTCCTAGAAGAGTTACTCGAGGGGTTGCCCCTACTATGAGGTATATAATACTGCATTGACTTAATACCTAGTACCGCCTTATTAAATAAGCTTGCCTATCGAATGAGTCTTGAACATGCTTCTGAGCTCTAACGTTAAGTCAATGAGTTACTGGAGAGAGGGTATGTTAAGGAAAGTCTTAGCCCTTGCACTGTATTGGCGCTTTTAGTGCTGAAAAAGGATGGTACCTGGTGGATGTATGTAGATAGTCAAGCTATGAACAAGATTACGATCAAATACAAGCATCCTATTCCAAGATTTGAAGACATGCTGGATGAGTTGAGTGAAGCTAAGGTCTTCAACAAGATTGATCTAAAGTCCGGCTACCATTAAATCCACATGAGGCTATGAGATGAGTGGAAAACTGTGTTCAAGACTCAACATGGACTTTATGAATGGATGGTTATGCCCTTTGGCTTGTTGAATGCCCCAAACACTTTCATGAGATTAATGAACCATGTGCTGAGACATTTGATAAGGAAGTGTGTCATGGTGTACTTTGACAACATCCTAGTCTACAGTGCTGACATGCCAAGTTGCTGCGAACATCTCTAAGCCGTACTGAATGTCCTTCATGTTGAGGGATTATTCAGTAACCTTAAGAAGTACTGTTTTTTCCAGGAGGAAGTAATATTCTTGGGCTACGTAGTAAGTGGAGGAGGCTTACGAGTGGAAGAGGCTTACGATTGGAAGAAAAGAAGATCCAAGCTATCTTCGAATGGTTAACTTCTGCTACTTATGTTGACGTGAGAAGTTTCCATAGACCGGCTTCATTCTATTGAAGATTTATCAGGAATTTCAGTACCTTCGCCACACTACTTACTAAGTTAACAAAGAAAAACATCAACTTCTGATGGGGAGAAAGGGAAGAGAGGAGTTTTGCCGAGATAAAAGAAAGGTTGACCTCTATCCTTATACTAGTTTTGCTTGACTTCGAGAAAATATTTGAGTAGGAGTGTGATGCGTTAGGCATTGGTATAGGCATTGTCCTAATGTAGGAAGGCTAACCAATTACCTACCACAGTGAGAAGCTTAAGGGACCTTAACTAAACTACTCCATATATGATAAGGAGCTCTTAGCATTGATCCAAACAATGCAAGTATAGTAACATTATTTATTGCCAAGAGAATTTGTCATCTATACTAACCATGAGTCCTTGAGGTACCTTCGAAGTCAAACTAAATTGTCGAAGTAGCATGTAAGATAGGTTGAATTCCTTGAAGGATTTAATTTTGTGATAAGATACAAGCAGGGAAAGAGCAACGTAGTTGCAGATGCTCTTTTGAGGAGGCATACACTCTTGATTGAATTGCAGACCAGACCATTTAGGTTTGCAAGCATTAAAGAGTAGTACTTTGGGGATCCACACTTCGAACCCATGTTTGAGTAGTGTGTTGATAGATGGACAGTGGATGAGTACTAGGTAGAGGATGGGTACTTGTTCCGAGGAGGAAAGTTGTGTGTGTCGACTTGTTCACTATGAGGGCTGTTGATTAGAGAAGCTCACAGTGGAGGACTATCTGGACATCTTTGGGAGAAAAGAACATATGAATTGTTAAGTGGTTAATTCTTTTGGCCGAGAATGAGGAGAGATGTATACTAAGTTGTTGAAAGCTATACTGTATGCAAGAGGGCTAAATGCCGAGCCGAACAAGGAAAAGCAATGCCTTTGCTTGTTTCAACAAAACCATGGATTGAATTGAGCATAGACTTTGTTCTCGAACTACTACAAATTGCTTGAGGCAAAGATTCTATAATGGTTATCATGGATAAGTTTAGCAAGATGGCATACTTTGTGTCTTGTTCCAAGACTAACAATGCTTTGGCTATTGCTTCTCTTTTCTTGCAAGAGATTGTACGATTATATGACGTACCGAGGAGTGTAGTCTTTGACAGAGACTCGAAGTTCTTAAGCCATTTCTAGAGGACCTTGTGGCTTTAAATAGTGACCAAGATACTATTTAGCACTTCCCATCAGTCTCAAATTGACAGCCAAACAGAGGTGGTTAATCATACTTTGGGATAACTACTCCAAGCTGCAGTAGGTAAGAACTTGGCTGATTGGGACGTCTACTTACCAATGGTCAAATTCGCTTACAATTGAACAGTGCATGACACCACTAAGCAAACCCCCTTCGAAGTGGTTTATGGTTTTAATCTTGAGTTGCCCCTCAATCACACCCTTGTACCTGTTCTAGCGTAAGAGGACCCTGACTTAAGAGCTAGAGCACAATCCCTTCAGCACATCTATGACAAAGTCACTTTGTACATTGACCCAGCTAATAGACGTATGTGAGAGAAGGCCAAGGGTAGGACAACAAAACATTTTTAGCTGGGAGACTTGGTGTGACTACACCTAAGCAATGGGAGGTTTTTGAGCAGGAGGAGGAACAAACTATCCCTAAGGGTTGAAAGACCTTTTAAAATCCTCTAGAAGATTAATGATAACGCTTACGGATTGGGGATGCCCACAGATTATGGGGTATCTGATACCTTCAATGTTGCTGACCTTAGTCCATATCACCTTGATGGAGGGTCGACCGAAGATTGTTTAGATTTGATCTTAAATCCAAGTCAACCTAGAGGGAATGATGAGAATTAAGCTACTAGACCATTGACTTGTAACCAAGACCAAGGATTAGAGGAATTGGTAAGGCAAATCCTCCTACTCCATTTGACTCCTATTGAAGACAAGTATCTCTCTACCGATCAACTCTGCATGCCAAGATGAATGACTACCCATCTCTTGGAAATTATGTACCGAATAGTAGAATACCCTGACAATAGCTACACTCTACGTACTCGCTTGAACTTATTTAACCTGATCACTTGCTCGGCATTATTACTGTAGAGAAGACAAGAGCCTTGCCTTGCACGAATCCTCAACCACTCTTGTTTGGACGAACCCATGATTGCTTAGAACACTTACTCGACCACCCAATCGGGTCGTACTACTTTATCTACTTCCTCCAACAACACCACCAATGCACTGTTGCTACGTGTCCAAGAACACTTATAGAATCTACTACTGTAATCATTGCTTCTTCCGTAAATATTCCTTTTTACCCTTTGTATGCCTTGTACATTACTTCTTTAGGACTATACCCTTTTTTGTCTTTTCCATTTTAAGCATGTTGCCCTAAATTTTCAAGTATAAATACGCCTTGTATTTATAGCTATAACCATCATATTGAACATTAATACTCTTGACATTTTCCTCTCATAAATACTACTTTGTTTACTTTCATCTTACTCTTATCCTAACCCTTAAGCAAGGCTAGGTAGCGATTAATCTCACCAGACCAATTCGTGTATCATATCAAGCTATGTTGTGAGTCTTCAGAAGTTTCATTGCCGCGTCATATCTAATAGAACTGTTCATAGGTTTGCTTACCTTTCATTTGTTATTGTCCTTTCGTACATTCCCCATTACTTCCCTTTAAGCTTTCAAAAAGCTTGGACCCATTCAGCAACCTACCTTATCTGTTCTTGGTCACAATTCGCATCATTAGGTTTCATAATGATTCATGGTTAGTGTAGATATTGAACTCCTTAGGTAAGAGGTAGTCTTGCCATATTTAGAGACCTTGGATTAAAGCGTAGAGCTCCTTATTATACATTAAGTAATTCAATTGGGCTCCTTTGAGCTTCTCACTATGGTAGGCAATAGGTTAGCCTTCTTGCATAAGTACAACACCAATTCCAACACATGAAGCACCAATTTTAGCTCAAAGACCTTCTCAAAGTCTGGTAGGGCCAAAACTAAAGAAGAAGTTTACTTCTCCTTCACCTCAGTGCACTCCTCTCTTCATTTTTCTCTCAACTTGATTTATATGTTCTTCTTGGTTTTTCTGTAAGAGGTGCAATGATCATGTTAAATCCTTAAATAAATCTTTGACAAAAAAGAAGCTAAAACCATGTAAACTTCTTACCTTAGCATAGGAGGTTGGGGTTAGCTACTCTACAATAGCTATGATTTTCTCACTATCTACTTACAGGCCTCTTCCACTAATAACATATCTCAAGAAAACCACTTCTTATTGGTAAAAACATCATTTCTTTAAATTACAAAATAATCTCTCATTTTGGAGGACATTAAACATAGTTCGTAGATGTCTAAGTGGCTTTATAGGCCAAGATTGTAGAGCGGGACGTCGTCAAAATAAACTACAATAAACTTTACAATTTGATTGCAGACTACATGGTTCATAAATCTCATGAAGGTACTAGGGGTGTTCGATAGACCAAATGGTATAAATAACCATTCATATAGACCATGTTGGGCCTTGAACATTGTCTTCCATTCATCACTCGACTTCATCTTGATTACATCATCTTAATTTGGTGATATCCAAATTTAAGGTCGATTTTGCTAAATACTCGTGCTCTATGTAGCTCATCTAACATATCATCAATTCAAGGAATGGGACACTTGTACTTAATGTTATTTTGTTAAGAGCTTCAGTGTCTAAACACATTCTCCAAGTCCCATTCTTCTTCAACACAAGCAATGCTAGAACTGTGCATGTACTAAGGCTCTCCCTTATGTAGCCTCATTCAACTAATTCATTGAGTTACCTCTATAGTTTAATAGCCTGTTTGGGGCTCATCTCATAAGTAGGCTTGTTAGGTAGGGTGGCACATTACGTTAAGTTGATGCAGTATTCTAGTCTTCGGATGGGGGTAATCCCTTAGGTAGTTCCTTGAGAGATAGGTCGACAAATTCCTTAATCAAATCCCTTACCTCTTCGAGCAAGTTAGCTTGACCTCTTAATTCTAATAGCCTTCGTATTAGCAAAAAGGTTGGCATATTGAACTTCATGGCCTCTCTTAGCATATATCAACCATAGAAAACAGTCTTCTTGGACTTTAGGCCAATTTAGTCTGCAAGTTGCTCACTTGGCTTAGGGTCATCGAGTTTGGGGTCATCTTGCTTCCATTCTTCTCAAAACAATAAGTATTTATGTACCCATTGTATATGACTCTGTAGTCAAATAGCTAAGGTCGGCCCAGTAGTATGTGTGATATGTACATAGGTAAAATACCATAAAGAATCTCATCAAAGTAGTTTTTAATGGTGACCTGTAGTACTTGCTAGAATGTGAGAAGTACATTGTTCTCATTCAGCTAATGCAGCTTGTTTAACCTCGAGTGAGACAAGATTGGCAACTTTAGCCTTTGAACTATGTCAGCAAAAACAACATCGATGTAACTTCCACTATCCACAATGAGTGCATACACTTAATCTTGGACCTTACATGTGATATGGAATAAGTTCTCTTACTACTCATCCTCGACAGATGATCTTATGCCCGTAACACATTAGAAAACTAAAGTCGGTTTTTCCAAATCCTCAGCAAACACCTCTTCCTCAACAAGCTCATCTTGAACCTTCTAAGCATCATCTTATACTTTAATCCTCTCCTTAGGCTTTTTGTCAGTACTATCTACTTTAAAGGTTGTGACTTCTCCCTTTATGACCATGGTATGGTGGTTTAGGCACTGAGTAGCTACATGTCTAAAAACCCTAAGATTTAAAGAACTTAAATACACTTGTTTTTCACCATGACCCAACCTTTTTCAAATCTCCTTGATATATCCTTTTCGGTAGGCCAGCATCCTTGTTTAAGTTGATCTTCTTCCCTTCTACTTGACTCAATACTAGTTTGAACATAGTTATTGCTTGGAACAAGTTGGTTGCCCAGGATAGGTTTGCTCAATAGACCTCACCTTTCTACATGTTGAGTTATTTTGATGGCCTTATCAAGTATAGTAGTTTGTTGAAACTCTACAACATCTTTAACTCATAGAGGTATTGCTGATAGTGGGGATCTTTGGATATGACAATTTCTACTTCTGCAATAGTTCTTTGGGCAACATTTGTCATTGATCATACATTAGGGCTCTTAAATTCAAACACTTGTTTACACCTTCCTTTTTAGATACTTTATATTATTGTGCACAATTTAGTAAATAAAACAACCCTTTCCTTCTTATTAATTGCTACCCCATCTAGATATGACTTCAACTAAAGCCCGATAGTAGACACTTTCTCAATCTCTATCCAAACACCTATAACAATAAACTAAATCTACAAAGTCTAAGGACAATATAAGAGAGGACATGTTCAACTATTTTGTTGTCTTCACAAAACAAACATGTCATTGATTGCACTACATTTCTTCACATAAGAGTGCATTGGGTTGGCACCACATTATTAATTGCTCTCCATATGAAATATGTTGGTCCTATATAAGATATCAAGAGGAAGGGTGAATTGATATCTTTGAACATTTTAAAACCTTTTTGTTGCAAAAAAAAAAAAAAAAAAAAAAAAAATTACCTCTCTTAATAACTTAATTTGGTGAACAGTGATATTTTAATAATATAACACACAAATGATCAACATAATTAAATAATACAATATAAAAAAAGATAAGGAAGGAGAATATTAGGCTGAGGATTTATAGAGTTTCGACTTTCTGCTTACTATTCTCTTATAACTCTACTATTGGGGACTTGATCTACTTTACCGGTGTTGTTCTACTTGATCTACTAAATCAAAATCGTGAGAAGTTTAGAAGCACTTGCTATACATGAGCTTTCACAATACCTTGCTCTGCTTATCTAGCTTCTCTACAATTTAGGCCAATTATAGATCTATAGAGTACCATTGAACTTCTCTCAAGCCTCAAACAATAAACAAAGTTTATAAATTACAAGTGAGATCAATAATATAAGTCTTAAATAATTTCGCACTAAAATAGAAATGACAATTGATGAATAGTTCGCTTCAATTCTAATTTCTGAAGAAGTATTTGAGAAACTTTCTATGTTCTTTTAGAAGGTAGAATTTGATCACAATTTAAGTGTAATGAAAATATTATTATTTTCTCAAAGACATGCAGGATGTTTTGAATCATTTCTCTTTTTATGCTGGAATCTTCTAACGGCTAACTTGTTGAAAATTATCTTCACTTCATATTTATCCATATTTAATGTTAAAGATAATCCATAGATATTTTTAGAGAAAATCTTGGAATTTAAAATTTAAACTTAGATCCCATCAACTTATCTTGATTAGAAACAATTTGATCAGCAATATCTATACAAGCTTTTAATTTAAAATCTAAATCCTACAAAATCCAAAATTAACCTTATTCTTATCTATTCTTGTATTCAACCCTATCCTTATCTATTCTTATATATATCTTGATTTATCTAAAATAAATTCACTAAAAAATAATCTCTATAGATCTTGATTCCATTTGAAGTGAAACAAGATTAAGTATATTTCTCTAATACACTCCATCTAGTGAAGCTAGGCCTTATTTTCTTCAAATATGATATAAATTAATTTTTCACATTACTTTTTCAAACCAACTTTCTAAATAACCTTTTGAAGAGTATCGATCTTTTTTTTTTTTTTTTGAATTTTTTGAATAAGTTTTTGAAATGCTGTATTGATCCTTTTTATAAAGGCTTCTGAAACAATCTCTGAAGATTTTCAAACTAGTATCTTTTTCAATTAATTCAAACTTTCTGTATAAGTTTCTGAATGCACCTTAATTTGTAATTTTAAACTTTCTAAAGAACTTTCTGAATACTTATATACTTGTTAATTCATTAGGGTCTTCTATTTTTGTTAATATCAAAATTCATGAGAGATATCTAATAAAATGTTTTACTTTTGGCAAGTTAAGAATATGCCAAACTTGATTCCAAAATGCTTTGTCAATATAGTAGGATGATGATGTAATAAGTATTTTATATTTAAGTAATTTATATAAAATACATAAAGTAGTTACATAAGGCCTAAACCCATTATCTAATTGTGACTCACATATTTTTCTATGAACCAAGTTAGTTTAGGTTTTTTTTTTTTTTTGTAGTCTTAGATGGGAGGACTATATATATGTATAAAAACCACTTGGGTCCTTAGCCTTTACATACTCAAAAACCCTAAAGAAACAATGCACCATCAAGAGAGTTGGTAGGGGATAGAAGTATCTAAGTTCCAAAACTAAGACAATTTTGAGAAGAAAAAAAAATCGAATAATCAATGGTTGGAGGTATGTTAATCTTATTCCACTTATGTATGATTTGGTAAACAAATTGAGATAGTTAATCTCATAGTTGGTATTAGAGCATTTTTATCTCTGCCTTGATTAATATTTTCTCTTGTTAGATGGGCCTAAATCTTAAATAAGACATCATGTGTGAATTAGGGTTTTGATTAGGAAATATAATAATTTGTATTAGGAGTTATTTTCCTTAATTTTAAAGGTTAGGGTTTGAAGAATTATAGAAATAACATGGCATATTTTTACAATATAAAATTGAGGTTGATCGTCAATTAACATGTGGAATATACATACATATGAAACATTTGACATTACAATTTGATCTTGATGAAAATCTTTAGGCAACCTTCATAACATTGTACCTTGTCTTTATTTACATTTGGCCTTTTCTTTTATCTAATATCCTGTCACATCATTTTCATATAGATCTTCATATATATATTTCTATGAGTGAATTCATGTTCAATGAAAGGAATCTTGTCATAATTCATCCATCCATAAAATCATGTTAATTGAATTCCTAAGGTTGAAATTTAGGAACATTCACTTCGGCTTTCAATGCTATCATTATCATATTTGTGACTTCATTCTCATGAGAGGTATACTTGATTTTATCGAGATTCTAATTGTGGTTTCTTGTCTAGAACAAAAGTAGATCTATCAAAATACATACATACACACACACACACATACACATATATAAGAAAAAAAAATCAAAGTTTAAACTATTTTTTTTTATTTCATCTAATCAAAGGAATAATATATATCCCAATATTATTATGAAGATGTCATGTGATCATATGATATAATTTTTGTTAATTAAAGAGTAGCCGCAGCATCTTTAGTTATAAAAAATTACATATCAAGTATATTTGATTACTTATAGTAAATGACATCAATTGTAATAAATTTTATCCCACATGAATTTTTATTATATTTTTTTATGGTTAATCAAGGATGGAATAATGGATTATTTTTCTTTATTTTCCCACAGGGATTAAGAAAAGGAACATAGTTTGTTAGTTTCATCATAAAGTATATTTATGAATCTTTAAATAATTTTGTACACATATGGTAATGCAAGGATAGAACAAGATGCAAGCCAAACCAAAAGGGAAGGCTAAAATACCTGCTCAAGATGGCATCAAGAAGGAATCTACTTGTTTTTTCTGCAGAAAGCAATGGCACATGAAGAAGGATTGTGCCAAATATAAGGCTTGGCTTGAGAAGAAAGGTACTTCTATCTTACTTGTTTGTTATGAATCTAATATGGTTGATGTTTGTCATGATATTTGGTGGATTGATTCTGGTTTTATAATTCATGTTGCAAATACCTTGTAGGGCTTCCTAAACCAAAGGAAGCTAGTGGGAAGTGAGCAGTACATTTATTTAGGAAACAAGATGTCCTTGCATGTGAAAGCAATTAGAACATGTTGTTTAATTTTAAGTTATGGTTTTATTTTAGAAAGGAAAGGATAGTTTATGTACTAAGTTTTTCGAGAAATTTGATTTCAATTGTAAGACTTACATATTTGGGTTTTTCTTTTACAATGGATACTTCTTTAAAGATATAACTTAAATTAGAATTTGTTGGAGATGGTATAATTGTCAATGGACTTTACCAAATTAATTTGCAAAATGATATTTTGCAAAATGTGAGACATGTTCAATTTAGTATTAAAACATGTGTTGTGAATGAAAATTCATCCATGTTGTAGCACTATAGATTAGGCCATATATCTATTGAAAGGATTAAAAGATTGATGAATGATGGAGTACTTGGTCCTCTAGATTACATCAATTTTGATACTTATATAGACTGCATCAAGGGAAAGTAGACTAACAAGGTAAAAAAAGGAGCTAAGAGGAGTTCAAACCTATTAGAGATCATACATATAGATAATTGTTCTCCAGATATGGACATGTATGGTTAGAAGTACTTCATCTCTTTTATAGATGACTATTCATGATTCATATATCTCTACTTGCTTTATAACAAAAATTAGGCATTAGATTCCTTTAAAATGTTCAAAGTAGAAGTTGAGAGACGATGTGGAAAGCAAATTAAGATTGTGAGATCAAATAGAGGTGGAGAATATTATGGTAGATATACTAAGGATGGACAAGCACTTGGTCCTTTCATAAGATTTCTTCAATAGCATTAAATAGTTGCCCAATACACCATGCTTAAGTCTCTAGACCAAAATGTTCTTACAAAAAGAAGAAATTGGATGTTAATGGATATTGTGCGAAGTATGCTTAGTAGTTATAAGCTGCACAAATCCTTGTAAACCGAAGCTCTTAAAACGATAGCATATATATTGAATCGAGTTCTAACCAAGGCTATACCTAAAACGTCATTTGAGTTGTTCAAGGGTTAGAAATGAAGTTTGCGACGCATACGCATTTGGGTATGCCCATTTAAAGTAAGAGTTTACAACCTACAAGAAAAGAAATTATATCAAAGGACGATATGCAGGTTTTTCATTGGGCATGTAGAAAAGTCCAAGGGATACAAATTTTATCGTCCATCTCATAGCACTAGCATTGTAGAATCAAGAAATACAAAATTTCTCGAGAATGACTTGATTAGTGGGAGTGATCAATCTCATGATTTAATTTCAAAGAATGATCATTTTGACACTTAAACTTCCACTTCGAGTGAAAGATTAGTTATTATACACAACACCCTTAAGTCTATCTTAGTGTTGAATAACCAGCTGTTGAAGTTCCATAAGTAGTTGATGATCTAGTCTATCAAACTATTCAACAAGTTCCTAAAATCGTTGAATAACTTGCTCATCAACAGGATGTTAATGCAACATTAAGAAGATCAACTAGAGAAAGGAAATAAAAAATACCTAGTGATTACATTATATATCTACAAGAATCTGGCTACAATGTTGGAGCTAAAAATGATCTTAAAACGTTTTCATAAGCCATGAGCTGTAGTGAATATGATTTGTGGTATAATGCCATGAAGGATGAGATGAATTCTATGGCATCCAATGGAGTCTGAGATCTTGTCAAGTTACCTAATGGTACAAAGGCCATTGGATGTAAGTGGGTCTTTAAAACTAAAAAAGACTCAAATGGTAATATTGAGAGATATAAAGCAAGACTTGTTATCAAGGGATTCACTCAATAAGAAGGAATCAATTTCACGGAGACCTTTTCTCTTGTATCTAAGAAAGATTCCCTTATTGTGATTTTGGCTTTAGTTGCACATTTCGATCTAGAATTACATCAAATGGATGTGAAAACAACATTTTTCAAAGGAGAGCTAGAGGAAGTGGTTTATATGAATCAACTTAAAGGATTCTCTTCTAGTGATGGTAAGCACTTAGTATGCAAGCTCAAGAAATCCATATATGGATTGAAAAAAGCCTCTTAAATGGTGCTTGAAGTTTCATGATGTAATCTCTTCCTTTGGTTTTGAAGAGAATGTCATGGATCAATGTATATACCAAAAGGTTAGGGGGAGTAAAATTTGTTTCCTTATTCTATATGTAGATTACATTTTGTTAGCAACAAATGATGAGGGGTTGTTATATGAGGTGAAATAGTTTCTCTCTAAGAGTTTTGATATGAAGGATATGGGTGAGGCATCTTATGTCATTGATATTAAGATCCATAGAGATAGATTTAAACTAGTTTTGGGTCTATCATAAGAAACCTATATCAATAAGGTTTTAGAGAGATTCAGAATGAAAGATTGTTTACTAAGTGTAGGTACCATTGTGAAGGATGATAGATTCAATTTGAACCAATACCTGCAAAATGAGCTTAAAAGGAACAAATGAAAAACATTCAATATGCTTTTGCTGTCGGAAGTCTAATGTGTACCCAAGATTGTGCAAGACCTGACATTGCTTTTGCTATTGGAATGTTAGGAAGATATCAAAGTAATTTAGGAATAGGCTACTGGAGAGCAGCAAAAAAGGTGATGAGATACTTTAATGGTATTAAAGACTACATGCTTATGTACAAGAGAATTGATAATTTGGAAGTAGTTTGTTATTTGGATTCAAACTTCGCTCGATGTGTTGATTCACAAAAATCAACATCAGGATATGTGTTTATGCTTGCTGTTGGAGCCATTTCTTAGATGAGTGCAAAATAGACATTAACAACTACTTCTACCATAGAAGCTGAGTTTGTTTCTTGTTTTGAGGCAACTTCACATAGTGTATGGTTGAACAGTTTCATATCTAGGCTAAGAATGGTAGATTCCATCTCTAAGCCATTGAAGATGTACCGTGATAATTTGGTTGTAGTTTTCTTAGCTAAGAACAGCAAAAGTGAAAGTCAAAGTAAACACATCAATATAAAATATTTTGCCACAAGGGAACGCATAAAGGAATATAAAGTGGTCATTGAGCATATAAGTACTAAATTGATGTTAGCTGATCCTTTAACAAAAGGCATGCCACCAAAGGGTTTTAAGGATCACGTAATATAATTAGGACTTAGTCCTAATATCTGATGTGCGTTCTGGTCATTTATGTTGCAACTCACTTTAGTTGGTTGTTTTTATTTTTGGCTTACACATTTTGGTTTCAAAACAATTATATTCATTTGGACCTTAAAATATACATGAGGTTTATTCATAAAGTTCATTGACATTAAAGAAATAAAATACATTGTGATATATGGAAGATAATGCTTGTTCTAAGAAGACTTATTGCCATGATCTGTATATTTCATTTCTTATTTAAAGATAATGAATTCATAGAATTTAGTACAAAAATACATAAGCCAAGTGGTAGAATATAATATGCATTTTATATTTAAATAATTTATATAAAATGTATAAAGTAGTTATATAAGGACCAAACCCATTATCTAATCATAACCTACATATTTATTTATGAACCAAGTTAGTTTAGGGTTTTTTTTTTTAGTCGTTGATGGGAGCATTATATATATATATACAAACCACTTGGATACATAGCCTCCACATACTCAAAAACCCTAAAAAAATAATACATTATCAAGAGAGTTAGTCGAGGGGATAGAAGTATCCAGGTTTTAAAACCAAAACAATTTAAAAAAAAAAAGTCGAATAATCAATGGTTGGAGGTATGTTAATCCTATTCCGCTTATGTATGATTTGATAAACAAATTGAGATAGTTAATCTAACAGACGAGGCATCAGTATTATCCTAGATAGAGTTGCAACAAATAAAGTTATATGCAGATTTAACACTATACTTCACTGTCTTCTTATATGGCCATTTAAGGCAATCCTGCATTACAAAGGATAAGGGAATTTTCAAAATAGCATCAACGGACTACTCATCAAACCATCTATTGATGCTTCTGAACATTCCAATGACTTGATTCGACATTGATAAGATCTGATACATGCAAATCTAGATTGAACATAGTAAGCTTAAATGGGTTTGACTTAATATAAACTAAACCGTAAGGAAATAGTGAAATTTTGGCTCCATAGATATATATAATTAAGAAAAGAAAAACATCAATTTCGTATACACACGCATCTACTACTCAATAAATGACAATTATACTAAAAACTCTATATATATTTCAAATTTATAAATAACTTATTTACTGAGTTACTTATCATTTTTAAGTACTCGGAATATATAACGATTTTGTTGATATTTCATCCAAAATTCCCCTTCATGCCTCATGGCCTTGTCACACCAGAATTTGTCATCCTTGAATATTATCCGTGCTACTCTACTACGATTCCAATAGTGTCCCGTCCATTCCAGGACCCCTGTTCATGATAGAGTCAATCCCACACCAAGAAGGGAGTTTCCTGTGCATATTGCGTGGAAATGATGTAGAAGTAGGAAAACCAGACACTTCTCAGGAATAAAAAAGGACGACATGGAGCAAATTTTGACGTGTATGCGCTCTGTCTCCCATGTATTGATGTGGTCTAGAAAGAAAAGGCCAAAACTAAAGGTCCTTTATCGTCTTCTCCATAAAAAGAAAGAAAGAAAAAACATGAAAAACGGTGATAACATAAAATAAAAGTTAATCGTAGACATAGGGGGGGGGGGGGGGGTGGGGGTGGCGGTGGTGGGGCGAAATGGAATCGCCATGTACCCCGACGCGAGACCCTTTAGATTCCAAAATTGAAGAATGAGCCCTTTTACTTGCCCCAATGGCGAAAGAGGCATAAGTACAGGTGCACGTGAGTCTGTTCGGTTTGGAACCGGTATTAAATCTCCGGTTTACAAGTGGCTGATTAGTTGAATCAGGTTTAGCCTTCAAAGGTCAGTTTAAAGGTCTTTGAATGTGTTTTTGTTACATTTTTTAAAAGTTAATTTTTCGTATTTCTGTAAATTACTATTAGTAATTTATTGTTTACTCATGTGTCCTTTTTTCCTCCAAATAATTCTAATACTTTATGTATACGTGAATGATTCACTTTTATTTTAGATTAAATATTTTTTCTGTTTCGAAATAATTAATTTAAACTGCATAAGCATGATGGTGTTTGTTTTGTTTGTTTTTTATTTTTCAAAAAAATAAAATAAAATTTGAATAGATCCAAACTGATAGTCAAAACATCGGCTCAATTGACAAGTAAGGCCATTGGTTCAAGGGCCTACTAAATCGATAGTTTTTTAAGATTGAACTACCAAAACCTTTAAGATTTAATGATTTATCGGTTGGTTTAGGCTCATTTCCATTCGATTCGAGCCGGTTTTAGGATGATTCATAATTCAAAATCAATCATTACATAGACCTAGGTATAAGTGCTTTATACCATTTTCCAAATCCCCTCTTAAGAGGTTAAGATTGGGCTGATATAAAAAATACATTAAGTTAGGAGTGGATATAGTGAATATATTCATGTATGTATCTATACATATAAATATAAATATGTATTTAGCCAGTATTACTTCTAAATAAAAAGATAGATGTCTCATTATAAAAAGGCAACAATTGGTCTTGTTTAATCGTTTATGTATACATGAATATTATATGAAAGAAAAAAGAGTATTCTTTACTAAGTAACATAGGATTGACCTTTAATATTCTTTTTAGTTTTCATTTTTTTTTTCCATATTGCTATCATCATGGTGTAGGTTGGGTATTTCCTTTTCCTTTAAAAAGGTTTTAGTATAATTTGTTATAAATATAAAAGCAAGTCATCTAAAAATAGATTAAAACTTTTTGAGTTCAAAACATAAAAACTTTTCTTTCTTAATTTAAAAAAAATATATATATATATATTTTAGATCAGTTCAACGAGTCTAAAACTTGATAAGAGCTAAAGCTATTATAGTTTAAATGATATAAATATTAATTTTATAACATAATAGAAAGAGTACGTTTAAATATTTTCTCTTCTAATTGTAATATGTAATAGTTCTAAAAAATAATAATAATAAAAAAAAAAGACTTGATAGGAAAAGGGGGAAAAAACAAAAAGTGAGTCTAAGGCATGTAACTTGCATTATGGAACCAGTAGGTCCTACTAGCTAGGGATGAACCGGTCTTTATTGAATGATTAGGAGTCCCTTGATCCGCTAGTTCTTGGTGGATCAGGTTTGACTGAGTTCCATGCTTATTTCTAGTGTAGCAATTGATTTAGAATACTTGAGGGCAAAAAGAATCTAAAGCAGGAAGACACGAAAAATCAAAATTGTCATCTTAATGCCAATATATGTAACATGGGATTTCGTGTCTACCATGATTAGTTTAAGTTAAGATTCCTTTTTATCAAAGTGATGATAACCAATGAGCACAATGAGAGAAGAATATTAGCACGATTATAGTCATTTAATTATCATAAAGCTTTTTTTTGGATATATTGGCTATCACTATAATGATTCCAACTGACACCCCTAAGCAAATCAAATAATATACAAATTATATATTGTTTTTATGCTAATTCTTTAATTATACATCGAAACCATACAAGTTATTCCCAACTAAAATTAAGATGTAGTTTATCCCCACTTGGGGGATGCATTCTTAACCACTGACGCTATATAATAACGTGAAAACCCTTCGGCAATTTAATTTCCATAAAGACAAAGGCTAAGATTCCTAAATAAACAATTTCCAACGTGAGTCTATTTTGGTGTCTTGACCTAAATAAAGGTTCACCTTTCACCAAACTTTTGGAGAGCAGCGGTTGAGCAGAAGTTAAAAGGACTTTAAGGAAGCCACAGGGATGCTTCTTTTCTTCAAGTTAATTGGTCAAGCTAAGACTAGTAGTCTCCGTCAACATCAATTGAATTTAATAAATTACTCCATCATTGTCCACATAATCATAATAATAATAAGTTGCAGTGTGTCGGATGGTGGGCAAAGGAGGACATCAATTCTGGTATGGTAGGAATCACCATATTGCTTTTTAGCGAAATTGTTAAAAAGGGACTAAAAATGAGAGAGAGAGAGAGATTTTACCCACATATAGAAATATTTGCAAGTTGATTTGATACAGGGACGGTAAATTGTTTGATGGTATAGATTTCAAAATGAGTATCCATGTGACAAGGATATTTTTCATTTAAAACTTTTAATATTTTAAAGTAGACAAGATATGACTTCGTATCAACTATAGAACATATATTTTATATATCATAGCTTTTAAAATTACGGAGCTTTCTGCATTTGGTAATATATGGAAGGTACCTTGATATGTTAAATATCACTAATAGGTATTATTAAGTCTAAAAAGTATGATTGAAACCCAACTAAGAAAGCTTAAGTTACAACCGATTATTCTAATCCAACACTTAGACAAGATAACTGCACATTTCTAGCGCACTCTTGAGTTGGTATTTTGGTCTAACTATGTCATTTTTTTTTTCTTGTATTACGATTTTAGTATAATATGCTATGATTGCATTTACTGTAATTTATTTATTAAAGATGATATTAACTTGCAATTTTCATATTAGGATTTGGTTTGAAAAGTTAGGGTATATAATTAAAAAAAAAAAAAAAAGGTCGTAGATCCTTGAATTAACGATTTTGTGATATAAGTTTGAGATGGCTTTAATGGATTATATGAAAAGTCATGACTTGAAATTTTTTAAACCCATATTATAAGATGGTTATAAGGAGGGATTTATACTCTATTTAGGTAATATTTCAACTTAACACCGACGTTGAGATGATACACTTAAAATGATTGGTTGAATTTTTTTGTTTTAATTTAAAACATTAATATGAAAACTTCCTCAAGATTTTGGATTAAATTTTTTTTAGGATCGTTCTTTATTCATCCTGCCATATGTAATTATAGTCTACCTAGTTTATGAACTAGAAAATGATCTTATGTATTTAAAGTAACTCGTCTAACTATCGTAAAGGGATCTCCAAATATTGGGTAGCTGTTTAACAATCTATAAAAGTAAATAAATCAATGAACAAAGGAAAAGTAGGATTCGATTCTATCCGTCTAATATGCTACATTTAGTACCTTATGAATTATAAATAACCACATCTCTTATTTCAAAATTTGTAGGGTTACGGTATCAATCTGCATGCTAACTCTTTGAAGCATAATGTTGTCACAACTCTTATATTTACGTATGCCCATCGGGTATGTCAATGATAATCAGAAAATGGAAAAATTGCATATATAAAAGGATAAATGTTTTATTGAAATTCATATAAAGATGGAAGAATTTGGAAATGGATGTTAAAGTTACTTTTTTGCTAAAATTTCCTGAAGTTACAAATTAATATTTTTTATTATCTAAATTTTTGAAATCTTTTATAACATCATTGTGACATCATCTTTTTAAAAAATTTAGATAATGAAAACCTTTGATTTGTAATTTTAGGGAAAAAGTAAACTTTAGAAAATCTAAATCCAAACAATTTAACATTGAAAATAAAATAAAGATGAAAGTCATTTAACGTGATGCAATTCGGGTATATCATTATCCTGCTGATATGACTCCATTATAATTGGCTGAGATAGCATGCCAAGCCCTAATAAAATGCGAATACGATGTGTGTGGTGGGAAATAATAATAATAAATGAGAAAATTACCCAAACCCAAATCTACCTATTATGATGAGACAATGGAAATCCAACCGCCAACTTGAAGGAACACCCTCGTATTGATCATGTACCTTTGGTAAAAGATTATCAATTTATAAGCAATTCAATGTTACTAATATTCTGCTACACATGGACTTGCTTCTTGTTATCAAATGGTTCTCTACCTTGACTATAGGTTGGAATATGGAACGATATATCTTGGATTAGGAGCAATTACCGTTTTCCCTTCTTCTTTTTTTTTTTTTTTTTTTTTTCCTTTTGCCTAAAGAACTGAATTTCCTTCATTTAGATTACCAAAATACAAGTACATATAGTATTGATAAAATACATTAAAAGAAATTGGAATCTAAAGATTCAATAAAAAAAAAAAAAAAAAACAGACATATTTCCAAATTTCAAGATAAAGATGGATGACATTGGCCTAGAAAAAATTCCCTGTAGTCACATAATAAAATCTAGGATTCTAGGTAGAAAAGATGTCAAATTAGGATGATAAACAAACAGAAAATAAAAATAATTGGAAAATAATCTAGATGTGAAAATATGACTCTAAAGTGACTTTTATTCAAGATGAAGCAACAACTGCAAAACTGCAAACTTGAATTAAGACATCCTTTTATTCTAATAGTTATACAACGAAAATTGTAGTTGCGCTAGTTAAGTTGTGGATGGATGACCAAAATATAATGTTCGCCACCCCTAGAATTTCTTAGAGCAAAAATCCTAAATGGGAGAGAAAAAAGAAAGAGAGAGAACATGCTCCCACCGACTGACTTGCTAAAAAAGTAAGCCATGGTTAAAACCCTTTTTTACTATTATTGCTTAAACTCTTGCAGTTGATTCTTTCTTCTTAAAAAAAAAAAAAAAAAAAATCACTCTACAGGATTGAATAGGTTTTCACATTTATCATACTATTTACTTTCTTAATAATTATAATAAGGAAAAATTATAAATAACATTTTTTAATTTTGATCTAAATATAGATTTATCCTCTAAACTTTTAAATATTATGAATCACTCTTTAAATTTTAATAAATTAGCAAAGTGGAGGATATTTCCTTTTTTAAGAGAATCTTAAAATATATTTTGATAATTTTAAGAAGTGATTTCGTACTAAAATCAAAGTTTAGGTGATTATTTGTAATCAATGAAAATTATTATCTAAATTATTAAAATTTAAGAAAGTAGTTTGTAATATTTAAAAGTTTAAGAAATATATCTATATTTAATTAAAATTTAAGGAGGTTATTTATATTTTCTCATAATAATAATAATAATAATAATTTTCATCGTGCTGAATGAAACTGAAGATGGAGTCGGTGATGATGTTGTACACTTCCCTAGTATTTATATTACATTTGGTAACTACTCCCAGCTGTTCTTTGTACTTTTCGATTTAGATTGACTAAATCATTGTTCGAACTACCACTAATTTCATTTTTCAAATGAAAAGTTTTAAATATATCGTTGTTTGATTAAAATAAAAAATGCCCATTGGTGGTAAACATGATCGCGATGTCCTGCTATTTCAACTAAAATTCAGCAAGGCTCGGGCATCACAATGGCTAAAAATAGGAGTAATAATAACTTCTATGACGGTTGATAATTTGTTCATACTCATATTTTTATGTTATTTCGAATCTGTGTTATTATCAAAATACGAATTGAATAGTGATCATAAATAAATAGTTGATAACATAATCATACTTATCCGTATTAAAGTTACATATCTTCATATTATATACAATTTGTATTAAAGTCACATATTTTCATGTCATGTATTTCTAATTATGCCATATTCATATTAATTATCATGTTTTATTAGAAATTTCCTAACACCCTAACTTCCAAGGTAGCATCACCAAAATGTAAAAATGAAATTATCTTATTCATCTTTAAATTTTATTATTATTTAAATGTCAAGTTATCAACATTTTTCTAAGACGGAGATGAGAATTGGACATATTCCATTCATAGTGCGAAATATATATATTTATGCCAGTATCATTTATTTTCTATGGATTATCTTTGAAGTACTAATGGTTTATAAAATTTAGAAGTGGAACCAATTCTATCATGTTTGAGAACAAGATTAGGAAATGTATCATTGGAAACCATAACTTACAGGATGTCGGATATGAAATTTATGTATTTGTTTATATCTATTAAGAAATGATAATATTATTTCACTCGTTAATTTGTTTGAAAACAAAAACAGCAGTTTGAACGTTATTAGCTGTTATTTTTTTTTTTTTCCTAGAATGGATAATCTAGTTTGGCCAAAAAAAAAAAGAAATGAATGGACAATCTTGAAAACTAATAGCTCCAACATTGGTTGAAATAAATTACTAATCTACTTTGCATTGTGAACCATACCTTATCGTTATAAGGCTATTTTATATTTATTGACTGCTTGAATGAGCGAATTGCTACGGGGAGCTTTTTATTGACATTAATCATGCTTTTCTACAGATAATTGGATTGATTAGATGCTTCTGTTATAGTTTACGAATTTAATAACATCAAGGATATTATGTGGAGTATATTTTATGTGCAATTATTGGTATGCAAGGATATCTTGAAGTTTGAAATACACGGTATGCAAGATATAAGTTAGCAACAGTGTATTTAGTTAAATTTAAGTGTAAACAAATGCAAATACTTTCGTCCAATGCCCAGATTGAATATTATAAATTTAAAGGATATAACAGTTTAAGAAGCAACGAAAATAGAGTAAAATG
The DNA here is from genome assembly GCA_024138015.1 of Lumnitzera littorea. Taxonomy (NCBI): domain Eukaryota; kingdom Viridiplantae; phylum Streptophyta; class Magnoliopsida; order Myrtales; family Combretaceae; genus Lumnitzera; species Lumnitzera littorea. Next base: position 96,509,337 of record JAMXBB010000006.1, read on the forward strand.
AATGTGTCAAAGTTTAAATTAATGGTGTAGAAGGTGAAAATATTGTTGTCATCTCCAAATTTTTTTGATAGAGATTGAGATAACTCATTTCGTCATATGGTTTTTGCAAAATAAAGAAAAAGGGTTATAGAGGCGACATTAAAAGATGTTTTGATATAATCATTTTGATACTTAAGTTAACATCGTAATTTTGAATAAAAACCCTAAAGAGCCTAAGAGATGAGGAAGAGAAAGAGAGAGGCCCCATATTTGGCTTGATCTCTTATTTAACGGATGAAGTTAAGTTGAATTTAAATTGAACTATTAAAGCTGAACTTTCATTATATACCTATGGTTTAGGTTTAAGAGACTTATATAAAAAAAGGTATATCAACGGCTACTGTCCTATAAAAAAAAAAACTTCTACATTCTTTTAATACCAAGCTTTCAACGGTATAACAATTGAAACATACTCAAGGCAAAACAACCATAATTTTTTTTTTTATTCAATTCGCATAGGAACTTACTGTACATCCTTAGTACATATTCCAAGCAAATTTTTCATGGTTGGTAAGAGGTTAATAATGAGTTTAAAAAATTTGAGGGTTATAGATACTTAAACTGTAATAAAATGTTTAATTTATTATCTAAATTTTTAACTTGTCAAATATGATACCCATTATAAACTTTTTGTATTTTACTACCTAATCTAAAATTTGCTAGTTTAGTCACTAAACAAAGTTAGACACATATTACATATATATGTGAAGATGTAATATTAATAACAAAAATTTTTTAATTATGTATCAAATTTGATAAATTAAAAAATCATGTAAAAAAATAAATTTCTACCAAAGTTCAAATAGTGTTAATTTCCAAATTTTGATACCAAAGTTTACCTTATGAAATTGGAACATAGGGTAGCTGTTCAAACGTTGCAATATAGTGTCTTATCAAACGAGTAAGTAAAATACAATTGGGATACAAATAATACACAGTTGGACAGTATTGCTTGAATTATTATAAAATTCATAATTTCATTGATTTTTTTTTTCTAAATTTGGGCAATTTTCATAACATATGAAAATATTGGACGCTTCGATATTCGAAAAAATAAATGAACTAAAAAGATATATTTCATTTTCATTTTCTCAAAGTCCAAATGTAAATTGGAATCAAGCCATCTCCCCTTCTTCTTTCTTACTTTTATAATTTCATATTTCTCAAAGGAGGGACTAGAGATGAGTATGTAACCCTATTATATCGAGTACATACTTATACCTTACTCAATTGTATAAGTTTCAAATTGCTATTAAGGATTATAGTATGAGTTTTGGGTACAAATTTTCTACAACCTACTTCCATAAAGTCCATTCGGAGTATAACGTCTTTCCATCCTACACTCACTTTAGAACTTATATTCTATAGTATAACGGTTACAGGTTTTAGGATATTCTTTATCCACAATATAAAAAATTATAAAATAATATTAATAAATGAATAATAATTGATAATATCATATTTTTGGGTCAATAAATGATAATAACCTTAGATGTGCCTTCTCACTTGCATCTTCCATTCATTTTCTTATTCTTTCTCGTTTTCTTCTTAACTTTACGTTTTTCATTTTTTTCTTCTTATTCTTTCTCATTTGATAACTAGGGACTACTATTTTTGTATAGAATTCATGGTACTATGATACTATTTTATTATTTGTAATTGTTTCATTGTAAATTCATAATTGACCTATAAATTTATAACTTGCTAATTTAACCGTGTTAAAATAATATAAATTGAAATTAATTCATACAGATTATTATTTATATTCTATCTCATCCATGCTACAAATTCATTGAATGAATGCATTAATCTTCTCATAACTGCACATTAAATAAATAATTCAGGATTAGTGTCTAAACAAACATACAATATTATTAGTGGAATGCATTTGAATTAACCACATCTTGATGACCAAAAACAAAAAAAAAAAAAAACAGACTAAACTTCTTCGCATAAATAATAAATATCATAAAAATAAATTATCTAATAAAATTAAGGTGCCAAACACCTCTTTGATGTTCTATATGATATGAAAAAAAAAAAAAGTATATTGTTTAAAATACAAAATAGCTTCCTTAATCCATTTCCCCATGTCTATGCCTTACAACTTTTTCACCATCACAACTTTTCTCTATAATAATTACAAAAAAAAAAAAAAAAAAAAAGCGAAACAAAACAAAACTAAATTTCGACTTTCCATGAGGACATCTTACAACAATTAACAATGAATATGTTCACTATATTATTATTTAATATGAATAGTTCCGCATTTTATATTGTAAATTATACATGTTACGTTTGGCTTAAAAAGAAAAGAAAAAAAAAAGAAAAAGAAAAAAAAGGTATACATGTTACGGATACATGTACTTTTGGTAGTAAGTTTAACGTTGTACCGGAGTTCAGATACCACATTTTCGTGGGCTCAACATTGCCGCGCAGCTAAAATCCACCGTTAGGCATTGGGCTCAAGAGTCTAATATTGGGCCGTATTGAGGAATCGAGGACCAAAGGCTCAAAATACGCTTTTGAAACCACATGGACTTTAGAAAGCCCTTGAACCATAATCAAGCCCGTGAATATATAAAATCGGAGAACCTAGAAAATAAATGTACATTAAGTAATCATGGATTACCGTAATCTAGTACAATTCACAGTACTTATTTTAATTAAACTATATTTTTATGGGGCTGATTCTTGCTAGCTTAGGGCTTAATAATTTAAGTATTGGCCAGGATGAATAAACCGAACCATTTTTTGAAGATAAAAATTTTCATCAATTTCAGCTAAAAAATTCTCTCATAATATTTTCAAAAAGAAGCTTCATGTTTTGTATTGCTCTTGAATGCTTTGTCATTATTATTAATATCACATCTTTTTCTCCTTTAGGTTTAATCTATAAATCATTAATCATAACATCATTGATATAATGTCCTGGAGCCTAAAAGTATCATAACCGGTCATGTGTTCTCAGTATCTAATGATATATTAAAACTCTAAAATTAACTATAACCTCTAAAATCATCTTCAGTAATTGCCATTAGTATAATAAAACAAACTTGCATAATTTAGACAAATTATAACAACCTAAACAACTCATAGGCAAGTCATCTCCATGATAATTATATTTTGAAACAATATTCTCATCTTAAACAAAAACAAAACTTAACAATGGATCTAAACCACATGTTAACATTTAGCTTTACCAATCATCCATAAGTTACCAAAACAAATTTATAAATGCCTCTCAAACCCAATCTACTAGTAGTAGTCTTGATCACAATGTAAGTAACCAACTTAGCCTTAATTCTTGCAGCTGCAAAAATGAAAGAATGAACCAAAACCTAATACGTGATACATTAGCACACACGTATATCAAACCAAGTCATATACATGTATATAATATAAGTTACATCAAGTATAGAGCGAACAGTCAATTAATTATCTTAAATTTAGGCCAGCAACCAATAAGAGAGTACTCATGATCCCGCCAAACCATAATTTTTGTTCATATACATAGGTAGATATAAATATATGTTTTCCTTTAAGTTATTTATGTTCGAGTATAGAGTCTAGAGACTATAAATCTTAGAATTCTAGTTGTATCGTTCTATATAAAAGTTTATTAGGGAAACTTATCATATGATTAGCAGTTGCTTCTCTAGGGATTTATCACTGTAGGCCACTAAAGTAAGTGGTTCAAGCATAACTAGCAACTAAGCATAACCAAACAATCAAGCACTACGTATCTGAGTCGTTGAGCAAATTAACAAGCCAGAATGGGAATCTAAATAGCAAGATAACTAAGTACCTGACCAAAGAAATAACAAGTTCAACTTATTTCCTTCCTCTTTTCATTCCTTTGTACTATTACAAGACCTTAACTTGACTCTATCTTACTGCTTAGTTTTCCTTCATATTTGATCCTATTATCACGGCTAAAGACCTCCTTTTTAGAGTAACAAAGTTGGGTAATAACTTGGCCAAGGGGTAAAGGTTGGAAGAACCTAAGAAAAACGAAAGGGGTCTTGAACATGGGAGGGTGTCCGGATACTACAGACATTAGCAGCCGAACGCTACAAGAATGACCATCATAGAGAGCTGGTGTTCAGATGCTGCCTCCTAAGGAGTCCGCACACTAGCACCTATTTTGCAAGTTTTTATAGAACAGCATAACACGACTCTAACTCTACACTTCTCTAAATCCCAACCTCAATTCAATACGACTTCTACACTTTACAGAACACGAATTGAAAGATGATTTTTAGTAATTCCTAACTTTAAATTCCACTCACAACTTAGTTACAATAATTAGTTTCTCATTACCATACTTCAACAATTCTTTAATCCTAGCTCAACTTCAACCCACAATCTAACTCTAGGTATAACCCTCTAAGGACTAGAAAACAAGAGAGAAAGGATTAGAACTAACTTAGAATTAGGTGGAGCTTCTTGTTGTCTTAAAAACAAGCCAAACCCGTTAAAGGGTTGCAACTTCACACATAAATTCAAATTACAAAAGGGTCCTTAGAAAACTTCATTGAAATGGAGCTTTTTTAATAAGGAAATGCTTAAAGATGTGGCTAAGGGGATTATCTTATCTGGGGCTTGATTTTGCATGAAATTCCATAAAGTTTTGAGTGTTCAAGAGCTCTTCATTGTTGGCTTTAGGAAGAGTTTATGAGAAGAAAAAGAAGAAGGGTTAGAATAGATGAATGGGAGTTTAGGGTTTTAGAATGGAATGGTGGTAGCTAAAAATAAAAGAAAAGGATATGGTCTTACGAAGTTTTGAAATGCCCAAAATGCCATTGGTTTTGAAAACATTTTCTTGACATATTACAATTAATTTTTAAAAGTTTCATTTTCATTTTTTATACAAAGAAAATGGAACATAAATAATAGTAAAGTATGTAAAACACATAGAAGCACCTCACCATAGTCTCCATATAGTCTTTATTTCTTTTTATTGATTGTTAGTTTTGAGATTTCATAATTTATAAGGCTACATTCTTAGCTTATGTTGTATGAGTAGGCATGAAATGGAAATTCATGATATCTATAAAACTAGTTACCAAATAGGAATAGATATAAGGAGAGACATGCAATTGAAGATGAAATACTAACTAAGCAATCTAATAGGAGATGGATTGTGTTTAAATAGATATTCTCAAAAAATACTAAATTAACAAATGAATGAATGAATGATAAAACAAATAAGATATAAAGAGAGAGAGATCAAGCATTTGATTTGAAATGTAGTTTGATTTGGTATTATCAACATAATCCCTCTATCACTAACTTCTCTAAAGCAGTCTCCTTACAACCTTTATTGATTCAAAAATATAGTCATTAATGACCAGATATACAAACCAAAGTCTAGCACTTAGATTATACGAAATAAAACACTAATTGCATTAGATCTTTTCCTCTTAAGAATAAATGGAAAAACTAGTTTGTAAGAAAACAAAAGAGCAAAGCGAATAAGTATGCTCAAATTGCATTTGGTGTATTTGTGGCTTGTCTAAAACATTTTCTGTTAATGCTTTCATGTAATTTATTAAATATTGATGAAGAAGTATAACAAATATTTTTTTGCCACTTTGTTCAAACACTAATTCAACTCATTCTACCATTCTTTCAAAATTTTTGGATTTATTTAACAACCTTTAAAGACTAGTTAAACAAGTTTTCGGATTTATTTAACAGCCTCACAAAGAGCCTTTAAGGATCATTTCTAGTAGCCTTTATCTAAATGGCTTGAAGAGTTACTCAAATGAAGTCCCACAAAAAGAGACTTATACTTGACCATATTGAAACGACAAATGGGTTATTTAAATGATATCATTATAAAACTGCTCGGTGTATAAATGGGCTTTGGCTCACGGGTCGGTCCATTTAGCTCATTTAAAAAATTTGTTAGGTTTAAGTTTTTTAACCCATTTAAAAAGAAGGTCAAATTAACTCAACCCATTTAAATCACGTATTGAAGTGGATCGATCTAAATTGGCTCGTTTAATCTACTTAAGCCTTCAGTTAATAGACTAACCTACTTAACTTGTTTTAAAAGTAGGTTAGGTCTAAGTTTTTCTTACTCATTTAAGAAGTAGGCTAAATGAACTTGACCCATTAAACCTAAGGGCCAATATGGTTTAGATTGGGTTGGCTCATTATCCCATTTGCGCATCTCTTTAAACTATCAAGGACAATAGAAAGCTTCAGAAAGTATCTTATGCTTTGTAACGACATAAGCTAAAAGTAATAAATAACTAAGCAACATGTAACTAATGGATCCTTTTCGCCACCTAACCTAAAAGTCCATAACTAATGTTGACTTAATGCTCTCTTTTTTTCTTACAATATATATGAGACTTTACCCACATAGGATATGAAAACTCCAACTACCCCTCTCCCCTCCCCCATCTAAATTGTTTACCTATTGGTAAGGGATTAGTTCTAAATCATTTATATCTACCCATAAGCAATGATTTGTTAAGTTAATAAGGTGACCACTAGGTCTCTTAAACTAACCACTAGGTCTCTTAAACTAGCCACTAGCAATCTAAAAGTTCCTAATCAGTATTGACTTGATATTCATTACTTTTACCATAAAAATCAAAATTAGTTTTCTCCCGTTATTTATATAGGATTTCATTTACATGAGATGTCATAGGCATGTTAGGCTAGTTATAGAGGAAAAGCTATCTCATTTTCACTCCATGTGAGTGCTTTCTACTTTGACAGTCAAATGGAGTGTTATACATGCACGAAAACACTCCGAGAGACTCGAGCAAAGTATTTATTATCTAGGAGCTATAATGATAATTTTACGTGATGCCAATAAAGTTCTCACCAACTTCATTTTTCAGGAAAACTTATTCAATGATACATTTTTGAAAGCTTAATAATATCTTATTGAAATTAATTAAAAATACATCAATTAAACAAGAGAGAAGTTACTTTGTCACTTAATAAGATATGTTAATTCATCTCTAAAACAAGTAATTGAAACGATGGTTTAATCAATTGAACCCTAGAACAATCCCCTGAATGGGCCTTGGACTATTATAGCTTTGTTATATTATGTTTTTACTTTTTGTTGTTTTCTAATTTAATTATTTATTTTTATCTTAATCCCTACTTTAATTAAGGTGTGACTTTTGCTTTTAAAGTGGCTCATAGAATTCTATAAAGCCTATTAATATTGAGAGAATCTCTAAGAGGCTTATGGATTTATCTTTGATATATTCCTAGTATCATTTTCATACCATGTGTTTGTCAAAATAAGATATCAAAAATATAATATATATATATATATATATATATATATAATTCTCTTATCAACATATATTAAGTTTGTTCTTTCCAATGAATAAAATATCTTTTAGCTTTTTCCCTATAGTATATAAGTTTCCACTTTCTAACTCATGCCTAAATCATTATTTTTACCATAATTATAAAAAAAAAAAAGATTATACAATGTGGCCATTTTTTAGTTATAATAAAAATGAAACTTTTAACAATTTCTCACAAAGACTTTTGAATGCTTCTTCTACTATTAACTTATTGTAATTTGGTATGACTTACAACTTAAAGTGATTATAATATACAATTAACATTAAGTAGCTGCAATACAAAATGTCCCATGAATGATAGACAACAGAAAAATTAATCTTAACATTAGGCTTGAAAAATTTAAAATATGTAAAATTCAAATCAAATAGTTTTTTAAGCATTAAGTTTTAAATAAATATAAATTGAACACAAAACAAATAAAAATAAAGAATAGATAGAAAGTAGAGAAATAAAAATCCAAATAGGATTTTGACACATACGTGTTTTTTTCTATGTTATTTCTTTTGCATCTAGATTCATTGCAAGAGAGTTGATTGAGTGTGTTTACCCTTAATTAGGATTTTCTATACCAAATTGTATATGTTAATTTCTTCTCTCAATGTCTTTGTTTATTCTGTTTTTATTTTTCTTGATGCCATGATGATTATGCTTATTACTTTATATCAGTTACTTTTTTTTCTTTTTTCTTTTTTATTTCTTTATGAATTTTGTAACATCTAAGAATACTTACAAATATGTGATCTTTGAGTTTTGAAGAGTTTATTCATCATGGCTCAAATATGAGTCCTTACTTTGCTCTTTAAAAAACAGTCAAGAGTTTGAGTTTTTTCCTTGGATCAAATGCCATTTATTTTAATTTTTATTTAAATAAAAAGGTAAAAAGTGCAATAAAAAAAAAGTTAGAAACTAGTTAAAACTTTATAGTTAGGTAGCATGAACATTAGGGCAAAACCCGAACATAAAAAGAGAAAATAAAAATAAGAGCAGTTATGTTGTTAAGGGTAAGCTTGGCATTAACTAGGATTGTAAGGGGTATTTTAGGTAAAGGAAAAAGTTAGCAAACCTTAGGAATTTAAAGGCTTAGTAGTGTTTCTGGAAACCCTTTTTCCAGCTTTTCTTCCTTACACACAACTTTGTCTCTTATTGTTTCACGCGCATTGAAAATCAAAGAAGAGAAATGTCTAGATTTGAAGAGATTAGGTTAAGGAAGGCCAAGGTAAGCATTTAGAATGTCTTTTTACTAAAAGGTTTTATTGGAAAAACAGTGGATTTTCGTTTGTTTGCTAGAGTAGCGAGAAAAACGTTTGTATGTAGGCCTAACGGACATTCTACAGTAGATCCTTAGTTGTATGTCTAAAGTAAAACTATTGTGAGGTTTTGTCTTTGGAGATCTTGGTTAAATTCCTGTAAGAATTCGTTTTCTCTATCACTTAAAGAGTTTATAGCGCGTTCTTGGGGGTAGGAGCACTACTATTGGGTTTCTAAAGGTAAGAGATGTTGTAGCATATACATGTTCTTGTTTTGAGCTTTTCTTTGTGATTTTTGAAAGTTTATTTTGAAGTTTGGGGTTATGTTGTATGTTGAGAGGGTGTTTGGCTTGGTGAGGAGTCATTTTTCTTAAGGGTTTTCGAGTTAGGAGTGTAGGGTTACAAAAACGATGGAAGTAGGGTATGGGAGCTGGGATGTATGCACCACTACAATTTGCAAATTGCAATAGGCATTCGGATGCCATCCCCTTTAGCGTGCAAACACTAGGTGCAACTTTGTACCTTTTGATCATAGCATCCGGACACTAGATGAATTAGCATCTGGACACCAAATGAATTAGCATCCGAACGTCGTGACCCCTGATGCATACAATGACATTCCTTTAGGTTTCTAAATATTTTCTATCACATTTCCTTGTACTTAAACCTTTCCTAAAAAATATTAAACATATCTTGACATCCTAAACCTATCTTATACCCAGCTTATCTTCATAGCAATTCTAAGACCCTAAAAGCGTTGAGTTGCAAGTGATGAGTGTCATGTTTTAAGTTAAAGTTTAGTGTTTGTCGAGCCCTATTTTGATTTCCTTAATTTAATCTATATTAACCATATCTCGTTTATTATAAATTACTCGATATTAAACTAAGGAAAAGAAAAAAATATTATTTTTTCTAAAAAAATGAAGTCGCTAACCAATTCAACTGGTAAAAAAATAAAATAAAATTAGGGTTTTTGGGTGGAAAAACTTTAATTTGACCACTAGTTTGCGAATATTCTAAAAAAATTAATTTTTAGAAAATTGAACTAGAAAACTAGGTTTGAGGGCTAACCTATTAAGACTAAGTCATTATGTGAAAATAAAACAATTGATATGCTTTATTTTTTATAATTTTTCTAAAAATATTTAAAAAATAATCAAGTTCACAAAATGTAACTAAAAATGATTTGTTATTATTTTTTATTACGAATTTCTAAGAAAAGGAGAAAAAAGTTTTTTTTTTTAAATTTTTTTAATAGCCACCCCGAACGTGCTTACATGCATGCTAATTAGGATCAAACTAACCGTGGTTCTTTTTTATAAAAATTTTTAGTGAGTGGGTTATTTTTTATTTTGAAAATTGAGCCAAGTTTACATTTTTTACCAATTTATTATTTTAAGAAAAGAAAAAACCTAAGAAGTCTAACTTTTTCAAATTAAATAGAAACCCTTAACTAATCGACTCTTTTAGAAAAGAAACTCAATTTAGATTTTTTATTTTTCCAAAACCCCTATATATAAAAAGGTATCTTTTCTAAATCCTAACTTCTAAGATATAATCTAGGTTTGTTTATTTTCTAAAAAAAAAAACATGATCTTGCTAAAAATGTAATTAAGCTAAATTTATTAAAAATTGAGATTATCTAAAAAAACACGCAATTTAAAAATAATAAAAACCTACACTAATAAAAATAAATAAACAAGTTAGTAAAAATAATTAAATTAACTAATAAAAAAAAATAGCAAATTAACAAAATTTTACCCACAAATCAAGTTATGCGTCGAACACTGTTTTTAGATGGTTACAGGCGTGGTCGAAGGAGTATTGGTTGCTGTTTCCACTTATCACAAGCGTAATGGTTGGTGCGCTTACTGCTATTTCCACTGATCACGGATGTAATGGTTGGTGTGTCGGTTGCTATAGTAATGGCTTGCGATGCTATGGTGGTGGTTTATAGGGGTTTTAGTGGTGGCACGTGTAATGTATGGTGGCGGCATGTAGGATATGTACAGGGTATGCGTAGTGTTTTTGAAGGAGTGTGTAGGGTGTACGTGTAGGAGTATGATTCTTTGTGTATGTGAAAGTGTGTGATTAAGATCCCTTAAATCCCTAGCCAATGTGCTATTTATAAGCTTAAAATAGAATATTCCGTATTGAAGATACAAAATATACAATTGCGATTCTTCCAAGATTTACCCTAGCTTTTAGAAAACCTAATTATTTTAGGCCTTTTTTATTCTTCTGAGGTCCAATCCAATCTACTACAACTTAGCCAAAAAATTCCTTAATTTGATTTTAAGCCCCTAAATTAGATTAATTTAGCCCATTTTGTTACTTAATCCAACAATCCAACTCAATTCGATTCGATATAACTTGACTTATGACTTAGCTTGTTATGACTTAACCCGATTTTTTTTATTATTTATTTTTGTTTATTATTATTATTATTTTTATTAACCTGGTTCAATTATTTGAAATAAAAAAATTGGCAAAAATGAGGTGTACACAATGCTAAATAGACTTAGAAACTAAGTAATCATGTTGTTTCCCTTGTAAATAGGTTGTAAGATACTTGTATCAAATTCTGATCAAATGACATTATTAGGTATAAGGTTTGTTTGTTGTTTGTATGTGCATAGGACTAAGAATGTTAAATGGACTTAATGAAAACTCAGCTTAAATAAGGGTGTTACTTGTGCTTGGCTGGGCTTAAAGGACTAAGAGGATTAGATTTTAGGGTGGCCCCCCGATGATCCTTACATGACTGTATCCTAATTGAAGTCACGCTTGGAAATGATTTAAGTAGCTTTAAGTTGATACTTAGACACTTCATTACTTGGTTATTAGGGTGTTAGGGAAGATCCAACACTGATATATATATATATATATATATATGTATCGTGTGCTAGAGTTATGAGTTACTCTAAGTTCTGGAATGTTGGAATTGTGTTACTTATTGGACCTAAACAAGATAATAGCCAATGCTTGTTGCATGTAGATGATTGTATTAATTGTCATATGTGTTAGTGCATTTTGCTATGTTTCATGCGCATGTGTTTGTACTTTGTATTGGACTTTTGCTCACCCCTTAAGGTTTTATGTTTTTAGATTTAAATATAGGTTTAGGTGATTTTGAGAAGTATTACAATGATTATGGGTATTATAGTGATGAAGTTGATTTTTAGGACTATTGGTATGATTTTAGTGATGGCTTGGCATAGTTAGTAGAGCAATGAAAGTTTTTGGTCATGTTGATAGATAGAGTTATTTACTTTTATTTGTTGTTACTTAGGTCCAGAGAAGTCACTTGAGACTTCTCAAGTCTTTGTTAGTTGGTTGTAATAATTTGTCAAGTTTTGAAGATATGAGATGTTGATTTTTTTCTTTATGGCATTTGAGACAATTGCAAAAGATTTATGTTAAATTATTTTGTTTAAATAAAATATAGTGAGGATTCGATCCTATGTATTTATTTGTGAATTGAGGATATTTCAAGATATCCCTAAAAAACGTTGCATGGGAGTTAATATAGGTGATAAGTGATTAATGAGGCATATGATGACAATAGCAAGTGGTTTTAGATGCATGATGTGTCAGTAGATTATAAGGACACCTGGTATGCTGTAATTTTCCAAGTACTAGGGTGTTATACCTTTAGTGATATCAGAGCCTTAAGTTTTAAATTTGAATCATAAACAACCTAAGATTGAACCTTAGTAGAAGTAAGTTGCAAATCAAAGTGTTATAACCCGATTGTATTAAAGGGATGAGTAGCATGAAACGTTGTGTTGAGTTTTATGCCTAAAGTAGTTCGTTTTATTTATGTTTTTACTAATCCCTTATTTTCTTATGCTTGTAACGTGTTTAAGTTACCTAAACCCTTCCTTTAAAACTAACTTACATGACTTTGTTCATGTGTTCTCTTTTTATAACATGCTTAGACGTAGTGCTACTTTCAACTCTTCATCTCATCCTTAGGGCGATAAGGATACTAACCCAAGCTGCATCCCCTACCAAACAAAAACCATGTTGAGACAGGTTTGTCACCTCAAGGGTAGAGACCCCCACCACCAGTTTAGGGCCAGCCTACCCTTGGCTAGACTTAGGGCCAAGAGTAGACCTTCCCTTACTAGGGCATGCTAACCCCAAACCTAACCCAACTACAATATGATTAGGGATAGGGTTTAGATATAGTAACTAACTACTTAAGTTGTAAATTTGATGAATGCCATGATAGGGGTATTGGTGCTACAATAACAACAGATTCAAAGGAACATGTAAGTGATTTAGGTGAATACCAGGAATTGGAGACAAGAAAGGCAAGTTGCTATGGACGCCGGTATAGGTAGTTGTATTAGCAAAAACACTTTTGATTGGTTTATGAATATCACCCAAAACTTTTACCCTAAGCTGAATGATCTAGTAGGAGCTGAGGAATGGATCACTAAGGTAGAGAAGTCCTTTACTATGGCAAAAGTACCATATAATAGGAAGGTGACCTATGCTACCTTCTTTTTGAAAGGTTCTGTAGAATGCTCCTAGGATTGATAGAAATGCAGTTGGTCCTATCGCTTGAGAAGAATTCAAGCAACTATTTTTTATAAGTTCTTTCCTAATAGCACCATAGAAGAGATGGAGCTGGCCTACTAGACATTGTAACAGGGTTATTGTATAGTGTTAGAATATGAGGTGGAGCTGAACTATCGAGCTCATTTCCTACTAAATTGAATCAAAAGGGATAAGAGGTCATGCACTAAATGGTTCATCTTTAGGTTAAAGCTTGAGCTATAGAAGAGGATGGTAGGGTTCAAGGGTACTTATGCTGAAACAGTTGAATGGGCCAAGAGTGTAGAGTAAGGTATGAAAAGAAAGGAGGAGCGAATGGCCCGCAAAGAGAAAAAGGCCTTAGGTTAGAAGCCTATGCCTAATTATGGACCATCGAAGTGCTTCAAGAGACTTGCACTAGGTATCATGATTAGAGAGGTCACTAGACCACCCTTTGCATTACTTAAGCCGATGATGTGGTTAGCCCTAATGCCAGCTAGTTACCCTTGCAAGTATTAACTAGGTGTACCTGTTGTTATAGGCTACATGATATTGTAGAGTGTAAGTGGACTATGGTTGCTTGTTTCCTTTGTGGTAAGATGAGACACGAGTAAAGATCGTAGAGAGGCAACATTGTTGCATTAGGGCTTTTGCTTTTGTTGTAGTCAGAGGGGGCACCAAGTAGTAGAATGTAGAGAATCAGGGAAACAACCTATGTTAACCACTTAGCTAATTGTTACTAAGAACATAGCCAAAGTAGCTTGACCTCAACTAGGACCTCACTAGGTAGCATCGACCTGGGTCTTTATACTTCAATAGCAAAGTCAGAGTTAGGAGACTTTTGATGTAGATAACTTAGTAGGTACGCTCTCTATCTTTAACTGGAGCGTATGTGTTTTATTTGATACTGGAGCTTCATATTAATGCATTACTAAATCCTTAGTGAATGCTTACATGTTATGTGTTGTATTTGGACTCCCCTATAATTGTGAATACTCCCTTGGGGAGTGAAACGGTGCTTGAATAGAATGTGTTGGGACATAGAGATTGTTGTAGAAGGCAAGATATTACTAGCTCATTTGTTAGTGCTAGATATGTCCAACTTCGATGTAATCTTAGGAATAAATTAGTTGGCAAGATACCATGCAAATATTGATTGTCATAACATGGTGATCTTATTTGAACCTCTAAGAGAAGTATCTTTTCAGTATCAAGTAGAAAGTTAGAGGCTAATTAATTATAGTAGTTATGAGTTGTGGATAAAGCCTACCCTAGCAACCTTAAGTATAAGGACTGGGGAAGAGTCGAAGCCCAAATAGGTACTTATAGTATAGGAATTCTTAGACATCTTCCCAAACAATCTACTTGGTCTACCACTTGATAGAAAAATTGAGTTTAAGATAGACTTAGTGGCAAACACTAAGCTTATTTCAAAATCAACATATAGAATTGTGCTTGCTAAACTTGTTGAGTTAAAGAAACAATGGTAAGAGCTATAGGACAAGGGTTTCATAAGGTTAAGTTTGTCTTCTTTGCCATGCCTTGAAAAGGTTAAGTTGTAACAGTCCCCCTATGTAAGATATCTTAAGATAGAAACTGTCTTTACAGCTACTGTCCTAAACCTAGTTTATATTAAGTGTATTCGACTTTATCCCTTTGAAGTGTCCAATTTTATACCTGTTTTATATAAACCTATAGAGTAATCCTTTGAAATAATTTATTAAAGATAAATTTGTAATTTGATTTTATAAAAGAGTAGTAGTAAATCCCACAAGTACCTATCATTTCATATAAAAACTAAAATATTGATAATTACCAAGCTCCTTGAGGAGTCCTATGTAATTTTCCTTAAAAGATAAGGAAAACAAAACTAAGGATTATAACTAGCCATTTCTTGCTGCATTTCACTTCTCGTCCCAGTTTACTAGTGTTCTGGTGTTAAGTAAACACTTGTAATCCATTTGAAACCTGTAAAATAAACTATAAGGGAATGAGCAACAACTTACTTAATAAGTGGGGCGGAGACAGAAGTATGCATTCAACACATCACAAGCAGGGTTTTCAACCAAGTTGGTTAAATATAATGCATGTACAAGTAAATACCATTGCATGATGTTATCTAATTCGTTATAAGATCAAAGAAATTTCACCCATTTTAATTCGGGTTGAGAAGATTAACGTCATATACTCATGAATTGAAACTAAACCGAGGCTTGTACAACTGAGAACATCTTCTTTCTGTAACCACCTTTGAACCACGGCTCCCAATCTTACTACGACCTTCTCTTTAGTTGCTTAGTTTGGCTAAAGGTAGGGAAATGACCATTTCAGCTATCCTCATCAAAGGGAGTTAGAATCCTAGTTGTTACTCATAGTAGGTTGCAATGCATATCAAGTTAGATGTTAAGTCAAGTTTAGTTAGTTAATTATTAGGGTGATCAACTAAGCTTAAACAATTCAAGTATAATATTCATAGAACAAACATAAAATGGAGCTTAGCTCTCATCACAACAAAGTAAAACTTAACTACAAGCGTTGCATACGCATAAACAGTTACCTACAATCACAAGCCAATACATACCAAGATCTCTAGATATTCTGAAATAATACTCCAAAATACTGTAAAGAATTGATCCCACTTAATTGTACTAAAGCTTACTCTGACAAATCTGGAATGTTAAGGCTTTGCTCACTCAGAAGTCTTATATATATACCAAAGCCAATATTCAATTTTTGTAAGATTTATGAAAACGTTAAGATTTTATCTAGCATTTAGCTGAGATATTAATTATATAGTTATTTAATAGAGTTTTGTATCTATATATTTATATAAATAAACATTATATATATATATACACACATATATATTTTAAGTATTTTATTTTATTATATATGTTATAGCAATTTACTTAATAATATCTACTATACGTAGTTTACTACTACTTATATTATATTGTTTCGATTATATCGAAACGTGTTTACTATTGTTTATATTACACTTTAATTACAGAAAGATCTTTATAGGACGATATTTTCCATAATATTACTAAAACATCTAGTTTATTACCTAAAGTGATTTAATTTTTGTAAGGTTAGTATCATGAAGTTTGTATGAACTCAACTATATGTTTTACGTATTCATTTAAAAGATTATTTCTAAAAGGTATTTCTAATTCTAATATACAAATAAAATTATAAAGCAACCAATATCATATTGATATCATATTGCATAATGAAAAATATATGTTCACACAATTTTACAACAAAGTATAATGAATCATATATACTCAAATTTTACGAAAGTATTGATGTTAAATTTGTTAAAATATAAAGTTCAATTTTTAATAGTTCTGGTAAATAATTATTACTAAAGATCCACTTATTTTAAGAATTAGTGCTAATAATATATAAGTCTTACAGCTATCAATATTCTAAGTTCATAATTCAAGAAAAAATAAAATGGTATAGATAAAATATTTCATTTAGAACAATAATGCAATAAGGAACATCTTTTTTCTATAACTATTAAATATCAATTAAAAGATAACATTTATAATCATATAATCGAGATTATCTAAAAATATTATATGATGGAAAATTATAAATCTTTTAGTTCTTTTTCTTTTTCTTCTTCTTCTTCTTTTTCTTCTCTTTTCATTTCTCTCTCTCTCTTCCCTTCCCCTCCTTCTCTCCTCTCTTTCTCTCTCCCTTTCTCTTCTCTTCCCTTGATCTCCCTCATTCTTTATAAGTGGTATAAAGCCACATATTTATATGGCCATATTTCACTGCCTTTATAAGACAGTTAAAATATATATATATATATAATTTTTTTATAGATATTTTAATAAATTTAGTATAGTTTATTTAATACCTACCTAAATTCCTAGAATATTCAAAGAATATTGCTTCTTTTCATCACCGGTATTATTACTAGATAATAATTCATAGTCAAAATTTTCTTCTCTCACGTATCATTATTTCGAGAGAGTTTTAACATAATTATTAATAAAAATATTAATAACTTATAATATATATTTAAGTTACATTAATTATTTGGGACTTATTTATATATATCTTATATGGTATTTTACTCACTAATATTAATTATTAAGATTATGTAGTTGATTCTAAAAGATTCATCCTAAGTTATATCTAAAATTACAAAAGCCTACTTTATAGTAATTAGATTTGATAAACTTAATATTTCTAAGAAAATTTCATATAAATGAGCTTAAAGTGAAATATTAAGCTATATGGTTACTTCATTTAAATTTTCTCCTAATCATGAGAGTTCAATTTAATTCCATGAATATTATCATAAATCATAATTTTTAAAGTATCTCTCAAACATTAAATTTTTCAATTAATTTCTTATTAATTTATATGACTATATATTTATGTCTAGATATAATTTAAACATTCCCACATCTGTAAAAACTTCTAATCAATCTAACAAAGAAGGGATATTAGACCAATTAGGTTTTTACTAATTCAATTACTTTTACATATTATCCCATGTTATTTATAATATTATTATACTCGTTATTTTGTTATCAAGATCCATATTCTTATAGGTATTAGTAACATTAGTATAAACTATTTTACATATATTGACCTAACTTATAAATATATTTTTCTATAAAAGATATAAATTACTCGAACGCTAGCAAGTCAGAGTCATGTGGTATTACATATTATATATTTTTAGACTTTTGAGTTAATGTATGGGTATAATTATTATTTACACCGGATACACTTATAAAAATATGTGTATACTTATATAGTACATTATACTATATTATCTCATTTTATAGCTTAATTAACTTATCTTTAAGTTTTTGTCGCATTTTGAGCTCGATTTTAGGGGTTTCGAGCAATTTTGTACTTTACTTTTAGGAGCAAAATTGAGATTTTAGGTAATTATTTTCAAAATCTAATTTCACTAAGTTACTTTAACTAAGTTTTTTGTTTTAGTTGTAAAGTTTGGGCTCAATTAGATAACTTTGCTTAAAAGCTCTAAATTTATGTATGATTGCCTTAAATTCGACTTTAGAGTCTCATATAGAGTAAATTCTGACTATTTTGATTGTATTCTTGATATTCTTATTATATTATGGATTTCCAAACGTACGGAAATTTCTCAATTAGGATTATCATGTTTCTTGTAAATTTTTAGTCTAATCGATTTACTTTCCTAGATACCCTAGATTAATTATTGACCTTAATCATATAAGGACAAGGCTTTATCTTAATACTCAAATGTTCATGTCTGGATTGCTAATTTGTGAGATATTACATTCTTGGGGAGCCCTGGTTCTTTTTATGAAGAAGAAAGACAGGAGCATGAAAATGTGTGTGGACTATAAAGATTTGAGTTAGGTGACAATAAAGTACAAGTATCTGCTTCCTCGAATTGACGACTTGTTTAATCAATTGCAAGGGGCTTGAGTTTTCTTAAAGATAGATTCAAGGCTAGGCTATAATCAGTTGCAAAGGTAGGGGATGTTGAGAAAACAGCTTTTTGAACCATAAATGGGTTATACGAGTTCTTAGTTATGCCATTTGGCCTTACTAATGCACCTACGACATTTATAGACCTTACGAACTGGGTATTCTAAGAGCATCTAAATAGATTCGTTGTGGTCTTCGTTGATGATATTCTCATATACTCTAAAAGCAAAGAAGAACATTAACAGCATTTGAGAATTGTACTAAGCAAACTCAAGGTAGAGAGGTTATATGTTAAGTTTAGCAAGTGTGAGCTTTAGTTGGATTAAGTAGCCTTCCTAGGTTACATAATAAACAATAGAGGAATATTAGTGGATTCGGAGAAGATAAAGATAGTTGTAGAATTGGTAAGACCAGAAATGGTAATTAAGATTAGAAACTAGGGCTTGTAGGGTATTATGGGAAGTTTATAAGAGGATCTTCAAGATTAGCAGAACCCTTGACTTAGTTAACATAGAAAGGGATAAAGTACGATTAGGATGACAGACGTGAATAGAGTTTTTAGTTGTTGAAGGAGAGACTTGTGATTGCTCCAATCTTATCCTTACTGCATAGTGCCAAGGAATTCATCATTTACAGTGATGCCTCAATCTAGGGACTTAGGTGTATATTAATGTAGAACGACTAGGTGATAGTATATGCGGCACATCAGCTTAAGTCGTATGAGAAAAACTACCCAGTCTACAACTTAGAATTGGTAGTAGTAATCCATGCCTTGACACTATGGGGGCATTACTTGGTAAAGGAAAGGTGTACAGTGTTTACTGATCACAAGAATCAAAAGTACTTTTTCACCTAACGAGACTTGAACATGAGCAACGAAGGTGGCTAGAGCTGGTAAAGGACTATAACCTGGATATACGATACCACCGAAAGAAAGCTAATGTAGTAGCAAACGCTTTAAGTAGGAAGCAACATGGGAACTTGGCCAACTTATTAATGATGTAGAGGCCGTTACTAAAGGATATGAGAAGATTAGATTTGGAGATTTTGATAAGAGAAGTAGGCTATAAGTTGGCAAATATGCAAATTCAGCCCTTATTGGTAAACATGATTAAGATGGCCTAAGTTGAAGATGAGGGTATACAGGAAATAAAAAGGAAGATGGAAGTAGGAAAGGTAGTGGAGTTCATGGTGGATGCTAACAGAGTACTCAAATACAAGGGTTGTTTATATGTACTAGGTATACTAAAGTTGAGAAGTAAATTGCTGAAGGAGGTACATTATTCGAGATACACTATACACCTGGATAGCACAAAAATGTATAAAGACTTAAAGGTACACTACTAGTGGAATAACGTGAATAGGGAAATCGCACAAGGATATGTCATTTGTCAAGGTACCAAACTTGTCAGCATATTAAAATTGAGCATCACAGATAGGCAAGTGAGTTATAGCCATTATCGGTTCTGGAATGGAAGTAAGAGTAGGTCACCATGGACTTTGTGATATTGCTACCAAAGACTCTGAGTAAATATGATGCAATCTAAGGGATTATGGACCAACTAACGAAATCAGTGCACTTTATTCCCATCAACACTAGTTACTGGTTGGATAAGCTAGTGAAGTTATTTATTAAGGAAGTAGTGAGGTTACATGGAGCATCGATAAAGATTACGTTGAATAGGGATACTTGTTTTGTGAGCAGGTTTTGGAAAAGTCTACATAAGCCTTAGGTACGAAGTTACATTTTAGTATGGCCTTCCACCTGCAAATCGATGGGCAATTAGAGGGAACTATACAGATCTTCAAGGATTTACTGTAGGCTTGTGTACTTGATTTTGGTGGCTATTAGGACAAACACTTACCTTTAAATCATTTTCACCTATAACAATAGCTATCGGGTGATTATTCAAATGGCCCCTTATGAAGCCTTACATAGTAGGAAGTTATATCACCCTTACATTAGGATGAGGTTAGAGAAAGATAGGTTGTAGGTCTAGAGTTAGTATAGGAGTTAGTAGATGACGTAAGGTTGATCAAGTAGAGATTGCAAACTACATAGAGTTGTTAGAAGACCAACGTTGATAAGTAGATATGTCTGTTATAGTTTTAAGTAGGAGATGAGGTTTTGTTAAACGTATCTCTATTTAAAGGAATTTTTAGAATCGGGCTAAGAGAGAAGTTATCTCTAAGGTATATTGAACCCTTCAAAGTGATAGAAAGAATTGGCAGCATGGCATATGGATTGGAGCTTCCTCCTAGGTTTAGGGTGTCCATAATGTCTTTCATGTATCCATGTTAAGAAAGTTCAAACCCAACTCGGAGAAAAAGGTATAACATTGCCGTGTATAGGTAGTGGATGTAGAGACCTTAAAGTTATAGCTAAACTTATTTGCTATGGAGTGACTCGTAAAGACTATAAACACAAAAGTCCAAGAGCTAAGAACAAGACGGATACCCTACAAATAATTTAGCGAGTAGAACATTTGCAAAGGGAAGTGAATTGGGAGCTAGAAGAAGAAGTGAGGAAGAAGTACCTAAAGTTGTTCCAAGAGTAAGGTATGTAAACTCTTAACTTTTGAGGATGAAAGTTTTTGTAAGGAGAGGAGAGTTGTAAAACCCAAAAACAAAAAGAGAAAATAAGATAAGAAAATAAAAAGAAAAATAAAAATAAGAGTTGTTATATTGCTAAGGGCAAGCCTAGCATTAACAAAGATTGAAAGTGATATTTTAGGTAAAGGCAAAAGTTAGTGAACCCTAGGTATTTAAAGGCTTAGTAGGTTTTTTGGAAACCCTTTTTCTATCTTTTCTCCCTTAAACATGACTTTATCACCTAGGGTTCGACGTGCACTAAAAATTAAAGAAGAGAAAAGTTAAGATTTAAAGAGATTAGGTTAAGGAAAGCCAAGGTAAGCATTTAGAATGTCTTTTTACCAAAGACTTTTGTTGAAATAACATTGGATTTTCGTTTTTTTGCTAGAGTACCAAGAAAAACGTTTGTATGGGGGCTTAACAAATGTTCTACAATAGATCCTAGTGGTATATCCCATGTAAGACTATTACGAGGTTTTGTTTTTAGACATCTTGGTCAAATTCCTACAAGAATTCGTTTTCTTTGTAGGGTATTATAGAAAATGAATTTAGGGTATCGCTTGAAGAGTCTACAATGGAGGTAGGAGCACTACTATTGGGTTTCTAAATGTAAGAGATGTTGTAGCATATATGTGTTCTTGTTTTGAGTTTGTCCTTGTGATTTTCAAAGGTTTGTTTTGAAGTTTAGGGTTATGTTGTATGTTGAGAAGGTGTTTAGCTTGGTGAGGTGCCATTTTTTAGATAGGTTTTCAAGTTAGGAGTGCTGGGTTGTGAAAACGGTAGAAGTAGGGTGTGCGTGGAGGATAGTGTTCAAACACCATCCCCCTTAGCGTGCAAACACAAGGTGCAACTCTACACCTTTCGATCATAGTATCTAGGTGCTAAATGAACTAGCATCCCCGGATGCCATGACCTTTGATGTGTACAGTGACATCTTTTGGGTTTCTAAGTGTTTTTCCAATGCGTTTCCTTGTCCCAAGACCATTCTTAAACAATTCTAAACATATATTGACATCCTAAACTTATCTTAAACCTAACCTATCTTCATAGCAATTCTAGGACCCTAAAAGTGTTGTGTTGTAAGTGAGTGAATGTCATGCTCTAAGTTAAAGTTTGGTACTAGATAGACTTAGAAACTAAGTAATCATGTTGTTTCCCTTATAGATAGGTTGTGAGATGCTTCTATCAAATTCTGATCAAATGCTACAATTAGGTACAAGGTTTGTGTTGTTTGTGCACGCATAGGTTTAGAAATGTTAAATGGACTTAATGAAAACTCAACTAAAATAAGTGTGCTACTTGTGCTTAGTTGGGCTCAAAGGACTGGGAGGACAAGACGTTGTGGTACCTTGAGGTGCCATCCCAATGATCCTTATGTGACGGTGTCCTCATTGAAGTTACGCTTGAAAATAATCTCAATAGATTTAGATTGATACTTAGTTACTAGGGTATTAGAGATGACTAAATGCCAACACTTATATATATAATATTGTGTGCTAGAGTTATGAGTTACTCCAAGTTCTGGGATGTCGAAATTGTGTTATTCGTTGGACCTAAACAAGATAATAACTAATGTTTGTTGCATATAGATAATTGTATTAGCTGTTGTATGTGTTCGTACATTTTGGCATGTTTCATGCGCATGTGTATGTATCTTGTATTGGGCTTTTGCTCACCTCTTAGGGTTTTATGTTTTTAGATGTAGGTACAAGTTTGAGTAATTTTGAGGAATATTACAGTGACTATAGGTATTACAGTGATGAAGCTAATTTTTATGACTATTACTATGATTTTGGTGATGGCTCAATATAGTTATTGAAGAGATGAAAGTCCTTTTGGTCATGTTGATAAGTAGAGTTATTTACTTTTATTTGCTATTACTTAGTTCTAGAAAAGTCACTTAAGACTTTCTAAGTCCTTATTAGCAGATAACTTTTTGAAGATATGAGATATTGAGTTTTGCTTTATGGCATTTGAGATAGTTGTTAAAGATTTATGTTAAGTTATTTTGTTTAAATAAAATATAATGAGAATTCAATCCTTTGTATTTATTGGTAAATTGAGAAATTTTTAAGGGATCTTTGAAAAATATTGCATAGAAGTTAATATAGGTGAGAGGTGATTAATGAGCATGTGATGATAATAGTAGGTGATTTTAGATACCTAATTTATTAATAGATTATAAAGATACGTCACAGTTTGTAATTTCCTAAGTTCTGAGCATTACAATTACTCTCTCAACAAGATGAATAAGTGTTTGAATCCTCTTACATGTTTCATTGTAATATATAATACAATTGAAAAAGAAAAACAAAACTGGATATCGATTTAGCTAGCGTAGCCTTCGAAGACAAACTATATGTACTCAGTCGTTAGTATCGTGATAGTGTCTGCTATATGTGTAACCTGACATGACCTATCATAGCTTTTTTGTTTTCGTTTGTTTTTTTTCCCCATATATATGTTTCATTACATTAAGATATAAGGTTTCGGTTAGTTTAGATGGTTTATGACCGTAATCGGTTAGTGCTTGAACTTGGCAAGTTACTAATTTAATGCTATCAGAATTTTTCTTTTCCAAATTTAAGATCTTTTTCTTTTGATCCATCTTAATTCTAACATACTATTCTAACAACAGGTAAAAATAAATCTTCTATTAGATTTGAAAATATAAAATATCATAGTTTTAGATTGCAAACATTAAATTTGTCAATAAAAATAAATAATCTTTTATATTTGAATTTATTTAAATCTTAAAAATTGTAACTTGTTATATTTATATCTTATTCTAAGGATATTAATGATTAACCTAATCTATTGACAACAAAAGAAAATATATATATTTTGTAAATTAACATATTGAATCATAATAGCATCCTTTTTAAAAGCAAGAGTCACCAAGTATTGTAAGTTTTTTCATATTGAAATATCATATTTTGCCATCATCTTCACATGAATGCATATTGCAATAAGGATTCTTTTTTTTTTTTTTTTGTCTTTTCTTTATCTTATTTTATTTATGAAAGTTTTTCTTAGTATAGCTTTTTGTNTATTGTAAGTTTTTTCATATTGAAATATCATATTTTGCCATCATCTTCACATGAATGCATATTGCAATAAGGATTCTTTTTTTTTTTTTTTTGTCTTTTCTTTATCTTATTTTATTTATGAAAGTTTTTCTTAGTATAGCTTTTTGTACATAGACATATACTAATTATTAGAAATATTAAATGATAAATTTTTAATTTATATAAACAAATATCAATAAACTTATATAAAATATCACATAGATATCAATTTTATTATATATTATTTCATTTATATAGTAAATTATATTATAAATTATAGATAAAGTTCTAACTACATATAGCATATACTATTTGTAACATATGATACCTAGACCATATAATTAATAATATGTGTGGTTCATAAAATGTGTAGTCATGCCTCCAAATAGGCTTAGTAGTGGCATCTTTATAAACCGTCGTTCAACATGTGTACCCGTTGTTTGATAAATACCTTATGGTCAGAATGTACGAGGTGATACCTACTGACACCTATAACTTACTTATTCTAATCATGAACTTTTTAACTCGTTTATATTTGCACCTATATAGATACAACCTATAGCATCTTATTGGCTTTCAATCATGAAACTTGTAAGCATATAATCTATTCAACTTGTAGATATATATTTATGACGATCCAAGATCACGAGGAATCAATATCCTCTACCAAATAATGATAGAGCCCTTTTATCACTTAAAAGACAAAGAACCTAGAGGATAGAGATTTAAAACTAAGCATTGACAAGCATCTCAATCTCTATTACACAACTTTATGGCTTGATTTATTTTACAACTTCTTACGATAACTACTCTTTCTAAAGGACACTTGAAAGGAACAAAGAGAAGCACTCGGAACTCGAAGTCCTAACCTAGCTCGCTTTCGTTCTGACCTGCGAAAGAAACTATAAGGGAGTGAGCAAACCAATGCTCAATAAGCTCGTCTTTCACAACTACCTTTCAAGTAAGTTGTTAATCATTAATTAATAAAAAATTCTATCTATATACAAAATGAATGTATGTACGATGAACAAACACATCCATAGAGGTTAGGAACTACAGAAGGTTTAGATTTGCATTGTCTACACTTTGATTGTCTCATTACCTTAATCATACGATGGTACCTCACCTTAATCGGGAGGCTATCTAAGGGTGAAGGTCTCATAAACAAACTCAATGCTTAGCTATTTGATAACTCTGATTTTAAACATATTTCACATGGCGATTTTATAGTATTTCCCTTACATTTTTGGTTTTTTTTAAAGAAATTGATATTTAATTGAGTAAAATTTTGATTTCAAGGTTTGAACGTGTTTTAGGATTGAAAATGAAGAAAAAGAATCAAGTTTCACTCAATTTGGAGTTCAAATGAAGGAGTTATGAAGTTTTGAAGTTACACAATCTAGGACATGGCCATGTCCCCAAGCTGTGTCCATCCAGAAAAATTTTTCAAGGTCAGAAAGTTACACGACCTGGGGATACGGCCATGTCCCAAGCCGTGTCTGGTGACGAAAACAGAATCCTTATAATACATATATAAAAGGACATATGAGGGTTAAAAGACAGGAGAGACATTAGAGAAGACAGGTGAGACACGAGAGAAGAGAAGAGACTTGAGGAGAAGGAGAAGAAAAAGGCGAGAGCAACACTAACTTCAAGATTGGAGAGATTGTTCATCAACCAAAGGGGTTTTTCATGTTTTATTTTATGTTTTTGATGGAACTTGTTTTTAGATTCATTATGATAGCTTAGAATTCGTATATTTAGGATTATGGAACCTAGGGTTTCATGTGACTCTTGGGTTAATTTATAATTTTCAATAAAGTTTTTATCTTTTTTTGATTCAATTATGTTGTTTAATTGTTGATTGATATTTCTAGAGTATCAATTTATGATATTATGCATGTTGATTGAGAAATTGCATGTGTAATTAGATCTAGGCATAATTGAAGAGAATTACATGTATACTTAGAGATAAGATACGTGTTTCTTCCGGAAAGTTAATTATTTGTGTAGGAATTCATTATACATTAATGCAATTCTAAGTTATATTACTAAGTGAAGAGATTTCGGTAAATAATTTAGGATTAGGGTTAAATGCTTGAGAAAGGTATTAACTTTAATTGTGAATCCTCCGGTCAAGAATAATAGAAATTGAATTAATATATTTTAAGTGATCACATGTTAAACACTATGGGAAATAATTCCTAAATACGTTATTGCATAATTGAAGTCGTTCTTAGTTTTATTGCTTTTTAAATTGCTTAATCAAGTCTCATAATTAGTTTAGTTTGTTAATTTCAGTATTTTTAATTTATTCAACTCATCATAATTTTCCGGTTAGATAATAGAGCTAAGGTTAATATTAGTACTCG
This sequence comes from Lumnitzera littorea, assembly GCA_024138015.1. NCBI lineage: Eukaryota > Viridiplantae > Streptophyta > Magnoliopsida > Myrtales > Combretaceae > Lumnitzera > Lumnitzera littorea. The sequence continues at coordinate 96,536,001 of JAMXBB010000006.1, forward strand.
AAGTCTTTGAGGGATCGATTCGAACTCACATCCGCTATATTAAAATTGATAGGTGCACTTGCCTGATATCAAGTTTTTGGCGCCGTTGCTGGGGATTTTCAATATTAAGAATACTAGTTGCTTTATTACTTTAACCATTTTTGTTTTCTCTTTTGTTTTCATTGTTTATCTTTATTACCTAGAGTTGCAATTGATCAAATATTTTTTGCCCTTGTAGTGCATGACCCGAAGCAATCCGGAAGATTTGGTAGAACTCGATCCTGAAATTGAGAGAACTACCCTTCAAAATTTGAGATCGCGACCTAGACAAATTGTGGCGACCATAGACGACGAGTCAATCATTGAGATTAAGGAAGAGGGTGAAGAGGCCAACACTCAATTCATCGAGCAAGAAGATCCACCACACATGGCTAACAATGGGAATGAAGCAAATCGGACCATGTCTAACTATTCAAGGCCTGCACTTATTGGAGCTGACTCTAGCATAGCAAGGCCAACCGTCGCGGCTAATAACTTCCAAATTGTACTTAACATCATACAAATGGTGCAACAATATGTTCAGTTTGACGGTCTCCAAGATGAAGATCCTAATGCCCACATCTCTAGCTTTCTAGAGATTTGTGATACATTTAAAATCAACGGAGCCACGGATGATGCCATCCGACTGCGACTATTTCCTTTCTCCTTGAGGGGTAGAGTAAAACAATAGTTGAACTCCCTACCAAGAAATTCAATCATAACTTGGAATGAATTGGCAGAGAAATTTTTAGAGAAGTATTTTCCACCTGCAAAGGCCGCTAAACTTCGGAATGATATTTCTTGTTTTTCTCAATTGGAAGTGGAGACTCTATATGACACTTGGGAGCGATTCAAGGACTTGCTTAGGAGGTGCCCACATCATGGCCTCCCACTATAGATGCAGATTCAGACCTTTTATAATGGTCTCAATTTATCTACGAGACAGATGATTGATGCATCCACAGGAGGTGCTTTGAACACAAAGACACCTGAGCAAGCATAAAATCTAATTGAAGAAATAGCGATGAACAATTATCAGTGGAAAAGCACTAGAGCTAAGCAAAAGGCTATGGGAATTTATGATGTGGACTTGACCACTGCTCTGGCAGCCAAGGTGGACCTATTGAGTAAGAAGATTGATGCACTCTCTGTTGGCACTCAACAAGTGCAATCGGATGTAAATGACTTTGGTATGCAGGGTTATGGAGCACAAGAACAACTGGAATAGGTAGATTATCTAGAAAATCTACCCATGCAACAAAATAACCCTTACAGCAACACTTATAATCCTAGATGGAGGAATCACCCCAATTTCTCATGGGGAAATCAAAACCAAGGCTAGCAGAAGACTAACTTTGGCCCACCTGGATTTCAGAGACCATTCCCACCTCCTCTTCCTCAAAAAAAGAAGTTTAGTGTGGAAGAACTTCTCACAAATTATATTCAAGGCAATGGGGCTCGCTTATCCAACATTGAATCATTGCTGAGGAGTCAAGAGGCTTCAAATCGCAACCTTGAGAACCAAATTGGTCAACTTGCGAAGCTAATCTCTAAAAGACCACAGGGAACACTCCTAGGGAATACTGAGACCAATCCTAAGGAACATGTTAATGCTGTGACCTTGAGAAGTGGTAGAAAATTGCAAGTGGAGAAGAAGGATGGTGAGGAAGTAGTTGAGAAAGAAGTGAAAGTCAACCGTAAGGAAAATGCAGAGCCACTAAAATCAAAAGAAATTATGGAACCACCTAAAGTGAAGGAGTACAAGCCTCCTATCCCTTACTCGCAGCGCCTTAAGCAAAGTTACATTGATCCGAATAAGGAATTTGGTAAATTGCTTGATATTTTCAAACAATTACACATTAACTTACCGCTTGTTGATGTCATCTTGTAGATGTTAAAGTATGCGAAATTTCTAAAGGATCTTCTATTAAATAAGAGAAAGTTGGAGGAGCTTACAACTATCACATTGAACGAGGAATGTTCAGCACTTCTCCAGAAAAAGCTGCCACAAAAATTAAACGATTCAGGGAGTTTCACTATTCCTTGTATGCTTGGCAATTTGTTAGTAGATAATGCTTTGGCAGACTTAGGAGCAAGTATAAATTTGATGTTGTATAAATTGTTCAAAAAGCTAGAGTTAGGAGAACCTAAACTAACGCGCACGAATCTTCAATTAGCTGATAAGTCTATCACATACCCTAGAGGCATCATAGAGGATGTTTTAGTGCAAGTAGACAAATTCATCTTTCCTGTGGATTTTGTCATACTTGATATATATGAGGATATTGAGGTGCCAATCATTTTAGGTTGACCTTTCCTAGCCACTGCTAGGGTTGTTTTTGATGTTAGTGAGCATAAGTTGATATTACGAGTCAGGGATGATGAAATAGTTTTTAAAACTTTAGAGGTAATGAACAAATTTCTTAACTCAAAGGACACATGTCGCAATGTTAATGCCACTAATGCTGTTATATCTACATGTGTGCAGGAAACGCTTGCCAAGGATTCCTCAAGGTATTACTTACAAAAAGGAGATGAAAATTTGGTGACCAACCCCAATTGTGCAAAAGTGGTAGCTCAAATAAAAGTTCATGAATCTATTGTGGACAAGAAGGGGGTTGATCCACTCTACAAGCTAAAGGATCTTAGGTTCAAATCCTTTAAAGAGAAGCCACCAATTTTGGAACCAAAACTATCAAGAAACCATTTAACATGCCTTTGTGGTGAAAAGTTCAAAACTTCTAATGACAACCGCATCTAAGCTAAAAGCAGACAAAATGAAGAAGTTTAGGCTACATGAATTTGATAAGTGGCATGATAAGGAGAGAAACTTTAGAAGTTATGCACCAATGAAATGGAATTGGCAAGGTCGATGGCCTAAGGGTAAATTTACACTCGTATGGAGAGTTTGAAAGCGAGATACAGGAGGAGTCCTATCTCCACCTGGATGAAGAATCATGAATGACAAGATGTATTCCGTTGAGCTATCGACGTTAACTATAGCGCTTTTTGGGAGGTAACCCATGTCTAACTTTGCTCTCACTTTAGTTCTTTTAGTTTATTTCATTTTATTTTTCTTTTATCTAACTTTGCTTGCTTCTTTTATTTGTTTCAATCTTAGTCATAAGCTTTTCCCGTTTAGTTTCATTTTTTTTTTCTTCTCTTTAGTTTTCTTTATCTTATTTTTCTAGTTTAAGTACTTTTATTTCTTTAAGTTTCCTTTATTTTTAAATTAAATTCATGAATTTAGGTTTTTTTAAAAAAAAAAAAAAAACAGAAAATTACACTGGCATGGGACACGGTCGTGTCCCAGCCCGTATCCATTCAGGCCCTTTAATTTGCCCCACCGACAGAAAGTTACACGGGCGTGGGACACGGTCGTGTCCTAGCCCGTATTCGCCTAGATTTTACTCCGTGAAAACAGAAAGTTATACGGGCGTGGGATACGGTCGTGTCCTAGCTCGTGTGCGCCCAGTATTCCCGACTACCTACAGAAAGTTATATGGGCGTGGGACACGGTCGTGTCCCAACCTATGTCCGTCTAGTTTTCATGTACGGGAACAGAAAGTTACACGGGCATGGGACACGGTTGTGTCCCAGCCCGTATGCGTCCAGAATCTACGCAGACACACAAAATGTTACATGGGCATGGGACACGGTCATGTCCAAGCCCGTATCTGCCCAGGTAAGACACTGCCTACACAGGAAGTTACACGGGCGTGGGACACGGTCGTGTCCCAGCCCGTGTCCGCCTAGCACCCACACGACTAAGCACACGACCTGCACAATTTATTAAAACATACACACACCTTCTCAAACACTTACAAACATCCACACAAATTCATTTCACATTTCATCTTCTCTTCATCTTCTCCTCACGTTTCTGATCCAAGTAAGTTCTCCTCATTATTTATGCTTTATCTTCCTTATTGTTTAGGCATGTTTAGCTACCCGACGTTTAGGACTTTTGGGAATTGATACATGCATTTTGTTTGAGAGTTTACTTCATTTTTATTCTTTCATAGTGAGGAAGAGGCAACTGGGGGTAGTAAAGAGGATGTTAAGGGTAGTGAAGAAGACAATGATGAAACTATGGCGGAGGCACCATCTGATGAAGATGATGGAGCGACGGATTCCGATCCCTCTTCTTAGTTCATTTTGTTTTTGTTGTTTTTAGTTGGCCAAGGCATTTGCAATCAGACATGTAATGACAATGGCTTCCTCATTTTGAACTTCGTCAGCTTATTTTTGACTGGCAAGGAAGAATTAGTTTCTTTTTCAATACATATATTTCCTTTTTCCCTATGATGCTTTTTCTTGTTTCATTTCTTGTTGCTATGCTTTCTTAGTCGTACATTGGGGACAATGTATGTTATTAAGTGTAGGGAAGGGATATATATGAATTTTTACTGTTTAGGATACCAATTATTCACATTTGACCCAATTAATTTTTAAGTTAACTTGCAATAGGTGATTAATAGGTATTAAGCCAAATCAACTGTGTCATCTTGATCATTATTGATCTTATTATACTTTACTAGAATTGATTAGTCAAATTTATAGAGGACAAAGTTACGAGTTATTTAGCTCAGGACTTTAAGACTTGAGATTAGAGCAACATCACTAATTGAGAGAGTTAGTCATGGTTATTTTTAAATTTACTTTTATGTATACCTTTCTCTTAGAAATTTTTAAGAGCCCTATGATTTTTAACAAATAAACAAATGAAATTTTTCTTTTCAGAAACCCCTAAAAAATCACAATGATTGGAGGTCAAAAGTAATAACAAGTGTGTGAATATAAAAAATTGGTAAGGATTCGTCTTGGTCCGTCAGAAGAGCGAGATTGAGTCCCAATGCCAATTCTAATGAAAAAAATTGATATGGATTGGCTTTGGTCCATCAGAAAAGCAAGGTTCTCTCCCGCTATTAATATAAGGAATAAGTTGGTATGGATCGGTCTTGGTTCGTCAGAAGAGCGAGATTCTTTCCCTCTACCAACACAATTGTGCATTAAATAAAGTAAATTTAAAAGACCTCTCAACAAACGCATGAACTAGGGGGATGATCAAAGGATGAGTGGATGTAAAATGTGTTTGTTTTAGATTATGGTGCTTAGTGAGATGGAAGAGAGAATTGTATACATTTTAGTTAAATGGATAAATTTTTTATGACTCTTTCTCAGTTGGCGAGATGTTAAATCCAATTTTTAGTTTAAGAATCCTTGGTTAAATGACTCGGATAAACTTTGATTTTCATAAATTAACTAGTGAACTCTAGTATTAAGTATTGTTAGAGCATTCGAATATGGTCAGATGAAATTGGTTGACTTTATTATTGCAAGTTAGTTGAGAATGATTTTCTTACTTTTCTACGGGTCAAGTGTATTTATTTACCGGTTTCCTAAATAGTGATAAATTTTGTTTAGCGTTTCTTGTCCCGAAAGTTTTGTTTTGATTTATTTGCTTGAGGACAAGTAAATGCTTAAGTGTGGGGAAATTTGATAACTCTGATTTTAAACATATTTCACATGGTGATTTTATAGTATTTCCCTTACATTTTTGGGTTTTTTTTAAAAGAAATTGATACTTAATTGAGTAAAATTTTGATTTCAAGGTTTGAACGCGTTCTAGGATTGAAAACGAAGAAAAGGAATCAAATTTCACTCAATTTGGAGTTCAAATGAAGGAGTTATGAAGTTTTGAAGTTACACAATCTGGGACATGGCTATGTCCCCAGGCTGTGTCCATCCAGAAAAATTTGTCAGGGTCAGAAAGTTACACGACCTGAGGATACGGCCATATCCCAGACCGTGTCTGGTGATGAAAACAGAATCCTTATAATACATATATAAAAAGACAAATGAGGGTTAAAAGACAGGAGAAGCATTAGAGAAGACGGATGAGACACGAGAGAAGAGAAGAGACTTGAGGAGAAGGAGAAGAAAAAGGCGAGAGCAACACTAACTTCAAGATTGGAGAGATTGTTCATCAACTAAAGGGGTTTTTCATATTTTATTTTATGTTTTTTATGGAACTTGTTTTTAGATTCATTATGATAGCTTAGAATTCGTATATTTAGGATTATGGAACCTAGGGTTTCATGTGACTCTTGGGTTGATTTATAATTTTCAATAAAGTTTTTATCTTTTCTTGATTCAATTATGTTGTTTAATTGTTGATTGATATTTCTAGAGTATCAATTTATGATATTATACATGTTGATTGAGAAATTGCATGTGTAATTAGATCTAGGCATAATTGAAGAGAATTATATGTATACTTAGAGATAAGATACGTGTTTCTTCCGGAAAGTTAATTATTTGTGTGGGAATTCATTATACATTAATGTAATTCTAAGTTATATTACTAAGTGAAGAGATTCCGGTAAATAATTTAGAATTAGGGTTAATATGCTTGAGAAAGGTATTAACTTTAATTGTGAATCCTCCGATCAAAAATAATAGAAATTGAATTGAATATATTTTAAGCGGTCACATGTTAAACATTAGGGGAAATAATTCCTAAATACGTTATTGTATAATTGAAGTCGTTCTTAGTTTTATTGCTTTCTAAATTGCTTAATCAAGTCTCATAATTAGTTTAGTTTGTTAATTTCAGTATTTTTAATTTATTCAACTCATCACAATTTTCCGGTTAGATAATAGAGCTAAGGTTAATATTAGTACTCGAAGTCTTTGAGGGATCGACTCGGACTCACATCCGCTATATTAAAATTGATAGGTGCACTTGCCTGATATCACTATTGTCAAGAAAACATCCATTTTACTCGCTGCTTAAGGACTTATTAACTTTGAAATATTCACCATAATCTAGGTAGCCCCGACTTAAGACACTACCATCAACATCTACCATCATGGACATGCTATGGTATATTCGATTCCTTAGGCCAGTAATTTATGATTTTTGATTATTCACGTGACCATAGAGATGATATACACAAGCAGTCAATTAATCAATTGACAATTAATAGCAATCGACAACCAGCATGCAATATCAAGTAGCAACTAAGTAGTAAACCATAAGAACTCCCTCACCTGGGCATCTTATAGCGCTAATTGGAGCAATTCTTAGAGCAGTTGATATGCTATGGGATCACTTGACCAATTATTAAGTTTTGAGCTATATTGGAAACCTGCTCGTGAGTTCTATATGTGTTGGTGACCTGTTTATGAGTTCCTCAAGTGTCAAAGACTATTTATGAGCTCTTTATGGCTAAAGCTAACATAGACAAATAGGTCTACTCTCCTAACTTGGCTTGACCAAGTTGGCTCAACTAGATCGACTCTCTCAAGTTGACTCTCCTAAGTTGGCCCCCCTAGGTCGACCCCCCTAGGTTAGCTCTCTTAGGTTGGCCCTAATGAGGTCAAGTCAACAAATTGTTAGCTTAGTAGAATTTCAGATAAGCTTAGAATAAGACTTCAGGGTCCTAAAAGCACATCAGCTTAACTTATTAGCTCATCACCCGAATAGCTCATCTGATTACTTACTTTTAGTTATGTTATTTGAACTTCTTATTTCTTGTATTATTCTTAAATTATCCTCATGTTTTATTTTGTATTTACAGGAATATCACTAAGGTATTTTTTTAGTTATTTTATTTATAAGTTTACCACTATGTATAAATGAGCACTTGTATAAGGTTTTAGACAGATTTTGCATATTAATGAAAAATCTTTTGAGTCTTTTCTCTTAGAAAGCTTTTTCTTACCATCTCTTATAAATCTCTTTAGTAAGGATTGTGGTTAACAACCTTAATTATCTCTTTGTGCATCATACCAAATCGATGATTAGGCCATGTAAGATTTAATTAGTGTATCATATTCGGCTAGATAGCTTATAGATTCACTAAAACCTTCGCAAAACCCATCCCATTTTCTTTCCTTCGATAGGAATGGATCCACTTTGATATTGTAGCCCTCATAGGTTCTTAGCATGACATATCAGCAATAATCAACAAGACTGATGGAATCACCTAAAGCATGATGAGACAAGAACTTAAGGTATTGAAAGAATCATCCTATGCTTAAAGAAGCCTACTCCATTCTACGTAAAGCTCAACTAATCCTATATTCCTGCTTTATTACTTATAGATATGGATATCCTCAATCATTCTATGGTATTTTAGTTACATTGGTTAGTTTATAGTGACTTACCTATTCTATTCATTTAAGTGTATTTTATAAGTGCTAAGTAGTTTTCTCAAGGTTTGTTATCCCATAGCCTTATGTATTACTTTTATTATACTTATTTTGATTTTAAGTTCCTTAACTTAATTCTTATTCTTATTTCACATAGTCAAGCCTAGCTTATGTGACTTTTATCTTGCATTGCACTACAAGGTCGATTTCCACTAAGATTATTACGATTATTTCATGTACGTATTAGTACTAATCTTCTACTTATAGTCCCATTGACATGCCATCCTCTATTTGAGGTTCCACTTGTTGTTTGATTCAGTCTTTGCCTTATTCATTATTCTATTTTCAAGATTCTATCTATAAAGGGTAGACATGTATAAATATGAAGGCTTGATTATTGAAAAGCTTTTGACCTATAGAAATTTTAAGTATTCTTACAGTCTTTAGTTTGTTGATTCAATTTAAATTGGTCATGTCTTAGACAATTTTGATCGAAATCATGTGTATAAGTAGTTATTTCAAAGCTCTATATGCCTAGTTTTATTCTTACAACTCATATACAATTCTTAAGTTTTTTAGGTGGCGGAAGATCCCAATCGGTTTCTATGCATATGGGTTCTAGTATAATTTGTTTCTCCTTTTTGGTTCTTTTTTTATTAATCCTATAAATGGTAGTTCACCTAAAATTTTCACTTGATAAATTTAAAAAATAAGATTTAAGCATTCATTCATAGGTTAAGATGAGTAAGTGTTATAATAGTTAGGTTTGAAAAGTTAGGGGAGAGTCTTATTTTTCTTCACTTTCCCAAGGATGTTCAAAGGCCTTGTTTTGTGGACAAAACTCAAGTTTTGTCCTTATAATTTAATCAAAATGGAGATAATCTATTCCCAATCAAATGAAAACACAAGTTGAGGGTCTTAAGGAACTTTGAGATGTGGTTTCACTAAATTTGAAGGTTGGATGAGAAAATGGCTAATAAAACAAAATGGATGGTCATGAAAAATGATTAGGGAATAATATAGAGATGTCAAATTTTTTAGGGATGGTTTACATCTTTAATGGAGGTGTTTTGAGATCAATTTTTACTATAGTAAACTTAAGAGAGTTACGAATCCGTACAATTTGCTTTTCCTTAATTTGGAAGTCATATGAGGAAATGATGGTTAAAAAATAGTAAGTGAACAAGAAAGATGAGCAAAAGATAGATCGGTAGTTTTCACTTCGAGAAGCCTTAGTGGTTGAGCTTTCCAATGAAATTTTTACATAAAAAGACCTTAATGTGCCACTTACTCTTGAGGAATGGAAGCTTACTATTTTTAGATCTATAGTGGTTGCAAAAATTTTATAGGTTTTGGTTAATAGGAGAGATTGATCGGATGTTGGTAGAATCTAGTTGTTTTAAGGGTTGGTCTAAGGCCCTATAGGTTGAATTTTGAGATGAAAATTTAGTAGAATAAACTTCAAGGTCATAGCTAAAATTGAGAGGTAGAATCTTGCTGCTTCAAGTTCCATAGAAGATGCAGTAAATTTTGAGATCTTAGTTGATAGGGTTAGATAGTCAGTGGTTAGCATAAGTGTCTCATAATTTTAGGGTCGGTTTCAAGCTTTATTGATTGAGTTTTACGATGAAACTCAACAAAAATAAACTTTAGAATATCCTAAGAATTAACAAGTAGAAGCTTATCTTTTCAAGTTTTGTATAAATCAAAGAAATTTCTGCAATTTTAGTCGATAGTGGATAACAGGCAGAAGACAATGTAGATTTGTTCTGATGTAGGGGTTTATTCTAATCCTCATGGGTTCCATTGGTGTAAACTTTACGATGTTGATAAAATTTAAGAAGTGGAATCTTGGTATTTCGATATGTGTAGAAGTTGTAGTAATTTCAGAAATTTTGGTTGTTAAGGTCTAATTGTTATTGCTAAGTTCATCTAGCATATCCTAAATTATTTTGACTATATCTTAAGTGTTTCTTATTGGAATTTTACAAGTAAATAGTCTTTGCAAAGCTTATTTAGTGTATTTTTAGTTGTTAAAGCCAAAATTAGTTTTAGAGTGTAGTGAAGAACATAGAAATTCGAAACAATTCAAATCAAAATTAAATATACAACTGAAGTGTTTTTACTTAGCCTTCTTCTTATTGTTACTTCAATTCTAGACATCTAAGGGATTTGACTCACTATTGAACATCATTGTTCACATTCTAGTTAGGATCATAGGGAATGACAAAGTAATTTAGCTACTACAAATTCATTTTGACTATATGTATTCCACTATTAAGAGTTCTAAGTGCATTACTTAGCTAATTTAGGTATTTTAGTAATTAGATGTCAGCTTAAACTACTCCAAAATCTTCATATATTTACAAACAAAATTTATTACAGCATCACCAGCAACATACATAGATGTATCAATAAGTTACGGTCTCCATTTGCAAGAAAGACAAAGGAAATTAGACTTCAACGCTTAAGCTATCAAGATGCATTAGTTTTAACTTCATAAACTGCAAAATCACCAAGATAACCTAATAAATTGCAACATGTAAAAGCAGTAAGTTGAAGTTCTTACCTTAAACAACTTGATTTTATACCAATCTAGAGAACCACAAGCTGAAATGAAAGGATGATTGTGTTTTAGAGCTACTTTTCCACATGTAACTCTCAAAATGGAAGAATAAGCTCACCATTTGTTTCCAATGATCCTTACTGTTTGGATTGGTGGTTTAGTTGTTGTTACATGTAAGTTTCGGTTTTATTTTTGTGTTGGAACAAGGTAGAAAATCAAAGGGAAGGTGGAAAGAGTCAAAGAGGGGGTTGGTAGAGAGAGGAAGAAGTGGAATGATAGAAGGTTGAAGAGGGAGAAGGTTTTGGTTGGTAAGGGGAATCATGTGGGTCTAAGCTGATTTTTGCAACTTAATTTTGTTTTATTTAATTTATTAGATTATTGATTCTTTTGACAAAAAGTAGTGTGTAAATCAATCTATCTATCGATGTAGATGTAATTCCTAAACATGGGAGCTGGAACTAATGATGGGATTTCTAAAATCCCATTGGTTTAAATGATTGATAAGATAAGTTATATTGGCACTCTTTTTTAGTCTTAATTTAAATAGAAACAAAATAAGACAGAAAGATCTTAAAGTACTTAAATGGTGCTATTTATCTCTTATAAGGTGTGCAAGCTAAGATTTATATAAGATGCGAATTGAATCATATTCGATTTCACATAAAAATATTTTACTATTTATGAAGTTTTCAATTTTTTGTTCGAACCTAAATTATTACAAAGCTAATTGCTTAATCTTCATTAGTTTAGAAGAATTAAAACTTTGCATGACATTTTAGTAGTTTCTAGAATGCTCATAGCCATTGTCATGACTATTTCTAAATTCCACCGATTAACTTGTGATTGCACAATTTGATATCGCAAGAAAATTTTTAGGGCTCACATAGACCCTAAGCCCCTTCATTTGGTCAATACTTAGTTCGTCGAGTCTCTAAGGGTATCAAAACCACTTTTCTCTCTAAAAGATCATGTCTAAGTTTTTGGATTTCACATGTGCATATAATAATTGTTCAAACTTTTATGTGTATATTATGCAAGCTCTTTAACTAGTCATATTGTCTATCATAATTAATGCACTTAATAAATAAAAATTTTATACAATTTTAATACATTTATCTAATTAAATATATATGTATTGCATTATGGGAAAAAATTATAAATGAAAATGATTTTGATAATATTGCATTAATGATGGCCCCACTCCTTACTAATCCTTTGTTTGTCCTTAATTATTAGTAGAATGCATTTATTTGAATTAAACCCATATGTTCGTATAAATAATTAAATATATACTATATAAAATAAAATCACTTATCTAATAATATTATAGTCCTAAACACCTCGTTAGTATTCTAGTATATTGTTTAAAAAACAAAAACAACTTCTTTATTCTAGTACCCCACTACTTTTTCATCATCACAATTTAAATAAATAAATAAATAAAATATAAATCTCCATATACGCATCTTGCAACCGTTAACCATTAATTAATGTATTTTATTATATTGTTATTAAATGTGAGTCTGATTTTTATATTTTAAGGAGTAATGTCACAATATATACCTTAACTTCATTGGTTTTTGCAATTATATATATAAAGTATTGATTTGGCTAATCATATATTCAATTGAAAATTTACTTATCACCATTTATATTCTAGTTAACTTTATTTCACACTATTAATTTAATTAGTACGATTAGCTAATGGGGTGACTATCAATAGCTTTAAGTGGGTTGGGTGACCAAATACACCCTCACCTTCCCACCCTAAATAGCTTAAGTTGCCAATAGGTCTAGTGACTCATTTTTTTAAGTTAGTTGCGACTTGTTATTTTATAAGGAGTGACTAGTAGCAATTTGTTAGGGGTAGCATGACCCCTCTAAAGCCATCAATAGTCACCCCATTAGTTGATCATGTTGATAAGATTAACGATGTGAATTTGAATTAATTGAGATGTAGCCTATAATAACTAGATCTTTAATTTAGAGTATAATTAGATAAGTTAAAATTTCGACTTTATAATTGAAAAAAGTGACAAAATTGAGATATAAATCGTAACATAATTTCTATATTTTAATGCATGCATATTATAAGTTTTAGTATTATTAGGGTAAAGGAGCTATAGATACCCCACCAAAGCTCAACTTTGTAGCACAGTTGTTAGGCATTGGGCTAAGAATCAATTATTAGGCCATATTGATGAATCCAGGGTGAAAGGCTTGAAATATGCTTTTGAGACGATTTGGGCTTTAAAAAGCCCTTTAACCATAAATCAAGCTCATGAATATGAAAATGGAAAACCCATTAAATTAAAAGTACTTGAATTAATCATGGATTATGGTTACCTAGTATAACCCACGGTACTTATGTTACTTAAACCGTTGTTCTATGGGGTTGTTCTTCGCTAGCTTAGTGTTAATTAATTTGGATATTGATCCCAAAATTTTTTTTATCAATTTCGACTAAAGATTTCTCCTAGGAGTATAATAGAGTTGAGTCAAATTAGTACGGTATTGGGTTTGAGCTCAAGTTTAACTAAAAAACTCAAAACTCAAGCTCGATCAATCTTTAAATTTTACACTCGAGCTCAACTTAAATATATATATATATATGTGTGTGTGTGTGTGTTAAGCTTAAGTTCGGCTTAATTAGGCTCAAATTGTTTATAAATTTTCTCTAAATAATCTTAAACTCACTTATATTTAAAAAAATAAAAATAAATAAAAAATTATATGAAGCTTGATTAGACTTGTGAGCCCGATAAGTTTAGTATTCTAAAACTTGAGCTTGGCTTAATTTGCTATTCAAATAGTTCAAGCTTAAGCTTGACTTGACCAATGCTAAATTGAATTTGAGTGAAGTTTCAGTTAGATTCGAATAGTTTGCGAACCGATTTGATTTATTTATACCCCTAATTTTTTCATAATATCTTCAAAAAGAAGCTTCATGTTTTTTATTTTTATCGAATATTTTGTTAATATTAGTAATATCGCCTTTTTTTTCTTTTTCTATCTTAGGTTTTAATTTATAAATCATTAGTCGTAAGACTATTAATCTTTGTGAGCTTTACTTTCATTTTTCGTACAAAGAAAATGCGACATACATAATACTACTAAAGTATGCAACAACACAGAAGCAATCACGGTTGTCTGCATTTACTCTTTTTTGCTTTTATTAATTATTAATTTTGAGGTTTCACAATTTATAAGGTTACAATCTTAGCCTAAGCTTGGAATGGAAAATTAAGATATGGTAAAACTTCTTGCGGAATGGGAACGTGTATATATATATATAGGATGAAATATGGACTAAGCAGTTCAGGAGGGGATGAATTGTGTTTTAACAGATATTATAAAAAAATATTAAATTAATGAATGAATAATAAAACGGATAAGATAATAACATGGTGAATATAAACGAGATAGGGAGTAAGGGATTAAGCATTCAACTTTATGTGCAGTTTGGCACCGCCAGCCCAATTCCCACTGTCACCAATGCCTCTTAAGATGTCCTTCCACATGCTTTTATTGATTCAAAAATACAATCATCAATGACCAAGTACGCAAGGTTGGTGCACTAAAAAAACATCACGAATGTAGTGCTCCTAGATTATAAAAAATTAACAGTCGATGCAATTGTAATTCGTGTAACAAAAGAAAAAACCTATAAAAATTACTCGTATTGAAACATATATTTTTCACGTGACTTATAGATTATCAAGAGAAGTAGCCAGTAGGAATATAATCATATAGAAAATTTTTAATGAGCATTATATAAAAAAGCAAATAAATTCTCTTATAAGCTGGGGCTATATGAAAAGTACATGTGACTTAAGAAAATTGTGTATGCCCTTTTTTTCTATTTTCAGTTACATTACAATATAATAAAATATGTATATATAACATCAATAATGAAAAACGTACCTACTAAAAGCTCTAAAATAGAATAGGAACAAAATGAAAAATAGATCGCACCAATCATCAAGAAACTTCAAATATGGATGTTTAAATTCAATTTCTTATCTAATAAAAGATCAAAACATTAATTTAATATTTTCACTGGAAAAGAAAGTTAGGAGATTATGAAATACAAAGGGAAAACACATTTCCACGGGGAAAGATGAAAGAGTTTGTCAAATTGAAAAAATTATCTAAGTCTTGTAATTGGTGTTTCTCATTTCTTATAGAAGGAGAAAAAGGGACTAAATAAAAAAATAAAAAAAAAAATTGAAAGGAAAAAAGGCATAATATTTATGTATGACGATCCCTCTAACCAAAAGAACTTGATATCCTTGGTATATTTCACTTGCGTTCCATAGTTCACCATTGACATTGTTTGGTAAATGGCAAACAAAATGAAACAAAAGAACCATATATTGTAGAGCAATGGATGGAATATGGATTATGTTGGATTATGGATGGTTTGCGGTGTAGTATTGATGTCATTTGTGGGAACATGGGGAGAATAAGGGAGTCAGTAGCAATTCTCGAAGAAGAAAGTGGCAACATATGAATTATCAATATTACTCCTATACATGTTATGCCTTTCTCGTATCATTTTTCTTATATACTTTAAAGATAAAAACTAAATGGTAAAATAATTGTTAAAAATTTAAAAGATTATTTGAGCTTAGTGGCTTTAATAATATAGATAATATATTAATTAAATTACTAAATATCTTCCAACTTTCCTTAATAACTTCCATCTATTACATTATCCAAATACGGGAGTAATGATTTTCGAAAATCATTTTTCAATGCCAAATGAATACATGGGGCACGTTTATTGAGCTTTCCTTTTAAGATACAAAATGTCATTCCCACTTTCAGGTGAAAAGAAAAACCGCGGCATTAGTTTTAGGATTTAAAATATATGGTTACGATATTTTAGGTATTGTGTCCCCTATTAATTTCATAACATTGTTATATTAAATGATCTATATGTTTAAAACTTGTGGGCACTACAACCACCAATTATTGTTGGAGTAAGTTTTGGAAATGGTTACCATGAAATTACATGGAATTCGAAAATGACAGACTATGCAACTACTGCGCACAATAATTCATTTCGCCAATACGATTGATGCTTCTTGAAGTGAATCGACCTTGTAAGTTTCCTTATATATTAATCAAATTACGAAAATTTCCCCCAACTTTCCTTAATAACTTCCATCAATTACATGTATCCAAATATGGGAATTATCATTTTCGAAAACCATATTTTTTTTCTACAGTATGAATAATGGGGCATGTTTTTGGAACTTTCCTTTTAAAATACAAAATGTCAATCCCACTTTCCAGTGAAAAGAAAAACTAGGGCATTAGTTTTCGGATTTAAAATATGTGGTTACAATATTTTAGGTGTTGTGTCACCCATACATTTGTATTGTGAATGAAAGTACAGTTTTAAAAATTAAAAAAAAAGGGAAAATTAATTTCACAACATTGTTATATTAATGATCGGTATGATGAAAGCTTGTGGGCGCTGCAACTGCCAATGATTGTTAGACTAAGTTTCGGAAATGGTCACTATGAAATTAAATGGAATTCGGATAAGACAATCCATAAGACTACCATGCACAATAATTTTGTCTATATGACCCGACTAGAACTTTTTTCATTGAAATATTGTTTGCTTTGGTGTAGAGCATTACACAGTTTTATTTCTTGGTGAAGCAGCTTTCTAAAATATTTCTTATTGTAGGATTGACCTAATTTGAGTATACTTAACTTTACAGTTTTGACATACTCCAAACCACTACATTAAAAAACACTTTAATGATTAGAGTTTCATTACCTAGTATTTAAGAGATATTATAATCTACCTCTTACGAAATTGACGTAGGTATTATTTGCTTTAACTCGTACATTTTTGTCCTTGGTATAACATTGGAATTGTCTAACCTGAATATGCTTAACTTTAGAGCTCTAATGAACTCTAAGCTACTGTTTCAAAAGACATCTTGATGATTAGAGTTTGACCACTTAATATTTAAGTCGTATTACATAACTCTTGAATAATTGTTGATTGTTGCACACCTGTGTTGTTTCTCTTAAGTTTAACCACAATTCATTGGGCTTCATCATAGTTGCCATATTCAACTAGATGATCATGCCTATATAAAGATCAAATTCTCAATAACCATTGGTACAAAGTTGCAATCTTCTTCCAAATTTGTAGTATTTATAAAGGACTCTCTCTTGGCTTTCTAGGGAAGTTGCCACTCTTTATGTTGTCATTGTTATAGTTGCAATACTATTGAACTTTTTTTTCTTTCTTTAGGTTCCATGAGTTTCCTTTTCCTCTTATAATCCTTACTTTCACCATCTCCAACATAGTTTACCTTAGAGTTATTTGAAGGATTTATGGCATCATACTTGTAGACATCCCTCCTTTAAGCATATATGCCTTGGGATCTTTTGTATGGCAAGGAATTTAAATCTATGCAATGTCGCGCCCTAAATTCGAGGAGTTGTAACAGTTCCACTATTTAAACTCACTTAGGTTAAAAGCTATCCCCTTAGCTGCTAATATAAATATAGTCTACATAAGGTGAATGATAACTCAACTAGTTTTGAAGTAGTCAGATGGACATCTATAATATATAAGACTTGTGGAGTATTACTTCACGAAATACATTTTCTTATATTTATATATAGATTAGTTTTTATACATAATTTTATTTACATCAAAAGTTCCATAATTTTCAAAAGAAACTGTACATCTCTATAGGAGGACTACATTACATATATAGATATAACAGCGAGCAAGCAAATACTATAAGACCTCCTAGGAAAACCTTATAATCCTTTCACAAAAGAAAAATAAAAGTGACATGAGCTTCAATTCATTCATTAGACTTCATCACTTCACTCCCTAACTCGTTGGAATTAACCCGTAGACAACTGTAACAAGGCATCTTCAAGGTTTATTCCATACCTACAAAATAATTTATTGGGATATAAACTTAACTAGCTTAATAAGAAAAGACGAAGTTGTAAGAATGCGTTAGCAAACATAGTTGTTCAAACATTAATTAAATGCAAATGTAAATGCAACAAATAAATGGTATAGCATCTCACAATGTTTAACTGTTTTATTGTGAAGTCAAAGTAATTCTGTTCACTCTAACTTGGATTTTAAGAAGTTTCAGTATGACATAATTAGACTAAATCCGGGCTTGTGCAATGGAGAACACCCTCCTCCCTAAACAATATTCGAACTACGGTTCCTAATCTTACCGCGACCCTTTCTATTGTCATTTAATTCAACTAATGGTGGAAAAAGGATTATTTCTGTTATCCTTATCAAAGTGCTGGTATTTAGTCTGACAACCTAATCATTACCCCTATTGGGTTATCGTGAATGTTAGGTTAGATCTTTAATTAACTCAAGATTAATCTGGATTATCGGGTGAGCAACTAAGTTCATACATGCAAGATATGATATATCAAATAGAAAGTAACATTCAAAGTTCAACCCCTAATCACCACCCAGTATTACAAGCACACATAAGGCACATGTACATACAATCTAATTACAACTACAAATAAGCATTCTTACTCCTCTAAGTATCTTGACATGATACTTTAATATGCCACTAACATAAGATCCCAATTTACATGTACTTGTTAGTAATTACCTTTGACCGTAGCCTCATTGTTCTTCAATTGTCCCTATGAATATACAATAGATTAGTTTTGAAGCTTTAATTCATTAATCACTAGTTTGTTTTATATGTTTTTAGTTGTTTAGTCATAAATTTCATAAGTCAATTTCACTTGAAAATCATGATTTCTTAACTAATTAATGATTTTTACAAATTACCCCAATCGACCAAATCCTTTGAGCTATCATTTGAGTGGAATTATAATAGTTTTCTTTAAATCAAAATCCTCTAAGTTTGGTTCTAGGTAGTTTTATAGTAGCTTTCTTTAGTCCAAAAATCCTTTGAGTTCTCATTTGAGCTACCCAAGGGTTATTTGTCACTCTAGTTTCATCCTATGAGATAGCCTCTAAACTTCTCCAAGTTAAGCTCCTTATTACAATATCCTTAGAGCTATCCTCTGACTTTATTATTTATAGGATTTTTAATGAAATTATCCCTTGACTAATCTTCTACTTCCCCCCCATTTCACATTTACTTCATAATTTTTCCTTCTGACTTATTTTCTGAGTATCAATCTAATGTAAAATTTATCATGAAAATCCTCTGAGTTATCATCTACTCTAAACTAAGATCCTAAATTTAGTTAGTTTACTAACTTTCCTTTTGAGTTACAATTATAGCATCAAGTTGAAAATGTCAAACACTCTAACCAACCTTCCTCAATGTCATTACTTCTTAATTCTTCATTCATTATATCACAATTCATTAATTATTTCAAATTTAATAAAATAGTCAAATATTACTCTTCACTATTTAAGGTCAACTTCTAACTTCCCATAACTTCTCATTTCACTAATCAATCCAACTACTCCAAAATAGTATATACACTCCAAAATATGATTCAAACTTAGTATTTAAGTGAGATTATTAAAAGAAACACATTAGTTCTACTAAATCCACTATTTTAGGCTAAAAATCAAATAAAAATACGAAAAATGATATCACGAAAAACTTTGACACAATAATTTAGTATTAACTTAGGTAGTTTGTAGAAAAAAAATTGAAGTGGAAATTACGTCATTTACCCAATTTATTTCAATTTTGAAAATTATCTAATTTCTTAAGAACATATATATTAGTTGCTAAGTTTATAAAAAATAATATTTTTCCTTGATTCTATACACAAAAATATGTAAGAATTATTTTTTTCATAATTTTCTAGACATTTTTGGTATTTTTAGTAATTTTAACATAATCAAACAAAAATGGGCACCTATTGAAAATTGAAGCTTTGGCCACTAGTGGCTACTCCCTCCTTATTGGTAGCACCAAGTGGTGGGTGTGGCCTCTGGTGGTGGTGGTGGTTAAGTTCTAGGTCCACTTTACACTGATGAACTGCTAAACTCCCAATTCGTGCACTGATTTTGCTATTTTTTCTTGATTTTATTCTTTGATCAACCTAACTCAATTTGATTTTTTCTAATTCCATACTTGCATGTTTAATATGTTAGAGAAGGTTTTTGGATTTTTCCAAGTTATTTAGATGTCCAAATAAATTTCTTTCTTTCTCTTCTTGCAATTTCCTTTCAGTATCAGTCTCCATTTGCATGATCTTCATTATCCATCAAACCAATGGCTATCTATGGTCTTTCCATATGCCCTACAATCTAATTATCAACTAGTTATGATTTTATATTAATTTTCTTAAGTATTTCAACCTAAAATATGTATATTATGGTATTTTAACTAAATATATGTATACGTATGTACTTGAAAATTATACACGACTCGTACATATATATATTATATATGTTATTTTATGTCCTATATAAATTTTATTACATATATAGTTTATCTCTAAAAGTTTATAATTTAACTAAACTTACTTTACATATTTACGTTGAATAATATGTAATATAATTAAATTATACTATTTTAGTTATATTATTATTTCATTATATTTTTAATATCCAGGTCCACGAGGTCTCTTCGATTAATGTCTCAAGTCTATACATAAGTTTTTAAGTAAATTAGATTAGTTTCACCAATACCCTAAATTTACTTCTTCATTTTCTATTTACCAAACACTGGGCTCACATGCAATAGCTTATTCCAATAGCCATTCCAACGAGGAGGCAATTTTGACAAAGTAGCTCCCACTTGAAGTGACTCGGGAAATAACACGTGCATGTCATAAAGCCAGTTAATTAAAACTCATAAGTAATCAACATGATCTGAAATGAGAATGTAATCCAATATCTTAATCTGAAAGTATTTTAATACAAAAAACTTATCCATATCGTACCTCTTACATGTTGTGTTTATTTTCTAATGCTTTCCAAATATCCATTGGAAGTGAATTAAAATGTAAAGATCATATGAGTTATTTGTTATGGTGTTCATATCATTATTTCTAAAAGCAAACTTATCATTTGCACATTTCTTCATAACATCTTATGACTTTGTCTTCTCTTTTGAGCTTACATCCTCCTTTGGATATTGATTTGTTTAAGTACGTAGAGCAAGAATGTAGGGTGCATTAACCATGGATAGCAAGAAAAGCATCTTATATCTCTATTAGTTAAATTTGAATCTGTCTAATTTGATGAACTATTAATTCATCACTCTCTGAATTGCATTAGCTTAAATAACCATAATTGAATTTTCTAGATTGTTATGAAATAAGGCTTAGAACAGATGAAATTAGAATCTAAAACAAGGACTTGGAGGCATGATAAACCGCTTTCCAAGGTTGCCATAGCAACTATCGAAATGTAGAATTCTATTAAGAAACAATAAAATCTAGAATGATGATAGCAATTTTCTAAGTTTCTAAACTACACTTGAGATTTACATGGAGATAATTTTTTTGCAAAGATTTTTAGTGAAAGATGATGAGAGAAGTTGTGTAAAAATTCTTGCTAAATTTATTCAAGACTAAGAACTCAAGAAATAAGTATGATTTCAAGAAATACAATAAATCAATATATTCCTAAGAGTCATAATCCTTGCGATATTGAATTTTAAGCATTAGATTGTGATTAAATTAATTACTAATTGATGTAAACAATTTAACATGAAGTAACACATTCTATATGCTTGAAACAACACACATATTTGAGCTAAAGTTATGTTTTTCACACGAAGTGATGTCTTGCAAAATTCTACAAACAACTATATCATCCAGATCACTCACAAAAAATGTCTGAGCAAGTATCTTTGATGGAAACCTTTTACTTTAGTCATGACTTCATCTATTCTCACTTAGAGGGATTCGAACGAAGTGATATCCATATAATCTCTCTTCTATTCTAAGAGATTTCATTAGGTTCTCACATAATGAGATTTGAATGATATATAACTTTTCACAAGACATGAGATTTGAAGTTAAAATCGCATTTGATTAATGTTCCAAACTTAACACTTAGTTTTGCTACCACTTTTAACTAATTATTAGGCTCTCATTTGGCTGCACGATTACCTTATATACTTGGTTTGCAATCTAGATTGGCAATATATTTGATATGATATTAGTAAATAAGGATCTATAGTTTTTAGCTACATTAATAGAATTACAAATACTGGTACAGATCTAGTTATCAATCATTATAAGTGAAGAATGTATTTTGTGATGCCTTAAGTCCAAACTAGTGACTAACTAAGTTAACAAACACTAACCTTTTTTTAATCACTTGACTTAAATGTTTTTAATTAGTATTAACAAAATATTCACTACCATTGTTTATAAACCAATACTAATTATTTCACACAATCCATGTGGAACTTCACTTAACATAGAGTATCACAATCTCCCTCATATACATGACATCATCGTTTCAAGGCCTTATAATTGGACTAATTCTTTCCATCTTGGTATACAATTTAGTTCTTGACTTTGATACCGTTTGTAATTTCCAAGCTAAAAATAGTGAATTATTAAGTCAACAAATATTAAGAGGCCTTTTTTAAGCATTTAGTCCAAAATTTTCTAATTAGTGTTGATCAGCATCGTCTTAGAAATCAAATCTTTTCCACTATTCATGTAAGACTTCATTTAACATGGGCTATCGCATGTTATGTGGATTAATAGTTAAATACCCTAACCTATCTTCTTAAGCTACTTGAATATGATTGTAATGCTTGTTTATTTGCACAATATAACACTTAATCTCATAGGAAATGTAAGCCCTATATATAAGCTAAGTAACCATAAGATCGAATTTAGTACATAAAGTTTAGAAGGATTAATTAAAGAATCCGATCAAATCTAAATTATAAATTAAAGCTAGAAATATTAGTAAAAGTGACTCTATAAGTTTGAATTTAAAAAAATAAGTAATAAAATAAGAGAATATAAAATTTTTAAAATATAAGTATATTGCTTGTTATTTATCGAAAGTGCGCAAAATATATTTCAATAACTAATAAATCGCTAGAGATAGATTATATGTATACTAAAAATTATAGAATAACTTAAATAATATTTAGGAGTGTTTACTTGTACCCCATATGTATTTACGTATAGATAGAAATACGCGAAATTATCTAAATTGCTTAAAATTTGTTAGAAAATTGCTAAATAATTAAAGAAAATTATAATAAAAATTAAGGAAAAATCAGAGAGATAGTGAGTGATCCAGATCTAGTCGTGGCAGCAAGGGGAAAAGAAAGAAAATATTAACCAATAAAAAACAAATACATAAAAAGTAAAAACTAGAAGGGATATGGGCTTTATCTTGTCCTAATTAATATACAACAATTCATTTATGACCTTATAAATAGTAAGAAAATTTTCAAAACTCATTTAGTCAATTGGGAGTTGAAAAAAATTAAGAGAACCGAAATTAAGAGGGAAATTAGGGTTTTACAATTTTTTTTCCCAAATCTATGCAGTTAAGGCAAGTAAGTCGAACCTATACATCACCGCCACTTGGAACCGAACTACTACCATCACCCCACTCCAAACCGATCGCCTGTACTGACCGACACACCTGAACTGGTGTTGAAGGCCAAAAAGCTCGCAATCTAGGTGAGTCTCAAATCTCCTTCGATTTTGCAAAATTCCTTAAAATTATTAATTATGTCCAAAAAATTATGAAATTTATTATTTTGATGTTCTATTGTATGTAGTTTCGGGAAAAATAGTGATTAAGTGTAATCATATCTGTAAATATAGGATTCTTAAGAAATTGGACAAAACCAAACACGTTTAGAATTAAAAATAAATAGGCTTAGGAGTGTAGTTTGGAGCTCAATTTTTTTCTGTAGAATACTTAAGTTCTATAGAACAATGCTATGAAGCCATTTTTTTTTAAATTAATTTTTGAAAATTTTAAGTAATTTTTTAGCCCTAAAATGATGAGAAAAATAGGTAATTTTGGCTTAATTAAGTGATTAAGTGATTAATTACTGATTTAGAAGGTAATTAGATGTTTAAGGATGTTAATCTTTGATGTGGAAACCTAATCTTAACATTTGGAGTGTTAATTGTAATTAATATGGGAATTATGTAGTAATTGTAGGAAATTTAGTAATATGTAAAGTTAGGATTTTAATAAATATGAAATAATAGGTTAAATTGGATAATATAATAATAATATTAGTACAAAATAAATCTGATACAAAAATTAATTCTAAATAATTGGATCAAAATTGTAAAATTTTCTCACATCAGAAGTAAACTCGATATACTAATTAGGATTACAATGTACCAAGTAAGTTGGAATACCGAATTAAAACTTAGTATGATATTATGATACTTGAGCTTGATGTAATTACTTTCACATTAGGATTCGAGCGTATTTAGGATTCCTCGTAGTTGAAAATAATTTAGAACCAAAACTATAATCTAATTTAGAAATCGAACCCCGAGCTAATATAGAATGAATTGTTAATAAATAATAAGTATATATGGAGAAATGAGTTAAACCATAACTTAGAATATGTATCATCAAAGCATAAGTACTAAAAAGCCGTATTTGTATTATAGGATACGCGAAGGCGAACCAACCTGCAATTGAGTGATTGAGCGACCGAGCGACTAAGAATTCCAAGTAAGTTAGGTTTATTACTTCATCGTATTTGGAGTACTATTTTAGGGTACTTGATGACTTAGGATTGTGTATGATTATGATTGTAAGTAGTTTTATGTATGTGCTTGTGTATTTGACTTCGTATTGGAATTTGTGTTGTGACTGATGACTGTTATGACTGGATTGGTATGAAATTGTTTGAATGCCTTAAATTGAACCTAATCCTAATTGACCCTAATACCCTAAATTGTCATGCATTGCAACCCTTTAGGGAATTATTAGGATTCTTCAATCAAACACTGACACCTTTGAAAAAAATAGCATTGGATAACAATTTGGTCTTTTCCTCATCCTTAGTCTAACTAAGTGACAGGAGAGAAGGTCGCGGTAAGGATAAGGGCATTAGTTCGAAGGATAGTCTTAGGAGGAGTAGTGTCTTCATTGTACAAACTTGGGTTTGATTATGAGCTCTTGCATAACATGAAAACTCCTTAACTCAAATTAGAGAAGGTGAAATTACTCTGATTTCATAACGGACTAGACTACGTTATGCGATAACACTTGCTTGTTACATTGCATTGTAATCATTACTTGATAATCTTGTTTGTGTTTGTATTTGTATACATTCATTAGTCCCCAGTTCAACTTACTAAGCTGTAGTTACTTATACTTGTATAGATTTTTTTGTAGGTGCTGACTTCTGATTACTTTGACTAATATGCCGCCCTACAATTATTCGGAGGTTAATTCTCTTTCGAAGCCTAAGGGTGTGAAGATTAATTTGCCTAATAGTTAATTTATATCTACAGTCTCATTAGTAGCTTTAAGACTGAAAGATTGATATGTAAACTAGCTGACTGTTATAATATGATGTAGAATCACCTGAGAATTCCATAGTAATGTACATGTAATTATATATATATTAACTTAAAGTTTTAATACTTATTGTAACTCCAATTAAATTCTTAATTGAATTGTTTACTTTAAAACAAGGAGTCGTCGACGTTTTATGTAGATCATATCTATAATAGGCATTATGAGGCTGGTTACTATCATAAAATAGTTTACACGGCGGGATTATTGCAACTTTGTGATTTCGGGGCGTAATACTTTTAACAATGGCTGATGAATAAAGTATTGAATTATTGTTTGGCTATAATAGTAAAAACAACATCCTTAGTATGTACCACATGCACATAAAATTTATTATCTATAATTGAATACAGTAGTTGGGAAAGTGATGTGAATAGAAAATAGCAGCACAATTAAGGTTGTAAAAGCATTAGCAATGATAATGATGTATACACTAAAGTTTTGCAATAAAAATGACTAGAGAGACATTGAGATTGAGACAAACTGCTTAAATATTTTTAAGCCACAAACTTCTGGATTAAACCCAAACTATTAGACCTTAAAATCAGTCCTTGAATAAATTAAGGCTCAAGCAAATGCATGGGCTCTATGGTTTTTGGATATCTTAAGAGAAATACAAATACTTGTGTAAACTAGATAGCTAATAATTGCAAGAGAAGAATGTATCATATGGCTTGGTAATTGTAATATTTATTTACTTGGCTAAATTCGTGCTGCTGTTTGAGTTAGTAATCCAAGTTGTTCGATCAGAGTTGGCAAACAAAATTCTGATGCACTGCAAGTCTCTGAATAGTTGAATATGCAGGGAGTTGGAACTTCTGTTGATGAAGCCACTTGTATCTTGAAAGATGGGATGCGAAATTTGGATGCTAATGGAGATTTTATATCTAACTGTGCTAGTAATCTTAAGACTTTTAGTTATACTGGAGCTAGAGCTCATGTTTTAGGAAATGCACTTAATTTTGCAAATGGGATCAGTAGTTTTGCAATTGTTAATGGGAGGAATAAAGGATTAAGTAGAGACTAACAATTGAATCAACAAGTTATGTGGTATCAACTAAGAGCTGATGTTATTAAAATAAATTGTGATGGCTTGGTTGATGAAAGTATTGGTAATGCCAGAAGCAGATTTGTTTGTAGGAATAATCATGGATAGCTCCCTAAGGCTACTTGTTACAGTTACAAACACATTAATAGTCTTATTTCAGAAGCTTTGGCAACAAGTGATGGCCTTTTAGTAGTGAGACGAAGAGGATGGACTCGGGTTGACTTGGAGACGAATCCTAAGCTTCTTTATGAGTGACCATTATTGGATAATCAATACCATTGTTAAGGATATTTTATCATTAAGTTAGTCAATTTCTTCCTATAATTTTAATTTAATTTCAAGAAAAGTAAATGCATGTGCCAATTGAGTTGCATACCACTGCAAAGTAGAGATGTCAGATGTGTTGCAACCTTTGAGTATTTAAGCACCCATCCAGTTTGCTTAGTTTATTGTTTGTAGACTAGTTTTCTCGCCCTTCGAATGGCTTTTCTTGAATAAAGTATTGTTCTTGGCAGTAAAAAAAAGAAGCATTGGCTGATAAAAAGAAAAAAAAAAAAAGAAGAAGCTAAAATGGGAGGGGAAATAGTAATAATCATATTATGTATATAAACGTATAACTTAAGAATCTACATACTTTATTTGTACTTTGAGATAAAATGTCATTGTAGTGGTCATTATCTTAGATTCTTTCATAAATTCTAATAATTTGAGTGCAACTCAACAATTTTTATAGCTTAAGACCCTATGTCGATTAAATTTTTTTGGTGAACATATGTAAATTGAATTGCGATTAT
The DNA here is from genome assembly GCA_024138015.1 of Lumnitzera littorea. Taxonomy (NCBI): domain Eukaryota; kingdom Viridiplantae; phylum Streptophyta; class Magnoliopsida; order Myrtales; family Combretaceae; genus Lumnitzera; species Lumnitzera littorea. Next base: position 96,563,102 of record JAMXBB010000006.1, read on the forward strand.
CCTATTGAAACTCTTGCAGAAAATGTAAAAACTTAATAACTTTGACTTATATGTGAATTCATCTCTTCAATTTTTAAATATTACAAATGGCCTTTTTAAATTTTTATAAATTAATAAATAATCTCTTAAACTTTGACCTTAATGCAAAAACACTCCTTAAATTTATCAAAGTATACTTAAAAGACTTCATAAACTTTTAAATACTGAAAATTACTCCTAAACATTAATAAATTAATAAATGACTCTCATAAGTTGCAAATCACATTTCTAAACTTCAACCTTAATGGGAAAGCACCTCTTAAATTTATCAATGTGTTTAAAAATCCCCTAAATTTTTATCATAATATCACTTTTTATAAATAAAAAAGAAATTTTCATTCATATTACTAATTTATCAATATTTAATGAATTAATTTGTAGCATTTGAAAATTTAAAAAGTAAATTTATATTTAAGTCAAAGTTTAAGAGATTATTCATAGCTTCCAATTTATATATAAACTTTGAATTTATATATAAAGCTCCATTCATTCCTTGTACTTTCCTCGAGAAAAACTCAATAATTATAGATCCTAAATGATGGTCACCCAAATCGCGTAGTAATCTTGATTCCGAGGAATTTTCACGAACCAAGCCTCATTTGCTCTTTCCATTTTCTGAAATTTGAGACAATGTAAGTCTTGAAGTACGAGATTAAACCAAAGGATGCATGTTCCTATGCCAACAAACTCCATGCCCGAGACTTAAACGGGTAAATAAAATCTTTTAAGTGATCTATGAATATATGTACTACATTGGCACATGATCTTAGCAAATCACTAGAAAGATTGTGCTTGCAAATATTTAGATAGAGGTAAGACAGTGATTGAACGATGGGAATATAAATCGAGACACGTTTCATTTCAATAACACGAAAAATTGACGATTGATTAGGGTTTTTTAGAATGATTGTTTATATGAGTTCAGGAAATTTTAAAGGATAATTATAGATTTTTTCTAGGAAACATTTACGATTTTAAAATGAAAAATTAAAAAAGGAAACTTTTGAAATCTTAGAAAATCATGAAAAGTTTTATGTAATTTTTCTTATGAATTTCCTTTTTGCCATAATTTTCCTATGAATACAGAACTTTACGAACTCAGAGATATTGCAATTATAGTTTCAAGGAAAATTACAAGTTTTAATGCAAATTTCAAAAAGAAAAAAAATGAAAATTGCCATAATACGGATAAATCTTGAAGAAAATTTTAAAGTGAAGGATGATTATGAAAGTTATCAAGGACAATTATGAACTTTTTGAGGGTATTACGATTATTTAAGAAAAGCTATAAATAAAAAGACAATTAGAAAACTGCAAATTTTCATCAAAAACTCTCTTCATATTCCATAGCTTTACTATTACTTACTATTACTTGTGATTTTCCTAAATTTTTATTATATGTTCAAAGTTTTTACGATATTTTTATTTCCCTTTATGTTTAGTAATCTACATGCATAATTGCTGTGTCGTGCCTTAGAGTGTAGACGATGTAGCATCAGTAACTCTCGATCGAACTCCTAGCAAATAGCAAACACTTAGGAAATAAAGGAGTCCCGAAAAGATAAGCATGTAGCCCAGTAAGCAACCGAACCAACCTACAAAAAAACATACCGGACACTAATGTTATAGCCTAGTCATGATCATAATTAAACAATATGAATGCACTACTATGTACAACAGCCATCAGATTCTAGTTCAGTCTTATTATTCACACTTGATATAACCTGCCTCCATTCGCCAGCCCTATTGATATTTATCCCATAAAAGATTGACGTTCCACTTACACCATGTCGGACTTAGCACCACAACTGTAACCACTATGTTGCTTCCTTCCAACCAATTTGCTTAGGTGGGCATTATTCACCAGTGCATAATCTGTACCTTGTACGCCATGCTTGGAGTAGGTGTTTTGCATCTTAACCGACCACTACATACCAATGCCACAATCCACTTAAGCGACCACCGTAAATCAATCTTAGTTCAATATCCATTACTTAAGGCTAACAATCGCTAACATGATATGATAATATGCTTAGATTGAATATAGTTATAAAGAGATGAAATATGAAACTAACATGGCATACCTTAAGGCTGTAGACTATTCATTTTGTGATCTCAATTCAATTTTGAATATTTTTTTTACATCGACATGAATTCAGATATGTAACGAGACACTAACCCTATACACCAACACCAATTGTCGGGCCTAACCCTGCACCATGGAGGAGGGCCCGAATCCAATTATTTCATGCTTATTACTTTTCTAGCCTGTTGGTATTTAAAAGGATAAGTAGATCCATGACTGTGTATTTTATATCTTGTTAAGAGTAAACATCCTATGATAAGCAAATTCAATGCCAACCAGCATCCTACATTCAATTTCAGTCCCAAAACTTGAATCAACACAAGAAGAGAACCTTGAACACAATCAAATGCGACAAACAACTGAAGGAAGCCATTTATTCACTATATTGCCTCAATCAAGCGTCATGTCTTAAAAATTTAATTAATATTTTACCCTAAAAGCAGGGGATTTGATCAACTTAACTTGAATTTTAGTTGACAAAATTTCTCAGCAATCAGATTTCACGAAAAAGCTCAATTAGTTGATTTACATCAAATTTTGATTAACAAAACTAAAAAAGAAAAAAAAAAAGAAATAAGGTATTGTTTTGATCAAATTGATAGTTGACAGCTCTTGTACTTTGTTCAAATAAACAACCTTAGACTCGAATCCTTCCTTACCTAATCCGATTTAATAGTTGAAATCCAATTATGCCAATCAATCTAAAGTTTGCCATTAACTGATATGTCCCATTCTAACATTTGATTTAATTAATCCATACAAATCACATATTTAATTGTTGTTTACCTAAGATAGAACACATGAGTGTCGGAAAGGGCCTATTTTTTGTTGATACCAACACTTAAAACATTTTCTATATACTAATTAAATTTTACTTTTCATAAATTAATTTGTTAAGTTTCAGTTAATATATATCTTTTAAGGGAAAAGGTGAATACTTTATTCTTTTGATCTTTTATGAAGTGCATTGTGCATACTAATCATTTCATAAAAAAAAGTTTAAAGTTTTGATTATATTGAATATTACAAAAACCCTTTGCTATACATAAGATGTATTATAATTGTACTAAAAGGTAGGTAATTTTCTACTAGTAATTTATCCTATAGATAAGTTTAGGCCTTTTATTATATGATTTTGTATAAGGATATAAGTAGTTAACATTCTTAACCCAATTGGAGCCAATATCTTTGCCATTAGGTCTCTAATGGACTTTTGAATTTCTTAAATACCTCCATAGGGTTTCAAGTTAGCTTTTGAGATAAATTTATGACCCGACAAGAAACTTAGACTTGATCAAAATATTTATACCATGACATTTTATGTCTAACTTACCAATTTACTTTTGAAAGTTAAAAACTTAAAAGTAAAACCCTTGAGACTATGACCCATAAAGAGAAACATAAACATGCTTCATTGTATGGAATAGAGGGGAATTAATTGTAATTTAATATGAATGAAATAAAGATATAATAACTATTATATATCTATTAAATTGTTTACTTGACATGAAAACAATGTGAGTAATTATTTATAATAGAAGCAATACATCTATTTTTCCCTTCCTATGTAACAAAAAGCCTAATATCATGTTTGGTATATGAGATTGATTTGGAATGAAATAGATTAAAAATTAGAATCATAAATCTATTCTTATTTGGAATTGCCTACAAAATGAAATGGAATAGGATGTGTTTATAGTAGTATCTGTTGAAAACGCCTTAATTATTGAATGTAATAATTGGTTTGAAGATTAAATAAGTAATTTTAATTAATGATAATTGATAAGGGTGGAATGGAATTGTGATTTCACCCTATCAAAAAGACAAAATTGGATTTCCCTTTGAAGCTGATATTAATAATTCTAAAGAATCTCGATTACGTCTTCTAAAAATACTTTCAAATATAGAAGAAGAGAATGAAATATAAAATCATGATTCTATTTTAAGTTTATTTCTAGGTACCAAATATAACGTAACAACCTAATTCCCTTCTATCTTAATACTCCTGTAAAAACCTCAATTGTCATCACCATCATATCATCAATGGTGTGACCCATAAATCCAAAGTTGTAACCGTACAAATTTGATAGACAGAGAATATAAGTTATTGCCAATTAACACTAATTGACCAATAATAAAGTAAGCGACCATGACTAACTTCCATTTCACACATATGGAGCTACGTCGAACAAGGTTGGTACAATGAATCACAAAATTTTTCGAGCAATTTAGACGATGAAACAACAATTGATAATGGCACTACAAATAAACATGCTCCATTAGTCAATAAATATTGTGTGGGGAAGGGGGAGTGGGAGAGAGAGAAAGAAACAAGAAATTGCTTGTGGTGGTTGATTTCGCTAAAGATCGAAGGTTGTCAAATGTGGTTGGCTTTGCTAATAGTGTTTCGACAGATGATGGGTTTAGTGGTGGTGGAATCAAGTGGTGTCTCTAAAGGAAGGGCGTTTACGTAAGGAATGATAAAAAATCATTGATGTAGAGATGATTATTCAATATTTTGCATAAAGCAATTCATATGAAATGGATATTCGATACCCAAATCATAAACAAATATCGTAATAGCCATCTATATGGATAATGAAGGAACAACATAACTATTCACCTCATGTGAATATGATACATGTTTTAAGCTAAGGATGCTACGGAAGCATCGGGATCAGATAAGCGGATTTCAAAAATTATAGAAGTTGTTCGGTCCGTTCTTTGTTCTCTGGACTTAGCAATACTGTTTTGTAGTTATGTTTGTTCAAAGTTGCGAACATAAGCACTTTTGATTTTGTTTTACAATGTTTTATTGGTTTTATATTTTCCCATACTTCATTTAAGATTCATTTAAATAGCAATTCCAAGATACTTTTAATGAAATTGCATTATTTAATCATATAGGTTGTATGGTTTCCCGTCAACCTATTGGATGGGCATAAGGGATGGAGTTAAAAAAAAAAAAAAAAAAAAACTGTAAGATTTAGGACGGGTTTAAGGATATCAAATGGGTATTGGGTTAAGTTCAAGATTTATAAAACCTATTCCATACCTACTTTAATTTGATTCCTAAGTTAGCATCCATCCTTATAAATATCCATTTAACAAGAACCTATTTTAATTCAATCCTTAACCTTCTCTTAAGCTATTTTCTACATTGATTCATACTATGTTTATTACTAACCTTAAGTTAATCATCCCCACACACAAATCAACTACTAATAACATACATTAGCACCATATTCATACAACCAATGAACTTCATTTGTTTTGATAACTAATTTTTATTTATAAAATTAACATATGGCGTATACTTTTAATCGGATACATAATCTAATGAATTATGGTTAGAAAAGTTAAATACCTAAATAGTTATAGATTTCACTAAGTATAAACTAATATTTCTTTAAAGCACTATCTTATGAATAATTAACAGTTTTTTCTTTTTCTTAAAGAAAAAAGTTCAGTTTGGTTTAAGTTGGTCAATCTAGCTCAGTATATCCATCAAATCAATTAAAAATTTTCGATTTGGTTTGGAAAAATTTCAAACCTAATTGTTAAAAGAAAAGGAAATTATACTTTGGTTGAATGAAAAAAAGATGGTCCTAGCATTCAAGAATGTAGCACAAGGATCAAAATAATCAATTAGGCATTTGAAACAAGCATGCAAGGAAAAGGCGCAAGGTAACTTTCTTGCCAAGTTTCTACAATCACTCCTCCGTTTGCATTAAGTGATTATAGAAATTCTAGTCTGACAATTTAGGGAGAATAGCCACGTCTTGGAAATACATGTCTAAGGATTACATTAATCCAACGTCATAAATGGTTAGAGTTTACTTCTCAATTGGATGGGGGCGGTGCCTTCTTTCTTATTTTTCTCTAGCGACATCAGTCCATTTTTAGGAGGAAGCTCAGTCTTAAACCTTGGCAATCATTCGGAGGAGTTCATTTACTGTTTAATGCCAAACCGGTAATTAAGCAAATGACCTTCCACTCTATCACACAAAGCTTAACGTGGTGCCTAAGTTTAGGATCAGCACAAACTAACCCTCTAAGCCGTGTGGATAACACAATCCTGTCTAGGAACTATGCATTTCATTGTCTAACCATTTAGGCAATTATTGAGTTAATGCTACTGTGAATTTAATGGTCAGATGATGGTCTCAAACAACGTGACGATAACATAACATCAAATGGTAATCGCACTTCATGAGAAGCCAAAAAATTATCAAATGACAGCCTAAGCTTCCTTTATTTCCAATCCTTTTTTTTTTTTTCTTTTTTCCCTCACAACCGTACTTAAGTACGTCTTTCCCCACCACCACCACCCCCTCCCCTTTTTTTTTCCCAACCATATTAAAGCACTTTTAAAATTGGACTATTTGAAGTTTTTTGGAAATAGGTAAGCCTTAATTGGCTCATTTACGAAATTTGAGAAGCTAAACTGAACCAATACCAGCTATTCCGTGGTGGGAAAGAAGGTTCATTAACATGGCTTATACTATGATGGTTTTGACAACGAGTGTTTAGTAAAAACCGTATGAAACAAGTTTTATGATGTATATGAAAAAATTACATAAAAAATACAATTTTATAGATTATTATGTGTGTGTGTGTGTGTGTGCATATATATATATATATATATATATATAGAGGCAAATAATATCATGTGTTTTGAGATACTTCTTCCCATAACTGGTGGTGATAATACTCGTGATTTTTTTTGTGTGTTTTTTTCCCCCTGCGAGTAAATTAAAGTGCATACAATGATTTAAGGTTACGCTTCTTACACCATCCCCTTTGAACCTGGACTTTAATTTTCAGACGGAATGTTGGGTATCTATAGGTAAATGATGTACCATGGTTTATTCTCAGGGTGATAAATATCTAGTTGTTCTTTCATAAAAGAGAGCATAAAGGGTAGATGCGGATACGTTTTATGTATAAATAAATTAAAACCAAACATTTATATATTGATAGAAAAGTAGCTATGGACACATCGCATCCTCAGCTAGACGTATGTTCTTTTAATGATGAGAAAGTGGCGTTCTATTTATGAATCCGTATGAACTGAACACCCACGTACTCAACACAAAGAGTATTTTGTTTTTATCTTTTCGGCAAGCACATAAATATATATATATATGTATAGATAACTATTTATAACGAGTTAAAAATAACAAAAATTTATATTTATATGGATAATTTATAAAGAGAGTAATCTCCTACTGTTATAATCTCTATGAGATTTGAAGGCGGATGCTCTGTGTATATTAAAAACTTTTTTTTTTTTTATTTGGTGATATAGCTATTTGTATTTGGTAAACCTAATCAACAGCCATTGATAAATGATCAGAGTGAAAAAGATGATGCTATTTTTGCATTAAAGTCTAAACATGCAAGGGGATGTGATGAAACCACATCTAGTGGACCCAACTGAGAAGCACCACAGAACAAACCCCTAGGAAAAGGACAGGATTATTCTATTCTCGTTAGAGTAAGGCTCGTAACGGGTCTACATAATATTTTAACATTTCACTTTCTCATTATTAAAGGTTACAAGGGTATCTGAACATGTACACGTACAATGAGATCTTTGTCTACGTACAATTTGTAGATCGCCTTTTATGTTACACCAAATTAAGGTTTTGGCTAATTTTACAGGTATAATGCATTAAAAATTTCTCAATTTACTTGCTAGTTGGCTAAAGCCTCACGGTACAAATTAGCATGAACATCCGATTATACTCCCTTTCTCGGTCCGTCATAAAAATATGATTGGCAAATAGAAGATTTACGTGCATTCTTCTAACTATGACTATCATTTGTCCAATTTATTTAGTAAAAACACTTGTTCATAAATTGTAATTAAAAGCTTTTTTTTTATATATATTCGGACTACTAAATGCTTAAGAAAATATGGATTATTTCTCCATTCTTTTTTTTTTCTCGAATAATTTCTTTATTCTTTTCTTTAACAATCTTCATATTAAGAAGATGCACTCTGTATGAAGCTTGTACAACAAAGCAAGTAAAGAAAACTATAAAATGTATTATAATTCTATTCTAATCTTATTTTGTTCCCTCAATCAAATATACCAATCCTCATAACAAATATTGTAAATACCGTATCTAGTACATGCAGCAAAAGAAAGCAATAATCAATTGAATAGTTGATAAGTAAAGTATGACCCCTTATGTTTTCGCAAATCAATAATTTGAAAAATTCTCGCCCTATAACTATAAAGCACGAAGCCTAATTGATTTACACTGTATTAGGTAGGTGTTGGTGGTTTCGTGTCGAAACAAAACAAACATCCAATAGAAAGGGTTCGTTCGTGGCATAGCATGGCAACAAGCCTGCCACATCTGCAAGACAAAACATAAATAAAACAACATCAGTAGGATACAATGAAAACGTTCGCACGTATGAGGATATATTTATTTAATGAGCGTGTCCATCGTCTTTAACAAATCTTAAAGTTCATTCATTCACATTAACCGGCGTAATAAACAAAAGGTTAATTACACTGATTGAATATACCCATCTTTTCACACTTTTCCGCCTTGTATTGTTTCTGATTATTTATACTTTACGTACTTCTCTATAATTAGAAATTAAAGAAATATGTGAAGCGTATTTAGGTGAGATCTTAGTACCTATGAGGTATACTAAGCTTTGTGGAACTTATCATACTTCTATCACATTTTTATAATATAATTATTTGAGTAAATTGTCCAACAACCTATTAATTTTTCTTTTTTACGTATTGTAATTGGTAAAACAAATTTTATTTTACTTCATCAATTCTCCACAAGACTCGGACGGCAGGCATGAAAATATTTGGATAAGTTTTTATTTCATTGGAAAAAGAAGACAATTTTCTTGTGATGATTTATATTGAGTAAAATCTAATAAAAAATTTCTTGAAAATAAGCTAATTTCATTCAACAATAGACGGATATGGATACTTAAGCAAAAAAAAAAAAAAAAAATGGAACCTTAACGAATAATAAACTAATATGGAAAAAAATGAAACTATACTGATTCACAATCACATTTGTTTATGTTTATAAATAATAAACAATAAAAGATTTCTTAGAATTGTGAGCAATTGAGCAGCAGTAAAAAGAAAATGAGAGGTGTTAAAGCAATGAATGATGTGGTAATATGTTTTAGATATTTTAACTTTTATAATGGGTAAATTAGCTTAGCTTTAAACATGTGTTGAGTTATAAATATTATATATTATTATTTACCTAATCTTGTAAAAACTTTATAAGGTTTTGAGAAAGGTTTTAGGAGTCGATTTAAAATCTTATATAGGTGCATATTGGGTTTTAGGACTTACAAGAAAAATTAAACTCGGTAAAAAAAATTTATTAACATATATATATATATTAATTAAGTATATCATATTAAAGAAAAATTATTAAAACACTAACATCATCATCATATAAGGTTCCACTTGAACAATCATTTCAAGCAAATTTTAACTAATTAGAGATGCATTATTTTTCCTCATAAAAAAACATAGCATTCATTTATTTTTTTTTTTTCGAAGGGAAAAACAAAACAGTATAAAGAAAACTACTCACGTTGATAATTTGGTGCCATGGTAAGCTTCTTATACACAACTAAGTCCATTAAAGTCCTCAATAGCATGGCATTTCCTAACAGCATCAACTCCAGGATCTTCTCAAGTTTGTGTTTTTTTAGACATGGAGTGTAGAGTCAGTGTCCTCAATTAGTTAAAACACCCTATATGGGCGGGTACTGGGAGCGGAGTAAGAATCCTATACCTTAATTTTTACTGGTAGGTTTTGAAAAATGGAACTAAAATGTATTATTTAACTTTCAATAGTTAGAATCTATTCAACCATGTATTGCAAAATAAGGAGAATTGTTTTTTATAAGAAAAATTACATTTTGGTAAGAGAAACAAGAAAGAAAATACTGCTTTTTGTTTTTCTCCCTCTATGTATTACTCGAGATGTCTATTTTTTACATCAACATAATTTTTTTAAAGATGTCGAAAACCATAACGAAAATAAAAATAAATTGGAGTAAAAAAATAAGTTTATCACAATTGATATAACTTGGTGATATTGATATTAATTTCTTATTAGAATAAATTTAGGTTCGAATTACTCATCTCAAAGTTTAAGAAAAAAATAAGAACATAATTAACTCTAAAAATTCTTCATATATGACAAAAGAAAAAAAAATTTCAAGCATAAATAAGAATAAACTTTCTCCAACAATAATATCTCTATAAAGAAAAATATAAATATATTAAAAACTATAATGACTTGATGAATGACAATCTCTCTCTTCCTCTCGTCTGGATAATAATAATAATAATCTTTCACCCGTAAATAACAAATAATGTTTCCTTTCATAAATAAATAAATAAACTAAAAACCCTTTATGAGGAGTCCGGTAATCTTTCCTTGCTGGTCACTTTCGTTTACTATAACTTTTCCCTTCTCTCTCTCTCTCTCTCTCGAATTTTTTTTTTTTTTTTTTTTCTCCTTCGATTTCTCGAGACATGGTGGTAATAGTCTCCTTCTTCGACAGCACATTATGATTCACATGCTTCCTAGTTCTAGTGCTCTAATGGCAGAAAACGAAGAACAAGCCTGAAAGTAAGAAAGAAAAGGAAGGTCTATTTCTATCTCTCGCTGTCTCTCTCGCGTGCAAAAAATGGTTTCTTCCTCTTCTTCTATTCGATTCCTTGACCAGTATTCCAATCAGGTACGTGCTTCTTCTTCTCCTTCCTTTAGTAAAAGGAACAGTAATATTACTGTAACTCCTAGATATTCGAAATCTCAAATGTGTCTTCACAAGATTCTGCACATAATCACTTCCCACCAACAACAACAAGAAGAAAGAAGCATCATCTCAAGAACGAATGGTTCAGAATTGATGAGCGATGATGGTGCTTTAGTACATAAAGATCAAGACTTTATGTGTTCTAGTAAGAAAAGATTATTGGGTATTGACTTGAATTTAAGATTAGGGCGTTTGTTTGAAGAGTCCACCTCGATCGAAAAAAGTGGGACCAGTTCTCAAGGCGAATGCGAGCCAAAATTAGTCATTGAAGAAGAAGTTAAAGATCGAGACTTTAATGGAGAAGATCATACTAATGATGATGAGGAGAAGGAGAAGGATAAGGAGGAAGAGACTAATGATGATCATTCTGAGATAACTAATTTGCAGTTTCAAGGTTGTGAGAAGGACCGAAATGGAAATTTAGAAAATGGGCAGTGTCAAAAACATGGAAAGAGCGAAACTTCGGGTAAGAAATTGAAAAACGAAGGGTTTTTGGGGTTGTTGGTTGAAGCAGCCAGGTGGGTTTCTGAGAATTACTGTAATGATGGTGGTGAAAGTGATGATAAGAGTCAGGAGGAGGAGGAGGAGGAAGAAGAAGAGGAGGGGAGTCGAGTTCGAGGTGGTAGAGGGATGGAGAAAGAAGGTGGGAGTGGTGGGCAGAAATGCAATAAAAGTAAAATCCTGGGGTCAAAAAGAAAAGGGGGTTGTGACAACAATGTGGATGTTAATGTCTATGTCGTCGAGTACGAGGATGATTGTATGTCGCCGGTGGTGAGATCGAAGAGAGGGAGGAGTCAGGTGTTGCCGGTGAGGTATAGAGACTCGGTTCTTGAGCCATGGAAGAAAGGATTCTCAAGACCACCGCAGAGACTGGTGGCTAGTTGCAATAATAAACGAAAGTCGAGGTAAAGAGTGTAAAATATGAAAAGTTATGTGGCCAAAAAAAAAAAAAAAATGCGAGAGTTGTTATGTTATATCGTTTTTGGAGATTTGGATTGGATCATAGGTTTTTTGGATATTCCATCTCGTAATTTTGGTTTCGTTTGTCAATAACTTGGGTTTATGCATCATAATTTTAGTCGTTATTGGTTATTGCTCATTAGGATCTAGTTTAATCTGTTACGACATCAATGAATTGCATTGCCATGTGCTGTATTTATATTTCCAATCGATGGAGAATGAATTAAAAATGGATCCATCCCTTAGAAAACAAATAAGTACTGTTAGGGGATGGGCAGGTTTGAGTATGAATATTTTGTTAAATGTTATTTAAAGTTAAGATAATGACTTTTTAAAGTTTAATGGTATAGGAATTCGATAAAATTAAAATTATTATATTTTAATAGTGTTGGTATCATTTATTTTCTATTGAAATGGATAAGATCATTAGAATTTCTTTTCTCACATAGTCGTAATCTATTAATGGAGCTATAATTTTTTATTTCTTACAATTATTACATATTATAACTGAAAAAAAGAATGATTCGAATTTATATAACGGTTACAACTAAATAGTAAAATCATAATTTGCACACATAAGATTACAGATAGGGGATGGTAAAAAAAGAAAAGAAAAGAAAAGAAAAAAGATTATAGATATGGAACCGATACCTTCCGTCCCGATTCTATTACCGGACATGGAACTTTGAAGTTGGCTGGGTTATGATTCTATGATCTGATGATGATACATGGAAGTTGTAGAAAGACGAGACACTAGACAGACACACATGACGTGATTGCGTCTGTAGCAAGATAAATGTAATGCGAGATTTTCCCATTTCTTGAAATAGGTGACTTGTCTTCTTTTTCAATTTTTTAAAATTGTTTTCACTTTTTTGTTTGTCAACGTTGATATGATGAAGCCATGTAGCTAAGCTTCTTGCCATTTATAAAAATAGAAAAAAACTATATTGTGTTTTTTCGTTTTTTTTTTTTTTTTTTTTTTTTTTCTATTCCCCCTCCTGATAAGAAAGTGCACTGTTAAATCATCATTATCCTGTTAGCTAGACTCCCTTTTTCATTTTCTTTTTCTTTTTCTAATATATTTTGTGGCACTAATTTTTAAATTATCGTTATTTTATTTGTATCCTCCGAGTTAAGTGTAAGTACCATTATCGATCGTAAATAATTCTATTATATTTATTTTATATAAACTTAAATTTCTTATATTTGAATTGAACATTTAAATATTAATTTTTTTTATTAAAAAATGAATTTGGATTTCTATATAATCATTTTACTTTTCATTTTCTACAAATTCTTTTAGTTTTACTGTTTTCTAAACGTAAAATAGTAAAAACAAAATCTGAAAAAAGAAGAAGACATTTTTAACAATTTTAAAGTTTAAATGCTCGATATAAAAGGTGATGAGTTAAACGTCCATGAAAAGATACAAGTATTTATGGTTTACCGTAAAATAAAACAATTTAGCCAAATTACAAATTACTAAATTACAAATAAGTAATTTGGCCAAAAAAAGTTGCAAATTAAGCAATTCATATATATATATATATATATATATGTATAAAGTGTATATGATGCGGTAATTGCAGCGTGGTAGAGAAAATAAATGATGATATTTTAATTTGATAAATGGAAATGAGAAGGTTAAGGTTTTGATATTGACAGGACAGCTATAGTAGTGCTTTGGTGATTCCGTAGCTTTACCATAAGTTTTGTTTTGTCAAGTCCTCTTAATGTCAAGCGAGAATAAAGGAAAACAAAAAAAAAAAAAAAAAACCGTCCTTTCAATGGAGGCTGATGAAATATTTTTTAATATCCTTTAGGTATGGCTTTTCCTTTTTTGGTCAAATACAAGAAGTACGAAAATATCTGGGAATTATCGGAAGATTAATATGTGGGGAGCTCGTATGGGATTGGAAATAAGGTCTCTTCGCATATGCTTTATTGTAGGGTTCTAATTATTGTTGACAGAAAATTCATCATTGGGAGTGATATATAACGTATAATGCTTAGAATTGAATAATAATTGATAAAAAGCTTAACACATTGCTTATCATGTTTGAAAAACCGCCGTGGATGATATTGTTGAGTTCCTATTTTCATGTCTACGGTTAATCAATTCACGGGATTTGTCGTTTTTAGTAATCCCTTCTTTTGAGTGGTGGTGATATTTCCTTTGGTGCGGAATAAACGTCTCTCGTATGATTAAATGGATTGTCCCCCACACGAAATGTAGAAAAATGGCCATTGGACACGAATGTGTACCCTTCTGTCCCAAACGCAGAAAGAGTCAATTGCCCGCCTCCAGTCTTTGTCTTTTAAAACCAAAATATTATCCAAAATGTGCTTTGGTTTGTTCAACTATCTTCTCTTTCATTTATTGTACAGAAACCAGAGTGTAAAAGATCTTCTTCTTTTTGTACTAATAACTTGTTAATAAAGAAAAAATATAATTAGAATTTTTAAGAAATATAATAAGAATATAATACTTATTATTTTATTTAATTGGATTAATAAATAAGTTAAGAATAGAAACGTAATAAAACTTTAATGATTAAATTACTCTTGATTCATTTTATTTTTTAAGTAATTTTAAAGTAATAGGTGATGGTGATGGAAATTAACTGTAAGAGCGGAGGTAGTAGTAATGGCTGACAACTGTAGTGATGGTGGTGGTCGATGGTGGTAGCAATGACGGTAAAGGTGACAATGGTTGATGGTGGAGGCAGTGGCTGGGGTAACGGCTTGGAAGGAGGGTGGAGGTAGTTGCGGCGATAGTAATGACAGTAATGGTGGTGATAATAGCGATGGTCAGAGGGCGACGGTAACAGTGGCGGTGATGACAATAATAATGGGTGATGATAGTGGTAGTAGTGTAATGATAATGGTATTGATGGCAATGATCGCGGTGGTGGTGATGGCGGTTGGTAGTGACAGTGGCAGTGACGATAGGTGGTTGGTAGTCAGTGGTGGTTGCAACAAGTGATGATGGCGGTGGTTGCAACAAGCGATGATGGCGGTAATGGTGGTGGTGGTGTCAGTAGTGACGATGGTAATAACAATGACGATAACAATGATGATGGTGGTCATAGTCATCATTAAATTGATATGAAGTTATTTTTTGAAAGACTTTAAAATTTTATGAGGAATTGTGATTTTTTGATTGAGTTAAGGAATTTCTATTACTTGATTTCACGTAGTAAGGATTCTCAAGAAATTGCGATTCGAAAATAAAAAATCAAGTGAACGTTATAATAAGAAATAAGGAGGGAATTGAATTCCAATTCCCTTTTAAGTGAAATGTAGCTCAAAATTTTTTTGATTAGTAGTAGAATTGTGAATTGAGTGAGTTATAATTAGGCAATATCATTTCTCTCTAACTTGTGAAAATAAAAATCACTTAAAAGCATTTAAAAGATAGGAATTGCTAAGAATGAAGAGAGTAGAAATCAAGGGGATACACAATAGAAATTGATCTTCTTTACATTTGAAATAGTTCGATTCAAATACTTAATGAATTGAATATTTTTTAATGGTTTAGGGTTTTGAATTGAATCGCTTCAAATGCAATCTAGTCAAGTTCAATTCAGTTGGAATTGCTTTTCAAAAACACCATGTTCTTTTTTATAATACTAATAGTTATTGAAATTTTTGACTAATATTGATGTCTAAATTAATGAATATTATGCAAGAATTAAAACTACACTACTTTATATCACAAAAACATTGTAATTTAGGTGATAGAGAAGGTGCATAAGTATACTATTGATGAAAAACAATAATGAAGGAAAGGGAGTGAATTATGGAGGCTTAGAGTGAAATGAAAAAAGATAAAAAGGAAAAGGTTGATAGAGTTGATTTGAAAGGGTTTAAAACTCGCTTACTTTATGATTCTGCTTGGTTCAGTTTGATCCCTCAAATTGAATCGCAAACCTCATCGACACTTTTCAAATGGAAACAGAAATCGAACCGAATATAAAAGAACTGTGTTTTGCAGTTTAGCTTCATTATCGATTGGTTTGATGAACAAGCTAAAAATCGATGCCTACTCATATTGCCTTTATTATGTAATTGCACCTAAATTTTCTTTAAGTTGATATCATCCAATCCATATTTGTATAAGAAATAATAGCTATTTTTTATTGAATTTTTAAATGCTTATTTCTTTTAAAATGCTTTGTATGTTCTATATTTGCTTGTATTTCAATAAATTTCATTTTCAAAAGAAATTGGTGTTACTCTTATAAAAAATAAATAAAAAATAAATAACAATGAAGAGCATGTTTCTTTCCTTTAGTTATTCATTAATTATTGTGTGTGAGGATTTTATAAAGAAATATCACCCATGATAGATTATAATATTAAGGGAAGTTTCATATACTTAGGGATGCAATTGGAGCGGGTTTTGTCCAAACCCATCCTTATTTGATTAACGTTTCCCAAAACCTTATAGAAATCTGATAAAGTTTTACTTTTTATTCTAAAAATCCAGCTCTACAAGATTTTTAACCCTATAGGGATGGGTTTTTATAGGATTCAACAAACTCTATAGAGGTTAGTTTTTATAGGGTTTAGATGGAATTAAGAAGAGAATTAGAAAGGAAAAAAGTTAAGTAAAATTATAATTATATTTACTGACTTACACAATAATAAAATTTAAAAATCGAATATCTTGTACGATATAAAACTTGTATAAAATACATATTTTGTATAAATTAAAAGTAAATAATTTTATTAATATATACCTTTTTTACCAAATCAGGCTTTTTATTGGACTTTTTTTTTTATAATCTTAAAACTTGATCTTAAAACTTATAAGATTTTGAATTATATTATAAAATTCGGCTCTAAATCTTATAGTGTAATACTCTAAAGAGTTTTTATTAGGTTCAACGAGTTGAGTATCATTTAACAACTCCGTCCGATTGCATCCATACATATACCGAACGAAATCAAGATTTTAGCTTAGTTAGTATAGATGTTGTTTTATATGAGAATGATGAAGTTATAAGTTCAATGAAATAATCAGAGGAGCAGCAAGGACGAAGCACACAACACAGTGAACAATTTGCGTATGGTGTCACGGCAAGAAAGGAGCAGAGACACCGAATTGATGAAAACATTAAATGCAGACAGAAAAACAATGCACATTGTTATTACCTACTTACCGTTTTTAACTGTCCTTTTATCAGCAACTATGATCTCTCTCAAATCATTTTCTCTTTATAGATCATATAGAGGTTGTCTATCTAAACACTCGAGGTTACCTGCTGTACATCGACAAGGAAATTTTCAATATAAATCCTGTCCATGAGCTTGGTAAATATGGTGTACGTATACCTTTTGCATGATCTCCATTTCATATCCCAATATGAATTATATAGACTAAGTCTAGTGAAAATTTACTAAAGCCCAAGGATTGTTCTTGCCTATAAGTCAAATAATCTAAGGAATGTTGTGCACTTCACTCCAAGTAGTGGCAGGTTGGCCCTAGCCACGGGACGGTCATGGGTCAAGAACCACCATTGTAGACGGTGGCACGAGCCACTTCGGACAATGGATCACCTCTCATTACCATAAAAAAAAAAAAGAAAAAAAAAGAAAAAGAACCAAAGAATCGAATCAAAACTCCGATATATGTGCTTTGAGTTATAGGATTATCTTATAACCTAATAATCATTATTTTTATTTGATTTTCGGGTAGTCAGCAGTGGTTGATGGCAATCGGTGGTAAATGACAACTTACCATCCTAGAGTCATCCAAAAGCGAAGCTGGAGGCCCACGGTTTGTGATTGGTCACGCAGTCATATAAGGTGGAGAGCACTCCACCTCCACCTTAGAATATTCTTGTAATCCTCGAAGTGGAATATTTGCATAGTCCGCGGTGGATCCAACACTCCTCTGGTCCTAGGATAATCGTTCGTGAAAGGGGTAGCGACTTATTGCCCAGGGTTATACTATTTCTTAGGTTTTATTTATTTATTTTTAATTTGTTTCTTATTTATGTTTTTTTTTTTTTATAATTTTTTAAGGGTCATTAGGGGCGAATTGAATGTCTTGAGGCACTTTTCATTACGTATGAAAGTTTAAATATTTGTGTGCAATACTAATTGATCAAAAGCACATTAAATAGGAAAAAAGTTCTAAAACGAAAATTGTATCTGAAAGTTAAAAGCAGATAAAAGATTCCCAAGAAGGTTCTTTGTAGGTATCCTAATTATCACTTGATTATGAAATTGAAATTTGTAAGGTATACTATGAATTAATCAATTAGACTTTTCATGCACTTCTCAACCAGGCGTACAAGCATTTTAGAGCATTTCAATATTAGTGTTCACAATTTCTTTCTTAAGTCCATTGATTCACCTCAACATATCATGAGTAAATACTAATTTAGATATGTAATAGTGGTAATGGTTTACTTTTAAAAAACCACTTCATTTTTTAAAAGGAGATATTTTAATTTCTATTAGGTACACTTAAATTACATCTATGAGTGTTTCATTAAAAAATTACTAAATCTTATGTATCTACTAAAATATGCATGTTTTAAATTTAGGATTTTTGTATTGTTACAAGCCCTGTTGATGCTTTGTGTGATTATTTGGAGATTTGCATCATACGTCCACTTCAATGTGCATACCTCTTTCATAAGTTTTTATTTTTAAAATAGGTATACCATGTTCATGTGATTTAATTTGTTTTCTCTTATAGAGAAATTACTCAAGGATTTATAGCATTGATTTGGGATGCACTGTTAGAGTTGGCAAATGAACCTTCATTAAGATAATTAGATAAGAGATTAAACTTCAAAAGCAAAGGTACTATTTACTACCATACTACAATATGGATGATCATATATCACTTATGTATATCTATTTATATTCACATTTCAATGTCACTAGATTTGCATTATAATTTGCTTAGTACTATACAATTAACTACCTTCAGAGATCCCTCCAATCAACAAGTAAAACCCATACATCATGTTCGATCCAAGAAGCGCTATAAAGCTCAATTATTATTGCAGTAAGATCTAATTTGAATTACTTTTTTCCTCTATGTATTCATAATTTATTTTGTCACAATAAAATTATTATTCATTCTTGCAGATTTAAGGCTTATACTTACATCCATTTTCATCTTCATAAGGCATGGCAACATCATTATTTACTTTCTATATTCCATAAGTAAATACTATCTGTAAAACTTTCCATGATTTTTTTTTTCTTAGATGCAATTCTTTAGCATCAAGAATTTCACCAACCAAGTTGTGTACCAAGAGATTGATAACATAATAGCTAGGTAATACAGTTTCATATTATTATGTTTTATACTGTAATACAAGTTCCCAAATTAAAACACATGTATCCAAAATGAAAAAAAAAAGCAAAAAGAAAAAAACATTAGTATCCTAAGTGTAATTTACCCTTTTACATTACTAATAGACAAGCTCAACAACCCTTATTGTGAGGAAAAGAAAAAGAAAGAAAAACTAGTCTTATCCTTGAGACATTAGCTCCCAATCTTTAGCACCTTTACATCCCCTTCATTTCATTATCACACACACCACCCTTCTTGTTAGATTTGACTATTAATCTCAATTGATGCAATCACTGGGTATACTTATTTCTTATCTTATTTCCAATTCCTAATGCTCTCGTAAGCTTTACTCTCATCTATCTCTCCTAATTAGTTGATTAGCATATACCCAACGTTTTGTGAGCATATAGTTCTTTTCTCCTCTTAATTTGGTAATTATTTATGGCACATTTGACTAAGTTCAAATAGGAAAAATAGAATAATTATTCCTTCCCTATAGACAAATTTCTTTGTTTCGTTAACGGAATAGTTCTTCCATGAAATTACTACTAATATAAAATGAAGAATTGCAATTGCATTACATGACCAACCGAGAAGCTATTATTTAGTCTTTTCTAGCATAATTTCATATCTACCTATAAGACTTCAAAAGAATTATAAGGGACAATTATCACTTGTCAAATTTTTTTTTTTTTTTTTTTGTTTAGGCTTGTAATTCTATTTCTAACTCATTTTACTAACCAAACATATCATTAATGTAAATGATCTAATAGGAAATTTATGTGATAAATTTGAGTAGTAAATTGAACTTGTTTATTATCTATAATTCTTTTATTTTATATTAGTATTTGCAATTACAATCTACTTGTTAAATACTTAAACTCGAATGCATCGTATTATATAATTAAAAATTATTGTGCTCAATGTGAATGGTGAATGTGATTAGAATGATTAAGTGATTTTTAAGGCGATTTAAATCAAGATAAACTACATCTAGGGCAATTCAATTTAGAATCCTAAATTGTCGAAAGTGATTTGGTTCACTATAGGTTTGGAATGAAGCATTTCAATTGTGGTTCAATTTTGTTTAACTTCAAAATAGACTAAATTGAATCATGAACATCCCTATTTTGTTATCATAGAGAAATTTATATAGAATCTTTAAATAAAACTTTTCTTCATTTTCCATAATTGTTGATTGTGGTTAGACTAACTAGGGTATGCATACTTAGGTGAAGTCCAACTTGATTGGGCTTGAGCTTCACCTCCTACTCTTAAATACCTACAAAAAGCCTCCTATAGGTGTGACCACGGGAGCTCTCCAACACTTAAGTTAGCAAAGAAGACTAAGCAAAGGGAAGACGAACACTAAGGACCAAATGGACTATGCTTGCCTAAGGTATGTGTGTGTAGTGTGGCGAACTTCTATTCTAGAGAGAAAGAGAAGAAAAAAGTTCTTAAAGAGTGAGAGAAGGCCCCCCTTACATCCTAGCGCCTAATGCCTTTTATGTAGGTTACTTGGACATGTGGCAATTAAGGATTTACTTGTAATGGCTACGAGCAGATAGTGCATTTCATGGTAGACCTTGAGTTTCACTACGAGTAGCATGTCATAACCAACTAAATCTACAACTTAATGATTTGGTAGGAGCAAGGGTGCTAGGTGTATCAACTGTACTATTGATGTCAGACACTCATTAATAAGCTATAATGAAATGTAGGTACTAAAGACAAAAGTCGAGCTAAGATGCTAAGGAAGAGGTCAATTGATGCTAAATGGGGGCAAGTTGAGCCCCAAGCTTACGCCAAACAATCGATGAACGCTAGCTTGACGGTCAGGGGTTGACTTACTTGAACAGTTGTTATTTGACTTGCTAGGAAAGTTGCAATATAGGGGATAGATTCACCATCGGTTTGCATCTTCATTAGCGTGAACTCATGGCCTTGTGAGAGGGTTATGGTGCGAAATGTGAGCTCGCTGCTCGCTTAGACACCATTTGGTGTCCCTTGTGATGGGCTTCACTCAATAGGCCTTAGTTTAGGTAAGAATCAGGTGTCAACACTTACCCCCTTACTCTCTTCAAAGTTCAAGGTACGAGGAGATTAATATGTATGATGTGATTAGACTAAGGCTGGGCCTCCAATGAGGGACCAGTTCTGTTGCTTAGGTTATGGTGAATAACGTCTCTAGTCGGGGGCTCATTTTCCCATATATTAGGTTACTACGTCATTAATGTGATCGCCGAGCTGCTCGATGTGTTATGATGGCTATCATTAGTAAATGTAGCATGCATTGATGGTCTATGTAGAACGGCTACATGCATGGGGTAATCTATTATCAGGCTATGTCATGAATCTGTATATAAGGATCCATTAGGGCTCTTAGCCGAAAGAGTGGGGCATTTGGATGGCTAAGATTTAGCACATGTCTTAGCATAGGTTTGTGCTCTAAGAATAGTGAGACCGTTTTCATTCTCCCCTTGTTTGTCTATATAAAAAGGGGGGTTGGATGTTCATTTTTTACTTTGCTTTGTTTACTTAGAGGAAACCTTGCCAAAATTTTGACTTGTAAGCTAATTGCTTTTTGTCGTATGCTTCTAATCTTTGTTGATCACTTGTGATGGCTAATCAAAGCACAACTGGTAATCAAAGTGAGGCCTCCCTTCCTTCTATTTTAAGGGAAGTAGATGAAGATTGTGAGAGATCATCCTAAGTAGTGGGTGGTAACCTTACTCCCCGTAAAACAATGGTCATGACAAGAGAAGAAGATGGGGTAATACTATCTTAGGAGTAGAAGAGGGAATGCACCCAGTGACATCTCCACGACGCGTACCTAATAGATGGCGAAGAGGACAACATTGGGTAGTTGTTGTGGACAACTATCGCAAATGAGTACGCATGTGCTCGTATTCCTAACATGGTGAGCAAGGAGAAGATAAGGTTAGTCTATCAAGTAGTAGGAAAAGTGCTTGGGTAATGAGTAGAGGAGCTTATGGATAGGTAGCAAGTTTATGACATAGGGAACAATCGATCAATCGGTATTTACCCGAAGCCATTTAAGCTTGGTCTTCACCTCCCTTTTTCAGAATTCTTGCTAGAGTTCTTTCGGTACTTCAAAGTTGCACATATTTCATCTGCTTGCTTTTGAGGTGTTGTGCATTTTAGGAGTTGCGACGGCCAACTGTACAACTATTTAGTTACTTCTTCTTTATAAGGCCGGTAACCAATTGATGGGTTTACATCGCTACCCGAGGTACGAATATTAGTATTATTGATAAGCTACCAAATAAGGTGGAAGGAATTCTTTTATTGCGGTCGTGTTCTCGAGCCACTTGATTTTTAGACCAAGTGGAGTAGCCCATTTGGGATAAGAAGATCAAAGCCTTAGGAGATGAGGACATGATGACAAGCATTGAGCTCTTGAGTCTAATAGGTTGGAGAAAGCTTAAACCTTTGTCGATATGTAAGAAGTATAAGAATAGAGCGTCGTTGTTTGTGACAGAGATATGTATTTATTGTGCTAAGCCTATGTAGGGTAGTTGCTTATCTACCGCACTACGTTACCTTGCTGTTAGAGTGGGGGATGTCGAGTTGCTCATCATCAATGTAATAAGTGCCTTATCTTTACTTTAGTCTATTTTTCTAAGGAGTTCATTTGTTCTTTTACAACTTTAGAATTGGCTACGGAGAAAGTAAGGCAAAAGATACTAGTTGTGCAAACTAGGCAGCTCGAGAGTACTTCAAGGCCTAAGAAGAGAAGGTGGCTTAAATTAGAAGGGGAGGGGGAGAGTTGGCATTACCCTTCGAAAAAGTTGAAGAAGACTAGTGTAAGGCAGCAGACCCTTCCTAAAGTTGTTCAATAAGGAGGTGGAGATGTGCCAACAAGAGTATCATTTGGGATTTCAATAGTGGGTTTGGGGGCATCTAGTAGGGGTACGGTTCCAGTTGAGGTTGCAGTCGCCAAGTAGGGCCTTGAGGCAATAGGTGCTTTAGTGGATATGGAGTGGGTAAGTTCAGAGTGAACCTTTGAAGTTGTCGCTACAGATGATATTAAGATTCTCGACGATGAGTATGTTGAACCTTTGGTTTGTCGTGGTAGGCGAGCTACCCTTATGCAACTTATAGATTAGCCTATCGAGAGGTTTGAGCAATCATAAGCATAGTTCAAGCGATTAGTGGTAAGTAAGAACGAAGTGGAGGCCTTAGTGGAGTTATTGAAGAGGCCTAACGAGCTATGATGATTGCATGTTTTTGTCAAAGTGCTTTGTCTTAGTTTAAGTATTAACTGTGTATTATGCTTGTAGCTATATGACTTGGTGGATTTCATCCTCGCATACAATCGATTAATCCTTCAGTTGGAGGGAAGCCAAGTGAAGGCTGAGGTTGAGAGGCTCTAAAAGGTGTTGAAGAGGAGACGAAGGTATGTGGTAACATAGCTGTCACCTTTATTAACCAGGAGCGCCAGTACAGGGAGGTCCTTGTTCAAGTGGATAAGTTGAAGGATGACTTGAAGGTGGCTAAGGAGTTCGGCAAAAGTATTAAGGATAAGCTGACAATCGAGCTGAAGGTAAGGGGAAAAGAGCTAGAGAAGTTACGAGCCAACTTTACCAAAAGGGAGCCTGAGCTCCTAAAAGGTGAAGGGTTGTTTGACGAAGTCGAACGCTATCTCTTTATGGAGACCTTAGATGACCCCATGATCAAGAAGGCCATCACCATGGTTGGATACGCAATGGTGGAAGAGGTTTAAAAACAAGTTCAGCAAAACATACCTATTGTGGACTTATCTTTCTTGTGTTGGTTGGATGAACCTGAGGTTATTGTTGGAGGTAACTGGGTGGCGAGTCATTTGGTGACTCATCAAGAACTTCTAGTAGTGGCTTAAAGGTAGGCTTCGAGGATAGAAGTGGCGATGGTAAGGTTGAGCAAGAGTAGTAATAGGTTGAGGATGCTTAGGAACATCATCGAACTATATTTTTCTTCTTAGTAGCTAGTACAAGCGATGTGTGCCCATTTTTTTCTCCACCTTTTGTAATCTTATATTTGTGGAGGTTGAGATGCCATCTTCCCTTCATGTAATGAATCGAGAGCTTGAATGAATTAGATTTTGCTTAATTGGCTTTGATTTCCTTTATGTTTCCCTTACCTGCTACTTCTTATGTTTTTATTGTGGTTACATACTTGAACCCCATTCATTTTTTGTCTAAGTTTTTTGTACCGAAGAGGATACTAAGCAAACTTTTGTACCTAGTTTTCTTGCGAGATTAGCTAAATTCTTTATCCCTAAGGAGGTGATTTGTTTTCGCTTGCTAGTAGCTCTTTATGGGCCTATTCATCGTCTCACACTTATCCTTGATTTTTGTCTAAGTGTTTTTTACTTGCAATGATGTTTACTTATAGGCTGATGCACCTTACCTCCTAAGCAAATTGTGATTCTTAAGGTTCTTATAGGGGCTTAGTGTCGTGGGGTGACAAGCCTACTGGAATGTATCTTGTGATGATGTCACAAGATCTCCTTAGCAAAGCAATTTTCGGCAAGGTGAATCTTTTACTGACATGCACTATCCTCTCCGCAGAGTTTATTTTGGGTAGCGTGCACTTCTAATAGGTGGAAAACTTCGAGCAAGGTGCCCTCAAGAAGATATTTAATGCGCGTACAACTCATCATTAATTCCTCAAGCGTCATTTAGATTCTCAATGTGTTAGGGTCACACAATGATCATCATGTATATGGTTAGGGACATCTCATGGATCTTATATAAAGGGTATGTAGGTCCTTACCTTGCCACGCCAATCACCTAAACAACTTTAGTGAGGTATCGGTAAGAGTTGATATGAGTGTGTCCAAGGTGATCATGTTGAGGGATGGGGAACTGGAGCTGGGGAGGGTTCGCCTCTAACCTTTTCCTTCGGTTATGATCATAAGGTGTATACAACTGCTCAACTGTAATGGTTAGATCTTAAGCTATGACTGGAAGGCATATGTAGCCTTTGGGTCCTCTCTTCTTTGTGCCCTAATAATGTCGGGCAAAAGAGGAAGGCTTAAGCATAGCCTAACACTTGTTTGTAGTGGCTTGATCATAGGAGGACTTGTCTGCATAGGGTTTTAGGTAGTCTTTTACATGTACTGTCCTAGATGACCTCGAGCAAATAGGGGTAGCCATGGTGACTATGGTAGTAGAGGGGGTCTTTTCTCTACTCTAACCTATAGACCGAGACACTCATAGGAATCCTTTGCTTTGTGAGTCCTCTGATTTACTCTAGATGAAATATCAACCTTCCTTTGTCATAAGTAGGGCCTTGATAACTCAATGCTCAAGGTAGAGTAGCTAGATTAGCTACCCTACTGTTAGTTCTACGAAACAGAAGCTCTAGAAGGTAAAGTGAAGACTTTTACTTAGAGGTCGAATGTCCCTAGAACCTTTGCAGTTTAGGGCTCGACTATGCAAGAATCTAGGGATGTAGTCACAACGTGAGAGTGAGCTAAGTCAAAGTTAGGATGAGTTCCTCTTAAGGAAGAGTTTCCAGAACGAAGAGCTAAGTCAAAGCCAAAGGTAGTCATTTAAGTGAGGCGTATAGCCATGTTGTAAGAGGCAGTTGTATGCCTTTGTATTGTTTAGTTCTCTGTCTTGATGTAATTAGGCTTGGTATGCCAACCCATTAAACCTTGTACTTCATTTGATTATTGAAATAAAACTTTTCTTCTTCTTCTTTTTTTTATCATCGCTTTTTGTTAGTTGGTTTACTTCCCTTCGGCTTTTGCTATTCAATTTGACTTGGAGTTGTGTTTAATAACTATTATAACAACATCTTACTTAAATGAGTGTTTGGGGATGAAAAATTGACTCGTGTTCGAGGGCACGATGTAAATTAATACCTAAGTAGAGTGCCCACATCATTAGAATAGGAACTAACTTGGGTAAAACTTGAGGATGAAAATTGACCCAAGGTTGAAGGCTTGATGTAGATCGATGCCTTAGAGAGGTGCTTGCATCACTAATGTAAGAACTAACTTAAGCAAAACTTGGGGATGAAAATCAACCTAAAGTTGAGGGCTCTATATAGATCGATGCCTTAGAGAGGTACAGGAGAAGAAGAGAGGCACATATGGGAAACTTCATTAATTCATTGCATTCAACCATAGTTACAAGTGCTTTTGATTCTCATAGCTATACTTAAGGAAAGTAAGGTCTTAGATTCTAGGTGTTCCATGCCTTAGGGATGGGTCATCCTTCCAGTATCTTGAGCTTGTAAGTGCCCTTTCCTACACCATTGACCACTCGAACAGGGTCTTCCCAATTGGAGGTAAGCTTACCCCGCCCTTCTTTTGAGCTAGTAGCCTTTAACTTTCCATACACTAAATCTTCAAGGTAGAAAACCTTATGTCAGACATTACGGTTGTAGTATCAAGTAACTCATTTCTGATAGGATGTTATGTGTACTTGTACAATGTCGTAAACTTTGTTGATGGTGTCTAGGCTTGCCTGTAAGGCCATTTGATTAGTATTCACGTTGACGTGTTGTATCCTACTAGTGAGTAATTCTAACCCAATAGGGATGACAACTTCTACCCCAAATGCAAGATAGAATGGGGTTTCTCTAATTGAGGTCTTGTACGTCATGTGGTATCCCCAAAGTATGTTTAAAAGCTTATCAACCTACCCACCTCCTGCTTGTTCTACCCTCTTCTTCAAACTATTGAGGATTACGTTGTCAATAGCCTCAACTTGGCCTTTAGTTTGAGGATGGGCTACTGAGGTATAGTGTGACCTAATGTTATGCTTATTACAGAATTCCCTGAAACGAGTGCTATCGAATTGCCTTCCATTATCAGTGATCAACTTATACGGTACTTCGAAGTAAGACAGTATGTAGGTGAACATGAACCCTTAGGCAGCTCAAGCTGTAATGGTCACAACAACAAATGCCTCTGTTCACTTGGTGAAGTAATCTACTACCACAGGATGAATTATTGGCCTACCAAGGTTTTCAGGAAGGGGCTAAGGATGCTAAACTAGGGGCATGAATGATTGGCGCATGCTTTTGGTGGGAGTGACATCTATGGACCATGGTCTTGGTGTCCTCCTTTATTGTAGGCCAATAATAACCTAGCTTGAGTTGTCGAAGGTATAGTGCTTGCGAATAGATATGATTGTTGTAAATTCCTACATGGAGCTCTTCAGGCCTTGAGCGCCCTCTTCTGTTTGGAGGCATTTCAAGAGCGAAGTACTGTATCCTCATCTATAGAGTATATCATTGATCATTATATAGTTGGTTGTAGCATAGGCTAACTTCTTTGCCTCGACTCTTTCCTCAGGTAATGCCCCCATCTTGAGGTATTGCATAAGTGGGTCCATCTAGGAGGGCTCGGGGGCTACTTTTGCCATTTCAGCGACTTGTTGCTATTGTACCTCTATACTTCTTTTGGGGAGATACCATATAAAGAGTGGCTTATCGCAGTCATGTGATGTAGGGATGGTGAATGAAGCTATCTTAAATAGTCTCTCTGCCTCTACATTCTTTACTCGAAGGACTTTGTTGACTTCCCAAGAAGCGAATTCTACGAGAAGGCCCTATACTAAAAGTAAGTATTTGGCTATTATTTCGCCCTTGGTCTTGTATTCTCCCTTGACCTGCTATATAACTAACATGTAGTTTGAGTATATCTAAGTTTTTTTGCTTTAATATCTTTGGCAATTTTCAAGCTAACAATGAGTGCCTCATATTTGGCTTCGTTGTTCTTCGCTGGGAAATCAACTTCAGGGCATAGAGGATCTTTGTTTTGTACTAGCCTTGTAATGTGATATCGGCCTACTTCCCCCCTTAGTGAAGGAGCTGTCAATGTGGAGTATCTAGACTAGTATGGTGAGCTCAACTTGAGGCTTATTTGCTCTAATGTATTTTGCTATGAAGTTTGCGAAGACTTATGCTTTGATTACCTATCATGGGTGGAATTGAACTCCATGGGCACTAAGCTCAAGGGAACACTTCATCATTCGACTTGAAGTATTGGGCTTTTGTAAAGTAGTTTTAAGTGGTACATTTATTAGTATAATGATTAGAAGTAACTGGAAGTAGGGCTTAAGCTTATGAGCTACAATGACAACCATGAAGGTGAATTTTTCTATTTTGGTGTATCTAAGCTTGGGCCCTTAAATAATGTAGCTTATGTAGTTTATTGGTTAGTGGTCATGGTCGTTAGCTTGGATGAGTATTGAGGATAGGTGGGGTCACTAGGAAGTTCTTTAGCTCTTAGAAGGTTCGCTGTTATGCTAGTATCCATTTAAACTCAGTAGGGTGTTTAAATAGATTGAAAATTTCTGTGCACTTATTGACTCTTCAAGATACGAAACGGTTGAGGGCGGCTATCTTTCTTGTTAGTCACTAGACCTCTTTAACCTTGGTTGGTGCTTATACGTCCTAGATTGCTTTGATTTTATTAGGGCTGGCTTCTATCACTGCTCTATGACTATGCAACCAAGAAACTTACTTAAAGCAACTCTAAAGATGTACTTATGGGGGTTAAGTTTCATTTGGAATCAGCGGAGGGTTTGGAAGATCTCTCGAAGGTCATCAATGTGTTTTTTTCTAGTTTTGCTCTTGGCGATCATATCATCGATGTAAACTTTGATGTTCCGGCCTATTTGTGGTCTGAAGATATGGATCACCAACCTTTGATATGTGGCTCCTGCGTTTTTTAAACCAAAGGGCATTACTTTATAATAATAAATCTCAAAGTTTGTGACAAATAATGTATGGACTTCATCTTAGGAGGCTATTTAAATCTAGTTGTGTTTAGAGTAGGTGTCAATAAAACTGAGAAGTGTATGACCAGACATCGAATTGATGAGTTGATTTACACATGGTAAGGGGAAGCAATCCTTTGGGCATACCCTGTTGAGCTCAATGTAGTCAACGTACATGTGTTATTTTCTATTTGCATTCTTAGTGAGTGTTGTGTTGGCAAACAAGGCGAGGTATTCCTCATGCCAAATGAAGCCTGCATGGAGCAGCTTCACTTCCTCATCGATCGTGGCCTAACGTTTAGAGGTGACATGTTGTTTCTTTTGCTTGATAGGTTGGATGGCAGGATCAACATTGAAGTGTTGAGTAGCCTTAGGTATATGGATGATCCCTAGCATGTCTTTTGAGGTAGATGCAAAGATGTCTAAGTTTTGCATAAGGAATTCTGTCAGTTCAACCTTGTCATTGTCTGGCAATGCGGCTCTTATTTTGGTTATCATTCTAAAGGCGTTGAATATTTGAACTTCCAAAGTCTTTTCTGCAGGTTTGCCCAATATTACTGAAGTAGAGGAGTTAATTGACTCAATTTTTATGATGTTGTTTCTAAATTGGGCTTTAAAGTAAAGAGCATCTTAAACAAAGCATGATTGCCTCTGGCCTTGCCAATTCTGGTAAGGGTTATGAACTTAGCTTTAAGGCATTTTTTATTGATAAACATATCGAATTTTGTTATGCTTAGTCTACTAAGGGTGGCACTATATGGTGACCATATGTTGGCAATGATGAAGTTTATCAACTGGGTGGCGATATGTTCATCATCTTCTAATTGAAGGGTAAGGTGATGATCCCCTTAGTAAGCACTAGTCTACTACTTCTAAACCTTATAAGGCCATGTTTATACGATTGAAGGGGTTCATCAAGTTGTTCTTTCATTTTCTTGAAAGGCATCATAAAAAAGTATGTCTACCAA
The DNA here is from genome assembly GCA_024138015.1 of Lumnitzera littorea. NCBI lineage: Eukaryota > Viridiplantae > Streptophyta > Magnoliopsida > Myrtales > Combretaceae > Lumnitzera > Lumnitzera littorea. The sequence continues at coordinate 96,593,064 of JAMXBB010000006.1, forward strand.
ACTTCTACTATCAACAAACGTCTTGGGAATGTTAAAGTATCTAATTTTAGCATTTATGACAAATGTATCACTATGGGGCAGGTTGATTCCCTATTCAGTTGCGTTAGTAAAAGTTTTTATTGTGTCAGTCTTTAGCTTCTTATTTTTTTTATAATATGCACCTTATGTTTAGGTGTTAGGGTAGTATTGTCTGAGAGGAGATCAGGTTCGTTGAATATGGTGTTAACTTGATTGTGTCATCCCATTTAGTTCTATTTGTTCATAGAGGCATTGGACTATTAATTATGGTGCTACTGATGGTTATCTACTCGGCAGTGTTAGATTGGCTGTTGAATTTGGTTTTTATCATCTACAATGAAGTGGTCAATGCAAGTCTTTATGAACAAGGCCTTCAATTGCAAATTTAAGGTGACGACGCTCATTAGTGTTGTGTTCGTGTGCTCTATGATAGTTGCAATATTTTCCTAAGTTCACCGCTTCTATCGTCTTGCGAATACTTAATGGTCTTGGGAGCTACTCTTAGATCTCGTACATAATTTCACTGAGTAGTCAAGTTAGGGGTATGTACAAGTTATAGTCTTAGAATTTGCGCCTTTACTTTTCACATTTTTCTCGTGCAAAGGGTTATGGTTTGAGATGGCGAGGTCCTAAAGGATTCTTTGTTGAGATGCGGGTGTTATTTTCTACTTTAAAGCGAGCTCTAATGGTGTCTTCTTGAGCTATGTATTTCTCGTCGATTTTCATGAATTCATCTAAGGATTTAGGCTTATTTAATGATACTATGTTAAAGAGCCTTTCATTAGGATCTATGCATGTTAGGAGTGCTTACAAAGTCATTCCTATGTTTAGCTTAGAAACTTACAACTTTGCTCGATTGAAGTGCTCGAGGTATGCTCATAAGGTTTCATTAGGCCATTGATGACATTATAGAGGATGGAGGAGTCTTTTCGTGGGACTTGAAAATTGAGGAAGTGTTGTTGAAACTTGCTTCCTAGGTTATTGAATGAAGTGGTGGATACCTCAGGGAGGGTGTTAAACTAGAGTAAGGTGACTTTCATTAGTATACTATGGAAGGCCTTGCACATGATGGCATTTGAGAAGTTATGGAGTATCATCATTATCTAAAAGTGGACAAGGTGGTCATTTAGATCAATAGTGTCATCATAAGTGTTGAGATGTAGTAGCCTTATGCCTATAAGGAGCTTCTCTTCGAGGATTGAAGAGATGAATTGGCTCTTTATCGACATAAAGCATGATGCCCATGCAAACGATTCGTCTTTCTTCTAATCATGCATGCTAAATGCACGGCAAATGTGTTTGTTAGGCTCATCCATGTTCATGCCTTCGTAGTCTTTTGGTGATGGCTTTGGTGATAGGCTATCAACCAGCTTGCTTGTTGTTGTGTGCTCACCTTCTGCATATGTTTTGCTATAGTTGCAGTTCAGCAGTTCACGTAGGTCTTTGTGCAATTGGTGATCGTGCTGAATTTGATCACGCAAACGCATGAGGCATATGCTACATAGGTTATCATCTTTGCTTGGCTATAAGGAGAAGACATCAGTTGCCTCTTCGTTTGGACGTTTTTTAGATGCATTTTTTAGCAATGTCACATCTTTATGCAAAGCTATAATTGATTCATGGTATTTTCTGTTTTCTTCTAGCATCTGCTGGACGAGTGACTTGAGCTATTAGACTTTGGTACTTTTGTTTTAAGGTGGAAGTGTTTGATCGCCTTTGCCTTGTTAGGAGGTCTTGGTATCTTGCATATGGAAAGCTTATGAGTTATTGTTTTTGCTTTTAGCCATCGTCATTGTGGAAGCTTAAAATGGTATGCACCAAAATTTTAATTACGGTTAGACCAACTAGGGTATGTGGACTTGGGTGGAGTCCAACTTGCTTGGTTTTACCTCCTACTCCTCGATACCTACAAAAAGTCCCCTATAGGTGTGACTACAGGGGCCCTCCAATACTCAAGTTAGCAAGAAGGACTGAGCAAAGGGGAGATGAGCACTAAGTACCTAATAGACCGTGCTCACCTAAGGTATGTGTGTGTAATGTATCGAACTTCTGTTCTGGAGAGAAAGGGAAGGGAAAAGTTCTTAAAAAATGAGAGAGGGCCCCCTTACTTCCTGGCACTTAGTGCCTTTTATGTGAGTTACCTAAACATGTAGCAATCACAAACTCACTTGTATTACCTACCGACATTTAGTGTGCTCCATGGTAGAGGCTAAGTTTCACTATAAGTGGCATATCGTAGCCAACCAAACCACCAAATTTGCAGCTTAATGATTTGGTAAGAGTAGGGCTATTGGGTGTGTTGGCTATACTATGAATGTCAAACACTCTTAATGAGTTATAGCGGAGTGTAGGTATTGAAGACAAAAGTCAGGTTGAGATGTTGAGGAAGAGGTTAGTTGATACTCGATGGGAGCAAGTTGAGCACTAAGTTTACGCTAGACAATCGATGAACACTAGCTCAATGATTGAGGGTTAATCTGCTTAGACAGTTGTTATTTGGCTCGCTTGGTAGGTTGCAATGTGGGGGATAGACTCGCCATCAGTTTACATCTTTATTGTCGCAAGCTCATGGCCTCATGAGAGGGGTCGTAATGAGACATGTGAGCTCTCTCTTCGCTCAAGCGCCATTCGATGTCCTTTGTGATGGGTTTTACCCGTTAGGCATTAGTTTGGGTGAGAATCAGGTGTCAATAATAATAAAGCAAAGACTTATTATCTTTGGGATCTAATGCTACATTCTAAATAGTTGCTTAATACCCTAAGGGATCAACTTTTTTATATAAGTGAATTCCTAACTTTTCTGTTATATCTATATCATAAAAATATAAAATTAACATGTTCTTTCTTTTTGGCCAACTTTATTAAATTTTCATGAAGGGAGAATTCGAATCTAATGCATTCCATTGAGTGACCAGTATTGATGCCAGTGTGCTATAAAGGCCTTGGCAAAATAAATAGTTCTTATTGGATCAGCTTAAAAACTCACTAATGGATTATTGCAATTAATTGTCTTCAGATGATCATTGCAACTATATATAAATTTGAACGACCAATTTGCTATTACATTGGTTGAAAAAAATTTTCTCCAAGTATCGTATTTTAGAATTTGAAATCTTTCCATAATTTTAATACCTTTTAAGAGAAAGATATTTGCTGTTCCGGACTCCCAATCTTAAAGATAGCCCCACTAAGTACAACACTTTTACTTTGTCGGATTGAACTTACATTAGTATGTACTAATTCATTCTTTAGATAATTAAATAGAATTGGTTCGGCATGCTCGAAATAAGAAGCTTCAGACAACCAGTAACTATCCATTTTCACTCGCTATATGATTGCATTTACCTAGAAAAGTTTATTCCATAGTCCAAATATTCAAATATAATTGATTCGACATACATAAGACAGGAAGCTCGAGACAACAACCATCCATTTTCGCGGGCTATGACTGCATTAATCCAAAGAAAATTCTATTCCACGTGTTAAAATTTGGCTGTTGATTAGTTGGTCAAGATTTACCGATGCTCGTGGCAGGCGATGAGTCTCTTTCTTGAATGTATGTGTTGCTTAATTTGTTTTGAAAATTAAACTACTCATTATATAAAACGGCAATACCAGAATCGAACTCTTCTGCCCGAGAATTTGTTATTATCTGAACGCTTGCACGGTTGGTTGCTTTCTCTAATGGTCCGTAAACTTGGTCATCTTTATTTTTATTTATTTTCCCAGTAGTTGGATATGAGTAGTTCCTTTTCCGTTGACTACCGTTTTATCTAGATTTTTATTGAAATATAGAAAAGTCAATATTCAAAGATTGAATTGGGTAAAATTAAAATAATATGAATATTGTCTGCCCATCGAATGTCAAGTTCTCGTAGAGTCAATATCTTATACAAATGTAAAGTTGAATGTTTTTTGACCGACACTAAAGAAGTATCTAGCTAATGGTGATCGTTTTTCTACGTAATTTATCATTGGAAGGTTCTTGGCCTAGGCATTCATTTCAAACACCACGTTAGTTAATTAGTCTTCAGAGCACTTGTTAATGGTTAAAAATAAAAATCTTTTGGACAAAATGCAACTACATCCTTTATGTGTATTTAACCATCTTACCTTTAAAATTACACGTGAGCACATTTGATCTATAAAAATAAAATAGGTAGAACTAAAATATTCTTCAATAAAGGAGTAAAGAAGTAATGGTTATATTTTATAGTCATTTTCAAATCTTACAAATGATATGAAACAATACTATAAAAAAGTAAACAATAACTAGCTCATTATATTTATTTAACTCATGAACAATTTGACTCATTTATTATTTAGCCTACGCTGGTGGAGTAATCAGAGGCCATGGAGGACAATGGATCGAAGGTTATCCATACAAACTAGGAAAAGTGGATATAATTGAGGCCAAATTATGGGTGGTTTATTGGGACTTATATCACTGTTGCCAAGTAGGATTTCAAAAGAAAAAGATGGAATTAGATTTACCACACTTGCAATTGCTTTTCTAACATTACAGTATGATTGCAAAATAAAATACTAGTCTATTCTTAATTTGTGTCAAGAAAAGCTTTACTTGATCCACGAGTGGAAGCTTAGAGCAGTTCCTCGCAAGAGTAACCAAGTGATAGATCAGATAGCAGATTAGGTAAGGACCAATAATGATCCTTCTGTTGTTTTTGACAAGCCACCATTAGTAGCTAATAATGCCATTTTGAAATATGATGTACAAGGTTTTGGTTGTGTTAGGGTTTCAAGAAAGTCTTTGGATAGTGATAGTATCTTATGAGAATTAAATTACCGGACCCTTAACTTGCAACTGAGTTCAAGGCCTCGAAGGTTTGATGTGGTGAATCTTTTTACTCCAACTGACTTTTGCCAAGACTGAATTAATCATGGTTTCCAACTAACTCCTAATGCTGAGTCGTGTGACTACACATCTCTCAAAAATCATATGTTGATTGGAAGAATGCCTTAATAGCAGCTAAACTCCATGTGCTTGCTCGGCTTGACCAAACTAACCACTTACTCAATAATAATGGTGTTGAGAGGTCGAGGTATCGACCTTGCACAAACCCTTAACCACCCTTGCTCGACTGTACTATTTTGTCTACATCTTCCAATGGCATACTTAATATATTACTGCCATGTGTCTAAAACCACATGGAGAATCTATTACCCTAATCATTATCTTTCCTTAAATATTCATTTTTACCTTTTGTATTCCTTGTACATTACTTCTTTAAGATAATACCCCTTTTTGTATTTTCCATTTTTAAGTAAGTTGCCCTAATTTTTTGGGTATAAATACACCCTGTACATGTAGTCACAGGATACATTATCATCATTAATATACTGAATACACCATGTACATGTAGCCATACGATACATTATCATCATTAATATATTGAATATTCATTTTGTGAACATTACTCCCGTTAACTTGTTTACTTTCATTTTACTTTCATCCTAACACTTAAGTAAAGCTAAGTGGCGAGTAGCCTTATCGGATCAACTTATGCGTTATATTAAGCTATGTCAGAGTTTTCGGAAGTTTCACCAGTACGTTATATCCTTTAAAGCTACCCGTAAATACTTTCTCTCATTTCTATTCTTTCGCACGCTTTCTCATCACTCATTTCATGCTTTCAGCAAGTTTAAATTAATCCCTGTAACTAGTCTTGTCTGCTTTTGGCTACGATCCACGCTAGTGTCAGATCAAATTTTGTAATAGCCTTATGTAGAAGTCTGTAAATATGACTCTTGATTTTTTTGTATGTTTATAATATAAAGCCCTTATTTTATTGAAAGAATAAAAAGGCTCTTTAGTCTTGAAAGTAATTGCCATTTCTCATTTTTCAGCAATAGTAATTTCATGGAAAACTATTTTGTCAACCAAATACGAGATTAGGTCAGCAAGTAAAGAGTACGTATTTTATTTTATCCTTATGAAATCAACCAAACATGTTTTAAATCTTTTTTTTTTTTCCTTTTCTAAAAAGTGCTTTTTAGTACCTAATGATTAATTACCGATTAAAAATAATTTTGAAATGTATGTATTATTTTCAAAATTCTTTTATCTATGCACAAAATAATAAATTGAGATTGAAAAGCATATATTTAAAGATATTTTTGGAGAGAGAATATTGAGTGAATATAAAAAGACATTTTTACAATTAATTTAATTCTCTAAATCTTTCTAAGACTAATTACACATTCTATGAAATATTAAGAAAATGAAAAGGTAGAAAGTTTATTTTAAAGCACTTTAACAATTACCACTTTTTATAGGATCGAACTTGGGTTATAAAACCATGAGTTTACGCTAAAAGAAGATGTGGGCGGCAATTGCAAACTTTAAACCTACACATTTGGGAGCAGGGTTTTATATTGTTGCCCTTGATAATGAGGAAGACTTTCAACGGGTAAATAGAAATGGATCATGGTTCATTAATGGTCATTATTTGACCTTAAAGGAATTGGGAATCAGATTTCCGGTCAAGAGTGACAGTTTTCAACATAATGGCTATTTGGATTAGGATAGCGTGGCTCGTGGTTGAACTTTTCTCTTTGTTGGTGATAAAAAGAATTGGAATAAAAATAGGGTCTATCGATTCTTTCACCATTAATATAGATTATGGGAGATTCGCACAAATCTGTTTACAAGCTGATATGAATAAGCCCCTGAAATACAGTATGATCATAAATAAAATTTCGTACAGAATTTATTATGAAGGTCTTCCACGCATATATGTTAATTGTGGCTGCATTAATCACACAAATACACAATGCCTAGAGAAAAATTCCCGGGTGCATCTACCCCACGAATCCATTTAATGAACAAGTAGAGACACACGTTAATGATTCGATTGTATCTAAGACTGTGAACTCAAAGGAGTCACTTCATGAGGACTTCGAAAATGGAAGATGGACAAAGGTGAGGTATAAAGAAAGGGGAAGATTTAAGGTACAAAGAAGCACCGGTTCAACAGGGACGCATTTTAATGAAAGGGGTTCAATCAAAATGAACTACAGACAGCGGACTTTGTCTTTAATAAGGAAATGGTATCTCCCCAATTAGTAGAGATTATAACTGAAGAGTTGCGAGAAGGGGAAAGGTTACGAGAAGATAATACCTCCGGTAAATGTATCTTCTCTTTCCGATTTAATGTCATCTCACAATGGAAACTTAAATGTGAATACTGTGAAAATTGTTATACAATCTAAAAGCCATATTTTTTTTTCCTTTAATAGCACTGTGCAAACAAGTAAAGACACCTCTTTGAAAAAGCTTGCGCGGAAGCATGGACTCAATGGTAGGAATTGAATTGATCCTGCTTCTCCTTCTAGAACAAGGGCCAATGCCCGTGACACAGGAAGACTCAAGGATATGGCTGTCCAGAAATGAGAGATCGTCTTCATTGGTATATGTCGGGATAATTCAAGTGGAAGTGACAAACACAAAAACCAGATGGGTCTGAAAAAGAGTGCCAGAGGTAACGTTCGAGCCAACTTATCGGGAATGCCCAATATATATGACTCGACAAGGTCGAGCGGAGGGCAGGAATGAAGGGATACTATTGATCCGAACGCCAATGTTCAAAAAACTGATGACAAATTCAACTACCTAGCTTATGTGGAGACAACTTGCAAAGGGATGACCGAATTCATCATGGCTTCTACACTGGGTCGTCCGGACATTCAAAGAGCCCCGTTCATCTTCACAGCACATGAAGTGGCTTGCAACTCAAGAAGGATTCTAGCAACGAAGATGGCAATGACCATAGTTTTGGCCATGCAAATGGAACGGGAAGGTTTAGAGGGAGGGCGAAAATCCATCGCTAACGGAGTGGTATAAACTCAGTTGCAGTCTTTCCCAATCTAAATTAATGGATACCTTATCTTCGCACATGAGACCCCACCCTTTCAAGGTCTTTGCGTGGAATGCTAGAGGCACAGCTTCAGGAGCACGTCGAGAAGTGCTAAAAGACCTCTTACAGGTGGTGATAATAACAGAAACAAAGATGAACCAAGCAGGTGCAGACAGTTTGAGACTCTTCCTTGAATTGGACTGCATGATATGTGCTGAAGCTGAAGGTCTAAGTGGCGATATCATTATGCTATGGAAGTAGCAGTTGGTGAGAATTTGAAGTCACCAAATACATATCATTGCCGACATTGAGATAACACCTTTCGGCTTTAATTGGTTTATTTCAGCCATTTTACTCACATCCTGCATATGATATCAAACAAGGTCTATGGCATGAGTTATCGAAAATTTCAAAAACTATTTGCGGCCCATGGTTATTAGTAGGAGATTTTAATGAAGTTTTGATGAATGATGGAAAATGGGGTGGTTGAGACATTTCCCAATCTAGAGCATGAAAATGTCAAGATTTTATGAATACTTGCCGCATGGTAGATTTAGGATTCGTAGGCCCTAAATATACCTGGACCAAACGCACCTCCAAGATAGCTGACCTTATACAAAGCATGGGCAAACTATGAGTGGAGGGCTCTTTGCCTGGAAATGAAAGTTTTTCATCTATCACGCACTAGCTCTATCACTGCTTGCTTTTTATTGATATGCATCCCTCCATTAGGATGGGAATAAGAGATCTTCGACCATTTCACTTCCAACCAATGTGACTTGACCACCTCGATTTTAAGAGCTTTGTGACTGCCCACTGGAATCTAGATTCGACCAATATAACTCAAGGTTTGGATGTATTTAAAAAAAAGCTTCGGAATTGGAATAGGGAGATTTCTGGAATTATCCTAGTTAAGAAAAGACAGTTGGAAAAGAAAATTGAATACATCCGAAGCAGAATTCATACTGACCCCAGTCAATCCCTTATAGATAGGGAACTTGCTCTCTAAGAAGCCTTCAAAATGACCCTTAGACATGAAGAAAAATTATGGCCAGTGAGAGCACAAGCAAAATGGATTCTTGATGGCAAACGTAATACAAAATTCTTCCATACCTCTACTCTAGCAAGAAGAGCAAAGGGAGAATCGTTGGTCTTTTTTGATGAAACCGGAAACTGGTTAATGGATCATGATAATCTGGAGAAAATGACGAATGAGTTCTTCTTAAAACTCTTCACGACAAACCTTGAGAGTATAAGCAAATATTATTCTCAAATGGTTCCTCTTCCAAAAGAACTCACTTTGCGACTCCAGCAGATGTATAGAAATTTCCTTTGGGGAGAAAAGGACGGGGAAAAGAAAATCCATTGGATTTCATGGGATTAAATAAAGTGCTCATGAGAGCGTGGTGGGCTGGGCTTTTTGGACCGACATAGAAGGAATAGGGCAAGCTTTGTCAAGCTGGCGTGGAAGGTACATGCAAAGGATGTACTATGGACATAGATGATTAAAGCAAAGTATAGATAGACAAATGGTGAATTTCAAAAGAAAAAGGGATAGACATTTTTTGCTTTTCTAAGGAAATAGTCGGCATGGCTACAGGATAAAATGACTATCCCACCACACAAGGTAAGTACTGCCAACTTTTGGCACGATGCCCGGTTGAGAGGAGGGGTAAGTGGCTGTTTGGTCCTATTACTAGGGATAGAGAAAAGCTAACTATAGCAAAGATATATCACGAGAGGGCTGAGCGTAACGTAAAATTGGCTTTCCGATAGACAAAAGGATAGAGGCAAAGCTGGGGAATATTGATCCTATCATTCTAATGGAAAATGGTGATGGAGACAGACTGGATAGGATTTGGCCACATGACTCCGATGGCAAAGTGTAATACCAAACCTTTTATGAAATGCTATCCAAGGAAGATGGGATACATAAATCTGAAAAATGGGATTGGATTTGGCACATACCAACTATACCGCGTATTCAACGACTGATATGGAGAATTACTCAGAATGGATTACCTACAAAAGAAAATCTGGTGAAACGGGGTATACTAGTGAATCAAATGTGTGTATTCTTTTGAAGGTATGTTGAAACTTCGAACCACTTATTTATGCGATGTCCAATTATCAAACAAGCATGGCGCAGTTGGAGGTGGGCTTTAATACCGAATCCCAATGAAGAGGGATGTTTGAATGATTGGGATACGAAAGAATGCGTATGTTAGGAAGGTTCCTTGGAATAGCACATGTTGCCCACAGGCTGTTATATTTTTGTCTGCTTTACGTGGCATCTGGCGAGATAGGAATGCCCGGTATTCAACCGTGGGTCAAATGTGCATGAATGGAGGTGCCACAGATGGTGGGCGCTCAAAAGAAGGCACAAGTTGCATAGAACGGGTAGAGGGTATATATGTTGTTGGTCCAAACCATTGGAAGGTTAGTTTAAGATAAACTATGATGCGGCGGTTAATTAGAGGGGTCTGAAAGCGTTGGTAGCGGTGAACGGAAGAGATTGGGGGCGGGAGAGTGTGTGGAGGCCTGGAAAAGAAACTGGTTGGTTTAACTCCGATAGAGGCTGAAATGTAGGTTATTGTCTTTGGGCATAGATTTGCTGCGGAAAAAGAGTCAAGGAATGCCATTATTAAGTTAGATAGTGGGACAGCTATAGACCCTATCTAAAAGGATGTGCAAAATCTATGGTTACCGTTGATAGGTCACTTTAGGCAAAGACCTCTCAGGCCCGATTAAATCCGCCATGCCTTACCTCGTTAGGTTCACCTCAGTAGGCTTCGGGCCTGGTCTTTAATAGTCCAAGCTTATGAAGAACTATAATGGCTATAAATTACAAGATAAGGATAAAACAATTATGTCCTAAACATTAAGAATACATTGATATTTGCGGGAGAAGATCTCTCCCACCAACTAATCTCTAACGGCTAACTTTACTCCGCTATAAATACCAAACATCTACCCAAAGGTAACTCTCTCTACAAACTCTGTATTTTAAACCTATGCACTCAGTATTCGATACACAAAAAGTTTATTACTGACTTAAGCATCAGAGTGACCACGCTGAACAACCTCCCGGTGTCCCTTCACCATGCATTATTTTGCAAGCCCAATATGTGCAAACCTTAGCCAACTACTAGTAAGAACTAAGGAACGACATTTGGCGCCGTCTATGGGAAAGAGAATTCATACACTCGAAATCCTAAACACACTAAACATATAACTTACATCAAGCCTTTCTACATCATGTCTCAGCACGATAAGTAAGGAAATCAACAGTTGTTGAACAACCAACTTGGAGGCAACCAGCTCCTCCTAAGAGCTGTGCTGGAAGAACCTTGGAGCATGCAGAGAACATGTTTGAATAATATGTTGAGCAAAACAGAGAGCTCTAAGCTCACTTGGAAGAAGCACAGTGCCGCAGTGAACAAACTTACCACCTCGAAGCTTTGGATGCCCGCACTAGGCAGGACAACATCCAACAGCAGCTACAAAATAGAAGGAATTAGCAACTCGATCCACCGCTGCAATAGCAACCAGTAAGGTCTGCAATTACCTGCGACTAAGCTCAGGCTAGTAATGAGCAGGAAGCCAACTCACAGGGAGTTCAGGCTCATTCAGTTGCATGACAGGCTTACCTGAGGAACGATGCCGACCTAAATGAGTTGCATGTAATGGTAAGGCGGCTCTCCAAGTAGTAGGGGAGTAAGCCTATTGGCGACACCTAGCTAGTCGCCATCAACAAGACCCCCTTCACCAATGGTGTTCAGGACGAAGTACTACCCTCCAACGGCAAACTTCCGTCCCTAAACCAATACAATGGCATAGGCGACCTCAATGACTATCTCCTTCACTTCCGTACCTTCATGAACCTTCATGGTCATGGAGATGCCATACTATGCAAGGCCTTCCTGAGCACGTTAAGAAAGGTAGCACAGACGTAGTTCAACCACCTCCCTAACAATTCGATCAGCTCTTTTGAAGAGCTGATTAGGAAGTTCTGCCTCCATTTTAGGGCTAGTAAGCCCCCATCCAAGGACACATCGTCCTTGTACTTAGTAAGGCAGGGTAAGGGTAAGTCTCTGCACAACTACTTAGCCCGATTCAATAATGTCATAATCGAGATCCCTCAACTAGACAAAAGAGTCGTTGTCCATGCCATATAGCTTGGCATTAGACCCTTGGGAGATTTCTTCCTATCAATTGCAAAGAGTAAGCTAAAGACCCTGGCCAACTTCTAAAACAAAGCCTAGAAGTACATCGACGAGGAAAACAACATTCGCTCCAAGCGCGATGCGATCGAGAAAGGTCGGGCGGAAAGTAGTTAGAAGAGAAATTGTCCATTAAAGATTGCCTCAGTGGAAGGATGCCGAGCAAGCTAGAGGGGGAAAGATCTAGGAAGAAGAAATGCTAAGCAGAGCGTGACCCTCTCCCCCTTCCCATTTACAACCAGTACACGCCTCTAAATAAATCCATAGCCTAAGTCTATTGTGAAGTGAAGCACCGAAACTTGCTGTAGAGGCTGTAGAAAATGTGAAGAAACCCTAGTCATGTGAACTTCGACAAATACTGTCAGTTCCACAACGATCATGGCCATACAACTGAAGAGTACTTCCAGTTGAAGAATGCCATCAAATTCACCATTCAACGCGGCTTTTTCAATGAGTACGTGGCACATTGGCGGAACGACGACTAGTCCGACGATGACATTAACAGAGCATCTCGGAGGCGATGGACCAAAGATGCCTAAGTAAAGCAGAATAACGACTACTGCAATGACCACGCCCCCAATGGCATCATAAATGTAATGATGAAGGGTCCATACCTTAGGAGTCAGTCGAACACTAAAAGCTCAATTAACACCCAATCAGAGGTGCTAGCAGTTAGGGAGAAAAGACAAAAGTTAGATACTTCCATCTCCTTCTCCGACGCTGACCTTGAAGGGGTCGACACTCCCCACCAAGATACCCTGGTTATTGGGGTGAAGATCTCAAAATATGAGGTTTTGAAAATCATGGTGGACACTAACAGCTTCACTAATATACTCTTCCTCTACACATATGACTAGATGAGGAAGAAGTTGCCAGTAAAGATGAAGCCATACCACTACAATCTAATTGGCTTCAATGGCAGTACAGTCTGAGCCAAGGGCATCATTATGCTAGACATGGAACTTGACAATGACGACCAAGTGGCACGACCTATGGAGTTTGTTGTGATTGATTCTCCCTCCCTATATAATGTGCTCTTGGGAAGATTAAGCCTAAACACATTTGAGATGATCACATCCTCCCTGCATCTGAAGGCTAAATTCCCGATGCCCACGGGCTTAGGAGTATGCAGGTATGATCAGAAGCTCTCATGAGAGCTATATGTTAGGGAGGCTAAAGGCGATAGCATTTTCACCTTAGAGATGGGCCCTCAAGAGAGACCGAACGAAAGAGGCGACTCTGGAGAAAAAACCGAAGATGTCCAGATTAGTGACTCTCCTGACCAAACAACGAAACTCGAGATTGAGACCCCAGCCGAAGTAAAGGACGAAATCATTGCCCTCTTATGAGCAAATTTGGATAAGTTTGCCTAGTCGGCGTCTAACATGCCTAAAATCTCTCTCAACTTAGCAACCCATAGCATCAACATTGACACCACCATGCGGCCTATCAAATACAAAAAGAGGCATTTCACCCTAGAACGGCAGGCCATAATCAAAGAGGAAGTGCAGAAACTACTTAAAGTCGGCTTCGTAAGGGAGGAAAAGTACCCAATGTAGCTGGCGAACGTGGTATTAGTGAAAAAGAAGAATAAGAAGTGGTACATGTGTGTCGATTATACTGACCTCAATAAAGCCTACCCCAAAAATTGTTTCCCCTTCCCAAGAATCGACTAACTTGTCCATTCTACGTCAGGACACGCCTTCCTAAGCTTTATGGACGCCTTTTTAGGATATAACTAGATAAAAAAGGACTCGAAGGACAAGGTCCATACCTCCTTTGTCACCAACTATGGCATATACTGCTACACTATAATACCATTCTGATTGAAAAACGTCGGGGTCACATACCAACAGATGGTAACAAAATTGTTCAAGCCCCAGATCAAGTGCAATATGGAGGTATACGTTGATGACGTGATTATCAAGAGCTAGAAGCCAGTCAATCATGTCAAGGATCTCTAGGAAGCCTTCGACCGAATATGTATGCACAACATGAAGCTGAACCCTTAGAAGTGTGTTTTCAATGTCAGCTTTAGCAAGTTCCTCGAATTTCTGGTCACCCAAAGAGGTATCGAGGCAAACCCCAACAAGATCACGACCATTAGGGGAATGAAGCCCCTAACTTCAGTTCGAGACATACAAAAGCTCACTGGTATGTTAGCTGCTCTAAGCAAATTCATTTCGAAGAGCATTGATAGATGTGTTGAGTTCTTCAAAATCTAAAAGGTTTTAAATGGACTTTGGAGTGTACCACTACCTTTCAGCAACTCCAAGACTTCCTCGCTCATCCACTGATCCTCTCCAAGCCTGTCTTGAAGGAGTATCTATTTTTGTACTTGGTCGTAAACGATAGGGCTCTCTCCGCCGTGCTAGTTAGAGCAGAAGGAAGAGAACACATGCTAATATATTACATTAGCTACATACTTCATGGGCCTAAGGTCAAGTACACCAAAGTAGAAAAATTTATGTTAGCCATTGTCATTACTGCCAAATGGCTAAGGCCCCACTTCCAGGCGCATTGAGTGAGTGTACTCACAGACCAGCCACTGCGTACTATGCTGCAGAAACTTGATGTGTCTGGATGGATGATGAAGTACATAGTATAACTAAGTACGTATGGAATCCAGTACCAGCCATGAGCGACTTATAAGACTTAAGTCTTGGTCAACTTCATAGTAGAATATACTAAGGAAGAAAGACTACTAGGAGACAACAAACCAGTCTAGACTCTTTACATTGATGGATCATCTACCACGGGAGGTGGAGGTACAAGCTTTGTGTTAACCAGCTCACATAAGGTAACCATTTATTACACCCTCAAGTTCGGGTTCGATTCCAGCAACAATGAATTCGAATATGAGATGCTTAACTTGAAGATGACCAAAGAGATTGGGGCCGAAGGTGAATATGAGGCTAGGGATAGCACCATGGCTAGGTACTTGGAGAAGGCAAGAGGGCTCCTAGTGGACTTTCCTTCCTGGGACATCGAAAAAATCCCTTGAATAGAAAATTCAATGGTTGGTTGACTATCCAAGTTAGCCTCTACTGGCATACGGAAGCCCAAGATGAAAGACAATAAGATCTTCATAGAGTACCTACCGGAAAAAAGCATAACTCCAAGCCTAGCTGAAGTTTTAGAATTGACCACAGCGGCACTAAATCTGAACAGGATGGATCCCATTCAGAACTACTTGGAGGAGGGAATGTTGCTAAAGGACAAGAGGGAGTTGAAGAAGCATCGCTACCACGCCACCAATTACACACTAATTGGCGGTATCCTATACCACAGGGGAATCAGCCTCTTCCTACTCCGGTATCTCTGAGAAAGGGAAGGACTGCGTGTCATGGAAGAGCTATACCTTGGAGTATACAACAATCATATCCAATCCCAAGCCCTATACCTTCGAGCACTACAACTTTAATATTACTGGCCTACTATGAGGCAGGACGCAAAGGCTATAGCCCAAAAGTGCCCGTAGTGCCAAAAGCACGCCCCAATTAGTCGTGCACCTAGCACTGCACTTCAACCCTTGACGAGCCTATGGCCATTCGCCCAATAGGAGATCAATATCCTCGGCGCCTTCCCAAAAGTATCAGGAGGACAGCAATTCATACTTGTTGTCGTAGACTACTTCACGAAGTAGGTAGAAGCCGACACCGTGACCAAAATCACAAAGAGAAGTATAGAGACATTTGTCAAAAACAACATTCTCTCCCGATTTGGAGTCCTCCATACAATAATTACAAACAACAGCCGACAATTTGAAAACCCTAAGTTTAGGAGTTCTACACCAAGCACCACATCACTGCATACTTCACCTCGGTCGCCCACCCCTAATCAAATGGACAAGTGGAGGCGACCAATCGGGTCATCTTAGATAGCCTTAAGAAGCGCGTAGACCAATCTCGTAGTGCTTGGGCTGATGAGCTGCCTAATATCTTGTAGAGGTATAGGACTACGCATCGTACTTTGATGGGTGAGACCCCCTTCCGTCTAGCTTTCAAGTCGGAAGCTGTCCTCCTTATCGAGCTTGAACTCCCCAATATCTAAACTTGAAGTTTCAACGCCGCCTTAAACAACTCATTGCTACAGGCAAGCGTTGACACAATTGAGGAAGTCAGAGACCTCGCTGATGCTCGAGTTACTGCATACCAACATAGGACCGCCCGATATTATGATTAGAAGGTCCGACATAAGGAATTCAAGGTCAGCGACCTAGTATGTCGAAAATTGGAGGCTATAGGCTCACAAGAAGGCCAGGGTAAGCTGGCCCCCAATTGGGAGGACCTGGTTAGAGTTAGGGAGAAGTTGGGCAACAGAGCATACAGGCTGGAAAGATTGGATGATGATCTTATCCCGCGCATATAGAACACCAACAATCTATACCTCTACTTTGATTAAAATTTCATCATGCACTGTTTTATTTTCAATTCGAGTAGAAATAAAAAGCTTTCAATTGATTACATACTTCTCTCTATCTCCTTTTGTTTTAGTCAACTTGCCAGCCTTTCAAAGAGGCATATGAATAGTTACTCAGGCTAGTCGGAACAAGATCGACCTAACCCCCTTAGGGTAACCTCGACAAGGGGAAACACTCCTTGTATAAAGGAACTCCTATGAACTGGATAGGTTGGAATGCTACCTACCGGACCCCCTTAGGGTAATCTCAGCAAAGGAAAACATCCCTTGCATAAAGGAACTCCAACAAACCAGATAGGTCGAAACGCTACCAACCTAACCCCCTTAGGGTAACCTCAGTAAGGGGAAATACTCCTTACATAGGAACTCTCACGAACCGGGCAAGTCGAAACGCCATCAACCTGACCCCCTTAGGATAACCTCGGCAAAGGCAAATGCCCTTTGCACAAAGGAACTCCTCCAACAAAATCTTGAGCAAGGGTCCACAAAGTTTATAGAGAGAATAGCAAAAGACATGAAAATCTTCGTTTATTTATTCTACACTTTTATTTATAGGGTAAAGGTCGACATCCCGATGCTAAACAAAAAAAAAAAAATTTACCAAACTTAGCTGTCGCTTAAGATTAGTTAACTCGGGTAACTTTGAAAAATTCAAGGCATCAATCTGCTCCAAGCATTGATCCATAGGCACTTCAGCTGATAGGCCTTGAGCTGTAGGGGAACAGAGACATGCGAGTCAAGAGTGGTAGGACCCTCCGGTGGCAAATCTTCCTCAAGGACTGCTTTTGAGGCATCCTCCTACCAAGTTGCTAAAGCAAGGCTAAATGTAGAAGCGCCTTCCCCTTTAGCTAGTGCCTCCCTCTTCTCGATGAACATGGGAGAGTCTAGAAAATCCAAGAAGCTCAGGTCCAGATCTGGATAATAAGAGAAGATTTCTCTCCTGGTAAAGCAGGCGAAATCAATAGACGGGTCCTCTAGCTCTTCTAGCCACTCCTCGGTGGCCTTATAGTCAGCAATCGCCTTTCTTACAGCAGCATCGCTAAAGACCTTCCTGTTCTCCATCTTGGAGATGATCTTTTTCATCTCCAAAACCTTGCCTTGCAACTCCTTGACTTGCTGCTCCAGAGTGGCCTTCGAGCCAGCTAGCTCGAGCGACGTGGCCCTAATGCCCTCACATTCAGATGCTTTCATCGCCAGCTCAGCTTTTAGCTTAGCCACAGAAGCCCTCAGCTCAGCGTTCTCTTTTTTTACTCGGGCCTTAGTTGTACCCTCCTCCTCTAGTCATTGCGAGAGACGAGCTTTCATCTTTTGCTTATTCTCGAGCCAAATCTTTAGTTTCGTAACCCTCTAGGTATCCCTTTCTACTTTGCCCCTCTCCTGCTCCGCATGCTTAAGTTATGCTTGAAGCTTTACCACTTACACAATAAAGCAATGAAGGCACTTGTTAGCTTGAGCAAATTTTCTCAAGTACCTCCTGCTATAAGCCTTTGCCTCTAGTAGACACTTCTTTTACCGATGCAACTCCTCCTGCAATCTAATTGCCTCTTTCTAAGCAGCATGGGACTTGCTTAGCTCAAAGAGCACTTAGCCGTGGTACTATAAGATGAAATAGAACATACAAGTTAGTACCAGGCTCTAAAATACAACACCATAATAGCATGGAAAACCTACCTACTGCATTAGGGCACTCAAGTAGCCTACAGTTTGTATAGGGTTGCTCGCATCCTCTTAGGAGATCCTCTCTAGTACAGCCCAATCACCAGGGCTATATGACCCCATTGAAGCCTAGTAATTGAGAGTTTGGTGGCATAGCGTTAGGCTGCTAGCACGAACCTCCCATTTCAACCACAAGATCTTTCCCCAAGCCCTCTTCTTCTCCATCTTGGGGGCCCCCCTATTCAGCGCCTCCTCTGAGAAAGTGTATAGCACTTCTATGAATGAGTCTAGCCCCAGCCCCATCTTTTGGAAATTGTTGAGGACGTCTAAAAACTCATCCCCAATGTCATCTACGCTTTAGAAGAAACAAAGAAACTACCATTACCATTTGTAAAACACTACCGTAACCAACACAACCAAGGAAGTCTACCCATCCTACAAGCATTAGACGAAGCACCCAAACACTAGCATAACAAATAGGCGCATAGGAATAAACCAGTATCTTTAACCCACTTCTCTGCCACAGCTTTCTTTATGCTAGGGAATAGCTCGAAGATCGGGTGTTGAAAATACCTTTCTATGATCTTCGTAGCATTGATCTCTTAGCCACCTCTTAGTTCCATGAAAGTTGAGATCTCCTCGATGGCCTTGGCATCATTCGGACCCAGCCTCTTCTCACCTCCAGTACAGACCATTCCTATTTACCAGATCCAGAAGGCGACCTCTTCGAGCAGCTCCACCACTACGTATTCATCTTGCCAACCTTTAATTAAGTTGATAAGGTCGCAGAACAATTTCTTTCTTGGGTATGGTTGGAGGTAAGGCCACCCCCAATGCTCTTCCACATGTAAAAGTGGCAAAACAGCTCGGGAGTAGCCTTTATCACCAGGTATTTGCAGAATGCTTAAAATGCCTTCAACACCCTCCACCCATTCGAAGGAATCTACGACAAGCTACAGTAGTGGTAGTTAAAAAACTTCCTCTCAAAATGACTTGGGAGGAGGCACTGCCCAAACTCCAAGCACTTTTCGAAAACCGCGAAGTGCCTCCTCGATAATAGGGCTACCCATTTGTCCCAGCACAGCAACCTAATATGCTACCTAGGTATTGCCCCCACAAAGAAGTTGCTGATGACCCAACTGGGGATAGAATTCTTACTTTTGTTGGTACAATCATCAAGCCCCTTCCTTGTACTAGAAGCATCGAATAAATCCTTAGCGGAGGGTAAGGGAATATTTGCATCTACCTCTCTAGGTATAGCATTGATGATTCTAGCCCTATCCAACGCCTCCACGGCCATCTTTGTAAATTGGTTGAGTTGTGCTAGTAACAATACTTCACCCTCCTATACCTGAAGAGCATCACTCCTTGTAAAATCTAAACTGGAGGTAAGTTCCAATGAAGTAGAATTAGTCTCACCCCTGTCGGTCGACATGATTGTGATTGTTGAAAAGGAAAACTAAAGCTTATGAAGAAGGTTTGAGAGTTCGAACACAAACGCAGAAATTATGACAATTGAGCACAAAGATTGCAGAAAAGTGTTCTCTTTTCGTAGTCCTCCTATTTATAGGAAAACTACCTAGGAAGCTCTATAGGCGATTATGAGGATACGTATAAACACAAATCCCTTGGAATGCTGCCCAACAAATACATGGAAAGCATTTCGATGGGACGGCCACCTTTAAAAGGGCAAAAAGCATGTAATTATACGCTAGTCTGCTACAACACGACACCTGTCACGTCGCATTTAATGCTTAGAATACAAGTGAGCAAAAGTTTCAATTTGAAAGTCTCTTTAATAGGAAGCTTCTCAAGGCCTATCTGATCTGCACCTGGTCAACATTACGAAGACATGATCCACCTATGCTTGGTCGGTCCCTATCAAGCCTTGTTCAAGCAGATTGGTCTATAGTATTAGAGCACCTTAGCACCCTTACTCTCTTAGCCTCAGATACTTTCAAACCAATAGACCACTACACAGGACAACTCACTACTTTGAGCCTTCTCACCATGGATCTATAACCTCATCATATCGGCATCATGGCATCGAATCAAACTTCCTAGAGTCAAATTGCTCACATCTAAGCGGCCTATGCATTCCTTCTCTTTGCCTCTTCCTCAATAATGAGACTACGAGGAGGTAAGTATTGACAGGGTACTTTAGGCAAAAACCTCTCAGATCCGACCAGATTCACTAAGCCCTACCTCACTAAGCTTACCTTTGCAAGCCTCAAGCTAGGTTCTTAGTAGCCTAGGCCCATGAAAAACTGTAATAGCTATAAACTATAAGATAAGAATAAAACAATCATGTCCTAAATGTTAAGGACACGTCGGATACGACAACTCCACTCTTTCACACTTACGGGAGAAGATCTCTTCCACCAACTGATCTTCAACGGCCGGCTTCACTCCTTTATAAATACCAAACATGTACTCAACAATAACTCTCTCTACAAACTCTGTATTCTAAGTCTGCATACTCAATATTCGATATACAAAAAACTTATTGCTGACTTAAGTATCGGAATAGCAACACCGGATAACCTCCCGACATTCCTTCACTGTGCATTATTTTGTAGGCCTAAATACATGCAAACCTTAGCTAACTATCGACAAGAATTGAGAAACGACAATTATCTTTGGAGTTCTTAAACATTGTAGAAGTCTTTTGAATAACTTTGCTTGAATTCATTTTTGTAGGATCAACCATAAAACAAGTCAAGTAGCTGACATCCTAGCAAAGGAAGGCTTAAGTTTAGATTCGTGTTTTTCTTTTAATTCTATGTTATCGCGCTATGTTTGTTGAACTCAATTGTTTTTTACTCTGGAGTAGACCAAAGTGTCGTAGTTGATTGGCGTCTAGGTAGTGAGGACACCCAACCAGGCTAAGTTTGTTTTGTGTTCGTGTTCGTATTCACGGACTTCTTGTTTTATGTCTTATTTCATGCTTATTTACCGTCACTAGCTTTGGAAAAAAAAAAACAAAGGAAGAAAGCAAAAATTTCCATCTATATTACTAGAAAAAAAAAATGTACCACCTAACCATCTGTTTTCATTCTTCGTGGTTAATTACTTATTTAATCCCATAATACTACGTCCCATTATCCCATTATTATTTACACATTTAATGTTGGCTTCGAAGTATGGGACTTTAGTCAAAACACCAATATGGCAATAGGCTAAGATACCGTTGGATTTCCATTTTATTAAGCCTTTGGTAAGATGCACGTTTTAATCTAGACCTTATTTCACCTAACTTTTACTATATATGCTTATAGATATCTCGTGTTTTTGGGAGCATTTATAGTAATGCGTATGTATTAATTAAAAAATTCTATCGTGTCCTCATTTAAATACTTAATATCTTTATAAAAATTAATGTATAAAATTATAAAATAATAATTCCCAATCAACATATTTTTCTTTTATAATAATTAATATCTACATGTGATGAGTATATCTTAGACGTGGGCTTAACAATTCATGTTATTATATTATATCTTATTTTCATATATCAATGGATTTGTATTTAGAATATTTCAACCCATGACATTATATTTTTATTAATCTTGCATGAAAACCTAAACCGATAATCCAACTCATTCAATAAACGTATCTCATGTCTAGGTTAGACTCGTTTGTTGATCCAAAAGCTATAATTAAATTTATAAAATATTTATATATAGAAAGGGAAGAAAGTAATAACAAAATTTAAATTTTACAAAGGTAAATAACATAGTATTTTCATAATTAATATAAAACTACAATTCAAATAAAAGTTGTAGTAAAACAAAATCTTACCAAATATAAAAGATCCAAAAATTTAAGTTATGTAATATCACTAAATTTAGTAAAACCATGGATAAATTGGATATTAATATCATTGTTAGTATTAATTTTCAAATTTGTCAAATTTCGAAAAGAGATAGTAAAAGTATCTATACATAAGTTCATAATATTTTGCTAATTTGAAGTAGGATATAGGAAGAAAAATATATAACATCATTAAATTTAAGTTATATAACATTACTAAATTAAGCTAAATTATAACTTAAATTGATATTAGCATTACTACTAGTATTAATTTCCAAATTCATTACTTTGTCCGTTGGATGTTTAAGGAAGACAGTCAAAAAATTTATACATGAGTTTGTAATATTTTATTCTTTTAAATTACAATATAGTAAGAAAAACATATAACTATAAGTAATGAGTTTTATATTTCTAATTGAGAATTTTTACTTGGAAAGAAATGATTTGTACAATAAAATGAAAATATGAAAGAATACACAATGTCTTATGTTTAGGTTTAAGAGTTTAACCTAAACCCAAACACAAATTTAATTATATTACATTTGTGTCTTATGTTAATTTTTTTCACATACTAATTTATTTAAATTGTGCTATGCTATGTCTATCTATTGTGTCTGGATCCTAAGTTGTTAGCCTTACCTTAGAAATAAATGTATCGGTGACATCTAAATTAGAGAGTGCGTGTGTATGTGCATGTATGTATATGCATGTCTAAATTTATAATTATATACACCTATATATGTCAAAGCAATTCCATTGACAAGGCATATCTCATTTAGACATCAATCTCATGAGTGAAACTACTTGTTTTAATGAAAAAATTGAATTGGATTTTTTATAAATAATATTTGTTAGAGTTAGTCCCATATCACTTAATATCTAGATTCTAGATCAATAGGTAAATTCTTGACTTATTCTCTATCTTTGCAAGCATTTTATAAAATTTTATATAATTTTTGTTCTATTTATTTAGCAAATTAAGGTAATATTCCAAACATGTTCCTCTTCAAATAGAGACTTGTTAACTAAGCTATGCATTCATCTTAGAATTTTTAGTTGAAAATGGATACAACCAAGATAGAAAAATGCTTGTCAAAATAACTTAGATTACAGGTTTAAGTTTTCAAGTATCAACAACAAACAAATTATTTTGCAGGTTGAGCTTTCATATAAAAACCCGTTTTAGCCTCAACAAATAACACCACCTATTAAAACCAAAGTGAAGAATTCAATTTCAAAATTGTAACATGCTTATAAGAATTTGCACCAATGGGATATTTCCGCGTCGAAGGCTTTGTCATAATGTTCCAGTACCTTTACCTGCTCCACAATGAGATGGAAAAAGGCAACGAAGAGATACGGATAAGGTGGGAAGGCCGGTAACCAATTTCTTTAAATGAGCGAACCTTAGAGGTCAACTCAGCGTTCCTTTCTTTTCTTTTCTTTTCTTTTTTTTTCCCCCCCTGTCTTTTCACTGTATTATAATATTATGAGATTGCCTACCGAGTAAGTGTTTCTTTCACTTGGGAAAGTCTATGATCTTGACATGACTTTCTTATGGCTAACAGCTAACTATCTTGGCGATGTTAGGCTCCTTAATTAAAGTAGGATCTGGATTCCATTTGTAATATAGCGTAAATCATGGTAAAGGACAACTTTAAATAATAATTTAGAAACAATAACCGGAAAAGTTTTATGTCTATTCATAAAATTGAAAAGAATCTCTGCATTTAGAAATTTCAAAATATTCTATTACTTCATCCAATTTTTTTTCTTTTCTTTTTTTTTTTCAATGAACGAAAAAGTTAGGAATAAAACTTATTGAGCAGCCCATTATTTTTCCTCGATAGATTATTTTTACTTGCGAGACTTTAAATAACCTAAATCGAATACAAGTTTGTAGGACTCCAACTTATGATTCGATTCTTCTTGTTTTTTCGTTATATTTTGCTTCTTAGTAGCGTTTTTAACAGTGGAAGAAATAGTTGGAATTCTATGAAGTAATAATCCTTCTAACTAGCTAAGATTACAATTAGTATTTGGTGCATAGACCATTATATCAAGGCAAACAAATCAACTCAATTCTCCAACAAGATGTGCCCTACCCCCATATTTATCATCCTAGTTGCCATATCTTTCTTGGCATATTGATCTGAACAGTTTGATCCCTGTGCGGTCGTTTTTGGATCAGATAAATATTTGAACTTGGCAAGAAACCTAGATTGCTACAAAATCTTATGATAATATCAACGTTCTTTAGTCGTGATTTACATGGAATAAGATTTTTTTTTTTTTATATTTTATCGTAGAACATGACTTACTAAAGCCTATAAATATCATTTAATTTTGCATTAGTTAGTGGTCTTTGGTAAAATTAAAGCTTATTTGTTCTATCTTCAAATATTAGAGATGTAGGTCTTATTCGGATTGTGTTTACTTTTTCTGTATCTTATTTATATCTATTTTGTACTTGATATTTATTTATTGGAAAGTTAATGTTTGAAAAACTATTTTAACTGTATTTTATTTGTTTCTAATTTATAATTATGAATGTGGTAATTGAAGTGTTAGAATTAAGAAACAAAAAATTTATATACTTTTAAAAGAAAATATTTTAGAAAATATATTTTATACATTGGTGATGATTATTTTAAACAATATTTTTCTAAAAATAAATAAATTAAATGGTAGATAAATTCAATTTTATTGAAATTTGTTTGGTATTTAATTTTAAAAAATATATATATAATTATATTTATATTTTTTTATATTTTATTCTTTAAGTAAATAATATTAACATAAAAAAAAGATAAACCAAACATAACCCTGTTAATTACATAGCTAGGGATGGTGGTGGCGGAAAGGGGGAAAAGAAAACAAAAGAATCTGCAGAGAGAAGTATGGGAATAATTATTCGGATTGTGGG
This sequence comes from Lumnitzera littorea, assembly GCA_024138015.1. Taxonomy (NCBI): domain Eukaryota; kingdom Viridiplantae; phylum Streptophyta; class Magnoliopsida; order Myrtales; family Combretaceae; genus Lumnitzera; species Lumnitzera littorea. The sequence goes on from JAMXBB010000006.1 coordinate 96,617,999, forward strand.
ACGATGATGGGAACATATTTTCTTTAACGGGAAAATCGTACGAGAGTGGACATACGAGTGGGTCCAAATTAAAACAGTTGATGAATAGGAGATGAAACTGTTAAAGACGGTGCAAATTAATGATACTTGTGATATATTATCGATATAACATGTTTGAGCGTTAAAGCGGATTATGATATGACTTGTATTACTGAAAACTTTACCTTCTACTCTTACGGATATTTTCAGATCTAGACCAAGAGGTTGACAAAAAATGAGAATGAATCAAGAGTCGAAAGGGAAAAGGTCAAACTTGGATCAAGTTAGAGTCAATAAAAACAAAGTAAATTACAGAAATGCCTCTCGAAAAATTTTGAAATTGCATGAATTCAAGATTAATCCTATAAAAAAAAAGCTTTAGGTCTCAATCTAATATTGAGTTTGAGCTTGACTTTTCTTAAAAACTTGAAGTTTAATCTTGGTTTGAATTTGACTAAACTCTAAATTCGGGGCTCAAGATTGACTTAAAAATATATTTAATAAATTTAAGTTTGATTCGATTAACTCAATTAAATTTAAAATCTTTATAATTTTTTTCTAAATAATCTTAAATTGACTTATATTTTAAAAAATAAAAAATATATTAAAAATTATACCAAGTTCAGTTACATTCAGAAGCTTGTTAAACATTTTATAATTTACTTTTTTTTTTTAAATCTATATTTATTTATTTATTTTCATAAATTGGTATATTCTCTTAGAAAAGCAAAAGAAAAAAAAAGTACATTTTGACCGTGATAACTCAATTGAATCTTATAAAAACCGAGTTAAACTGATAAAAATTAATTGGGTCGAATCGACGTTGCTATTAATAAGGATTAAATGAGTGATCCAAGGAGATTTTATATCTAGATGAAGTCAAATGGAATTGGATTAGAAAAATCAATCCGGATTAGAGACATTGATTTGGACTTCGACCAAAACTTTCGTCGTCGTAGGTTTTCCTTTTCTTTAACCCGTAAAGCCAAGGGGAAAATACGGTTTTCCAAGAAAGATCCGTGGGAAAGGTTCATCCCAGCAAAATTAAGTCAAGCTAAGACCATCGGACCGAATTTTTTAATTAAAGGGAAGTATTTTCAAACAACTTGAACATGTAGCTATGTGTTAGATTACACCCTTGACAAATGATAATTTTCAACAAGATCATATTAATCCACTCAATTAGCTGTGATACCTCCTTTAAGATCTCTTATCACATGGTAAAAATATATAATGCTTTAGAGTCCCATTAACTAAGCGCTCGATTGTGTATTATGAAATCTCAAAATATTTTGAATTATTTTATAATTAAAATTAATCTTCCAAAAATCGAGTTGAAAGGTTTACATTTTAAACAAATATCGATGATTCTCTAAAAAACATCAACATTGGTCTTATATTGGTTATACCTATTTAATTGGAGATATATCATGCATTGAATTCTCCTCACCAGGCTAGCTAAAAAGATGAACACTTATGACTAAGTATGGCGTTTATGATCATTAAAGTTACTGGTTAACTCAAAATTTTACAAGTTTATAATGTTATAAGAGCTTTTTCTAATTAAAATGGATACATAATTGTTTAAATATAAATTCTTAGGAGAATTTTGATTTTTAAGTGTGCAATTTTAATATTAACTTACGATTTTATTGGTTATATATGTTTTTAATGGTTGTAAAACGTTCCCAATAAATATGCTGCCATATATTACTTCCAATTGTTGTAGTTGACCTTCCAATGCTTTGAACAAACGAGATATTTCCAAACACTTTTTCATACCAATCCATCAAATACCACTTTCAAGCTAAAGCTTTTAATTTGAAACCTAAGGAAACCATAGCCCTGAACATGTTGTTGTCAAAAAATTTCTATGCTTAGTCCAAATGTTTAGGAATCGAGATGCTGCTACAGCTAGTGGTTTAGAAGCATTTTCCTTTATCCTTAAAAGAAGCAGCCGGTAATCGTAGCAAAAGCAACTTGAATGTACTACATGCAAACTTAAGAGTTTGCATTACCATCATGTTCGGATTAGTTCCCTTACAGTAAAAATCCCCAAAAACTACCCATGACTGTTGAAACAAAGCTGCTCTAGTTATTAGATCTCGCCGTAATCCTTCCCTCTCCGAGCTTGAGCACTCGGCATACGCTGCTTTGACAAAGCACAGTCTTCATTCAGACAACTAATAAGAAAGTCTTTAAATACCAGTCTTTGCAGCCATTCCAATTTGGATTGTATTAGCATCAGTTCTAAAATTGCCAGGATCTGAATGATTCCTTTATTTCATAATGAAAGAATTCGAGCAGGTGCAAGACGGTCCTACATGATTATTGTAAACTGGGGACGACCTCATGGCATGAAATCCTAGCATAGGGACCCTTTTGGGGTCAGCACCTCCCCTTCTCTTAGCCGGCTGAACACATGAGACAAAGGGATCGGGATCCGAGTGAATTGTCTTCTAGTCGCCTCAGTAACCTGCTATTACCAATTCTCTCTAATATTTTAACATGAGCAATTCGCTGGGAAGCTTGTTTTGAAATTGACTCCTTATCACTCGAGTTTCTAGTAAATCTCCTTACTAAAGGATAGTGAAGACTTCCATGAATTTTCCTCTTTGGAAGAAAGAACCTTAATCCCTTGTTTCTCATCTTCTTGATCGCTTGCAGCTTTCAGATCATCATTAACAGTAATAATGGACCTCTAAGTTCTTCATCACTTGCGTACTGAAATCCTCATCATCCGTTAGAAATGATCTTACCTACACTATAAAATCGTGCTCCGAAACATTGTGTTAGTCATGCGAATCTTCTACTACCTCCGCAATTCCTTCAACCGCATTTCCTTCATACTCATTTATATATATCGAAATGCTGATTCAAAGGCTCAATCAAAACATTCGCAGTACAATATGAGCCTCCTGAAGGGTCTTCTTTCCTTTCTCGTTGTTCCGAAGACACACGGTCTATGTTTCCCCGTACGAGACCTTTGATCGATCTCTTGATTTCACAGTATACTTGAAGTGCTTAGTGAGACAGTTCCATTTCATCTGACTTGGGATAGACTCTCCTTCAACCGCAATGATTTGTGCCGATAAAATGCAATTTTGTTGTAGATATTTTCGATCATTTTGTGTGGATTTTTGTATAGAAGCTGATGGAATGTTAAACTGCAGTGTGGAATGGATGTGTGCGTAAAATAAAGAAATGAAGGTTTTTGTAAATGCAAAGAAGAGATTCAGCTAATTACAGCTCAGTGGGGAATTATCTTTTTTGGTTTTTTCATTCATAATCTTTTGATACAAGATATACATGAATATAGGATCAAATATCACGGTTAGCATCTCAACTTTACCATTTTTTATAATTATACATCTAAAATTTCGACTTATCTAATTATATATTCAATTAAAAATTTAATTATCATTGTCTATATTTCAATTAACTCCAATTCACAATGTTAATTTAGTTAGTACAATTAATCAATAAGGTCACCCATAGCCTTAGGAGAGTCACAATACCCTTGATAGGTAACTATCGGTCACCCTATGCGAAACAATAGGTTGTGAGTCATTTTAAAAATATAGGTTGCAAGACCTACTAATTGTCATGAGTAACTGCTTACAACTTTAGCAAGATCACACGACCCCCTTAAAGCTATAGGCAACTATTTCATTAGTTGATTGCGTTCATTAAACTAATGATGTGAATTGAAATTAATAAAAGTGTAAACAGTAACAAATAATTCTCAATTTTGTATATAATTAGACAAATCGAAATTTTAGGTGCATAGTTAGCATAAGTGGTAAAGTTAAAGTGTTAAACCATGAATTATCCCTATGAATATATAATGGCCTCCCATATCCTAGAACCTTGTAGTATATTCTAACACATACCAACACGTAGTAGCACATAGTATTAATATATATATTTTCTATTTTTTCTTTTCCAATAATAATTCTAAATACATAATGACGACTCGTTATATCATTCCCAAGTCGAGGATGAGACTAAACCTATAATTAACCTATTGAGTCAACTGAAGAATACACATATCTCATAAAACTTCTCTTTATTAATACTACAATTAAATAGCAAAACTTTTTACAATTACAGGTCCTATCTAGAGTATCATAGTTTAACTCTCTTATTTAACTCATTTCTGATACATAAATGTATCTTTACATTCATAAAATTGCATACGAACCTAGAATATAACATAAAGATCTTCTTGTGAAGCTAGTAACTTCCTTAAACTTGATTCAGAGTCCTGTATGTATTCCCTCTTATTTGCTTAGCTTAGCTTCCAAGTCCTAACTTACTTCATCTTTAGTGTTTAAGATTAGATAGGCTAATCCCTTAGCTCTAGTTTTGAGCCAAATGAGTACAAAACTAAAACTATGATACTGAATAACAATAATCAAGGGTACTCTTGACAACAACTAAGACTAAGTATACTTAATCATATATTTAGTAGCTTAGCATAAAGAGTTAATAACCCAATATATCTAAGTATCAAGATGATAGTAAACACATGTGTAACCATTTAATAAAGATATATAAACTGGCACCGATATCCTAACCTAACCTAACTTCTCATCTAGTTAAACGAAACTCCTAGGTATTTGGATAAATAATCTAAGAACCTAGCTAAAAACCTTGTGTAACGTTATAATGAGTAGCCAAACCTAACCTTACTAACCACTTTTGTGGTTGGAATTTGTTGACAATGCAATTCTATATATTTGAAAACCCAACCTAGCAAGATCTTAGTTTTAGAAAGCTTGACTCATAAGTACTTATTATGCCGTATCATGCCATAAATACATTAATCAACACATTTAAGCGAACCAAGTAAGAAACTCCAATGAAATACCATGAATTAGGTAAACATAACCTAATCATCAACCCAATAGACAAATATGGCACTAGAGAAAATACCTTAACTCAAACACAAACCTGGCCTAATGTTCGCCCATAACTCACCAATACATTGAGGCATACTACATCACAAGGAGTCACCAAGTTACAGGTTCAATAAAGAAAGTCATCATATTCTTAGCAGAACAAATAGCTAACATTATTTTAAATCTTTAACAACCAAGCACAAATCCACAACATGAATATATCATATATATTAGTATCCTAGATAGCAACTCATCATTAAAGGTATGTATCAGTTATATAGATAACTCAAAGCCATTAGATTCACTTAAGCAAACTTCATGACAATACACAATAAGTAAGCAAATGGTCTAAGTTTCTGATCACCACATAAAAGCAGAACAATCAAGTAAAGGGTACTCACCTAGGTTTTGCCTATTCCAAAACCTGATAGCTATCTTCACCTATCCAACAATGTAGAGTGACCAACAATGCCTCTTTTGTTCTGGTTAGATAGTATTATATCGTAACCATGTATATAATCTTATTAAACTTCAATAATCAATCAATTTAATTACTATTGCCAAGGTTAAGTATTTTTATTCCTCGTTTGGTAAGCTACTTGTTAATAGAGGTTCAAAAATTAAGATAATTTCTTAATGAAATATTCGTCGCAGATATTTTAGCCTTTGGCTTACCTTTTGATTCATTCGAGTCAAGTTAACTTTAAGATTCTTAATAATACATCCTATGACATATCATTTGAGACTCCAATGTACCTTTTCATCTTATGAATCATCTTATTCAATCTCTTCTAAATTCTAAGTTAAATTTCCTACTTAACAAGTTCACTTAATTATTCTCTCAGTTGTCTTTTATGTTAATCTCTTAATGCAAAAACTTTCCAAAATTCCACATTACGCTACATTCTCGACCACTTAAGATATGATCCATAGATTATCCACTCTAGCAGATTATTTCACATCTAGTCATTTAAAGTACTGGACATAATCATTTCTTTTAGTTACCGAGATTATTACGTTTAAGCTCTAATTCACTATTTAACCATTAAAAGAAGCATAGAACACCAACCGAAATGCCATGGATTTTTTGAAATGTATCTTGGTCATGACTAATCATCCTATCAACCATATATGTACTGCCACAGGTCCTCGTCCACTGTTCTTGTTATAGGAAAACAACATCATCATAATAAAATACTAAAGAATCTTTGATAAAAAGAATCCATGTGATCCATGATTTATTAAAGGTGTGAGTCTGACTCATAATTTAATATAGCAAGATTTGTATCTGATGTAATTTAAGTTTATTATTGTACATCTTCCCAAACTATTACTTTAAGATCACATAATTAACGCAGATTTTACTAATTTAGCTACCGATTACCATTCACACGGGATGTTAGAGAATTAAGCAAACCTGAGAATATAGCCCCAGGCCAATCTTCGACCTGAAGAGATTACTCGAATGGACAAATTCCTTTATATCCGTAACAACAAAATGATTTAAGGAATCCCAAACATTGCTTGATACCATCAAACCTACCAAGAACTCGGGTAGCAGTTGGAATTTATAAATGGAAGATTTCATTGTTGCCACTGCTTCTCAAAATTAACATCGGACATTTCATTCGCCTGTTTTGTCTATCTAAAATCTAGTTTTGTGGAGACGTAGAAGTTATCGAACGAAAATCCCCAAGTGTTCGTGGAGATGTGTTATTTTTTTTATTCTTTATTTAGTTTGTTTATATTTATTTTCCTCCTTTTAGTTTCTAGTTAACCCGATGAAGTCTTGATGCATGCCTAACAATCTTACAGCTGTTTATTCCTTGTTTGTCCAAGCTGTGTGTGCTAAGCTATGTGTAGGTGTTAAGTTGTTGATTTCCTACATTTGATATTAATATTAACTCAACAATAGATGATTTGGAGAATAAGCCATAGTATAACTATAATATGAAGCCTGAAACTAAGTATAGAAATTGATACGCTCATATACAACTCGAACTACTATTTTAAGTGAAATATTGCTACTCCTTGAGGAAATAATGCATGAAGAGCATCTAAAACCAAAACCCATGTACACAGTACACACCTACATTTAAAGGATCCATTAGATCCTCGGTGGATTCTCCTTCCAGCACTATTGATTTGTTAAGCCCCATAATGTCTAAGATAGTAACCCCATCACCACAACAACTTTATCGCACTAGAGGTATAACATAAAATTCACTTGAAACTAAATGATGCCATTAAGAACAAGAAGCAAATATATCTTCCTCAAAAGTAGAGGACCTTAAGGATCGAATTAGGAAGTAGGCACCGACACCTACTTAGCATGCCTATAGATAGTAAACTAAGAATCTGACATAGAATGAACTCCTTATAAGATAGAACAAGTTCCATGAAGCATAGGCACATTCTTTGGCTTTCTGAAGTATTGACTTTATGTACCATATCCTAGGTGATCTTTGCTTCGTTTGTTGATTTCCATTCAAAGGACAACTGTCATTAAGGATTCCTTACCCTATAGTTACATGTTGCTTGTGCTTATTAGTTTAGTTTTGCCGGCTATCATAAAATAATACTGAAACTTGGATGGAGTATTGAGGAAATTAAAGGGTTGAATGCATGTTCTTGGATGGCTGATTTGCTATGGACTAGTTAAATAAAGAAGAGAAATCATTGCTTGGTGCTTGATTATATTGTTGGCAGTTTAGTAGATTTACTGAGTGTTTGTCATAACTACTTGATCAGCTGTAAAATGACAAAGTAAACAGCTTCACTATTTAAATAACCAGTCATGCATAGCATTTGTATTGCATGTAAGAAGAATGATAACTGTACTCTATCTGTTTGCTTGAAAGGCCATATGGAGGTAATTCTCCATATGATGTTACCTTACCTTGACCTCTAGAAACTACTGCCTGCACTGAGAGACATTGCCTTTGATTGGGGCTTAACAGTTGAACTGATGGTCGCTATCGGGTGGGGATATCAGCGTGGGGATGCTGCATGAACCGCCCCATGTATGTGAATGGCTGAAAGTTGGGTCCCACATAAGTCGAATTAACTAATGGACTCAAGCACTGCAAGCTGTTATAAAGATTACAAGTCTAGGAACGAGGACTATTCAACAAATTTGTCTCTTAACCCTTGGCATCAAAGGACGTTAAATCTAAATCCCACATGATTACTAGTTGGTCATGTGTTTTGCTACATCTCAAATGGTTATTGCTTACATCGCATATTAATGCTTGAAAACTTGCTTGACCTCCTTACATGAACGGATGTTATGAGAGTTCCACTAGCTGAGCTCTGTTTTTTCCACCCCTCATAGTCTTCTCTTGCAGGTTATTCAAAAGCTGAATAGTTTAGGATTCCAGGCACTAGGTGCTTCATCTTACATCCATTGTTTATGGGATAGGTTTAAAAATTATTATTGGGATATAATAGTTGCTGATCCCGAGTGAAATGAAAAATATAAGGTTAGGCAAACATAATTTGGATTGAATTTAAATCTATAATTAGTTTGTTTAGTTTTGTACAAGTCTATCAAGAAGTATCCCGATCTTACCATTTGGTGGGGGATGCCAACTCTTTGTGATCCTGTATCAATCTACGGATTTTATAATTGAAGCCAAGGTGTTGTTACAAGTTGTACATATGTGTGTATTTACAGCTACTATATTTCAACTATAAACAGGTCAATAGGTTATACATATATATAGGTCTTATATGTGGATGCAAGCAAGTTGCAGGTATCAGTTAAGAGAGTGGTTGGTACACATGCTAAATGATGGCTTGTAGGTGATGCCACTGTTTAGCCCACTTGAGGTCATGATAACAGTCACCAACACCACCAAAGCTATCTAAAACCACTTTTAGTTCATCAAAAACCACCACCAAAAGCTGCTGCTGATCGTCAACTTTAAATCAACCACTAGCTACTGCTTTCGGAAACCTATTTGTGCAGTGATCTGCTGTAATGCCATCAAAACCAGGAGGAAGAGCACCTCTCAAAAAGCTAGACCAGTATACCCCACAAGGCGAACAACCATCGACGAGCTTTAAAGAAACCTCGCCATTTCTACTCCTTGCTTTGATATTAAGAATTTATCGATCGCCTTCTACTATACTTCTCTAAGGTTGTCAACAAATTATAAAATGACTTGCCTTTGACAGCCACTTTGCTGTCAATAAGTATATATTGATTTATCAATTGTCTCCTTACGTGTCTTTTTTTTTTTTTTTTTTTTAAAGAATGGGCTTCCTTTATTGATATTATGCTGAATGTTAAAATGTACTCATTTCATATTGAAAAGTACTGTTGAAGGGAAGAGTTTACTATAATTCGAGGGTTCTTGCTAGAATATACCATGAAATAACTGAAAGTTTATAGAAGCTATTGATAGCTTTACACAAATTGTCGATGATTTCCTATCTTTTCCCGTGGAATAACACCGTAGTAAAACGTATTGACTTGCAGTAAATTTACTCAATAGCAAGCAATACCCGCTTAACAAATATTATAACCCATTAACAGTAAAAAACACCAATCACTAGCAATATAGCCTAACACTAGTTAAATTAGTGCTAGTTATAATTAAATCTCTCTTTATAATAAAAAGGGATAATATTATGATTTATATCTTAATTTATCACTTTTTATAGTTATACGTATGAAATTTCGACTTGTTTATAATTATACACCTAATTAAATATTTAATTATCACTATTTACACCTTAATTAATCCAAATATATACTGATAGTCCAATCAACATAATCAACCAATAAGATAACTATTCACAATCTTAAGAGAGTTATGACCACCTACCCAAGTCGTGGGCAACCATTCATTGCGACTATCTCTCGACCTACAATTTTTTTAGTGGGTCACAATACTTCCTTTTCTTCTTCTTCTTCTTTTTCTTCTTGGAGTGGTTGGTGATCACATGTATAGGGTCATGTGATTCCTCTAAGGTCATGTTCAACTACCTTATTGATTGATCATACTAAATAGTCTAACGATGTGAATTGGAACAAACTGAAGTGTAATTAACTGTTTAATTAGATGTATAATTAAATAAGTCGAAGCTTTAGATATATAAGTATAATAGATAGTGAACTCAAGGTATAAACCGTGATATTGACCTCAATAAAAATCCATATTAATGTTTATGCAGGATGTTAACAACCTTACACAAATTGCCAACAGATCTAACTCTCTAATTGCAATAAAACCTACCAACTTATCGTAGAAGTTCTCCTCAAACACCCGTTACTCATCAATAAGAAATACCTAATTAATAGTTATTATAACCCCGTGATATAATCTAACACTAGTTAATTTGGTGCCAATTACAATTAGATCTCTCCAATTACAATAAAAATACACATGAATATACATGGATGCTGTCAATAGCCTTACAAAGATTATCACTGATCTATTTTTTACCTATAAAATACCCGTAATTACAATAAAACCTACCAACTTATTGTAAAAATTTCCATCAAGCAATTATTACTCAACAATAAGCAATACCCCCTTAATGGTTACTATAACCTATTAAAAATAAAAAAGCGTCCATTATTAGTAATATAGCCCAACACTAGTTAGTTTTGTACCAATTACAATTAAATCACCCAAATCACTACAAAAATACACATGAATGTTCATAAAAGCTATGGCCAACCTTACACATATTGTCAATAATCTCATATTTTTCCCCATAAAATACCCTCAATTATAGTAAAACATACCAAGTTACCGTAAAAATCCCCCCTTAAGCAGTTATTATTCAGCAAGAAGCAATCGCTTAACGATTATTATAACCTATTAATAGTAAAAGCACCCATCATTAGTAATATAGCTTAATGTTAGTTAATTTGATACCAATTACAGTTGAATCCCCCAAATTAAATTGAAAAATTCACACGAATCTTCATGGAAGTTGTTGAAAGTCTTACGTATTCTTCCCATAAAATACCCCCAATTATAGTAAAATTTACCAACTTATGGTAAAAATCCCATTCCAACTGTTATTAGTCAACAATAAATTAAATAAGTGTCGTTTAACAGTAAATATTGGTCCATCCATGATACAAAAGCCCAATCTTTAGTAAATAATTATACCCAAACTTCAAATAATATTTATATAGTATTATAACATTATTTGTGTAACATTACTTATAGATAGTATTATATGAATGTACATATATATTTATAATGTCAAATGTGTATATAATTATATATGTTATGTAAATATATATATCATATGTTATATATAGATATTTATAAATATAGACAAACGTAACGCTAATTGTTATATAATATTATAAAAATATATATTTATATATGTAGTATTATATATGAGACATCCAGATTTAATTAGTATGATAAATATTGAGTTTATTTCAACTCTATTAAAGCCTAGTCAATTATTAATTGTATCTAGTAAACATCATAGATATATATATAAGTAAATATAATATGATCAATTAAGTAAAAACTTGTGATAATATGGAAAATGAAGCTTCTAATATGTCATGCCCCGAAGCGGCAGAGTTGTAACAGCCCCGCCGTGTAAACCATCCTAAGATAGAAGTTGGCCTTACAACCGTTATCTTAGACCTGATCTACACAAGGCATCCGCGACTAACCCGCTTTGAAGTAAACAGTTTGTAATTTAAATAATTCATTTACCTAAAAAAGTGAGAAAAGTTATATATAATCACTATAATTTAGTTATTACATTAATCGAAATGAAAAGTAAAATATGTGTTGATTCTTCAATGTTTTTCTTCACTCCTCAGGATCCAGCAGTTGCTAGCTTCAGAGTAGTTGTTGCCACTTCTTAGTCAACACTTGCACGACGTCTATAGGAATGTGAGCAACCACAGCTCAGTAAATTAGGACGGAGGACTTAAAACTATACCATACACACAACAAGGTTTTCAATCACTTATTAGGTGCAATGCATGTATAAGAAAATACCATCGCACGACGTTGTCCGGCCCGTCGTGAGATTAGAGAAATTGCGCCCGCTCTAATCCGGATTGAGGAGTTACCGTTAATGCAATAGCTCACGACCAAACCTAGGCTTGTGTAATGGAGACCTTGCTCCTCTCCCGACTACCTTCGAACCACTGCCTTCACCCTCGCTGCGACCTCCTCTCCTGTCACTTAGTTCGACTGAGGATGAAGAAGGGACCATTTTGCAATCCTGCGCTATCCCTTCCAAAGGGGTCGGTATTTGGCCGGAGAGTCCTAAGTTCCCCTAACAGGTTGCCATGCATGTCCGATTATGATTACTGATTGGATATTTGATTAAGTCCAGTTTAAGGTGATAAATCCTTTCATACAATTCATACAATACGTGCCAGAGCAACAAACAGAATCATAGCATCACCCATAATCAAGCACATGCACACATTCAACTATCTAACAAGCACAACCAAGCATAATCTTAAGCCTCCAAAATACAGCATCGTATTAATCCTAACTTACCTCAACTCCTCGCTCACTCACTCGAGGTCTGATTTGCTCAAGCCATTACTGATCATCCCTATAACACAAACGTGGTTTCAGCTTTTCATATAACTGTTATAGGTTCGTTTTATCCTATAATGCTTATTGTTAGGTTTTGTTTAAGGTTTAATATGCCTAATTATCTAGGTATTAAATCTTTTACAATTATTCTAAGTTTGGGGTTAGGTTCAAGTTCGGTTTTCGCGTCGATTTCTAAATTAGGTTTTAGTTCGATTTTTACGTAATGTTTTAGATTCCAACCCTAGAAATCTGTTTCAACCCATAATGTGAAATTAATCACATTACTTCCCGATCTCCTAAATACCATCATTGCCTCTAATTAGTATTTTATTCCATCTGGTACACTTAAATCCTTATTTGTGTACCGAATTTACTTCTAATGTGAGAAATTTTGACATTTATCATATAATTCCATAAATTCAAGTTTCCTATCAGATTTATTGTACATTTTTATTATTCTCAAAATATCAATTTTTATTATAATATTTTCCATTTATTATATTTCTAGAAATTACATATTATATATTGTTACCTTTTATACACATAATGTACTTCTAATATTTCTATTACCCTAATTACCATCTCTAAACAGCAATTATTATTTCAAAATGTCTAAATCCATCCTAAATCAGATTTTACTCTAAATTTCCCTAATTTACAAAATTAACTATTTTTCCTATTACTCATTTACTACATAATTAACCTAATAATTACATCTAACACCCTAAATGCTATAAGTATCATACTCCATCAGATCTTAACATCCTAAAACATCTACTTATTCACTAAGTCAGTAATTAATAATTTAATTACTTAATTAACCTTAAATTACCCATTTTATGCCTCATTTTAGGGCCTAAAAATTATCTAAAAATTTTGAAAATTAATTTTTGAAAAAAGGCTTCATAGCACTGTTCTATATCATCTGAGTAATCTACACAAAAATTTTGGGCTTGAAACTACACTCTTAAGGCCATTTATTTCTAAATCGAAACATGCTCGATTTTGCATGATTTCTTAAGGACCATATATTACGGAGCATGTTTTCATCAAAATAATATTTTTCCTACAAACTACATACAAAAATATCACAGAATAACAAAATTCATAATTTTATAATAATATTTACTATTTTTACAAAATTACACAAGAATCGGCTTGAAAATTGAACTCACCGGTTTGGGTGGCTCCGGCCACCACGGGCCGCCGTGGCCTTGTCGGCCGGCCTGGGCGCTGCCACCACCGTGTGGTGGTGGTGGCCATCCACATCCAGCTGCTCGTCTGGTGGGGTTTCCTTTTAAAAGCCCTAATTGTACAGTTTTTTCTAATTTTTTTCTAAATCGAATTTTTCTCTCAATTTTCGACTCTCCCTAATTTTCTCTGATTTCTAACTATCCAAATGAGTTCCTGGATTTTTCCTGCTATTTATAGGGTTTTAGGAGATTTATTGTGCATTAATTTGGACAAGACAAATGCTTTATCCCTAAATTTTTTGCTTTTATGTTGTTCTAATTTAATTGGTTGATTTTTCTTTTTCAGATTCTGACTTGCCACGACCAACCTTGCATCATTCCACACTCTTCTGATTTTTCCACAATTATTTTATAATTTTCTTTAATTATTTGCTTAGTTTTTGGCCAATTTAGGTAATTTCGCATATTTTTATCTACACGTAAATACATGTAGGGTACACGTGAACATTCCTAATTATTATTTTGGTCATTCTAAAATTTTTAGTATACATATAATCTATCTGTAGTAATTTATTAATTATTATATTACATTTTTTGCCTTTTCAGTAATTAGCAATTATTATGCTTAAAATTTGAAAATTTTATAGTCTCCTATTTTATTTCTTAGTTTCTTAAATTCAAGTTTACGGGGTCATTTTTACTAATATTTCTCTCAATAGTTTATAATTTGGGGTTTGATCAGATCCTTTAACCAATTGCCCTAAACCGTTGGTTCTTAGTTCAATCCTACGGTTACTTGGCTTAACTTTGGGGCTTACATAATATATATTGTACAAAGCCTTTCGTTAAGTAATTTCAAAAACATAGAAGTTATGTTTTTTACAAAAAAAATTTTCTTCAATGAAGAGAATTCGTGCATTTTTTCAGGAGAACCTCTATTTATAAGATATTCACCTAAGTGCCTAGAATAATTCCTATGGAAAAAAGAAAGAAAGAGGATCAGGCATTAAGAAAAATTTGAAGATGAAGATGCTCCCTATACATCGCAAAATGATGAGGATTATCATGCATTAGTCAATGTAAAGATTTTAAGCCAAGGGAATCTTTTTTCTAGACGTGTGATAGATAATATGTAAACTTTTTATCTTTTGTTAATATAGGCTTTTATCCTTTATTAGAAAAATAATACAATTATTTGTATAGTCTTTCTTATTTTTTAGAAAAAGGACAATAGGTGTAAAGTTTACTTGTACAGTTTTATTTTAGACAATTTTGCCCTTCTTCTAATTTCCAATGTAAGGGTATGGGCAGTCTATTGGAAATTTTGTAAACTCTATAAATAAGTATGTAACCTCATAAGTAGGGGGCATGCACACATTGTACACAAGTTCTCTCATAATAAAACCTCTCTTTTCATACACTTTCCCTTTCTCTCTAGAACACTCTTAAGGGTTAGGGAAAATCCAAAAGGAATGAGTAGGTAATAAGGAAAATTCTAGACAACAAAAATTGTTTTTTTTCCTTTCTTCATCATCTCAAGTACGCTCTAGGGTTGTCTCATCATGAAGATCCTCCCTATCAAAATAGGATGATTTTCTTTTCATCTTTCATCATCCTTAATATACTCTGGAGTCGCCTCACCATGAAGATCTTCTCAATTAGAAAAAGGATGATTTTGTAGATAACTCTTTTATGTAAATACCTTACGTCAAGAATTTTATCTTCTAAACACAAATATCCCAATAGAAGTACCCATTTAGGCCTGATTTGAGTGATATATAGGCTATCTAGGGGAAGTAGTTAAGGGATGAAAGTTGAAGAAGATAGATAGGGTAACAACTGTTATAGCATGACCGCTTTCCTGAAGAGTCCAAAAATTGTCTAGAATTATCTCCCTATGAAGCAAAAATTCTAATTAAGAGAAGTACCATGTTATTTATTGATTGAAAAACACACTTTCTTTTGTCAACCAACATTTACATGCTTTCTTGTTTCTTTTTTCAAGCACTAACTCCTTAGTTTACCAAACTCAAAGAGTAAAGGGTCCTACTCTTTAAGATTTACTTTTTCCTCTTATTATTTCACTATGCTTTCTAACTATAAATGTTGGACTCTTATGTTTAGATTCTAACTCCCTAATTACTTTCAATTCTTTTAAATTTTTTATATGCATTTCAAATTCCTTAATTTCATCATTAGTAGCTTGTATTTTCTAACTTTTTATTGTTAGGTCTAGATATTTAATTCTAAGTTTACATTCTACCTTAATCTTATCTCAATGTTTTTGAGGATTTTCTCTTATTATCCCTTTTTTTTTTAATTTACTTAGTAATCGATCTATTTCTAGTTCTCCTACTTCTAACAAATTATAATTTTTTTTTTATATCTAAAAATTCTTTTTCTAAGGCACATACTTCTTCCATATCTAAAAATTTTTTTTCTATATCTAAAAATTTTTCTGAAGCTTTCTAATTTTGAAAAATTTTCTATAGTGCAGAGGGTGCCACCACCATGCTTCTCTATCTACTCTAATGTGTATAAATTCTTATCATTTGTTAAATGTGTATATAATTATATATGTTACATAAATATATATACCATATGTTATATATAAACATTTATAAATATAATGCTAATTGTTAAATAGTATTATCAAAATATATATTTATATATATAGTATTATAACATATACAACTATATACTATAGGTGGAATATATATTATTATAATGCTATATTTATATTGTATTATTATATTATTTTGTAGCATTATATATAGATAGCATTATGACATTATAATATAATATTTATCATATACAACTATATACTATACATAAGATGTATATTATCATAACATTATATTTATAAGCTATCATTACATTATATTTTTAATATTATATAGATAGTATCACAACATTATATATATAATATGTTAATATGTATATAATTGGACATATTATGTAAATATATATATATGCATTTTAAATGCTAAATATTAGATTTTAGCATTATATATATAGCGTTATAATATAACATTATATATGTATATATATATAATGTTCAATCTATATATAATTATATATGTTCTATAAATATATATCATTCATATATACATTCTTAACGCCAAATATATATAGTATTATAATGTTACAATTGCAACATTATATATAGATAGTATTATAATACTATATTTATATGTTAAATGTGTATATAAATGTAGATATGTTATGTAAATATAATATATATCATATGTTATATGTATATTTATGCATAATGCTATATATTATGTAGTTTTATAACATATTATATATATATAAATTCTTTTAAGTCTTTAGATTTTACACAAGATCCTAAAAAATATATATTTTAGTTTTATAATTGAGAGATTTAAGCATTTCCTTTAATATGCTCATAAACTACTTCATATCTACTATTAATTATTCTGTTTAAGAATCTACACCATCTTCTAGTGCTACTTTTCTTATTATTCATATTACTATGAAATCTTAAAATTGCTTCACAATAAGTTCTTACTAATATTTCTTTCTTATTTATTATGAATAATCTAAAACTATCTAGTCCATAAGTTATAGTTAATAATTTTGCATCTATACTGCTAATAAATCCTTTTTCTTTAAAATTTCCACTACCATATCTATATATTTGTTTTGTTTCTTTAGTTGCATATTTACGAGGTTTGGCTTTTAAAATAGCTTCCCATCCCTTTTCACATTCGTTTGTTTCTACTATTAGGTAATCTGTATCTAATGGTAATTTTAAACGTAGTAGTCTTTCAACTCTTGTTTTGAGTTCTTTTACTATCTTCTCATCTTCTGAATTAAAATACTTCTGACCTTTTAAACTTGTTTTACTATATAAGTGTTGTACTAGTTTACTCAAATCTTTGATAAATGGCCTAGCATAGTTTAATAATCTTAAGAATTGTTGTGATTTCTTTGTATCTTCTATTTCATTAGGAAATTTTAAAATTTTCTTACTAATTTGTTCCTATAATTTGATTCTTCCTTCTCCTATTTATGTTCCTAAAAACTCTATATTTCTTCTAAACATTATTGCCTTCCTTTTACTTATTACTATTACATTTTTAATAAATTCTGATAAAATAAACTTTAAATTAAATGACTTATATGTTCTTTTTCTAGTTTTTTAATGTATAAGTATATCGTCTATATATATATGTAAACAAAATCTTTATACTTATTAAAATCATATCCATCTTCCTTTGAAAAACGAATGGAATATTTTTACGTCCAATGTCATAACAAGCCATTCATAATGGCCCAAAAGGCATAACAAGCCATTCATAATAGCTCAATCGATATGTAAAAGTCGTCCATTCTATGCTTTCTAGAACCACTTTAATCAGCCAGAATTTACTTTTACAATCAAATTTGCTAAACCATTGACTTCCCTATATGTTATTTATCAATTGTGTTTTATTTGGTATGTCATAAGAGTCATCTTATGTATTATCTTTTAATTTTTTATAATTTATTACCATTCTACTTTTACCTCTTATTATCTCCCTATGTTTTCTTACTATGAATGTTGGACTTCTATGTTTAGATTCTGATTTTCTACTTACTTTTAATTCTTCTAAATTTTTTATATGCATCTCAAATTCCTCAATTTCATCACTAGTTGCTTCTATATTTTGACTTTTTATTATTAAGTCTAGATTTTTTATTCTAAGCCTACATTCTACTTTATTCTTTTCCTAATGTTTTTAGGGGTTTTCTCTTGTTATTTCTTCTTTTTCTAACTTGCTTAATAAGTTAACTATTTTCGATTCTCGTACTTCTAATGGGCTATAAATTTTTTCTATGTCTAGAAATCCTTTTTATAATTCGCATGCCTCTTCTATTTCTAAATTAATATTTGAAAGATTTCTAAACCAACTCACAACAAAAGCTTAGAAGTATAAATGATTTAGTATACTATTTTAATCAAAATAGAAAACCTACTAAGTATAATTATTATGATGTCGAATTGTATATGGTGCTCTTAGTATATTACTTGAACTATAAACTTCTAAGAATAAACTTGTTATATTACTTACACTACTATGTTCCATTAATTTTTTATCTATTTTACTACTTATTGTACTAACATCTGATTGAGCTATAGTAATAGCTAGTATTATAATATTATATTTATTTGTTACATGTGTATATAAATGTATATATGTCATGTAAATATAATATATATATATATCTTATTTTATAACTTTCTAAGAATTTTGAAGTTCTAACTTCTGACATTTTTTTACTTCTTTATATTTTTCTATTTCTTAAAATTAATAATTGACTAGGCTCTAGTGGAGCTGAAATAATTCAATATCTATTATACTAATTAAATTTGGGTGTCTCATATATTCAAAAATTTTAATTTGTAATTTTCTACTTTGAAAAATTGTGTATGGACTATCAAATTAAAACATAATCTTTTTAACCATTACTTAATCTATTAATTCCTAAATGGTATATCCTGTATTTTCAAAAATATTTTAAGGAGAAATTTGGGGTAAGGAAATGTATATATGTTATGTAAATATAATGTATATCATATGTTATATGTATATTTAAGCATAATGCTATAATTTTAATTCAAACATAAAAAAAAATTTATATGTTATATGTATTTTATATCAGAGATTTACTTTTGTTGAGAGTTATGTTTGAAAGTTAATATATAATTTTAATTCAAACATAATAAAAATAGATTCTGTTAATTTTATGTGCATGTATGCTAGCTCTTTTTCTTAGTAAATATATTCTTGCTCTTTTTCTAATGATTGTACAATATGTATCGATTACCAAGTCTCCTGGCAAATTATCTTAACGTAAGGATATAAATTCTTCTTCTAAATATCTAGTTTCGACCTGCAAAGAAGAAATTTTGTTTTGTAGCTCTTTTAAAACTTGTTTCTATTATTATAAGTATTCCTTTAATTACTTATAAAAAAACTAGCACAAATAAAATGAGGAAAGCTCATAACAATGATTTTTTTTTTTTTTTGAAAATTTCTTGATTAACTAAAGATAAAACTCGTGTTGGCCTTTACATTATTGGTGTAAGATAAAGGAGGTTTTTGAGGTATTTGGGGAGCGAATTGTAGGGCGTAATCCTATTTAGATTTTGGTTTGTCTAACATTTCCCTATAAAAATTCACTAATTAGGAAATCAGGTAGAGTTTGATTCTCCTTTTATGAATTCAATTTCAAAATCAAAGGCTATAAAATCGTTGGCTATCTAGCAAATATTTACTTAGAGACAGGGTTTTTTACATCCTTTTGCAATATTTCTTTTGCAAATTTACAATCAATTCAAATAAGCAATTTTTTATTAAACAAATCGCATTGAATTTTAGAAACACAAAGAATAATTGATAAAATTTCTTTTCTAATAGTAAAATAGTTTATTTGAGCTCCTTGCCAAATTGCTAAATGAAATCTAACGATTTAATCTTTTCCTTTATAGCACCTTTGATTGGTGAAATCGCTATTCCTTTCCATCTCTATTTCTTATAAAATGTTTATTTTCGTGTTTGATTGTATTTTGTGCAACAACGTCATAGAATTCCCACTCTTAAAATTAAGAATGGTCATTCCTCTTAAAATGCCAAGCAAGAGCCATTTCTATATATATATTTTTTTACTCTAAATAACCCCATCATAATTAATTTATTCCAAATTTACTATTGTTGAAAATCAAAAGATATTTTTTTTTAGGTTTTCTTTATAAACCTATCATAAAAAGATATTTTTTTACTTCCCAAAATAACATATCAAAAGATATCTTTTTATTTTTTAGCAAAAGAAAAATATCTTTTACTTCCCTTCATTGACCAAGCAATGGTCAATATTAGAGATTTATAATACGTTATGTATGTTTATTCTCATAGCAATATTATTTTGTATACTTTTTTTTCTGTTTTTTTACACACACTGGTGTTGAATTAGCAAAAACAGGTTAATTTGTTGCAATGTTTGATATTTTTATTTATCAATGATTGATAAAAACATATTACTTATAAAATGGAGATTTATTAAAGCACTTACAAACTATTCCTTGAATTGAATAAGTTATATGTTCTATATATATACATATATCAAGTGGAAAAATGGATTTTTAAATTTATTTGTGAATAATGAAATATATTTATATACATATATATAATACATTGGCAATATATTTCTATTCTAATAATTTAATTATATATTTATATTTTGCATATACTTTACAAATATGTTTTATTTTCAAAAGATATGAAAGTTATAATAAGTTGTATAGAGGAGCATTCTAGTGCTTTTATTAGCTATTTAATACTCTTTCTTCAAAATCATTTTACCAACCAAACAAGCATTGACAAGATATCAAAGTTATTTATTATTACTAAATATTTAATTATTGGTTATATTTATGTGACCAATCTATTAAGTAATATAATATCAATCTATATCAATATAATTCTAAATATGTAAAAAAAAAATTGTTACATTGTAATTAGCTGCCAATATATATTATATTAGATTATTTTTATATTATATCATATAACATGTAGTATTATATTTTGCCATATTACATAGTTAGTATTTGTTGTTAGGTAATTTTGAGTTAAAACTTCAATCATGCAAAGAAAGAAAAAGCTATGAGGTACTAGGGACAGTCTAATACGGCTACTCCAATGCCTAAATTAGTAAATGAATATGGAAAGAGACTGAATAATAGTAAGTTATCATATATCTCTTACAGTGTTTCTTCTTTGTATTTATAGGCGAATGTTAAGTGTTTGAAACAGCGATTAGTAAAGTAATTATCGTAACATGTGGAGGCCTCTTGATCAGGTACCTTTTTGAAATGTAGGAATAGTAGGCAGTTATGTAATATAACTGTGCTAAGTGATAATTGTTCGTATCACTTTTCTTAAATCCAAATTAGATACAAATCTATATTACTTGACATTAGCCAAGAATAGAGTTATTTGACATGCCAACAGTCAAGTAGCCAAGCGAATGAAATTCAACTATCAACAATATTTACATATTGTTATTATAAAACATATACAAAATATATTACTTACTAGAATCATATGACATGAATTTGATAATGTATTGTCAATATAAATACAATCAGTATTTGTTATTATATTAAACTATTAGTATTTGTAAATGATGTTTATTAGATTTACTATACTTGCTACACTATGATTTATATCATATTGATAATAATATCAGTTTAAGTATTGAAAGCTCTCGGTATATAAAATTTAATGTAATGAAATTATTACTTAACATATATTATATTATATATAAAATATTGATAATTTACATTCGTTGTTATTACATTATTACTATTATAGTATTATGATTCATATAAAGAAATATCATTTATAATATTGTACAACATACTTTTCCTAATATTATATAAAATACATTACATAATATATTATCAATATAAGATTTATAAAATTATATATTATACATATTTACTACATATCAATACAATACTAACTATAATGCACGATATATTATATTATATTATATCATATTATATTATATTTTTTAGTAATATTTATATTTTACACATTTTATATATATTGTATAACAACATACATACATATGTATATATATAATATAAGACCCTTGAGGTGTTTTAGTCTCTGTATATAATAAAAAAGTACATCACTCAATTTATAAGTAATTCCCATATAATTTATCCCTCATTTTATATTCTAATGGTGTATTCCTCCCATCATCCAAGATATTTACTAGAATAACTTTTCATCCCACTTTTTTTTTCTCCCATCTATATTTGATGTATGGAAATAACCGATCACTTACTTTGTATTTTACATCTACCGTAAAATTGAAACTACTATAATTATTGTATTTATTTTTTTACGTACTCATGATTCGAGTGGGCATTCCACTAGCACAACATTCAGAAAAAACAACTTACGGAAATGAAAAGGTAAGTCATTCAGGAACATAACAATCAGTTTCCTCTAACAAGAAAACATTTTATCTTTAAGTACTGTTTTTATAAACGAACACATGAGAAGGCATGAATTTTCTTATTTGGAAATCTTGTATTTGGCTGGAATGATTCTCAAGTACTATTCCATTGATTTGGTGTTAAAACCAAAAACATAAAAAACAAAAAAGAAAAAGAAAACAGGAGCATAGATTCAAAGCAAGTGCACTTATTACCTCCAAAACAAAATATTTTTTGTTTAAAATACTTTTTTTCCATTGAAGATATGACATATAATATAAAACAGCCATTTATATTATGTGTCATATTCTTAATGAAGATATTATTAAGATAAGTAGATTAAATTATTCCTTCATTCGAACATGAATGTTACTTTCTTACCTTCTATTTCATTTTGCTTAACTTTCCTTCCTTTTATATTCTTCCTGGATAACAAAAGTGTAAATGGCAAAAAATTTTGGCCGAAAATGAAAATATAGCATAAGCTTTTATAGTAAGAACAGTAAAGTAAAATATGAAAATGGGAACGACTCTCAGATTTTGGTTTGAATACTTGTACAAGTACTTTCTCCTCCACTTTGAATATACTAGTAAATAGGCTCTTATATATTGGGACAACTTGACATGATTTATGTGACAAATATCCACTGAAAATTCCAATGTACCAATCATTTTTGGTTGAAATGTATAATCAAATACATAAGAATTTCCGACTTTCTTATTAAATCGGCTTAAAAGATGTCCAAAAACAACCAGTTTAGAGATCCTATTTGAAATCAATCAAAGAATTTATACGGAATGAGATAAAAAAAAAAAAATGGGTCAGCAATGAGCATTAGGAGACTAATCATCATTTGTAGCAGATGCTACTTTCCCAGCTTTATGGACCGGTACGTGAAATCTTGTTGACAGCTGTCTCGGAAGCCTAGTTTTACGGTCAAATCCTCGAACGCAAACAAAACCTGCGGATTGAAAAAAAAAAACAAAAAAAAAAAAGAAAAAAGTATATATTTTGGGAAATTTGCCTCACAAGATCACGTATCTGATGTAAATTAATTCTTGAGTTGGTGATTACAGGTAACATAAATCTATCACGATGTATATGAATTGAAAGAGCCAACCATCCTCCCGTATAAGAATACACTGTATAAAGACTTTTAGATGAAATCTGAAATCAAATGCGTACCTCTCCAAAAGCATTGCTGTACTTTCTCCATAGATAAACCTATTTGAGAGATTTTACAACTAATTAGTCCATAAAAGTCCAAATTAATTTGTTACTTGATGTTGATTGATAGATAAAATACCTCGAAGAATTGCTGATGTGTTAGTTCCAAAATATACCGTCCTCCTTGGAAGATTCCATAATAAGTCCCGACGAACATTGATTGGGTGATGGCTTGATTCGTGATCAGCAAAGACCTGAAACAAATGTATTATGCATTTTTACAATAGATTAGTCTTGACACACTAATATGACAGTAGTACAAATGCAAATAAAGAAAAATTATGTTGCAACATATTATCACCTCATTCACTTGAAAGTATGTCCCATTAAGAGGAAATCTTGATTGCACTGCTGTCCGACAGGGTATCTGCTTATGCATTGTGAATGTATCAGTCTTTTGATCAAAGATGAACCATTAAAATTACAAAAATAAAGATGTTACTACCAAAATTGTTCCTCTTATTGTTTCACAATTCTCAGCTGGAGTAGTGCTACTTTGAGGGGATGTTTCCTCCAAGGAGGCCTCGCTTGGCAGTTTGGAACCGTGGCATTTTGTTGCTGGTTTAATGTTATCTACAATAATCCCATAAAGTCATAAATAGACATGGTCACACAAGTATTTTTTTTTTTCTTTTTTTTTCATTGTGGAATTTCTCATTTGAGAAAATTGTGGGAAAAAATTTATATAATATCTTATTTAGTAAAATTATATAACCTAAGTCCACATAATTGAGTGGGCTATATTAACCCGCTGCAAAAATACTGTAAATTATTAGTACCTGGTCCCCAAATAGCAAAAAGGTAGTGGGAAGGATCCTCAAGTTCTCGCCGTTCAAACTGT
This sequence comes from Lumnitzera littorea, assembly GCA_024138015.1. Taxonomy (NCBI): domain Eukaryota; kingdom Viridiplantae; phylum Streptophyta; class Magnoliopsida; order Myrtales; family Combretaceae; genus Lumnitzera; species Lumnitzera littorea. Next base: position 96,642,746 of record JAMXBB010000006.1, read on the forward strand.
TGCATGCATACAATCAATCGAAAGCTTCATCTCATAATTTTATCCTACAACACAAGAATCTAAGAAGTGTGTGAGAAAGAGTATTTACGGATTCAAGGAGAGGATGATCATCTGGAAGTTCATACCTGCAAAAAAGTACAACCATTACACAAGTTGGAGATTAGATTTATATTTTTCCTTTTTTCTTTCTAGTGTCCTCAAAGAAGGCATTATTTTCTATCTAATCTATAAGAATATATAAATTAATAGAGGACGTAGAAGAAGAAGGCTAACAAAATAAGATATACTACGACCCATTTCATATAAGAATTTCCTATTAAGCCCTTTCCTACTTTTGTGGGAATTGATCACATCTTTTGTCACAAACTAGTAACTAAGTCTCATTGATGAATGAAAGGAACAATTAGCTAACAAACTTGAAAATATTCATCCTTTTATATCTACAACCATACTTTGAAGCTTTTGATCAATTTACTCATGTGAAAAAAATTTTAATTGGTGCAAATAATTTAATGAAAACTTACACTTGGTGTTCCGTTCTTAAACGGGTTACGTGTTTCAATTTGGGCATAGGAATTGATGCAACTTCCGGTGGTAAAGGAATCAAGGCTTTTGACATTTCCTCAGACTTTATTCCACATTCATCCCTACAACTCCATGAATTTTCCACATATTGTCCCAAATAGAGATTGATCGTTGGAATTTCATCACCATTATCAAGGCAAAAATCTTCAATGTCCATTTCTATTATTTTGTTACACTCTGGTTTGGGAGAATCTGGCTCTTCAATGATAGGCTCAACATAGCTAGTGGCATATGTATAATCTGGATATATATCTACAACAGGGAGCGATGGCCATGCCACATTTGAAACAGCAAAAGGATTTTCATATGATTCTCTTGAAACTACTAGAGGCCCCATATTGTTATTTTGTGGAGCGGGTAAGGAAAGCTTAGCACTGCAAAGAGTCAAAATCAAATAATTCAACAACTTGAACCCTTTAAGTTCATAAACAATGTGCTCAAAGTTCATTGGATGAGCATTAGACATCTAAAAATTTAAAATTGTTCACTAAACCAAATGCACTTAAGTATCATGTAGGCACAATAGCAAAATAGCATTATATAAACATCCCTCGATTTAAGAGTGAAATGAGCATTTAGATGCGATTAGAGTTGAGATAAGTCTTACCATGCCAATTTCAATAAAATAGCTTTTCCAATGCCAATTGTAATAAATATATATTCATAAAAAATTCATCTAAATATTAGAAGCTTGAAGGATAAAAAAAACCTTGCGAATGCACTTGCAAAATGTCTGCATTCTCCTTTCATTGGACATGCATTACAATTGGGATTTTTCTTCGTGCAAAAAACCTGCATACATCTTACAATAAACACCCAATACTAGCTACTCTAGTTTAACTTCATTAGCATAGTGTACACATAATAAAGAGGGGCATACCTTCCCAAACGTAATTAACTGATAATGCAACTCATACCTATCAAAAAAATTTAAAGAAAATCAGCAAGATGCAAAATATTCTATGTTCACGAGCTCTAAGGACTAGGGAAGAATTTTAAGATATACAATGTTCTTTGGTCGAGAGTACATAGTCGTGGCCAGAGATACTTTTGAATGTCATCCATTACAGGATACCTACAAATTAAATAAAAGAAATAAACAAATTAATATTTCTTGTTGCTTCAACCTCTCTTTTTATTATATGTTAACCAAAAATAATCCTATGATTTTCTTCCCACAAGTAGAGAAAATTACTTTTCTAACAAATGAATTTGTAAATTTTCTGGAAGTGGTTGGAGAGGGACCCAACCAAGACGTACGGCTATCCTACCAACGTTCGTATCAACCTAGTAAAGAATAGATAAAGTTACTTTTTGTTAAGGAAAATCTAACACTAGAAAATTATATAGAAAGAAAATTTAGTTATATCTCTTACAGGGAAAGCTATGTGTTGGAGTGCCAAAAGCCGTACACACTCTACACTTTTCAACCCAAGTCCATTAATTTCAAGAAGGTACTGCCTGCAAGCAAGAGCCATAAACAAGTTATATTTTCATAGAGTGAAAATACAAAAGGTTAAGCTTGGAGTATCTAAGTCAACTCTTGTATCCTACTTAGCCTTATCGGGTGGACAATGTCGAAGCCATTCAAGATCAATACTATTTTGATGCATGACCAATTCATTGAGGAATTCCTGCACAATCAATGACCCATCAAAAGCAACCTCATAAGAAAGCTATAAATAAACATGATATCAAACAAATTAAGTACTCAACTTACTTGGATTCTTGCAGCAATCAAATTCTGTTGACCACGCTCTTTAATTGCCTCGGCCACTTCATTAACCTTTGCACATCTAACTGCTTCCCAATTTACTGAATCACTATGTTCAAAACATCTTGGCCCATAAGTGGAATAATATCTTCTCAAATACTCCCACTCAGCAGGATTGGACTTCTTCTGCTCAACCTTCTCTTTATGTGATTTTTGTGTAGATGTTTGCTGCTCTTCTTTTAAACCTGCCATTTCTTTTTTAGTATGCCTTGCCATTTTCTTGCTACTACCATTACCATCCAAGGTTGGGCTTAGCGCAATTTCGTGTCCTTTTACCATTTTGTTAATGAGACTACTAGTCTCATCAATTTGTTTATCTCCAAAACTTGTCTCATTCACAAACCCCATTTCTAAGTGATTATTTGGAGAAGGGCCATGTTCATTCCATGATAAAAGCCTATTTGCATTTTCTAATTTAAAATCTTTTGCATATTTATTAATAAAAGCTGCACAACTCTCAAGATCAAAAGGATGAGTAGATGGCATAGATGTACTAAAACAACTTTTGTCATCTTGATTTTCAACCAATCCTTCACCAACTGCTATCAGAGACTTAGCAACCTTTGCATTTCCTAATTTTTCATTGTGACTTTCTTCTGTTGTTTCTGATCTAGGAGCATTAGTGATATTCGCATCACCAATAAATGTGCTTTTGGACTTTAGGTGGAATTTAGCAGCAAGAGACATAAAGGCCGAGCTGGAATACATGATACGATTAGCATGTAAAATTCTAAATCTATGGAACTTCGATATAAAAACCATCTTAATAAAATCAACCATAAAAAAAATTTTAGTAAAAATTTTGGCTTACCTTGAAAGGTTATCTGACACATTTTGAGTCAGGAAAACTCCAATTACTGAGTCCACAACAGAACCTCTCCATGGAGTGAATCGCCTATCGCCTATAAAGAAAGCATTTTTTAAAATCATTTCCAATGTGAGAAGTGCATCACAATTGAATTTACATTAGAAATATGTTCTTCAATTTGGTTATATAAATATTTTCTTTTTCTAAGCAAAATTCATATTCAACATTTTCTTTTCCTGATAGACATTATTCTATATTTTGCTCTCTACTTTAGCTATTCATGAATATTAGTTAACTAGCTTCTATTCTATGATCTTTACTTTATATATGAAACCACTACTCTATAAACATCATTTATTGAGACATATACTACCTAGGATTAGGTGCATGCGGGCTATAAATGAATCAACTCGTCCACGGAACACTTGTCTTTCTTCTTCCCAATTCTTCTCCATTTTAAAGTCTTGTTCTTGTCCATCATCACTAACATCTTTTAGCCTCAATTGATTCCACTTTGCCATTGTTAATGCATCCAACATGACTTTAGGTGCTTTCATTTGCTTGGCACTTTTGTAAGGTACCATGGCACCTACTTCGACAATAGGTGCAGGAATATCTTGAGGTACTAACATCAACTGCATATCAGTGCAATTTGAACAAGCAGGCTCAGAAACAAGGTATTGAAGTTCCTCAAGTGATAGTTCTTTATTTGCACCTGCAAAAGGATCGAAAAGTTTATTAATATACTTCAATATTGTGATTAATTATCCATTATTCTCTCAAATGTAATTTTAAACAAGAAGGAAAAGAAAGAAAAAAAAAAAAACCTGTTGAGTCGATATCAAGCTTTTGATCTTCTATACTTCCATTATTTTGATCATCAAATTTGAAGAGAAAAGGGACATCTAATTCCAAAGTCTTCATTACTTGCCCAGAGTGGAAATCTGTGTCTAATAAACCTTGCATATCAATGTGTGCATCCAAATGTGAAATGGTCTGAGCACATCCAATGGTATCAAGATCATCTTTGTTTTCCTTTTGTTGCTCAGCCAATAACCCATTGAAAGAAGCTGTAAGATTCTGATCACAATTGGTAAATATGTTACAATTCGAAACCTTATTAAGAGATTGTACCACATCAATGGCATTCTTCGGTAGATTCTTTGAGGTGTGCGTATGAATAATGTCATGCATTTGCAAATCAACTACATTCGCCATTTCTTTACATGACCCAAAACTAAAAGTGTGTCTTTTCCTATTCTTGCTCCTCTTTTTCTTCAATGTCTTGGGAAAATAAATAAGCAGAACATATCTTATTTTATACTTTTTCCCAGATTTTTTGAATAGCCGAAATATTGCTCTCTTTCTCCTTCGTGATCTCCTTTTCTTAAACTCACTTGGAAAACAAACATCAAATTCACATCTTGTGCAAGCTACCCTCTTACAAGTTTGTTGAAATAGAATCTCTTCTATTCCTTGAAGTGGCTGCATTACAGGATGTCTTTCAACTAAATCATTGCACAATACTTTACAAGTATGTGAATTTGATAGGGCAAAGTTCACATCTGGCAAATAATTCTCCTCATCAAAATCTAGTTGGCGTTTACATGACTTTTGCTTTGGTTGTAACGTTGTATCCTTTTTTGCAATTATCTCAACTTCTAGAGTTTGATGGGCTTCTTTTAGTCCACTTGCTACTTCAGGGATAGTCTCTGAACTTTCTAACTTTGTTTTCCTCACATATTTCCTCTTGCCTGATGAGTTTTTTGTAGATGTAGCCATTGGAATTTTAGATTTAGGAGTTTTCTTGGGCCTTCCATCAACAACTATTTTAGGTGTATGATGCTTCTTCCTCAATTTCTGTCGCGGCATTTTATTCAAATCTATCTCAACTTTGCGCCTTTTGCTTGGGTTATGGGTCTGGAATGGAGTTGAAGGAGCAAATGAATTAATCTGCTGCAATTGATCCCTATGGGGAATTTCATAAGTCTCCATACAAGTAGGAAGAAATACATCTTGTTTTGCTACAGAACTTATAAGATTGCCTGCAAATAAAACATTAGTTTAGAGAGAAAGAGAAAAAAAAAAAAGCATTGAAGCAATTTCTCGATTTTATCATTTTATTTTAAGTTACTAAAAGCAAGTAGTAGTTGCATCATATAATATTTTTTCTTTGTGAAGACAACTTTATGTTTATGCAAAATACTATTCATGAGAGAACTATTATCTTTTCTCCCTAAGTATTAAAATAAAATAACAATTTAGAAAGAAAAAAATGCATTGAAGCAACTTCTTGATTTTATCTTTTTAGTTTAAGTTACTAAAAGTGGGTAACAATTGCAACATATAACATTTTTTTTCTTTGTAAAGACAGCTTTATGTTTATGTAAATCTATACAAAACACTATTCATGAGAGAACAATTATCTTTTCTCTCTTGGGTACTGCCTAACTTTCATTAGTAAAGAATTATTATTGAAGGCGTACAAGGTAATCAAATTTGTAATAGTTAAAGGCACATAAATTCTACCAAGAAAATACCTGAATTGGCAATATCATGAGCTTTAGCCAAATTGCTTTTCTCATCACTCCTATCTACCTCATTGTCACACTGAACTTGTGAATTTGAAACATAAATATTCATTGTGCTATTAACTACAATGCTTCTTGTATTTAGAATCTGCTCATAGCCCTGATCACTTTGAATGGCTGGACACAAGAGCTCCAATGAAGAATCATTGTCCAATATTGCACTACCGTTGCACTCTCCCACACTTAACTCATCTAAGTAACCAAAAATTCTATTACTAGAATCCACTAAATGACTTTTGCTCAACATATTTTCTCTATTGCAAATTTCATTTTTATGCAAATCTTTGGATGTATTTGAAGCAAATGACTCTCTTTCTCCCTCTCGCTCTCTTGCTCCACAGCCTTTAAAATTGCCATCATTATCATCTTCTAATCTCTCATTCAAAACATACTCCTCCACTATATGTTCTCCATCACAAACTTCACCTCCACAAAATTGCTCTCCTAACTCTATACAACCATTGTCATCCTCTAATCTCTGGACCAAGATGCTCTCTTCATCAATTGTTGCACGTACTATGTCTTCTCTATTGCAACAAGTTTCTTCACTACATATCAATTGCCTTGAATCTTCTCTATCATCCTCTAATTTCTGATCCAAAAACCTCTCTTTGTTGTAAATGCTATACATTATGGCTTCCCCACATATTTGTTGTCTCAATTCTACAAGGCTAGCATTATCCTCTACTCTCTTGTCCAAAACACCATTTTCACCATGTATCGTCTCCTCTACATGTAAATGCTCTGAAACATTCAAATCAAAACACTCTACCATCCCTTCTCCACGACTCTTAAATCCTGAATTGTCCGGCATGAATTTAATGGTTCCTCCGACTTCTTCCATCACACCACCATCAGAACTAACACCTCCATCAAGACATTGTAGAGCAAATTTACTATTCTCAATATTGCTTTCCAATTTTTGAATTTTTCTTCTCGTATATACATTGCTCAGCTTAATAGGAGTAATGGGTGCAAAAGTTTCATGCTTTTTACCATCCATTTCCATAGCACCAACACTTCCCTTGAAGCTTTTAACTTTTCTTCTATAGACCTAAAATAAAAAAACCATAAAAAAATTCAGAACCGCATTTATATTTAAAACAAAACACAAACGCAAGATTTACATACATTACTCATAGGTGCAAAAGTTTCCTGCTTTTGACAATTCATTTCCATAGCATTGGCACTTTCCTCGGAGCTTTTAACTTTTCTTCTATAAAACTAAAATCGAAAACACATAAAAAAATTCAGAACCACATTTATCTATCAAATAAAACAGTAATTTTAATGCATCACTTAAAACACCCATAAGAATATTGTTGTTAAAGTTAAATCAAGTCAATGTTAACAGCTTTACACTAGTAACACTCATACATTGATGGAAAAGCACAAACACTTTAAATATAGCAAGGGTTGAATTACCTGATTATGGCGTTGAATCGAGCCCATGTCGGGTTGAAAGTTGAAAAAACTAACGGATTTTCAGCGGAATAATGGAAGAGTAAATGTGAGAGAGCGTACACCGCTCTAAACCCTAAACGAGTACATCAAGCGAGAGAGTGAGAGTGAGGTGAAAGGGAGATTGTGTTTTTTTTCTTTTTTTTTTCGTGAGATTGTGTTTCAAAGAGTTGGTTGCATGACTATCTCTCCTCCCAACTGCCTAAAACTCGAAGCCGTTACCACTGTTGACGTGGTCAAAGCAATTAGTATTTTAAATTTTAACTATTGAATAGAAAAACGATGCAGGAGTCCAATGAAAATTCTTTTGGTTTTCAGTTTTATATTTTCAATAGAAACACCCATAGAAAAATAAATATTATTATAATGCAACCTATCTATCGTTTAATAATATTTTAATTTATGTGATACACTTGAGATTTCATTTCCAATAAAGATACACTTTAAATCTTGAAAAAGATACAGAGAACAGAAAGTTAATCCAGATTTTTTTTTTTTTTTTTTTTGTGCTATACAGTTTGTAGTTTCTATTGGTTTTCGGTCAGTATGTACAATTTAATTTGGAAAAAAGATAATTTGCTTATGAATATCTTCCTTACATAAAAATTAAAAAGGCTAATCAAGTAATTTAAGTACAGTATCTTTCTTTCATTATTAATAGATAGATGTGGTTGCCATTTATATGAAATAAAAATAAAAAATGGATCTATTGTATATGTAATTATATATACATAAAAATAGTAAAAAATAATTATTATTATACATAAAGCAAACTAATTTTTTTTAGGTAGAGTATAAAGCAAACTAATTACTTCTTGTCGATTGCCCACCCTTATACAGTTTCTTTAACTGTCTTTAATTGCAATAAACTAAATTGTAGTATGATTTACTTTATGCAATATATTTTATGTAAATTAGTATGGATTAAAACCAACCATATTTGTATAGAAGTATATCAAGTATAATTCCCGTTAAATTGTATTTACCCTACAACTACTATAGTCTATCTCTCTCTTTCTATATCTATTTTACAAATAACATGGGATGTTTGGTGTTTCCAGGAGTAATGAAGCATTAATGCCAGCCGCTTACTCAAAAGATTGATTAAATTTTTTATATTTTTGTAGGGGAAAAAGGTACTTTTCATTTCAAACTATGAAAATTCTATAATGTCGATATATCTATGTTGTTTAATCCCTAGTGATAGTGGTTTTTTTTCTTTTTATATTACGGAAATTATACTTTTGTAATCTAATATTCTATGTTATTGACGATTATTAATTTTATAATAATACATGTGCGTAACCATTATTATACTGAGGATATAAATGTGAATGAACTAAATTATTCTCTCTCTCCCTTTGTCTGCGCCTTACCTACCCAAAAAAAAAAAAATTATAAACCTTTACTTTTTCTTTCGACAATCTCTATTTTTTTTTAGTAAGTAAGGCACCTACGTTACATGTGCAAAAAAGATAAAAATAAGTATAGCATGTGCTATAATTAAAATAATTGTAAAAATAGGTATGATGCAAAATGATAACCATATAATTGAAAAGATTTATGAGTAAAAAGTGATATTTAAGAAGTTTGTGGATTGGATTTAAATTTGAATTTGAATTTTTTTTTTAATAATTACCATAATTAAAACTATAAGATATATATGGTAGTTTAATAGGTAGTTATAAAAATGGTTTCCCTTTAATATAATAGATGAATGCTAATTACTCTTACCCATAATTTCTATTCTTGTTTTTTATGGTTTCTATTATAGATAATTGCTTTGATAAACTTTTGAGATTTGGGATTGGTGATATAGTTTGATTGAAAAATTAATTACGAAAATTTTATAATTTTATCTAATTTCATAACTTAAAATTTTATATACAATGTAAAAAAATATTTAACTTTTATTTATAAGTAATTTTTACTTTTTGGATACATGTTATAGGTCCATTATATTTTATCGTTTCTATTAATAATTTTATATGTATTCACTATTACATCCGCAATGTGAGTGTAGTCTTTTGGTAATATTAAAGCCTCACTTATTCCTTTGGTGTCTTATTTTTGGCTAAAGTCTTAGTTATATAATTATAACTTAAATTATTGAATTTGCAAAGCGGCCCTTAACCATCATTATTTAATTCCATAAATTTCATATTAAATTGTCACTTATAATTTTCAATTGAGATATATTTGTAATTTGATGAAACTAAATCTAATTTGGTAACGTGGATGCTACCAAGAAATTCAAAGCATTTTCAATCTAGAATTATGAATATTAAAAACTAACTATGTCTTAACATTGAGTAATTGATATTTTTATATGAATGCAAACTAATTGCTGAGCAACAATAGCGTATCCCTGTATAGTTTCTTTTATTTCCTTAATGCAATCAACTAAATGCAGTATAATTTGCTCCGTAATTTTTTTTTTCGTAGATAAGCATGGATTAAGACCAACTATTTTTGTATAGAAATAAAATCCCCCATAAATTTCATTTAATCTATAAAGATCTGCTACAAATCGTGTCTTTCTTTCTCTATAACATGGGATATTGGGACTTTCCAAGAGTATAAAAGCATTAATGTCCGTTGTTTATATAAAAAGATTGATCAAATTCTTGAATTTTTGTGAGGCGAAAAAGAATTTTTCATCTTAAGTTATGGACATAAAAGAATCTAATTATTTTGTAACATAGAGAATAACCACCATCTCATAAAAATAAAATTCCAATTTGGTTATTTATTTCAAAAAGCTATTCAAATAATAATATTGTGACCTATACATTTTTTTTTTTTTTTTGAAAAAAAGAAGGTATGTTGATTAAAATTAGGATTGAGCAACCTCATTCCCCTCCCATATCTTGCTTGACAAGTATGTTCTAATTGTGAGAATATTTGTATATTTATCTATATTATTAAAGTAAATGAGACCTTAAATAACCGTTTTTTTTAAATTACATATTTACCCTCTATTTACTATTATTTAACAAAAAAACTAACAATAAAATAAACTATTAAAATTATAACTAATAGATAAATATATCCATTTATTCTTTTTTCTCTCTTTTCGTTTCTTTACTCTCTCTAACTTTTTCCTCTCCCCTGCTAACAGTACTTATATCTCTCTTTTCTCTCTCCCACTTTTCCACACTCTTCTACTAATTGCACCAACATCTCTCTCTCTCTCTCTCCCTCCCTCATTTTATATTTTTTGCACACGCAACGCAAGTGTATCAACCACTAGTATTATTAAAGCCCTTGAAAGCTTAAGTAACTGCAATACTTAAAATTACATAATTATCCTCTATTTGTTATTATTTAATAAAAAACCTAACAATGAAATAAACTATTAAAATTATAAATAATTGATAAATTTATTTACTTATGCCTCTCTTTCTCTCTATCTCTCCTTATTCATTTCTTTACTTACTTTGGTATACAATTTTTTTGTCTCTTTTCCATTTTCTCACTTTCTACTTTTCCGCTTTTCTACTTTCCCCCCCCCCCCCCCCAATCTATCTCCCACTCTCTCTCTCTCTCTCTAGTAACTTATACACCTCTATATAAATAATAGGCAACTTTTTTTATTTTTATATATCTTATAGATTTTATATTTTTATTTTTTGTTTTATATCCCACTTGATAAAATACCAAAAAGGTTTAAAAAAACCGTTATTATGTTTATTTTTTCCCTAAAACACATTATATGTAGATTAAAATTTTAGTTTAAAAATTTGTGAAAACAAATGTTCTTGATAACGATAATAATATAATCATATATTTATCTTTCCTCTAAATACATCATGTATAATTATATATAATATATTATTTCAACAGCGAATCTTCGCCCATAGCCTATTTAGGTTAAAAGCTTTATTAAAGAAAAATGGAATATTAATTTTTTTTATGTATCATTTGGTTTTAATATATATCAATTTGTTTTATGAATATTAATTTTTCATTTCTTTGATACACAATGTGGTAATAACATAATCAAATATTTTCCTTTTTCCTATAATACATATGTTATAAGCAATGTAAACTGATATTTTAGTTTAAAGAATTTATAAAAGTAAGTATTTTTAATATCGATAATAACATAATCATATATTTACTTTTTCCCTAAAATGCATTATATGTAACCAGCGGATGATGCATCTACGATGTGTGTCTAGAAAAAATTAAATTAAAGTCTTTTAAAATTTTGTTTGCTTTTTTTTTCCATTAGATTATAAAATTTTCAATTTCAATAATCAATTTTTATAAACTTTTGGAATTTATCGATTCTATAAAGCATTTTCATTTACATTAATTATTTTTATTATATATTTTTAATCCTTTTTTTTTAGAATACAAATGTTCCTCTAGTTAAAGAAAAAATTGCTTAGTCCATATTTCATTTTGATCTAGTAGTCTTATGAATATGTTTTCGTAATTTACATTAGAAAAACTAAAAGTCTTCATCATATAATTCATTTTGCAAATACAATAAAATAATTAATATATGATTATATTATTATCAATATTGAGAATATTCACTTTCATAAATTCCTTAAACTAAAATATTTATTTATATTACTTATAATAAATAGTGATTTTAGGGAAAAAATATGTGATTATATTATTATCTCATTGTGCATTGAAGAAATGAAAAAAAAAATATTAATTGTGTATTACATATAATGCATTTTAGGAAAAATATATATATATAATTATGTTATTGTTAATATTGAGAACATTTACTTTTATAGATTCTTTAAATTAAAATATCGCTTTAGATTCCTTATAACATATGCATTTTAGGGAAAAGAAAAACATATGATTATGTTATTATCATATTGTATATCAAATAAATGAAAAATTAATATTCCCTTTTTCTTTAATAAGGCTTTTAGCTTAAATATGCTATAAGTAACTATTCACTATTGAAATAGTGTATTACATATAATTATATATGAAGCATTTAGAGAAAAGATAAATATATGATTATGTTATTGTTGATATCAAGAACATTCACTTTTATAAATTTCTTAACTAAAAATTTAATCTACATTACTTATAACACATAATGCATTTTAGGGAACAAAATAAACATAACCAAGTTTTTTTTTTTAATATTTTTGGTATTTTATCAAGTAAGATATAAAACAAAAAATAAAAATATAAAATCTATAAGATATATAAAAATAAAGAAAAGTTGCCCATCTATATGGAGGTGTGTAAATTACCGGAGAGAGAGTGGGAAAGAGATATAAGGTGCAGTTAATATGAGAAAGGGGAAAAGTGGAAAAGTGAGAAAGAGAAAAAAAATTGTATACAAAAGTAAGTAGAGAAATGAATAAGAAAAGAGAGGGAAAGCAAAATAAGTAAATAAATTTACCCATTATCTATAATTTTGATAGTTTATTTTATTGTTAGTTTTTTTTGTTAAATAATAACAAATAGAGAATAATTATATAATTTTAAGGATAGTCATTACTTAATCCTTCAAAAGCTTTAATAATATAGATATACAATTAATCTTTTTTTTCATTTCTTCAATGCACAATGAGATAATAATATAATCACACATTTTTTTCCTTAAAATACACTATTTATTATAAGCAATGCAGATAAATATTTTAGTTGAAGGGATCTATGAAAGTGAATGTTCTTAATATTGATAATAACATAATCATATATTAATTATTTTATTGTATTTGTATTTGCAAAATGAATTATATGATGAAAACTTTTTAGTTTTTCTAATGTAAATTACGAAAACGTACTCACAAAACTACTAGATTAACAGCTATACTAAAATATGGACTAAGCAATTTTTTCTTTTAATTGAAGGAACATTTGTGTTCTAAAAAAATGCTTAAAAATATATAATAAAAATAACTGACTTAAATAAAAATGTTTTATATAATCAATAAATTCCAAAAGTTTTCAAAAATTAATTATTGAAATTGAAAATTTTATAATATAATGGAAAAAAAGAAAAAAAAATTAAAGGACTTTAATTTAATTTTTTTAGCACACGCATCGCAAGTATACCATTTACTAGTAGTTATTTTTGCCTTTAAACTTTTGACAAATCATCTAGAGCTAGATTGTTTGTTTCCACATGTCATTTTGTCATCATGCCACTTTTCAAGCTCTTATAGGTTTAATTGTAGAGTTAGTTATGTTTGTTGATCTTGTATGTAAAGTTCTGTATCAAAGCTTCAACACAATTTGATCATTTTTCTCCAAACTCTCTTCTCATGTAAGTTGCTCTCAACTAATTTAGCTTGCAATTGTGCAATCTTGTTTGATTCTGTGGAACTCCACATGGTATCAAAGTGATTATAACCAGGTATTGTTCGTCATCTCATAGATATTGTTTATACTTCGATTTTTCAATCATTGTTTCAAGTTCTTACTCAGTTAATCATGAGTATTGTAGTAAATTAAACTATTAGCAATCCATTATATCTTAGTAGATCAAATAATCCTTCAATGATTATAAGAAACATAGTTTTTTTATGGTACAAATTACGTTGTCTAGAGCAAGGTAGTAAAAATGGCACTAGATGCTAAACTTAAACTAGGTTTCATTGATAGTAGCGTAAAGAAACCAAATAGTACATCTGTTGATTTATTGAAATGGATTAGATATGATTTTATAGTTAAATGTTAACCGTTAAATTCCATGAGTAGTGATCTCTCCCAAGGATTTTTATACACTCAATCTGTTATTAAACCTTAGAATGAAGTTAAAGAGCAATATAGAAGTGCTAATGGACCTCTTATATTTCAAATCCAGTTAAGATTTCTAATTTGAAATAGAGAAACATATCAATTAGTGCATATTATAATCAATTAAAACGGTTTTGGGATGAATTGGATGTTGTTTATTCTTATCATAGTTGTGAGAGTGATTGTTTATCATAATGTACTCATAAGCTTAAAGATCAAATCTTAAGTTTTGAGTCAAATACTAAGCTAATGCAATTCTGAATGGGAATAAATGAGTCTTATGAAAGTGTAAGGAATAAGATAATTTCTATGGATCCTATTCCATTTGAGGATGGAGCTTTTTACTTGTTGCAACAAGTAGAAAAGCAGAAAGAGATTACTTTTGTTTTCAACAGTAAGTCAGATGTATCAGCTTGTTTGGCCAAGATAACTAATTTTTCTAAAGGGTAGTTTGATAAGAAGAAATTTAGAGCCTTTGATAAGAAGAAATTTAGAGGATAGGGAAGTAAGGTAGTATGTCATTATTGTAAAGGTGAAGGGCATTCAATGGAATCATGCTTTCAACTTGTTGAATGTCCCGATTAGTATAAGGGAAGAAGAAATCTTCAAGGGAATCAAAGTATAGGAAAACAACTTATTGCCTCTGCTTCTTGTTATTCTTCAAATACAACTATCTTTGATACTCCACTTAAGACTCAATTTGTAGATGCAGATAATGAAGACATAGTCAAGCTAGACAAAGGAGTGCTTGAATCTTTATGCTAAAAAATTATGAGGATGATGTGTGAGAAAGATACAACAAGAACAATAGCATCCATGACCAACATCATGGAATTTATAGGTACGGCTTCTAACCAATCTTTTTGTTTTAGCTCTACAAATAAAGATGTTTTTTCTTAGGTAGCCAATATTAGAGCCACTGATCACATGAGTCCTTATTCCATTTTATTTCAAGACTTGTAACCTTTACTTAAACCAATATCTATGAGATTACTTAAAGGAAGAAATTCGGTGGTATCCTATGCTGGCTCAATTAGAATTAATAAAAGCCTTACAATCAAGAATGTTTTTCTCATTCTACAATTATCACACAACCTTTTATCAGTTCCAAAACTCCTTCAAGACCATCAATTGCTTGCCATTTTTAACAACCCTTTGTAATTCTTAAGACCCTAATAGTAGATTAAACATAGCAACAACAGCAATTACTAGAGGGTTGTATGTTTTGCAAGCTAATGCAAATGGACAAACTATTTGTAACAAAAGGTTGTCTAATTCTTGTACTTTTCATACTACTACAAATTCTTCTTTCCTTTAGTTGTTGCATGTTCGTATGAGGCATCCTTCTACTTTCGAGTTAAAATACCTGTCATGTTGTAAAGATTTAAGCATAAAAAATTTCCTTTATAATGTATATCATTTAGCAAAATTTCATAAGTTGTCTCTCCTAGAAGCAAACATAAGTCAAACTTTTCTTTTTAGTTGTTACATGTTGATATTTATGGACCATATGGTGGTGAATCCATTTCTGGTGCTAAGCTTTTCTTAATAATAGTAGATAATTTTTCCAAGTTTACCTGGATATACTTAATGAGACATAAATGTCAAGCTTGTTCTTTGCTTTGACAATTCTTCTCCTTTGTTAAGAATTAATTTAGTTTTTTTCCTAAAACATTTCATATAGACAATGGTAGGGAATTCTTGTCTAGTGATTGTTAAATTATGCTTCAAGAATTAGGAATTGTTCATCATAAGACTATTCCTTACACTCCTCAACAAAATAGAGTAGTGGAAAAGAAACATATGCATCTCTTGGATACTTTAAGAGTATTACATATAAATGCTAATTTACCAAAGGTCTTTTGGGGGGAATGTGTTCTTACTACAACTCACTTGATTAATAAGATGCTTATGGAAATTTTGGGTTAGAAAACTCCACATGAGGTACTCTTTAGAATAATACTGGAGTATGACTATTTAAGGGTTATGGGCTGGTTGTATTATATAAGTACATATCTACATTCTAAGTACATATGGTCTTTTGGGAACAGTGTGTTTTCTTAGGCTATGTTTTTAGACAAAAGTGGTACAAAGTTTTTGGTTTGTTTGTCTAATAAATGTGTCATGTTGTCAAGGGATATTGTTTTCTATGGACACATATTTCCTTTTAAGAAAAATTTGTCTAATCCCTCCTCATCTTCAATGTCTTTTCCTTCAACTCATGTCTTGCTTAAGTCTAAGGATCCTTCCACTTAGTTGTCAAGTGTTTCATAAATTAATTTTAGTGATAAGTCTTTTACTAATTATAACATACACATTTCTCTTCCCAATCATACTTCTATTGGTAATGATGTGTACCTTTCTATTAGTAGTAGATCTCCTCCTCCGATATGTTCATCATGGATACATAAGTTGCCTAGTTGGCTAAGTAGTTTGGGCATAATTTACAACATCCTAATGCAGTTGATATTACTACTGTTACTGATGCTAATGGTGAAAATTCAACAAACACACATTAAGTTCTAGATGTAATGTTGCTGCTACTACTTTGTCTATCGATGTTACTAGTACTTATTATCCTTTGTTTAACCATAAATCCTTTGCCCATTTACCTTATGACTATGTTGCATCATTGGCTCATGTTTTAGCTACCAAAGAACTGCAAACTTATTTTCAAGCTGCTCAACAAAAAGAATGGGTAAAGGCTATGAACAAAGAGCTAGATACTCTTGAATGTAATGAAACTTGGGAATTAACTACTTTACCAAAAGGGAAGAGAGCTATAAGGTGTAAATGATTCTTTAAGACAAAGTATAAGCCCAATGGTACTATTGAGAGGCACAAGGCTAGGTTGGTAACGAAGGGTTATACACAAAAGGAAAGAATTGATTACCATGAAACTTTTTCTCTAGTTGCTAAGTTGGGTAGTGTGAGACTTGTTTTGGCTTTAGTTATTGCTAGAAAATGGCCTTTATATCAAATTGATGTCAACAACGTATTCCTTTACAATTACTAAGATGAAGAAATTTATATGATTCCTCTTGAAGGTTACTCTAAGGCTTTGCTCGATCAAGTTTGCAAACTAAACAAGTCTTTATATGGTCTTAAGCAGGCCTCTAAACAATGGAATCAAGAGATTTCTAAATTCCTTACTTCCTATGGTTTTACACAATCACTTCATGATTATTCACTATTTACTCATCATAGCCCACATAGCTTTATGGTTACTCTACTATATGTAGATGATATGTTGATTTTAGGGGATGATACATCTTTTATTTCTTTTATCAAATCTGAGCTTGATTACGTTTTCATTATTAAAGATCTAGTTCAAGCATGGTTCTTTCTTGGCTTAAAGCTTTGTCTTATTAATGCAGGCCTTTTTATTAATCAGTGGAAATATATACTGGACATGTTGAGTGATGTTGGCTTATCAAGATGTAGACCAGTGCATTCCCCTTTCCTTGTTAGAGTTAAACTTGACTAAGATATAGGGGGTCTTTTTTATGATCCTGGTCTTTATTGCAAACTTGTTGGTCACTTGCTTTATGCTACTCTAACAAGACCTGATATTTCTTACTCTATTCATTGCCTTAGCTAGTTTATTACTTCATTACGGGTACCTCATTTTGAAGTCTTGTTACATCTCTTATGCTATCTTAAAGGCTCATTCAATATGGGATTATTTTATTTGACTAATAATGAGTTATCTCTAGCTGCTTTTTCTAATTTTGATAAGGGATCTTCATCCTCATATCATAAGTCTTTGATGGGTTTTTGCATATTTCTTATGAAGGCATTAGTTTCCTGGAAAACTAAGAAACAATCAACAGTATCCACTTTAATTATTGAAGCAGAATATTGAAGTCTAGTTGCTACAACTAAGGAAGTTTTGTGGTTCTCCTATTTGCTACATCATCTTCATCTTCCTATTTCTTTACATTGTGATAATAAATCTACCATTTTGATAGCCTCTAACCCATGTCTTCATAGACGTACGAAGCATATAAATATAGACATTCATTTCATTAAAGACCACATGTAATCTAGATTTCCTCAACCGATGCATGTTTCTTCTTGATATTAACTTACAGACTTGTTAATTAAGGCTTCACCTGAACAACAACTCCTCTTACTTTGTTCCAAGTTGGTCCTTCAATCGAGTCCAACTTAAGGGGGGCATGTGAGAATACTTGTACATAGTTATTTATGCCTTTAAACTTTTGACAGATTGTATATAGCTAGATTATTTATCTCCACATATCATTTTGTCATTGCACCACTTGTTAGGCTCTTATAGGTTCAGTTGTAGAGTTAGTTATGTTTATTGATCTTGTATATAAAGTTTTGTATCAAAGCTTCAATATAAATTGATCATTTTCTCCAAACTCTCTTATCGTGTAAGTTGCTCTCAACTGTTTTAGCTTGCAATTGTCCAATCTTATTTGATTCTGTGGAACTCCAAATTAATTGGGTATTAAGAGTTACAAAATATGTTTTGACTAGCAATTTTTCAGGATCTCCTTTTTTAAGGTAGGTTACAAATATGATGTCCTTGTACAATTAATGTATCTACCTTGAAACCTATAATCCAAGGTATATAGGGTACAATTTCCTTGATATCTTATACTTAAACTTTAAAATTTATTTAATACTATCATTAATATTAATAAATTTAAAAGAACATTATATTTTCTTTCATTAAGAAAACTAATAGAATAACAACAATATTATATTGATTTTTGAAAAAAGTGACTCAAACCCAATACAAATCCAAAACCAAATTGAAACCTAATAATAGTAACTTTTAACTTCAAGTGGTAATATTTGTGATTAGTTCTAAAAAGTTTGCATCTATATTCTCTTTTGCACATGTGCCCATATGCATTTATCATTAAATTGTCCCAATATAATAAAAAGTACCATCTAACATTCAAGTTTCAGTCATGGAATGAAAGCACATATTGGGATTATTTACAAAGATTCAATGGGAAGAGTAATTGTAGGATTCTCAAAAAAAAAAAAAAAATTCACCGCCAATTTCACCCTTAGAAGTCGAGTGATGGGTCATCTTTGGAGCACTCAAAGTAGCTCATGATCTGTGGCTTCACACTTTCTTTATTGAATCCATTTTTGTCATGGCTATAGATTGTATTACCTGACAAGATCTAACATAAGATTTTTGTATCCAACTTATTAGTCATTATAGAGATTTCATGCAAAAATTTAACAATGTTCATTTTTGTAGAGTATCTTGTGAGATGAAAAAAGTAGCAAATGAACTTACCAAAGCAAGGCTAAACGAGAAAGAAGATGTTTATTTTTTTAAATCTCCACTAGAGGATGTTCTCTCTATTATTCCAAAAAACTATCTTAACTTTTGTAATGTTGTTAAATCGGGCTAAGATCCAGATAGACTAGATTGTGTTTTTGTTTTTGTTTGAATAATATTATATGTTCTTGCCTAAGTAAAAAGAACATTTAAGCTCCTTTTTTTTTTTTTTTTGGCCAATAGGTTCCATATGATGTTTTGAAAATCATTTTTGTGGCATGGAAAAGCAAATATATAATTGAAACTTACTATAAAAAGAACATATGTGAAGTTGAAATTTATAAAAATATTTAAAAAAATGACAAGTTTTATAAGGTATCCTATACTTCTAGTTTTTATAGGAGATAGATTTCAAGGTTGTTTATACTATAGGTAAGTTACAATTTCAAAAATTCAAGAATCTATACTTACAAGATAGGGTACAAATAAGTCTCATACCTTACTGATTTTGAAATTGCTTAACCCTAAAATGGGTTCTATAGGGTAAGACATATCAATCATATACCCAAACCTATGTTTCTAATCTTATTCTTGTATGTAATTGACTAAGTGAATATTTTGCAATTAATATTTCAAGTAGTTGATATTGTTTAATGTGTTCAACGTTCACTAATCTATTAATCTATTATTTATTAATTATAATTATATTAAGCCGAGACTTGAGTTAGGACTTTATACCCCCTTAAACATCTCTTTATGCATAAAATGTAAACTTTTAGCCTTACTTTTGTAATTATTTACATTTTGCCATTCTTATGAATTGGTAAAATTTCCTCCAATCTTGATATAATAGTTTACCTTCTAAATTTTGAAGTACATCTTATTTTCAAGGAAACAATATATTTCCCAAGAAACAATATATTTCCAAAGATTTATAATTAGAAGAGAAACTAATAGTAAAAGGCGCTAACGTTTTCAAATTTAAACTTACAATTAAAGCCCTACTTTATCTTTTTCATGTCTTAGGTATTACTAGTAGATGATGCACCCACAATGTATATGTAAAAATAAATACTATTAAGTTTAGAATATTTAAAAATAAGAAAATCTTGGATATATAGAGTGGGGATCGAATTTGAAAATTATATCAAATGGTTTTAATTGTTTACATGAAATGCAATTGTGTAACTAATGTTAGTGGACATATAGTGGTTGAAACAATAACATTAAACTAATTAAAAGGATTTAGTTGTAATTAAATTATTTTAATAATTTTTAAGGAGGTGCAAGGTTCAATGTAAAATGTATTTATTTAATAAATAAATAGATAGATATAGATAATAATATATATAATACAATTAATGATTCAAACTATATACAAATGTTGCTTGCACAAAAAATAACAAATGAATACTTTATAAGATTCAAATTCAATATTCCTAAATTTGCTAATCTTATTCTAATGAAGTAAATTATTCATATATTACAACTTTTCATGCCTTAAAATAATAAGAAAAAAATTACAATACTTAGATTTATACTTTCAATATGCCAAAATGTGATGAAGATAAAAGAAATTATAAGAAATAATATGTAGATGCGGTGCCCAATAAGAGATTATTAGCTTAATATACATAGATATATATATATATATATATATACACACACACACACACATAGAAAATTAACAATTAATAATAAATAAGTAAATTATAGTGAATTAAATATGGAAGTAAATCTAAGTGAGGTGAAAAAAAAAAAAAACTTTACATTATAAATGTGGAGTCTAGTTAAGGGTTATTACCTAAATATTAATAGATAGATAAATAAGTTATAGTAAATCAAATATGAAAATTAATCAAATTGGGGTGAAAAAAAAAATTAGATTGTTAATGTAGAGTCTAATAAGAGATTATTGGCTTAATATATATAGATTGATAAGTCATAGTAAATTAAATATGAAAATTAATCAAAGTGGGATGTAGAAAAATAAAAACTTTAGATTATAGACGTAGTGTCCAATGGGAGATTATTGGCTATATATATATATATAATCCTATTATCTCTTCCTCATTAGCAAAACAATCAAAGCCATACATAGTATCTTTTAAATGATATGTAAATTATAAAGTTAATAATACACGATATTTCAAGATAAAAGTATTGATGTGGTACTCATTATTTCATATCTTATTAGAAAAGAAATGCATTCCAAATATATTAATAACTAAAAATGAATTGCTTATATGTATACATGTACCAAGATAACAATTAAATAAATGCAAGAATGTAATATTCAAAGGCTAAAATTGGGAAATAATTAAATATTCAATTTTGCATGAACACCTTGTCCTACAGAAGCTTACAATACCTACTTAGATAGCCAGTAGGTAATATGCTGTACTATTCATATATGACAAAGAATCATCAGCAATAAATAGTATATTATGTTATGTCTTAACTTGATAAAATTTAAGCTAAGAATCCATAAAGTAAACTTTCTCTCCCTAGTCTTAAGGTGAGAGTGACCCTATATAGGTTATGGCAGTTACATTGAGAATGGGGGCAGTTACATCATACATTCTCCTTTCTTTTTCTACTAAATCAAGGAAAATTTGATGAGTTTACGAATCTTTAGTTCCTGTATGACAATTTGGATGTAGCATACTAATGACATTTATATCAAACTAATAATATCATATTCGTTTTCACTCAAGTATACAAGTCCTATCAATTATTAATTAAGTATCAGCTTAATATAACTTAGTCTGTTCAACATTTTCATCTATCATCTTTTGTGTGCATTTGTTTAGTGTCTTTCCGGTTTGTGTCAAGTCATTATCTATTACCACTATGTCTTCTTTATCTGTTGTTGTTGGTCTGTTTATAGCATTTCTTAGGTGCTCTCTATTTTAGCTATTCTACATTTTGATCGTATATTGTTAGTCTTCAATCCATATTGTGTTGGTCTTATCCTTACTAGGTATGGATTAGTTTGCGTCCTCAAGCATGGGTCTAATTGATTTCGGTTGCATTAATGATTCTTCTCAGAATAGTTTATATCTATAAGAAATTACAAACTAGTTAAGGAAAATGAAATACTAAGGATTGGCAAAATAATCTCAAATAAATCTCTTAATAAGGATAGGGTAATGAATATTCTCATATGGGCTTAGCAGTTATGAGGTTGCATATTTAGTACAAAATGAAGGCCCCTAGAGGAGCATCATGGGGCATTGCTTAGTGTTAGAAGAATGGAAGGGTGATTTGAGAATCGAAGATGTGGACCTCAATGCCTTGTTGTTTTTGGTATATGTTGGTCCGTATAAAATAACGACAAGAGGGGGGGGGTGGTCTTTAAATTTTTGAAAACTTTTTCGTTAAAAAACGAAATTACCCTTCTTAACAACTTATAATGGTGAACAATGATAATTTAATGATTTAATGCACAATGATTAATAAATCAAATTAAAAAAGTGTAAGGAAGAAAAAAATTAGGCAAGGATTTTATAGAGCTTTAGCCTTCTACCTACTGCTTTCTTCCAGCTTCACTGTTAAGGACCCGGTCTATTTTACCGGTACCGTTCCCCTTGATTCACTTAAACAAATCTTAAACAAACTACAAGCATTCATCACAATGACTTTACAATACTCTACTCTGCCTATCTAGTCTCTCTACAATCTAAGCTAATACAAATCTATAGAATACAAGCTATCTTTCCTCTATAATAAAGTATAGATATTACAAGTGAGAACAAGAATACAAGTCTCAAATAATTTTGCATTTGAAAGAAATAACACTTATTGTAGAACTTTGATTTGATGCAGCTCTCTAAAGAAGTATCTGAAGAACTTTCTAAACTTTTCAAAAAGTAAAAATTGATTACGATTTTTTGTGCACGAAAACTTTTCTTTAGAGTTGTATCTCGATGTTTTAAATCCTTCTTCTTTTATATTGTAATCTTCCAACAACTAAAAATCTAAAAGTTTTCTTTACTTCCATAATTATCCAACCGTTAGATTGCAAAAGATAATCCTTACATATTTTCAAGAGAAGATCTCGATCTTTTGAATTTTAACAAACTATTCTCCTTGATTTGTTCAGATCAGATATACTTAAAATCATAACCACTAGATAGATTTCTTAAACTTAAGGAAGGGGTAATCCTTATTAGATATTTCTGGATAAAGTTCATTTTGAATTTCCACAAAATCCAACTCAACTTTATCCTTATCCATATTTGTGTCTATCTTGATTTTTCAAAAATTAAACCACTCAAAGATAATCCCCGTGGATCTTAACTCCATTTTGAGTGAAACGGGATTAAGTGTATTTTCCTAATACACCCAATCTAGTGAAGCTAGGTCTTGATTAATTTGAATTTGATTTAAAACTAAATTCAATGCCATACTTCTAGACTTACTTTTTGAATAAGCTTCTGAAGATTATCAGCTTATTGTTTTTGAAGTTTCTATATAAACTTCTAAAGTGATGTACCAATTCTTCTTATAAAAACTTCTGCAATACTTTCTAAAGATTTTCCAAACTAGTCTATTCTCAATCAATTCAAAGCTTCTGAATGCAACTTAATTTTGCAAAAATTAAACTTTTTGAAAATCCTTTTGTAAGCTTACAGTCTTAAAAATTCATTAGCTTTTAACCTTTTTTATTATCATTAAAATGTATGAGAAATATCTAATAGTGCATATTCATATATTACAATTGGATCACCTATTAAGCACTAATGTAAATAAAGTAGGGGCTAAAGTGGGATTAATGGTGGCAATGGATCCCGTAGTGATGCCAAACGGAACAAAAAGAAGTATCCTCTGAGTTATAGTCAAAGTAGATAGCACTAAGCAGTTGAAATCTAGGATATAGATTAACCTAGAGATAGATCTGGATATTGGGCAAGTTTTAAATACGAAAGGCTTTCTAAATTTTGTTTTAACTCGAAATATTAGGGTATTAGCAAGAGTTGTAGCTATCAAAAGAATAATGATGAATTTTTTGGGCTACAAATGAGAGCATTTCCACCAAAGATGTAAGTGTAGAGGTTGGTCACAAGGAAACTGGGCATGGGACTAGAATGGAGGCTAAAAGCATTGAGATGTTTAAGTATCAAGTCACGAAGGATAGTGAAACTGTACAAAATTCAAATGCAATACCATAACATACAATAGACCAGCCATATACCATTCCCTCATATACTACTCCACCCATCCATAACCCATCTAAAACTATCCATCCACCCTCATGTTTAATCCATCCACCTAATCAGTCTTCCCAACTGTTGTCTAAATCAATACCTAGTAACAACATTTTGCTTGACCAAGTTACCAAGGAAACACAAATTACCTACACTTTTCAATGTAGTATAGCTTATGGACCACCTAAATATCTAATTCCCAACTATTAAACCATCCTATATTTGAGCATCACCTACAGAAAGAGGATTACTATCAGTCAAATAGTCCTATACAGCCTGCTTTACCTCCAAGTGGCCTAAATAGCACTGTACAAAATAAGAAGTGTACAAAGAATGAATATTATGTAATGATGCCATCAAATGATGAAGAGGGTAAGCATGATAATGTTAGTCCAAGTGAGGAGCACAAGAAAGAGCATGTTGTTGAAGGTGCTACAAACGATCTTGGTTTTGCAGAAGCATTCTCACAACTTACAATAAAACACCCTTGAAAGCAAGGGACATGTGGAAGTTTGAAGAAGGGGAGGTTTTCTATTGATGAGCAGAATAGGAATGTTGAGAAGAATGCAACAAAGAAACTAGGGAAACTGAGGAAGAAGATGGTTTCTAGTTAAGGAAACCGTTGAGTTATATGAAGTTCCAATTAACTCTTGTGACATTGGTGGTGGCACTATGATTTACTTATCAGGGAATTTTCAAGGTTATGGGTCTACCTCGACAATTCCTAATTTATGGGACTTAATTGGCAAGTACAGCTCGTGCTGCATTTCCTAATGGAAACAAAGAATGTTGAAAGTAAGTTAAAGAGGATGAGGAATTGACTACGATATCCAAGACGACTACAATATCCAAGTCGATTCTATGTACCGTCTTAAGGTTTGAGTGGAGGCTTATTGTTATGGTGGGTTTCTAATCTTAAAATAGCCATTCTGGATAGTAGTAGATGGTATATTCATTTTAAGGTTTGTGAAGGTAGGATATTTCACATGGTGCTATACACAAAATGATTATTGGCAAAAAGTTGAAATGTAGAACGCATTGATTGAATTCTCCAAGATAGTAGATGGGCCTTGGATTTATGTTAGTGACTTAAATGAGATTGTTGATGAAGTCGAAAACGTTAGAGGAAAAAGGAGAGATAGAAGTCAAATTTATGCATTTCCAAATATGATATCTCAATCTAATCTTCAATATTTAGGCTTCATCAACTAACTATTTACATGGTGTAATAAGTGCTATATGTTGTTTTAGTTTGAGAGTGAATAGACAAAGGGTTGGATTTGGTTACTTGGTTAAATTGTTTCCCTAGAACTTACATTATGCATGAACCATCAATTGGGCCAATCCATGTCACACTTATTATCCATTTGGATTTCAAGGATGTTATAGGAGAAAATATTTTTAGGTTCGAGAATATATGAAGATTGGAGGAAGAGTATGGAAACTTGTAGAAAGATGTTGGTATAAATCCAATATGTTTATAGGTTTGGAAAATATAATGAGCAAGCTTCATGCATGCAATATACAACTCACAAAGTGGAGCAAAATGGCCTTTCTGATCAATAAAAGATGTATTGAGGAGCTTAAAAAGTAACTAGCAAAACTACATTCTCATGTCAATGATGAAAACTTAGAAGAGGAGATGAGAATTCAAGTGCAAATTGAAGATTTGTGGTATAGGGAGGCGTTATTTTAGCACCAGCATTCACGGGTTAATTATCTTAGATATGGTGACAAGAAAACATCATTCTTTCACCATAGTACGCTGGCTAGAAGGAGAAGGAATAAAATTCTTAAGCTTGAAAGAATCGATGGCCTAATGGAGGAATCTAAGGTTGAGACTAGAAAAATTTTTATCAACCATTATGCTAAGCTTTTTTAAATCTAGTGGATGTAGAAATTTTGAGAGATGCATGTAGTAAGTTAATGAAGTAATTACAACATATGTGAATCAGATTTTATGCGCACCTATGTTAGCTAAAGGAATTAAAAGTGTGATGTTCCAACTTAGTGTGTTTAAGGCTCTTAGCCTAGATGGGAAGTCCATGGGTACAGTTTAGCCTACATGAGGAATATGGCAAGGCAATCCTTTATTACTTTATCTTTTCATAATGGTTACAGATGTTTTGTCTAAAGGAATATTGAAGGCAGTAACTCAAGGGATAATTTGAGGAATTTCAATTAAATGTAGTTGTCCTATTCTAACCCATTTGTTGTTTGTAGATGACTCCTTGTTTTTTCTAGAGGTTGATACTGCAAGTGTAAGAGCTTTGAAGAGCATTTTATTGAAGTATTGTTATGCTTCAGAACAGGAACTTAATTTCACAAAATCTACTATGTTCTTTATAAAAAATGCTTCCATTGATGATAGGTAGCATTGAAGCATGATTTTATAGATTCCTACAACAAAGAAGCCCGGGAAGCATTTAGGACTACTTACGGTTTAGGGTAAGTTAAAGTGCCAGGCTTTACAATATGTGAAGGAGAAGATTTTCAACAAGCTTGAAGGTTGAAAATAAGGGTTGTTAATAGAAGCCGACCAAGAAATTCTAATTAAAGCTGTTGCAACAGCAATCTCCACATACTCTATGGGGATTTTTGAGTTCCCTATTAAGTATGTAAGCAGGTTGATGCGCTCTTGGCAAAATTCTAGTGGGGGCAGAAAGAAGATAAGCATAAGATACATTGGTTATGATGGGACAAGCTATATAAAGCAAAGCACTTAGGTGGAATGGGATTCAAGAATCTATAGGATTTTAATTTAACTATGCTCACAAAGGTAGCTTGGCATCTGCAGTAAAATCCCACAACCTTATGGGCTCATGTTCTAAAGGGTGTTTATTTTCCAAATGAAGAGTTTCGATTTATACGAAAGGGTAGACATGCATCTTGAGGTTGGAGCAATATTTTACAAGGGAGAAATGTATTATTTCAAGGAGCTGTATCACAAATGAGAAATGGTGAAAAGGGTCTTTGTAGGAAGAGATCAATGGATTCCATACATAACTAGTCACAAATCGGAAAGGGGTTAGAGTATTGATCCAGAAGTGAGGGTGGTTAATCTACTGAATGAGCAACAACAATGGAATCTTAGAAGTATTGGACATCTATTGAGTAAGGAGGAGTACAAAATAGTAAGGTCGATACCTATGATTGCATCAGAAGGTGAAGATAAGCTCGTGTGGTCATACGATAGATGGAGTAAGCTCATAGTGAAATCTGTGTTCCACTTCCTACAATCGAAGAGATGTAATAACAGTCAAAACCCATCATCATCTTTTATAGTGTAAATGAAAGAGTGGAAGTTAGTGTAGAGTACCAATACGTTACCAAAAGTAAAACACTTCTTCTAGGGGGCGCTTTCTAGGACCCTACTTACTTCTCAGAATCTGTGTAAAAATAAAGCAATCCTACATCTGTGCTGCCAGTTCTATGGCAAGGTAAAGACTGTTGAGCATGTGACGTTATGTTGTGACTAAGTGGATTATGTATGGTACAAAGCAATAGGTCTTCAGGTTGATAAAAAAATTGTAACCTCTTTTGGCGTATGTTAGAGATCCATGGTACTTGTGTTGAAAGGGAGAAGTAATAGCGAATCTAAAGTATTAGGAAGGGTCATGGAGATAGCGTGGAGTTTTTGGAAGGAAAGATTCGAGTGTACCTTTAATAATCAATAGCTAAAGCGGTACCCAATAGTAGGTCACTTACATTTTTGGTAGGTAAAGAAGGAATGGACGAAGATGATAACCTATCCAGTTAATGCAACTGAGGCTCAACTAAGGATTAAGGATGCAGCTACAATATCAAATGTACAGTAGAATTAAGACTCCCATTTTAGTTGTTCAACAATGGGTTAAATTGAAGATGGCCAGCTTGTGAATGCCACTTCGACTAGCAATGGCACAACATCTGATGATGCATGTATTGGGATTGGTAGGATGAGTTCAAATTTGGTAGATGTGGAGGGCACGTGAGGAAGAGAAGATATGTGGAATTACATTAAAGTGGATGAGAATGTTGTCCATGGTGTCAAATGTAATTAAGGTTTTACAACCAGTATAGATCCGAGGATGGAGGCAATTATGAAGCCATGTTAATGAAAGTGAGTTAGTGATGTATAGAGGAAGGTGTTTACAGCAAAGAAGGGAGAGGGCAATTGTTAGGGTTTTCATGGATGCCTCTTAGGTCAATGAATGTCAAAAAGCTAAGCTTGTTGCAATGGTTTTAGGCCTAACTAATGAGTTATTAGATGGTAGATCTATAAAGTCTTAGGCTCAAGCTCTAAAGGAGGTCGAATGTCAACCGCTTATTTTGGCTTTATATTTGGTATGAGATGTTGCTTGGCCAAAGGTGCAAATTTACATTGACTGCTTAAATGGGGTTATTCTATTTGAAGGACATATTAAGGAGCTTCATTGGAAAACTATACTATATTTCCAACAGGCTAAAAGTTTGTTGTCTTCACTTGGCTATGTTAATATCTATATTACTCATATTAGTAGAGATGCAAATGAGATTGCAAATATGATAGTTGTTAATGTTAGAAGAGAATTGTAGCCGTTTGCTTAGTGGTTAAATCTCCTATTTACCCTTCAATGGTTACTAGTCAATTTTTTTTATTCAGATGAAATTTCTTATATGGACGTATCACATCTCGGCATAACACAAGATGCACAATCATACAAGTAAACCTGTTATAAATAAGCTTAACTCTCACAAAACAATACTTCATTGTATATATTCAATGCTAAAAGGAGTTTTAACTATAGGCTTTTGATTACAAATATATGCATCATTTATAAGTTTTCAAAACTTGAGCACTAAACCCCAACTAAACTTTTAGGACTCCATTATACTTATTTAGTGCACTTTCATTATCAAAATAGCTGACTCTATCTAGCGCTCTCCAAAAGTCTACCCTAATGTTGGTGATGCCCTACAATCTACAATCTAACTTAAGGATAAGAGAAAACCTATCCCTTTAACTATTGTTGAGCTAAGTGAAAGTAGATAACAAGCAACAATACACAAAGCACATAAAACAATGCAAATTGTATGCCATGCTAATGCATGTAACATGCATCAGTATCGATATCTTAACTCACCTAATGACTCATCCGATTTAGTCGACTACAAATTTGAGCATCCTAAGAATATATCTAGGAACTTAGTAAACATTTTAGCCTAGCAAAACCATAAAGCGTGGTTAAAGTTTTGGTCAATGTAAAACTATATGCACAAAAAACTGGCTTTGAAAACTTATCTTAGCAAAACCATAAGTTTCAGAAAACTAACCCGTAAGTCTTTCTTATGCCATACCATGAATACATCAATAAATTCTTAATCAATCATCAAGTATAACAACAAAGCTTATCATGTTTTATTTAGATAGGTTTTGAGTAAGCTTCTAAGTCAGATACTCATTATATCACAAGTTTCCATAAGATTTGACTCACAACCAGGTTTGGAATACACCACATAACACATTGCTAGCATCATACTCACAAAGCACATCATCACCAAGTATTTACATAACAAATCCAAGCAACATCCCAACCATTACCACAATCATAAATAAGAACATTCACTATTTCTTAATCAAATGTAAGTCGAATACTTTACACAACAAACCCAAATAGGATTTGGACAATCACCATAATCACATACAAGAGCATTCATTATCTACCATTTAGATGCAAATCTATTCCCTATACACGCAAATCCACTTACCTAGCTAGTGATTCAATCCTAACTTACTCGTTAGCATGAACATTCTCCTCCATAATTTCACTTAGAAAGAGTAAGTATTTTTAATGGTCAATTATAGGTCATGCGTATATAGAATTTATGTATGTATGTATGTATGTATGCATGTATTCCTATTTTATACTCGCTTGTTGATTGTTAGTTTGTCTTAAGTTGGTTTTAGTTTAGTCTTTAAAGTCAATTTTGATTTAGCTTCTTTACTCTCTAATTCGACCTACTTTAAAATTCTTAGTTAAGTACCAATTAACTTACGTCTACAATTTATCAACTTAAATCTCCTAATATTACATCTAGTTCAATCATCTAGATTCAATTTGTCAAAAAATACTTAGGTATCATAGCTTCTGAATCTGGTTCTGAATTAGATTCTAACTTACCTAAAATATCATGTTCACTTATCCAATTTCCACTTTTCAATTGAACTAACCTAAGATCATTGTAAACTAATCCAGATACAACAACAACTAGAACTCTCCCATACTACATCGTTAAATATACCAATTTTACCCTGTATCAACATACCAAGCAAAATAGGTATAAATAGTTGAAAAAAATATATTATTTAATATTTGTACTTCATGAAATCCATGAGATATACATTATGTTCAAAAAATAGTCGGAATCATATTCTGATCATGTAAAACCTTTAAATATGATATTATATACTATACTCCATAATACGTATTTAAGCTCTATTTTATCAAAAAATAACAAAAATTTATAAATAATTATACTTTTCCCCAAAATCACATATAGCATATACTTTCATAATACTAAGCTCCAAAAATCAAGCCAAGTTGGTTTTATACATTATTTAGTATAAAATCCTTTAATTTAGCTAAATCAATAAAACTACTAGCAGTTGCCAAATAATTCATAATAAATAGTAGACATAACATCTTTCAAAAATTATTATGACCATAATTTAGTAATATTATAGGAGTGTTATATAAAATTTTAGCTCGAAACAACATCGTTTAATATTTTAGAAAATTTAATCAAAATTCATAATAACAAAGCATATTCTTAAGCAAATATATTAAATTGATATTATTTCAAGAAAATAAGATTTTCAAATGAAAGTAAATGTAAAATAACTTAGGGAAACCAAATTGCATAATTTTTTGAGTTAATTTGATATTTTTAGAAAATAAAAAAAAATCAAATGGAAAATCAAGCACTCATCAACGCATAGTGCTCCAACTACCCTCCAGTCACCCAGGTGTATCAACTCAACTTCTCTCACCCTCAATAGCTTAAGTTCACGACCATGTGATGTCAGGTCTTGGTCTACTATAGAAACCCTAAGTGCCCTGTTCTTGATATGAATTTACACTATTTTTTCCTTATTTTTATTTTCCTTCCTAATCCTGAGAGAATTCCTAAGATTCTAAATGTTGTAAAGGGTCTAAATTTTACTCCAGATATGGTTTTATAAACTAGGAGTCAGTGGGGAAAATAAAAATAATAGTCCAAGTGTCAATTAGTATAATTACTAGGTCTAATGCTATGGTTCTTGTCTCCAATTGCAATTGCAAACTCAAAAGCTATAATCCTACTAAATCTAGATGATGCCATGCATGATTCCAAAGTTTGAGGGTGTTTTCCTCTTTCTTTTTATAATTTTTTAACAATTTATTATATATTTAAGCAATTTCTTAATATATATAATGATATACTAACATAATGTGTACATAATGGGTATGCTACATGACTATATGATCATATTATAGGTTATTTAATCACTAAATATTATTTTTATAAGTTAAATAATTTATCACTAACAGCTCATTATGTTTCGAGCTTGAACATCGATCTCTCGATAATTAACAAATGTACATAGTAAAAATAAGTTTTATTGAAATTAAATATTATATATATTTTATTTTAGGAAATTAGCCTCACTAAAACTCTTCGTCTAACTTTCATGACCTTATATTAAAATGTGGCTCAATTTAAACAAAATTATCCAAAGGCTCTAAATCATTCTAAACGCTCTAACAACCCATTCATTTCACTGAATAGAATGAAGAAGGAATGTAATTAGAATTCTTAAGAAATGTAGTAAGGGTGTAATACCTATTACTTTATTTAATTGGATTAATAAACAACTTAAGAATAGACACATAATAGAACTTTAATGACTAAATTACCCTTGATCCATTTTCTTTCTCAAGTAATTCTAAAGTAATATATTGTGGTGGTGAAAATTGATTACGGGAGTGGAGGTGGTGATAATGGTCGACAGCGGTTGCAAGCGGTGGTGATGATGGTGGTTGGTGGTGGTAACAATAGTGGTGGCGGTGGCAGTGGCGATGGCGGTAGTAGTGGCGATGGCGATGGTTGATGGTGGTAGCAGTGGTAGGGTAGTAGCTTAAAGGGGGTAGGGATAGTTGCAACGGTGGTAATGACAGCAATGGTGGTGATAATAACAGTAGTCAAAGGTGGTGGTGGTAGCGGCGATGGTAATGACGGCGATGGCGATGGCGACAGCAGCAACGATGGTGATGGGTGATGGTGGTGGTAGTAGAGTGATGGTAATGGCGATGACAATGGTGATGACGGTAGGTAGTGGTGATGGTCGGTGGTTAGTAATAGTGGCGATGGTAATATTGGTGGTGGCAATAGTTGTGGCAGTGGTGGCGATGGTAATGGTGGTCGATGGTGGTGGTAATAGTCATCATTAAATTGATAAAAATATGAAATTTTTAGAAAAAAATATGAAATTTTGTAAGGAATCGTGATTTTTTGGTTGAATTAAAGAATCCCTATTATTTAATTTCACGTAATAAGGATTCCTAAGAAATTGCGACTCGAAGATAAAAAACCAAGTGAATGTTGTAATAAGAAATAAAGAGAGGAATTGAATTTCAATTCCCTTCAAGCAAACGAGGCAAAAGTGTTATCTATAATATTATAACTCCTTTAAAGTTATATTAGTTGAAGCTCATATCAAAAGTTAGTTATGGAGTATATTATCATAATATGTTTATTATTATGCGTCATGTATTTCTTATGTAATAATTTTTCTTCTCTTTTTCAAATTCTATTAGATGAACTTTGGAAATTTTATGTTTCATCATTCAAAACCGAGTTCCATTTGTTTCATGGACATATTTGCTCTTTATTGCATAATACCATTTTTTTTTTTTCCTGTTTTTGAATTCTATAAGATGAAGTTTGAAAATTTTGTCATTACATCATTAAAAACCAAGTTTTATGTATTATATTGTCCTAAATCGACCTCGTTGGTTGTTTCTATTTATTTTTGTTTTGTTTTTCATGGCATTATCAAGAAACCAAATATATATGTTTTGATAAGAAACAAACTCAATAATTATGTATTTACTTCAACCATGAAATTTGTTAAATGATCGATGAAACTGGTTAATTAGAAAATTAAACCTCAAATGAAGTAAAAACTCAAAATATATTAACATATCATATATAATCAACAAAATAGTGCTCCAACATACAACATACATAAATAACCAGAAGACTTTCAACATGTACAAATAAGCACTCTAGTTGATTTATTGGAATATGCTACAAAGGCAATTTGGCTGCCATAATGTTGGAGTTGGAGCTCCAGTCACAAAGTAGGTGTCAATGGAGTTCCTATTGTAGAATAGAAATATTAGAATTCTCTCTACATGTAACAAAAAATGCACCAACTAGAAGAATACAACATAAAACATAGATAAGTATACCAAGTTGAACAAAGAGTTAGTGAGAAGAGGAAAAAAAAAACATAGAAAACCAAGTCCAAGTAATACAAACAAAAAAGCTAAGAGATGAGAGAGTACCTATAAGTATCGAGAGGAAACAAAAAACTAGGAGAGACAATTTTATCGAGAAATTTAATACAGTGAAAGATAAGCGACAATTAGTAAATGATGTAGGAAAGTTCATTGAAAATCATGGAAACATGCACAATTCACATAACAAAAAAATTATAATTCCTTCTACACGCAATTCATATAGCGATTTGAATTACAAAAGCAAAACACATGTTCACACATACCAACGATCTGTGATGAGTATTCATCAGAAATTACTCCAAAAGACAATGTCAATGGGTTTGACGTTGAAGTTGAACTTTTAGTTTATGATGGGTTGTGTTTCAGAATAGAAAAATTACAATTTGCTCTATACGCAATCCACATCATGATTTAAATTAAAAAAAAAAAAGCAAAGAAAAAGAAAAAGAAACATATAAAACTACATACCAAGCACTCCACCTCCTGGCTTTGACGTTGAACATCACCTCCTGGCTTTGATGTTGAACATCAATGCATGAGTTACCGGGGTACGCCACCTCTCGGTTTCAAACCTCCATGCATTAGTGTCCCTTAACATCTTACTAGATTTGAACCTTCTCATATGAGTGTCCCTACACGACTCATAGGATTTGAAACCCCACGAATGAGTTACCCTACAAACATATTTGAAGATAAGGAGGACGACATAGAAATTATTCCCGAAACATGAGAGCAACATATGGGCCAATATGGGCCAAGTAGTTTAAGACCATCCGGCTCAAGTTATCCCCCTAAACCTAGTAAGTCCAATATTTTTACTATACATTTCTATAAAGGTACAAACAAAAGGGGGAATTAAAGAGCGTTCTACAACTACTACAATGCAAGTTACTCATGGAAAATGGGAGAAGAATATGGTACCCTTAACAGGCACTTAAGGTTAAAGCATCCCGGGGAGATAAGAATAGATAGTATGCAGCAAGAACTTACTCGAGGTGATGGTTCATTCGGTCAACTGCTAATGAGGTATGATGAAGAGAGGTATAAGTATAACTTGGCACAATACCTAACTAACATGTACTTGTCATTTAACGAAGGTACATCAGAGTGGTAGAGTTGATACAAATGGGAGACATTCAACCCCAGCTTACTACAGCCTAACCGCAGAACGTTAACACAAGCCACGCAAGAGCTTTACTACAAAGGTAAGAGGGAGCTTGCAGATAGGTTTGCTTCCCTATATATTCATGTGTCCATATGTGCAAACATATAGACAAATCTTTTTCATAATAATTCTTATATGGGTGTTATTATTCATTGGATTGACGATAATTGACAACTTAATAAACGACTATTAACTTTAAGGGTATTTAATGAGCGATACACAGTACAAAACATCTATAAAATTATTAGAGAAATCCTAAATGAGTATGGATTAGTGAGGAGAATTTTTTCTATTGGTTTTGATAATGCAAGTGTCAATACTGCATCAATATCTGATTTGCAAAATTACTGTCAACTAGCGTTAGAGAAGGGTGGGGAGAGTTTCCGCATATGTTGTCAAGTCAATAACAAAGAGGTCATCCCTTCACAAAAAGTGGAGGAATTTTTGTTTGAAGTGCGAGAAGAGGCCCCGAAAGTTTAAGATGGATGTGCAACACCGTTGGAATTTAACTTACAAGTTGTTGCATAGCACAATTCCTTACAGCAAACTGTTGTATGACTTTACAATGTATAACATGCAGGAAGTTGACATTTTCCCTAGTAATTGGGATATTTGTATCCAGCTGCTAAAAGTTTTGAAAGTTTTTTATGATACTACTAATACTTTCTCGTAAGTTTATAGGCTTAATGTTCACTTATTTGTTATATCAGTCGTCGGTATACTTGGCATGCTACTTCAAGCCCGTGAGAACCCAAACCTGTACACATGTATATACGATGTGACGTTGAAATGGTTAACTTATTATAAAAACATTACTTATATTTATCTTCTAGCAACTTTTCTAGACTCTCGTTGTAAAGTGGAATTATTACTAATATATTTGAAAACTTATTACGATTATATTCAAGATTTAATGGATTCTCAAGACGTGTATAGCTTAGAAGCACAGCAAGAAGTGTAAGCAACAACGACCGACATAGAGGAGATGCTCAACCACTACCAAAGTTAGTATAGTGGCTAGTCATTAGTCTTTCTTTCACCACCCACCAAGGAGTGGCATTACTTATTTATGGGTGAGTAGTTACTAGAGCAAAAATTGAATAGGTAACGGTCTAATGGTCTAATATCGAGATGCAACACTATACCAATATGAATTTTGAGTTTTCTAAGAATATCTCCATTAAAAACTTTGATATTTTAGAGTGGTGGCAAAGGCACAGAAGGAATTACCCACTCCTATCTCGCATTACCCATGAAGTACTTGTTACTCCAATTTCAATCGTCGCCGTTGAGCAAGCATTTAGTACAACAGACCTGATTGTCGACAAACGCCGATCCTCCCTATCTGTTGTCAACATTGAGGTAAATGCTTGCAAAGAAAATTGGTACAAGGCGGCCTATAGATGACAAAAACCATATGGGACATCAAGCAAGGAGGATGATTACTTCAATGACTGGAACCGATCTAATGAAAGCTTAAGCTTAGCTACAAGTCCACTCCTGTTCACAAACATGAACAACTACCTCAAAAGGAGACATAGTAAGTTTTATTTTCATCCTTTCCAAAAAGTTTTATCAAATAGAAAAATCTTTTTTCTCAATTATTCAAAAAAAGTAAATGGCTTAGTTTTCTCAAAAGTGGTGATCTAGCATTAGATTTTTCTAAATTATAACCGAGTAAAATTATTTTTCTTCAAAAAATTTAAATTGAATAGTCACGTACACTTAGATTCTTTTCGCAAAATATAAAATTAACCAACAAACTAAAGATAAAAATCTAAACTAAACTAAGGTAATCTAATTCCAATTAGCAGATACGTAAGTATTTTCTAGGTGATCATAAAATACAGTAAAAAATATTTTCTATCTAACAACTTCACTTTACTCAATCAAATGAGTTATTCATATTGTAAGATATTTTTCTATATTTTAATTTTAGTCTGTTTTTAATGTATATTTTATGGAAGAATGAAAGAAAAAAAAAAAGGTTGAAGGATCGGTAAGGAAATAGGAGAAAAAATCGAGAAAAGAAGAAAAAAAACCGATTCAAAGACCTTGAACCAATAGGCCTCTTGAACCAACCTTGAACCGCTAGCTTACAAACCGGCCTTAAACCATCAGTTCGGTACGACACCCACTATTAAGTATAGATATTGAATGAAGAGGAATGTAATAATGCAATATGAAACAAATATAGCCTGTTTTTCAATATCACAACATTACATTCCCTTCTCACTAAAATTAAACATGCGCAATAGGGAGGATGGCCTGCAATAATAGTTTCCCATTGTGGAAACAAAATGAGTGTAGGAAGACATATGCTTATAATAAGCAAATATTATGGAGAGTTGAATAATTATTACTACTCATTTAATAATAATAGATAATTACAATTTAAATTATTGAATTTGCAAAGCAACCCTCAACCATCATATTTACTTCTATAAATTTCATATTAAATTGCTATTTACAACTTTCCCTCAATTAAGATATATTTGTAACTTGATGAAGCTAAATCTAATTTGGTAACAAAGATGTTACCAAGAAAAACAAAGCATTTTCAATTTTGAATTATGAATATTAAAAATTAATTATGTCCCAACATCACCTAATCAATATTTTTGTGTGAATGCAAATTAATTGCTTCCTATTAATTGTGTATCACTATATAGTTTCTTTTATTTCCTTAATGCAATCAATTAAATGCAGTATGTATATAAGCATGGATTTAGACTTAGTCATGTCTTCCTCAACTAGGTTGGTTTTGATGGGGCATTGGTAGTCACATGTTATGATCCAACTAACAATTTTCTAGAATATGATTTTACAAGATATGGTATGGATATAATGTCCTCATACAATGTATTCATCATGAAACTTATATTTTAAGATATATAGAGTATAGTTTATAAGGTATCTTGTACGTACACTGTAAAATTTATAAATTTATTTAATATTATAATATATATTAATAAATAAATAAGGAACTTATACTTTCTTTTATCAAGAAAACTAATAAAATAAAAATAATAGTTTATTGATGTTGCAAAGAAATGACTCAAACCTAATACAAATCCTAAATTAAATCTAATAATTAAAACCTAAAAATAATAACTTCAAAAGGCAATATTTGTTACTATTTCTAAAAGGTCTATGAGCTTTATTTTCTTTTGTGCATGTATCTACGTGTATTTATCATTTAATTGTTTTGCTAATAAAGAGTACCATCAAACATTCAAGTTTCATGTAATTATTATTATTATTTTTTTTTTGCCAATAGGTTCCATATAAGGTTTTGAAAATCAATTTTGTTGCATAGAAAAGAAAATATGTACCCTAAATTCACTATAAAAAAAAGCACATGTCAAGTTAAAATTTATGAGAATATTGAAAAAAAAAAAACCTACAAGTTCTATAAGGAATCATGTACCCTAAATTTTTATTTTTTATTTTTTGCCAATAAGTTCCAAATATATTTTTCTAATTTTCCTCTTATATGTAATTGACTACATGAATATTTTGCAATTAATATTTGAAGTAGTTGATATTGTTTAATTTGTGCATCATCGACTAATCTATTAATTATATGAGGACTATAGACCTTGCTTAAACATTTTTTTATGCATAAAATATAAACTTTTAGTCTTACTTTTGTAATTATTTACATTTTGGCATTCTTATGAATTCATAAAATTCCCTCCAATCTTGATATAATAGTTTTCCTTCCTACTTTTCAACTACATCTTATTTTTAAGGAAATAGTATATTTCCCAAGATTTTTTTCTTTTTTTGCCAACTATTTTCCAAGATTTACAATTAAAAGAGAAACTAACATTAATAGGCACTAACATTTTCAAATTCAAAATACCATTACTTAACTCTAAGTTCTTATTATATGCTCTAACGAAGCAAAGTCATTATGTTGTTAAAAAGTTTTGTATTTTTCAAATATACATATATATATATATATATATATAAAGTAAATCTCATATTGTCATTTAATTTATTATAATTTCTTTCATTTTCATCTCATTTTAGCACACTAAGAGTATACATCAAGTTACAATTTTTTAATAACCTTACTCTATCTTTTATTTTTAATATCTTAATGTTTATCATGAATTTACTTGATTTACACTTTTATAATTCATCTTCCAAATTTTCTTCAAGGTGTAAAAAGTTGTAACATATGAGCAATTATTTTATTGAAATAGGAATAGCAAATTTCAAGAATATAAAGAAAGTGGATCTTATAAAGTTTTTAGTTGTTACATTTTTATGCTAGTAAAATGTGTATATGATTTGACTCAATTGTTGTATAGTTGATTTACTTTATTCATGAACTCGTTGTTCCAAAAACATTGAGAATAATTATTGTAATTTCTTTAGTTTTGCCTCAACAACTAAAATGTATTGTTTTCAAATTTTCGTTTGTCTACAATAAAAAGGGAAATTTTCCCTAAGGGACATTATATAATCTTTACAAAAGAAGTAACTTTATCTGTACAAAAGGGGGTAAAATGGAAAAACAACAAAAGGAATATGCATTGTTAATAGTACAGAAAGGACATAGTACAAGGGACACACATCAAGTAGTGAGTAGGTTCTATTATGGGAAGGGCAGTAGAAATGTAAGGAATTAAGGATAGGTCAAACACCCTCAAATGGATCAGCAATCATCATAGATAGCTTAGATGCTGCTCAGAGAAGTTGTTGGTAAGAGTAGCCAAACTATTTAGGTTAGCTAAGAGGTTAAGTGCATCAATTAAGAGAGAGTAAAGGGATTGCAAGAGCTTGGAAGGTAGTGCAACTCAGTTATATGTGGTAAAGAGGCCTCTTTCTCAATGGGTTCGTAAGAAAGAGCTTGATGGACCAGACTAAGTAAGCTTTGGGCTCAAGATTAGGTTATGGTTTTAGATTGATTCTTACCAGCTAGAGTAGGAGCCCTATTGAGTAAGAATTGATGAAGGCAATAATTCTTCAAGTAGGAAAGATCACCTAAGATACAATACATATAACTAAGAACTTAGAATGCTAAAAGAATTTCCATGTGCGAAATGAAGCTTTCTTGTTTAATTTGAAGTTCATCTTATCCTAAATCCCTAATATATCTTCTACAAGTGTTATATAGTTTTATCATCACTTATTCCTTAGCTTGATCTTTAAGGTCATTTAAGAGTGAGGAAAGTCACTTCATAAAGGTTGTGTCACTATTAGGTAACTTTTCTCAATGCTATTGGACTGAATTCATTCTAAAGTCAACTCTACCCTCTATTTACTTTTTAGAGTCAATTAGGAAACCTACTAAGGTTTTAATTATTCTTTTGACTTGGGTTGTTATATGGATTTAGGTTCAAAGTACATTTTATGGGCAATTCACTCAAGGAAGATGATGACCTTTTTATATGGGTAGTAATCTACATCCCATATGCACATATGGACTTTTATTCTTAATTTAGGTCTTGATTTATATTATGGTGAAATTATTATGCTTTGAGGTCATATATTTACCAGAATGATATTGGATTTGAACTTATTTAAATAGTGTTACTCATTTTAATTTATTAAGAGTAAATCTTAGAGTTAACTTCAATTTACCTTTAAAATATGTCATATCCTTACTTCTACCTAATTTAATCTTGGTTAGAACTTATGACTTTAATTTTGTTTTCATATTTTTACTAATATAGTTTAGGTTAGTAAAAGTTTCTCAAATTTTGGTCAAGCTTAAGCTTTCATCAAAAAAATAAAGTTTTTGGTTCTAAATTTAACTGTTAAATAATATGGATGATCAATATTCAACAAATTCAACTCGTATGGTTCTAGGGACCTTGTATCATGATTATACAAGGGCAAGCAAAGAGCAAGTTAAGCATAAAAAAAAAAAAAAAACAAAGGTATTTTATCATTTATTATTATAAAAGGCCAAGCAAGTAAGACTATAGTTTCGGTCTTAACAATTCTATTTTGATCCGCTATATCTTAGTTAATTTGAATCAAAATCATGCATATAAGTAGACGTTGTAAAGCTTTACATGTCTAGCTTCTATTTCTAGTGTTTAAATTTGATTTCAAGTCATTTGTGTGGTGGAATTCAATAAAACAATCCCTATACAGATTAAGCTAGCTTTAAGTTGTTTACACTTAATCCTATAGGGGGTTTTACTTGAAATTTTGGTAAGATAAAATAGCAAGTTAAAATTTAGGTATTATATTATGATATAATATAAGTAAACAAGGTTGTAGTCGGGTTCAAAAGTGTAATGCCCCAAAACTCGGATCGCTACAGCCCGTTACATATCACTAACCTTTACTAACATATTAGGAGTAAACCTTTAACTAAAATCTCCAATAAATCGCAATTTAACCTCTAAATAATTTCACCAAAATTTATTTCTCCAAATAATTGAAGCAATCTCCTATAACTATTTCAATAAAGAATAAGCTCGAATAAAAATTACATAACTATAGAGTAAAATTTACAATTTTCTAAGCATATTTATACAAATCATATAAAATACTTCAATTATTCTACTTTAACTCATGTACTCTAACTAGACAAGTCTTAGGTGACTTCTCATGATCTAAAATACCAAATAAAAGTAAATATTAAAAGTTTGATAACAGGTTCAATCAAATCCTCAGTCCTACTCAACTACACAAAGCCATTCCCAACATCTTGATAATATTCACAATAACTTGCTACATTACCTTAATTTTCAAGGCTACTATACTAAATTTCATAATCACCATAGCTTGTACTTACACCTAAAAATTTTATAAAGGGATGAGTCGAAACCTAGTACGGAATACACAATCATATGCTCATGAACAGGCATTCACAATTCCACATACATCTCAAGAAATTAATAATGCAACACGCACTAGTTATTATCTTTATTCTTAGCCAGACAACAACATAAGAGTGCTTATGACCCAAGCATACATATATAATACATATAGTATTAGTGTAGGTCCTCCTCAACACCTTAGTAACCAAGCATCCAAGTAACAACCTAAATCTATCCAGACCATTTCCCAGTGTGACTCCAGTGAAGACATCGTTGTGCAAAGATTATTGAGGTGCCACCCCAAGGTTTAGTCCTCTTAATCCCTTAGGCCTAGCCAAGCACAAGAAGCATAGCACAATTTAGGTTAAGTAATTTATTATGTCAGGTTTATTTTCCTAACTAACAACACACGACACAAGTAAGTATCCCATACCTGGTTTTGTCGAATCTCTAGAAACTAAAACAGTAACCTCTTTAGAACCTATCATAACACAAACACCAAAACTCAATTCATGGCCTATACTTGTACTAGAATGATACACCTTCTCTTAAACCTTAACTTATCTAACATTACCCTTTAACCCAAAGTCAACTCTCACACACTTATAACTTATGACATTAAAGGAACTTGGGATTACTATGCTGTTAGATTGATTTACCAGTTGTTTCGAATGAAGATTAATGTTTGAAAAAATTTAGGAAAGGGTTTAGGATAGGAAAACAAACTTGGAAAAACCTAAAAAACTCAAAGAAACGTTGCTGCAAGAATCAAGGGTCATGGCATCTAGATGTAAGTTTATCTAGCGTCCAGACGCCATGCTTAAAAAGGAGTAGAATGCCTTTGGCATCCAAATGCTAAGCTGCAATTTGTTGTTTTCTATAGACTGTAGCAATAGTTCATCTCTCGAATCTCCACCACTTTCCATTGTTTTCACAAACTACCACTCCCAACTAAATTTCCCTTCCATGACACATCTCCACAACAAATAAAACAACCCACAAACACTTAAATACAACTAAAAACTCATAACAAAAATCGAAATTCTTATTAGCGAAACTCAAACACAAAACCATAAAGCCTTCAATAACACTTACCTTTAGGGATCCCAAAACCTGCACTTTCACCATCGTATACACCTCATAGGACCCTCTTAGAACCACCTTAGGTTCATTTTATCCACTGTCCTACAAAGAAAAACGAGTTTTTAACAAAACTCCACTCGAAACTTAAAAGAAAACAATTTCTAACCCTTACCTTGAAGACTTCTACCTTAAACTATGTTGCACCACCAAAGATCTATGATAAGATTCCCAATTAACCTCTCCATACTCGTTTTTCTCACTGCCCTAGCCACAAAAACGAATTTTTTATGTCCTTTGTACAAAACTTCAAGAGAAAAAGAGTTTAACATGACTTACCTTTACACTCCTATGATCAATCTTGATTAACGCATTAGGAACTCTTCTTGGTTAACTACACATGTAGGAACTTTAGCACACAGGTGGTACAAGAGGGTTTGTGAAAAAGGATTTTCTAAACCTTAACTGCAGCTTTTATATTAGGATTCACAACGCTTTTTCTCATACCCAAAATGCCTTTGCTTAAGATTTATAATACGGCTTAAGCCCTTCACATAAAATATTTGATTTTACTTATTTTCTTCTATTATTTTTTTCCATTTTGCTGGGGTTGTACAAAAAGATTATAGAGGTGTCCCTTTTTACTTTTATTTTTCCTATAGGTCTTTAAGTATCTTATTTCAATACTTGAAGTCTTGCACTTAAAAATAGATCAAAACAAATTTGTTTCCTAACCAACCGGAAAGATAACTAATATTTGAGTTTTGGTTTTCAAGGTTGTATAGAAAAATCACAAGCAAGATAAAATTGATGGACATTGAAAACAACTAGGGTCAGAACAAGGGTGTCGCCTTTTAAGGGGTAGTTCAAGGTTTTATTGGCCAAGTTTTGAGGTGAAAGTCTACTAGAACAAACTATGTGATGTTACGAAACTTGAAAGGTGGAAGTTTGGTATTTCGAGGCCTATGGTGATTGCAGTAATTTTTGAGCTTTCAATCGATTGAGGAAAATAATTAGAGGTCAAAACAGGGGAATTATAATTTAAGGGTTGGTTTTTAAGGCCTTATTAGTCAAATTTTGAGATGAAAATTTACTGAAAAAACTATAGGATCATGGTTAAAATATTGAGAAGTGAAATCTTGTTATTTCAAGGTTCGTGAGAGGCCATAGTAAATTTCAAGATTTCAGTTGACGGGATTAAACATCACAGCCTAGTTCCCTATGACTCGATTGGTCTTAATTTGTTTGAATTCCTTTTTCTATAGATTAAGGTCAACTAATCCACTTACCAAGGGTCTATTTAGTCCTTTGTATTCTAAATCCTATAAGGTTCAGGGGTCATTCTATGTTTCATTTACCAAGGGTCTATTCAGTCCTTTGTAATCTAAATCCCACAAGTCATTCTACGTTTCATTT
Source organism: Lumnitzera littorea (assembly GCA_024138015.1). NCBI lineage: Eukaryota > Viridiplantae > Streptophyta > Magnoliopsida > Myrtales > Combretaceae > Lumnitzera > Lumnitzera littorea. The sequence continues at coordinate 96,687,158 of JAMXBB010000006.1, forward strand.
AACGATGAACTAAATCGGTCGAATAGTGTATACAGGCACTAAATGAGATCATATGGGGTTTATGACCTCTTATGGCTTTGGGGTAGGCTCTTCAACCTTATCTAAACTTTAATATCTATAATATCTGGTTAGTTTCGAAGAATTAGAGTCTTTCAACATTTCAAATGCCATAATTTGAAGAAATCAACTTGTATGGATTTCTAGGTGCTAAGATGGCTTCTAACCATAAAATCAACAACACGAAAAGAATCCTACGGTTCTCATTATTGCATATGCAATAGCTAATTAAATGGAAGGGATCCATGATATCTTGCAAAAACACGAAATTGATCAGAGTTTTCTACAGCTTTAAACGTAGAAATGAAGTTGAAGTAATCTTGTGGATTTTTCGAAATGCAAGAGGGTTTTCCAAGCAGCGAATACAAGGAAGTTCCATGAATACACCTAGATGAAAGAACAAAGATCATAGGAGAAGTGATTTTAAGCTTTTACTTTTGATTGAAGGCTTTGGAGCTTGAACTCCACCTAAGACATGTTGGGCATGGTGTGTAGGACCATGAAAGTTGCCGGAGTTGAAGTAAAATGTGGTATTTTAAAGTGAAAATGAAGAAGATGTAGATGGGGTGGTAGGTGGTTTGAAGAGGAAGAGGAAGAGGATGGTTATTTTAAAAAAATAAAATAAAATTTCTCTCTCCTCTTTGGTCGTGTATTTTATATTTATTTTCTTTAGGGAGCTAAAGAAGGAGAAATGCAGAACTTTTATATATTGGTGTTTAAGCTAGAGTGTGGAGTTGAACTATCATGCACGGGAAAGCGATAAAAGACATGAACTTTCACTGGCTAAAGATTATAGAGTAAGAGACCTTATTATGAGCTAAGATTTGATTTGAAATTTGAATAAAATACAAATGCAGGATTTTTTGGTTGTTGAGCATGATTTTGGAAGGATTTTAGGAGGGAATTACACTTCTTAAAAGCTAAAATAAATTACTAGTTTTGATAGCCACCTCATAGAATACATATATATATATATATATTGCACAAAACCTCATTGAATATATTATAAAGTTATATTTGCACTAAATTAAGTATTTGAATTCCTAACTTTATATTTATTATTTCTTTAAGATAATCGCCTACATTTTCATTATACAACCTAATTAATTATCTTATAAATTAATTAGATCACAAAGTTTATATATATACATAGGTATGATTTAGTTGTGTGGTATATTCAACTTCCTTATTTTTCTAAGTTCTTATATTACAAAACTTTGTGCAGTTACTTATTTCAATCATTAAGGGGCTTCCTATTATTTGAGTTGAATTAAGGCTTATGAGGGTAATCATCATGGTCTGAATTTCCTACATTAGAGTATAAACTTTGAGGGTAATACCAACAATCATCATACTATTGAAACAACTATCGTATACTTCTTTAATAAAACGTATCAATCTCTTAGGGGGGTTCCACTCCTATTCTTTATATTCGAAACTCATCCTTGTTCCTCAATCTCATATTTCAAAACAATAAGACTTTTATCTATTCATACCTATAATTTTTAATATCCCTTAACGGTTAAAACTCACAACCACTACTTTCCAATAGTATAGATTGCATTTTTCTTCCTAGACAAATATGCCCAGCTTTTGGGGTTTTACACGAAACATCACATAAGAGTTTTTAATCGTCGTACTGTGTTTTGTTCTTGAAGTTGGAGAAATAATTTCTATATTAATAATAAGAAAGGGAGGGAGAAAAAAAAAAAAAAACACTAAGAAACACATGGGATTGGGTCAAATCCATGATCACATCCACCTTGCCGACTAACTCATGGTGTTAATAGCCCATCCCTGGCTAACTCTTATTTGACTTGTGAATCATGATGTTTATGTCAATTAAATACTCAATTTTGGAAAAAAAAAAAATTTCCAAGAGAGAGAGAGGGATAGAGGAAGGGAGAGAAAGAGATTCGTTATCATAGTGTAAATATTAAATTTTTAATATTTATATATATAAATAATATACAAAATACAATGATAATGATTTTAAAAATTATTCATTTCATTAGTACCTATATGCTAACTATATATAAAGAGATGATGTGTAAAACTCAATAAATCATTTTTTTTTTTCCGAGGTGAGATTGTAGCAATTGAGGATGGCTATTTAGCTTGCTATTTGGATTTTAGGGGAAAAAAAAATACTAACACAGAAAAGAATAAGAGAGAGAATATGAAAAAAAGATCATGAGCTTCAAGAAGAAGAACAAAAGAGGGGTTCCAAAGTAAATGACAAGGCAAATTGATGTAGAAAAAAATATTTAAAAGAATTTCCACATCGGTATTTTGGTTGAAAAAGTTGGTTGTATTTATTTGGCGTTACCTAATAATGTTTGAGGACATATTCTTGAACTCGTTTCAGCAGCCGATAGAAGCTTCGATCCAACAAAATTACAGATTCGGGAAAATGAAAAGGAAATTTTGTAACATTCTAAACTAAAATTGATAAATAATCAAATTAATAAATACTAATAAATTTTATATTTATTATCATAATCTTATAAATAAATAACAATTCTCTTCCACACACAAATCATGTGGGAATTACAAAATTAAGAAACTACCGTGGGCATGCTTATTTAGCTTTTATATACGGAGTATCTAGGAAAACAAAAATAATTTGACTTTTCGATCCAACAAAGCCTTTTGATTTAACCTGATTGGATGGAAAAATAAGGGTTGCTGATTTTTGGGCTAGTAAAAGAGGAAAGCCGGTACAGCCAGCGACAGAGAAGACTGTTGATATACGGATTCATGGGCTGCGGGAAAATCAATATGTCATAATGATAGATGCTTCTATACAGAGTAAGCAAGCGACAAGCTACGTAAGTTTAAGGAGGATGCTACGGCTGATACTTTAGCAAAGGAACGAGACTTTTGTAAAACCTCGCCTGCGGGGTGTTTTTTTTTTTTTTTTTTTTGAGGTGAATGAGGAGAGGAGGGGAGTGTTGGTAGTGATGATAGTGGAATATACATGAAAAGTTGTAAGATTCAATTGATACAGAAGTATGGACTTTCTTTGACTTTTTTCCCATGTAAATTTTATAAAATTTGACAATAAACATAAAATAATTTATTTACCTTGTTATATAAAAGGTACTGATAAAATATATTAAACTTAAGCTCATCGAGCCTATATCGACTTGTCTTGACTCATAACCTAACTTATCATTCTCTAAATTTAGCTTTCCTATCTACCTAACCAATCTTAGCCTAAACCCATTAAACGGCCTATCCAATCATAGCAACCCATAATGGCTAGAAGATAGAGGATAAGAATGAAAAATCAAGTCAATAACAACTCCTCATGAGTCAAGATCACATTGGACTACACAACCCTACTCTCTACAATGTATGAACATGCTACTTGCTTACTAATAGTCCTTCAATTTTCGATAACCCTTCTCTATAAATACTGAGTTACCTAAAAATGGTAAACTACTTAGTCACTTTATGTACTTAACTTACTCTTTACACTCAAAATATCCTTATTCCCACGATTACCTAATACTAATTTAAACATCAAAATAATCACATCAGACAACATTCCGACACCTCTCATTGTGTTCTCTTTTACAAGTTATACAATCAAACATAAAGCCCAATCTTACTAATACTCTATTAGCCAAATCTTATAAACAATAAAAGGTATTTGAAAATTGTACTTTATTGAATAGAAAATACCATCTATAAACCATAAATCACTCATGAACTAAAGTATCTAATCACATCATATCTTATATCCTTCTTTATCTAATATGGATCTAATGTATTTTGTGCCTAGAGATTTTAGTTCCACACCATACCCCAGACCACCACCACTACCCCTACCCACCCACTCCCTGCCCAAAAAAAAGAAAAAGGAGGAAAAGCACCAACAATTCTATCTTAATTTATCATGATTGTACCTAAAAATTTTCTTTGTAGATTTATGGAACTTATTTTTAATTAACTACCATTATCACTTATTGTATAGATAGAAGATAAAAAGGTTAATAATGATATTTTAATAAATTTTTTTATAACAATATTTTACTTATGATCATGTTTTTCTTGCCGAGGCCAACACCTATGCATTATTGGTGTCACACAATTTTCAAAAGTTATATTACTTCTAAATAATTACTATCTTTTTTGTATTCTATATTTAGATAATATGGTAGTTCCATTTTAATTCACCCCATCATTACTTGCCTTCTTCGATTATATATATCTGTAATTTATACATTTCATTATTTGAATATATAGTTTTTGAAAAGTTTGAAGACTTAATTACTAAAATTAAAAAAATTTACTAATTGAGAAATTCTAAGAACTTATGAAAATTGACTAATTAAGTTGAAAATTTTATAATTTGATAAAAAATTAAAAATTAATAAAATACTTTAATTAATTTAGTTTTCTATCTTTTTAGCACATATATCACATGTGTACGGTTCGCTAATATGTAAGAAGGGGAAACATAATGTAATTAAGCCAAATTAAACAAAAGCCCAAAGTACCCAACTATTAATCCTATTATCTATATTTCCTTCTTTTTTTTTTTAAATAAAAGGGGAATTTATAGCTTGCACAATGTATGAATAACAAAAAAGAACTTTATTACGAATCATACATCAATATGATGCATGTTGTCTATTTATACAAAAGAAAAATAAGAAGTGGTTATGGATGGAAAGGAATATTTTTCTATATTGAGTTCAGAAACTCAGTCTTGCCCAATAGAATGGAACCTTTGTGACCAATAGGAAAATGCTTCTTATAAAGTATGTATGTGCAATATCCCTCGAAAAAAATATGGTTTCTGTCATGATAATTCAAATACGAACATCATCAATAGTCTTTATTTTGTGATGTCAGTTGAGAGTATTTTATACTTGTACGTATCAATTGATAATTATCGTTTTTCTTATATATTTATTACTGCAATGAATAAAAAGGTAAAAACATTCGATATTCTATATTATAACAAACAATGGTTTGACCAATAGGAAAATGCTTCATATAATATATGTGCAATATCCCTCAAACAAAATATGGTTTCTGTCGTGATATATAATTCAAATAGGGACATCATCAATAGTCCATATTTTGTGATGTTTGTTGAGAGTATTTTATACTTATATGAATCAATTGAATAGATAAAAAAGGCAAAAACTTTCGAAATTCTATATTATAACAGATACATATCTGCAATTATAGCAATGCTTTTCTTCATGCGTATATGATGGTTTATGATAAAAACAAGCATAGTTTTGAGTGGAAATTGGTATGACAGCAGCAAACATAGGATTAATTTCAAAATTCATAGTAATAAGGCCTAAATAAATTCACCGAAGAAAGAGAAATTTTTGGAGAGTGGAAACATTATAGAAAAAAAAAAATCAAAGAATTCTAAAACCTTATAATCTAGTATCATCAACACCTCTTTTAATTGGATAGATAGTTTCAATTCTCCTCTTTCTATATATTATAATGTGTATATAGTAATTGGAAAAAGAAAAAATCACTAATTGATTCCTAACCAATTAAGTACTACCCTTCTCTTAGTAAACCAAAGTATTTATAGGCAGATCATAATCACGAGATGATGGTCTCGAACCAGTGTAATCCATCTAGCTCTAGCGCAAAGTGCAGTGGCTGCCGCAATTTCCTGATCGAACCTTCACTCACCGTCCTGTTATTGTTCTCGGCATCGTTGCTCTCCATAGCGTTGTGAGTATTGCTCTTGTTTTGTTGCTCCTCTTGGTTGGCTTTAAATTTAGTCCTCAAGGTTTGACTCAACAGCTCGGCGCACCATAAATCGGGAGAAGTGAAAATGGAATTCATGGTTTGCTTCCTTTTCAATATTTTGCTGACTAGAAAGAATGTGAGAAGTGAAAGTGGTAAGTGTTTATGAGATTGTGTGAGAATCCGAGATAAGTTGTGGGCTATATATATTGCTTGGATGAAAGATATAAAGGGGTAATCAAAGTCAAGTTCGAGTTCGACTTGCACTGTGTTTAAGATAGGATAGGATTAGGAAATAGGAGGAAAAACTATAGATTTATTAATTATGATCAAAAGATGGCAATAATCCGATGGATCTATAAATATTTTATTGATGTGATATGCTTTAAATTTGATTTCCAATAATAATACACTTTGAATCCTGAAAAAGATATGGAGAGTGGAAAAATAATCCGAAAATTTTTCTTTTCCTAAATACTTTTAGATTTGGTTTTCAATAGAGATTAGATTCATCATTCAAGCCTGGGAAAAAAGATATAAAAGGTGAAAAGATAAACTAAGTTAAGCAACTTCCACCATTTGCCTTTTGTATCTTCTTCGGTTAGTCAAGTAATTCATTAGGGAAGAATCCCTTAAAAAAAAAAAAATGGATGTCCTTCCTTAATTATCAGTAATAAGATGCATTAGTTGATTCTCTAATCAAAATTAAATTTATTGCATATAGAATTATATATATACATATATAAATTATAAACAAACAAATTGATAATTAGTATGCATATGGACTAATCATGTTTATTGGTATATGTACGTAATTACGATGTAAGTATATAATCATCTTTTATTTAATACTAATATAATTGTATTTAATATATATATATATAGAGAGAGAGAGAGAGAGAGAGAGAGGGAGTATTTATTTTCTAGTATTATATGCATTGTGAATGCATTGCTTTTAGTACACATATATCTATATAATTGATAATTATATAGTTATGTGCTATTGCTGCATATATTATTATAGGATCATGCGGTCGCGATGTAGGTGCCCAGAAGAAAAGATATGATTGTAATCTAAATATATAAATTTCTATTTTTATGTGGTTCATTGTTGTAAATATGATGTTTGTTTCATGAAAAATTTAACACTGCATCCCCTATCTTTAAAATGTACTTATGTTCCCTCGATGCAACGTTTCAAAACTTCTCTAATTATAAAGGGTCAAGGTGATTTAGCTTAATATTCAATATAGATGGCTATTAGTTAATAATGCATTCACACTGTATTTGTCAAAATAAATATTTTATTGTTGTGTTTGATGTAAAAGAATGGTACAAAATGGAATTAATTGAAATGAAATAGAATAGAATGAAATGAGAACTGAATTGAGAAATCCCTTCCTGTATTCGAAGATGGTCATGGAATAGAGAGGATGGAATCACATTGAATTCTTAAATAGGTATATTTATAGAAAATACCATTAATTGTTGCATGCTATAATTTCTTTAAAACTTACAAAAGTAATTTTAATCATAATTAATAAAATAAAAATAGAATCGCAATTCAACCATCTCAAAGGTAGGGATGATAATTTGAGAATTGACAGCAAACACAAACATAACACAATATGATTTTAAATGAGTTCGAGTCAACAAAAACTAGCACAAATAATAAACAAGTCAAATCCAAACATAATACATTTGAATTCTTATTTGGGTTCAGTTTTGAGTCTTAGACCCATTTACAAACTCGTTTATTAAAAAGGTCTGATAAATAGGTCTCGAGTTTAACCCACAAACTCGTTTATCATTAATAATTATATAATACTTACTTTTGATTTTATCTTATTTTTATTTTACTTTACTGATCACCTATAATTTTTTATTTTTATATCTATCTCGAGTTTCTACCACTCTTTTTAGCTTTTATTCTTCACCTTCCTAACCGCAACTCTCACAAAACTCGATCCTTCATCTTAGGTTCATTTTCTAAATACTTTCTTTGCTAAGTCCTTACGCAATTATGCTACACCACATTCACATTTTGTTTGTTAATTTTCTTTTCTTTTCTTTTTGTGTGAAGTTGTTTGTTTATTTTGTATAATGCAGCTTTTTTCTATTTGCGTTATTATTTACATTCAATTTTGTAATTCATCATGATTTCTATTATTGAATCATAATCTAATTTTTTTTCATTTACTATAAAACTGATCATATTTTTATATAAGTTCCTCGTTATAGCATCTAAAAAAGCATAATTAGAAAACACTTGAACCCTTTAATTGAATAGTTATTGACATAGAATTTATTGTTCTCATGTCTCATGAATGGTAGCAACATCGATTCAAGGTATGGTTCCACTTAATTTATGACAACAAATCATTATCATTGAAGGGTTATAGGGTAGAGGGGGATAAAACCATTTTTCATTCTCATAAGTAGTTCTATTTAATTTTGAATATAACATAATCTGATGAAATATGTTATTTCTTGTATGTGGTAGATGAGAGTTCGACAGCTATTTTCTATTAGCAGATCTAATTGGAGGAGATACTCATTATAAGAAGGTTCAGCGGCCATTGTTAAGATGTTTGTAAGCATGGGAGAAAAGGAAAAAACTATTTGTTATTCTCATGAATTTTCTTTATATAAAAAGCAATTTAGTTTAATTATTGATCTTGATTTTACTTCCTTTTGATTGGAGTATTTGCTATATATTTAGGAATTCCATCTTCTAAGTATAATCTCTACAAAAACCTTTCGTAAATTACAACACATAGTAATTGGAGTAATTAGGTGTTCACTAATCCCTAAAAAAGAAAAGAAGAATAAGGAAAAAAAAAAAAAGAAAAGAGGGAAAAATACTAAAATAGTGTCACAATATTTCAATGAAGCACTCTTATTAAATCTATAAGTATTTCTAAGTTTATTTCTAACTTTTTAATCAATAAACGGGTTTAACTAAACATAAGACACGCTTATTAAAAGGGTTAGGTTATGTGCTTAGATTTTTAGACATAATCAATAAACAAGTCATGTCACGGGTTAAATTTTTCTACATATAATCCCATTTAGATACGAATACAAGATATGATACTACAATACGAATTGCTAACCCTACTTAAAGGTAAAATTAGAATCAAATTCCCTTTTGAAATCGAAATCGTCGATTCCAAACCTGAATTGTCAATTCCATGGAATCGCATTTCCATTTTCAAAATATACTTCCAAATAAGAAGAATGAGAATGAAAATGAAAATGAAATTCGAAATCATGATTTCATTTCAATCTAGTCCTATATATCTTTTTTTTAAAAAAAAAACAAACATAACACTTCATTCATTCATGAACAGAAACATTACAGTTAAGAGGTCTAAAAAGACTATCAACAAAAAGCAAATGGTTCAACTAAGATAGGGGATTCAAGTCCCAAAGACTATAATACATCCCAATTTTAGCCTAGATAGCTACCTATTGTGCACAAGTATTTGCTTCACAGTGAATAAAAGAACATGAACAACTATTAAAATACGATTTCAGTAAACGAATATCATGTATTAGTCTAACTAATCTCTAAGGTGGTAGTGATGATGAATTAATAGCACAAATGCTAGTCACAGAGTCAAATTCAACAACTATTTGATTTCAACCTCGAGTTCTTGCTATTCACATTCCTTCTCTTATCACCAACAGCTCATTAACTTCTACATTCGATGTTGGAATAGTGAAGGCCATAGCTTGTAGTAGTATTGCTGAAGAGTTGCAACTCATAATTCTAATGCTACCTTTCTTGTGTTGTGCATCCTATGATGGATCACAATTTATTATAATAATATCCGCTATAGGCCATTTCTACGCTTAGGTCTCAATTGTAGTTTCTCTAAGTTGCTGATCATGCGAATCTTGCATGGAGTGATTGCTAGCTTCATTGTTATTCAAGCTTGTTAAAAGGTTAGAAGTTACAAGATCTATTAGTAGAAGTTCCTTGCGTACAGCCTTTGTAACAGCAATCAAATTTGGATGCTCCTTACCAGAGGTGTAATGATTTCGATGAATCCATAAGAACCACATAATCACAACAATTTAAAGAGATAAAATCAGTAATCTCTCTTTTTGTACGATTGACATTTTGCAAGATGTCATCAACCTATTTATCAAACATGCTAATGTTATACTCTTCAATTATAATGTTCAGTACTCCAAAGTAAACTGCCTTGACCCACTCATAATGGAAGAATATATGTTTTGCGCTTTCAACACAACTGTAAAATGGACATGAAGGATTAGGTAAAATATTCCTACAAAACAAATTTAATTTAGTTTCAAGCGAATTAAAACAAAGCTACCATAACAAATATTTATATTTTGGTTGGCAATTTAAGTACCATGTCACTTTACACACTTTTGAATCCATATCATGGGAAGTCAAAGCATCCTTACAATTATGCATTATAATAGAATTATTCAAAGTATGATAGCAACTTTTCACAGAGAACACTTCACTCCTCTCCTTAGACCACGCAATCATGTCTTCACCCAATCCTAGTGTTAGTGGATTTTGTAAGATTGCATTCCTCTCCTCTTCTATAATACTATCCTTAACCAAATCTAAAGCTTAGGTAAGGTTTGTAAAATCAAAAACAACAAACATCTTAAGATTAGCCAAAAGTAGGTTTGTAAAACCTTGTGGATAATTTGAATGCTGGTAAGTAGAGAATCAAGGGGTTAATCCAAAAATTAATTGATTCACCATTGCTAACTTACTAAATAAGATGATTAGTCATAGCCTCTCTTCCAGTTAAGATACTTTGCAAAATCCATGAGGCCATACTTCCTTTTGAAGCTCTTAGAAAATCACTATCTAGAAAGTAAATACTCTCTAACAAGTACACCCATAATGCATAACAATTTTTCCCAATAAGGTAAGGTTAAATGATTTCAAATCTCTAAAACCAAGACCACCAAATTCTTTTGTTTTAATTAACTCTTTTCATTTTCTCCAATGAATTTTATTCCTAACTTGTTAGAAATTAGGCTATCTACCTCCTTACACCATCTATTAGGGAAACTAAAAATACTCATAGACTAAGTCAGAATAGCATATGCAACCGACTTAATCAAAACCTCTTTTCCCCCAATAGATAGTAAATTACGCTTCCAACCCTGTAATTTTTTAAATATCTTTTCTTTAACAAAAGCTAACACCTAGTTTTTTTATCGACACTAAGAAATAGGTAGACCAAGATACTTATATGGGCAATTTTCACCATTAATCTCTAGCACTTTACTGCATTCCTTCTGAACAAAATCTAGAGTGGAAACACTAAATACCATTGAGCTTTTCTCAAAGTTCACCTTTTGTCCAAACAAGTCATAATATGAGATATAATCCCTTTTAAATATTTAAGATTAATTCCGTTAGCCTCTACAAAGAAAAAGGAGTCATCAGCAAAAAATGAGTGAGTAAGCATTAGACTCGTTCGTTTTATGCAAATACCATGTAAAGAACCTATTAAACCAGCCTTATGAGTTATTTGCAATAAACAATCAACCATTAGTGAAAACAAGTATGGTGATAATGAGTCTCCTTGTCTAATGCCTCTAAAAGGACAAAAGCTCCCTATTCTCTTCCCATTAACCATCAAATTATATGAAATAGACTTAATGCATGACATAATCCACTCGATCTAAACCTTAGAAAATTCCATTTGTCTCACACCTCTTCTAGAAAGTGTCATTCTATCCTATCATATGCTTTTGCCATGTCTAATTTGACTACCCAGAAGCATTTTTTCCAATGTTTATTTAATTTTAAGAAATGAAACATTTCATGAGCCACAATAACATTATCTTATATTAGATAAATAACAATAAAAGCATTTTGAGAGGGAGAAACTAATGAGTCTTTTGTCCCATTCCACACATATACAAAACTCAAGTTAGATTGAGAGGCTGATGACCTTCAAACATGGTCTAACTTCAGGATGGTCGGTTGGCATTCCAAAGTTCAAACCTTTTTCCTTTTCTTTTCTATTTTGGCATACCAAAGTCATTATTTTGATCTTTCAAAAAAGTAGATAATTTTTTTATATTTTTTAAAAATGAAGAAAATGGTAAATTTATTCTTAAATACTATATTTATGTGGTATAAGGAAAAAACTTTTATAATTTAATATGTATTACATTAGCTTTCTATTATGAGGGGAAAAAAATCTCCTTTTTAAACAGTTCAATTCAGTTCATCTGTTTGAACTAACATAAATTTTCAATTTAACTTACACTATGTTTTACAACTTTTAAATTAAAGTTATGTAAGAAATGCTGAAATTGCCCAAAATGGAATATATGGGAATGGGATGGAAACAATACTAGAATAATAAATCATTTCCAAAGTTTGGAAATGATTAAACAGTATAGTGGAATTAAATGTTTATATAGTAGCATTTGTAAAAAATTCTCATATCAATAATTTTAAATTAAAATGATTAGTGAGTTGGAATGAAAATGCAATTTCACCCATAAACAATGAATTCAATTCCCCTTAAAGTTGAAATTTCCAATTCTTTGTGAAATCTCTTTCAAACATGGAAAAGGAAATGAAATATAGAATTGCAATTTTATTTCAAGTCCACTCTAGCATATCAAATATAACATAAGCAAAAACAAAAATATGTGGAAACATTTCCCTTTTGCTTATTTAGTCAATACAAATGTAACAAAAAGAAGAGATATATAACTTGATTGAATTACTCTTCCTCTGGTGTTTTTGTAACTTCTCACGATTTCTGCTCATTTCTCTTATTTAAACTTCAAACTTTGAGAAGAGAAAAAGATGGTTTTCAACTCTTTTTCTACCAAATTCATTATAATTTTATTCCACTAAAACCACTATACACATCACACACAATTTCCTCTTGTTTCCAATTACTCCAATTTCTTTTAATTTCCATGCATCCAAACACAATATTAATTTAGAGAAGATGGTTTAAATTTATAGACAAATTCCTTTTTTTTTTCCAAAACTTTTGTAAACAAATTCAAGATGGTACATATTAAATTTTACTCAGTTTGGGGTAATTTATAAAATATTAATTTTGTTATTATTAAAGAAAGGGTAGATTTTTAAAATAGAAAATTATGCTTTTAATTCTCAAAACTATGTCAATTTGAGTCTTTATTTTTTATTTTTTTCTATCTAGTTTAATCCTTATGTTTTTTAACATTTAAAACAAAAGAGACTTTTTAATTAGCCTTATAGTAGCTAGCCAAGATAACCGGTGGTTGCACAATCTTTTTAAGAAGATGTATATAAAGAGCTAAATCTGATCCTGGGCCTTAAGCCCAATAATTGAAATGAATATTAACTTTTTGAGTTAAGGTAACAAGGCCTATAGAGTCAATTTCATAAGAAGTTGGGACGATCAAGGGAGATTTGGTATAGTAAGCTTAAAGTATGACCCGTTGGATCACTCCACCCCATCCAACCTTTCTTAGTTTGGCTTACACTAAAAGATAATAAAGCCTTTTATTTAGGTCTAAGCTCATAAAAAGAATGCACTTAAGATCCATTTATAAAGGGTTTAATCATAGCCATTGATCAACATTATGATCCAACAAATTAAATCTACCTACCACCTCCAATAAATAGCCTCTTCATTTCCTCATTTGGGCAAGAGACAAATTCCAACGAACACCATTCCTCTATTGGAATCTTGTCTCAAAAATTAAACACTCAAACATTCCAAGAACACTACCCCATTTTCCATCCATTGTGGAGTTTGATACCATTACGCTCCTCTACCTGTCACTTAACATGTTAGAACCTACTGAGATTACCTACTCCCCTTCCCTATCCTATCCTACTTAATCATCCCATATATACGAGTCAAGTCATTTTCTTAGTCATGTATAGCGCAATTTGATACATAGTACGCACGTAACCTTTTATACTTTAAACTCATGCATTTTCTAGTGACTCCATTGGTGAGGAAAGATTTAACATTCACATCATGGTGCCTCTGTGAAGAAGACCTGCCAGTCCTACGGATGGTAATGATTAAGAATAATATGGTACTATTGTTACCATCAATCAAAATCTACCTCCAGTGGGAGGTACGAATTAAGGAGATAGTGCTCAAGAAGCTATTCTCAACAATGACAACTAACACAAGAGCTACAACAAACTGATTAGAATTTGAACAAGCTCAAAGCAATGTTTGCTTAGTGTATACCTATTTTGATTGCTTTCGCTGCCGTGTAACAAGAGGCAATTATTACAAGTCCCTCTAATGTGATGCAACAATATGTAAACTACGCTTCTTAGCCACTTAATCCCTTGATTATTGTTGAACAAGATGCTCCTAGGGGTAAGGAACAGCCTCCTACAATAGAACTTGTACCTACACAGTATACCTTGCTTGAATTGATAAATCAAGGAATTCAGATAAGAGGTTCGTCGTTTTCACGTGTTACAATTGTTTAATCTATGCACCATCCCCTAATGAATTTGGCTCCAACAAATTCTATGCCTATGAGTTTCACTAATCTTGCTCCTACGATGCAGTAAGGACAGAAACATCTACTCAAAGGGCTTCATTTGTGACTAAAAAGTATTTAGATGTGTACATGAGAGAAATACAAGGAAAGTCACATTAGTATGTTAGAACTAAAGCTCCCATATGATTTACACATCGCTATCAAGCCATATCCAAAGGACAACATGAGTCCAAAGTTCATGTTGTTTAAGCAAATGAAGGCGAGCACTAAGGAACACTTGTTGAAATTTATTGAGATTATAGAAGTCTATGCTTAGATGATGGTCTGAAGTTAAAGGAATTCTCAAAATCCCTCACAAAAAAAAGCCTATACTTGGTATGTCAATCTTTAACCAAGATCAGTTGATTTATGGGTGGAATATGTAGGATGTTTCTAGAAAAATTCTTCTCTACTGAAGAAAGGGTGACTCTCACCAAAATGGGATGAATTTGTCAGATGTCTAAGGAGGATCTCATGGACTATATTGAGCGGTTCAAAGAACACTCTTTAGATATAGAAGATGTTTGTGATGAGTGGGAATTAGTTAAGATTTATATTCAAGGAATGTTCCTTGAATACGTGGTCTATCTTGAAAACCTATCATTAGCTTCTTTTGCAACATTAATCGAGAATGCACGTAGAACTAACAATTTGGTGGCTTTATAGAGGAATGAAGCTGGGAGGTTCAATAAGCATGCTTCATTTGTAAATGCTGCTCAAGGGGAATCACAAAAAGAAATGAAGAAACCTAAAAATGAAAAGTCCAACAACTCTAGGCCTATACTGACATATCCTTGCCTAATGGCCAAGGTACATCAAATGTTAGATGAACAACTGTGTGATGGAAATCTTAAACTCCCAAGGGCCGAACATCTCCTTACAAATGAAGAGAAAAGTGATCCTAAGTACTGTAGATTTCACCAAAGTATCAGTCATCTAATTAAAGATTGTTTCACTTTGAAAACAATATTCAATAAATGGGTTCCATACGGAGAGTTAATTATAGACAACAACAATATTAGGAATAATCCACTTCCAGCTTATAATGACAAAAAAGGTACTGTCAATGCCATTAGCCATGACCCCTCCACGACTGAAGTGGTCGACGCACAACCCTCAGGAAGTAAGGGAAAGTTAATGGAAACTTAAGACAATAAGTGTCTACCTCTCATCATAGCATTATTGAAAACTATGAACTTTAGAAACTTTTTTAAGTTGCTAAGATTCGATGAAAACGCCAGGCTTGTAGCAGTAGTTGCACTTACATAGATCTTTGAAGGTCAAAATGTAGAATGTAGCGCAGCATAGCCTGTAAAGAGAATAGCCAAGGCACAAGAAAACGCCATATTATTTATTGAAGCAAATATGTGTATGAAAAGCTCTAGCCATAACAATCCATTATACGTGAAGAGTGTTCTTAGTAGCTATCCGGTAAAGAGTACGTTCATTGAAAACGGTTCCTCCTTAAATATAATGCCGATGAATACTTTCAAAGCTACAGGGATTAATGTCCAACGCTTGATTAGACAATTCATCTTGATAAATGGCTTTAGTTATGCCTCTACAAATTTTGTTAGGTATGTTAATGTTGATCTTAAAGTTGGGCCTATCCATGGTACTACCACTTTTCATGTGATCAATGTTCCTATGCAATATCACTTGCTTATGAGTAGAAAATGGATGCACAATCACAATGTAGTTCCTTCAATGTTACATCAATGTATTAAAGGGCGCTAGAATGGGAAAGATGTGTTCATTCCAGCTACAAAGAATCCTTTTAAACTATACGAGTTGTATTTTATTGAATCGGGATTCCTTGATGAGTTTGCTAAGGATAGGGAAACAACCATAGCCAAATCGTCTTGTGTTCCCTTACCTACATGGTAGGAAGCTCAAGAGGACCAACAAAAGAAGAAAAGGATGTGTGGATATCATAGGGGGAGGAAGAAAAATAAGCAATTTACTAAAATTGAAAGCTTTATTAGGGAGGATGGAAGACGTGTGTACCGCTTATGATGGTTTGAGAGGTTTAAGGAGGCGTACCTCTTCTCTTCAAGTCCCACACAAGTGCAAGAAGTCCAACTTGCCCCACAATAATTACAAGATGAAGTGAAGCTTTAAGCTAAGGAAATAGAAGAATTGGACCTCGTACGGTCAAGAGAATCGCGATAGCCAATCTTCATAAGTAAGAGGCTCTCGTGGGAAATAAAATTTCATATTACTGAGTTATTGAACGAGTATAGGAATGTGTTTGCATAGAATTACGAAGAAATGCTTGGATTGGATCCTAGCCTTATAGTGCATAAACTTAATATCACTCTAAGAGCTACGCCTATAAAGCAAGGACAAAGAGTTTTTCATCTTAAGATTGAAGTGTAGATCAAGCAAGAGATAAAGAAATTGTTACATGCTGGGTTTATAAAGCCAATTGAACATCCTACTTAGCTCGCTAATATTGTTCCTATAAGAAATAAGAATGAATAGATAAGAGTATGCATAGATTTCTAAGATCTAGATAAGGCTTATCCTAAGGATGATTTTCCTTTACCAAATGTTGATACTTTGATAGATGTAACTATAGGTCATGAGCTATTTTCATTTATGGATGGCTTCAGGAGGTATAATCAAATTAAGATGGCAATAGAGGATGTAGAGTGTACAACTTTTCAAACACCATTTGGGAACTTCTATTACACTTGCATGCCATTCGGACTTTAGAATGCAGGCACCATATATCAGAGGCCAATGACCACTTTATTTCATAACATGATGTATGATTTTATAGAGGATTATATTGATGACATAGTCATTAAGTCTAAAAGTGCACTTGATCACTTAGTTCATTTGAAGAGAGTGTTTGAGCAATGCCAACCATATAAGCTTTGCATGAACCCCCTTAAGTGTGTTTTCAAAGTATCTTTAGGGAAATTTCTTAGCTTTGTTGTGTATAAAAAAGGAATTAATATTGACCCTACCAAAGTGTAAGCTATAAGATCAATACCATCTCCTACCACCCTGAAGGAACTAAAAACTTTCATGGGAAATGTCTCATACATTAGAAAGTTTATACCTGCACTTACAGAGATTTTATATCCATTACATCAACTTTTGAAAAAAAGGAGCTTCATTTGAATGGGATCAAATCCATGAAGATGTGTTCAGAAGATTAAGACAATCCTGATTTCCCAACAAATTATGACCATGCTTATTAAAGGAAAGCCTTTGGTCTTATATCTTACTTCTATAGACAGATTTTTTGGAGCTTTACTTGTGCAAGAAGTAGATGGTCAAGAGTGACCTGTATACTATTTGAGCTAAACCCTTCAGAGGAACGAGGTTAATTACCCGACTTGCAAGAAGCATTGTCTAGTGCTAGTATTTACCATGCAAAAACTATAGCACTACTTTCTTGCACATAAGATCCATTCAATGACTCATTCGAATCCAATCAAGTACTTATTGTCTCAACTAACTTCGTCAGGACGAGTAGCTAAATGGCTGCTTCTCCTTAGAGAACTTGATAGTCTGGTACAATCCCCTAAGGTTGTCAAGTTATAAGCTTTGGTTGATCTCCTCGTACATTTCCCAACTGCCCAAGAGGGATCAAGTACAAATACCATATTGGTTAAGTTCCATGAGGATTCCTTAATGATCAAGACCAAAAGGGGAATGGATATTGCAATTTGATAACTTAGCAAGAAATCAAGGTTAGGGAGTAGGAATTGTATTAACATCACTTAAGAGTCAAGAGCTACTACTAGCATTCAAACTTGATTTTCGATGCATTAATGGAAGCTAAATATGAAGCATTGTTACTTAGTTTCTTGTTGGTACAAGAAGTTAGGGCGCATAATTTATGTACTTGAGGTTATCGAGCATGATATTTTCCCCGTTTTTATAAATAATTTTTTTTAAACCAATTAATATTAAACCCTACCTGTTTAATATTGACCCTCGACTAAGATTTAAAGAAAAGTAGCTCTTTTGTATTTTGAGAATGTTTTAAAGTCACTAACCAACCAAAGTTAAGAAAAATAGTTAAATTATAATCAATTAGGTAGATTGGTTATAATTTAGTTACTAATGTTTTCAATAAACCAATTTTATAAAACAATATTGAAAACTAGAAAAACGGGTTTGAGGCTTAGGATTTTTAACCCTTTATGAGTACCAACAACTTTCTAAATTTAATCTTAATCTTAAAAATCACCTTTCAAAAAACTACCCTATAAAGCAAAACTCAATCATTAGTTAACGAATTGAATAATTTAAGTAATTTAAATTAAAAATGGAAATAAAGGTTTTTTCATTTTTCACATCATTGTTTGGGTGAAGGAGAGGGTATCATCAATAAGGTCGAGTTATTGCACTTAGGCGATGTTGAGGTAAGGACAAGGGAGTGGGTCTTTAGGTTCACTGCAATTGGGTCAATTGCGGTGGTGTAGGAGTGTTGTGTATAGCTGTTGTATGTCTGATCGAGAGAAAGGGTAGGCTGTCAGTTGAGTCAAGGTAGTGGTTGGTGAGGATATGCAATGGGTTAGGGGCTTGAAGTTGCTATTGCAGGAAGAATAGAGAGAGTTGGGGTGGTTTTGAGTTACTTGATCAATGGTCATAAAGTACGAATGAAGGATGATGGTTATGAGAGATTGGTCAGTATTGTTGTTATGTCCTTGTCTACGAATTCAATTTGAAATTTATTAAAATTGCTTAAGTTTCATACGTTAAGCAATAATAAATTCTATTAATCTTGTTTTTGTATGGGAAGTAGAAGGAAAGAAAAGGAAAGTTGGAGAAAGAGAAGGAAAGTAGTGTTGACGTAGAGCCACATTAACAACATAATCCAATAAGGGAATGCCACGCATCCTATCACGATAATGGCTAGCGTGACATGTTGAGGGACACATGTCATGCCACATATACGCCATGTGACTTGATACATGGATGGCTACAGTCCAACTACTAAATGCCACTTATCCAAACACGTGGTTCAATGAGATCCTAATACATAGCAATGCGTTGTGTATGTGTTGTGGAAAAAAACCAAAAGCAAAAGGCATCCTTATGCCTTTAGTGGGGTTCAAACCCAAGATCTCAAGTTAAACTTAAAGCTAAATCCAAGTGCTTATTTATTAGGCCGTTGGCCTATGCCTTGTTCATATATGCAATTAAGACAAGGTCAGCCTAGGTTAGATCAAAATTTAAGCCTAAGCCTAATGACCCTCCCTTACTAATACCCAAAACTTATTAAAAACTTATTTAAATTTCTTAAATTTTCTAATTATTCTAAGTTTTCTAATTTTTTTTATAATTTTCTAAACTTTTTTTTTTTGTATTTTTTCTAAATTTCTTTTCTTTTTTTTTAGTTTTTCCTAAATTGGGACCCTTTACCCTATCCTAAAAATTCTAAAAAAGAGGGGAAAAAATAGGGTGAAAAAATGAGGTGTCTATAACTGTCCCTCTTTATAGTGAAGTTTAAATAAAACTTTACCACAAAGATAAGTGAGATACTATTTTTGCCTCAAGGATAGAATTTGTCCTAAGGAGCGTGTTAGCTAGCTATCTTAGGTTCAATCTATTGGGGATTCAATGGATAGTGAAAAGAAAGAGGAGATGCTTTAAAAGCTGGCTGAGTGGGCTTAGAAAGGTCTAGCACGTTAGGGGTTGGCTAGAAAGATCAATTTGAAATTTGCTTGTACTCTTCTAAGTTGATTAACTTAGGTGAGTAGGCGAAGAGCTCCTAGAGATGGTTAAGACCCTAAAGAGATGGATTAAAAACTTAATCATGCCCTTATGAGCTAACTAACCAAGATGATACGGGCAAAGCGCTCCTTGAGCTAGCTAAGACACTAAAGGGATATTGAAAACTTAGTCATGCTCTTGTAAGTTGATTAACTAAGGTGGGAGCATCTCTAGGGGACTGGGAACCTTAAATTTTAGAATCGATTCAAGGGAAACCTAATCATGCTACTTCTAGCTAACTAACCTAGGTAAGGGTGTCTCTAAGGGATTAGTAACCCTATGTTGGAATCAATTTGGGAAACCTAGTCATGTTACTTCAAGTTAACTGACTTAGGTGAGAGCATCTCTAAGGGACTAACAACTCTACATTGGAATTGATTTGAAAATCTTGATCATGCTACTTCGAGTTAATTAACCTATGCAGGAGCATCTCTAGGAGACTAACAACCCTACATTGGAATTAATTTTGAAAACTTGGTCATTCTATTTTGAGCTCACTAACTTAGGTGAGAGTGTCTCTAAGGGACTAACAACCTTAAATTTTGGAATCTATTTGAGGGAAACCTAGTTATGCTACTTTGAGAAAACTAACCTAGGCAAGAATGTCTCTAGAGGACTAACAACCTTACGTTAGAATTGATTTGGGAAATCCAATCGTGCTACTTCGAGCTAACTGACCTAGGCAGGAATGTCTTTAGGGGACTAGCAACCCTAAATTGGAATCAATTCGAAAATCCTAAACGTACTACTTCGAGCTAACTAACCTAGGTGGGAGCGCCTGTAGAGGACTAGCAACCCTATAGTAGAATCGATTTTGAAAACTTGATTATGCTCTTCTAAGCTCACTAACTTAAGCGGGAACATCTCTAGGGGACGAGCAACCTTAAATTTTGGAATGAATTTGAGGAAAACTTGGTCATGCTACTTCAATCTAACTAACCTAGGCGGGAGTGTCTCTAGGAGACTAGCAACCCTACGTTGGAATTGATTTAGGAAACCTAGTTGTGTTACTTCAAGCTAATTGACCTAGGGGGGAGAGTCTCTAGGGGACTAGAAACCTTAAATGGGAATCGATTTGAGAAAAACTTGGTTGTGCTCTTCTAAGCTCACTAACCTAGATGGGAGCATCTCTAGGGGACTAGTAACCCTAAATTGACTTAGAAGAAGCATCTTATAGGCTTACTAAAAGGAATCGATGATGGAAGGAAGCACCCTATGGGCTCATTTGAGAGAAATTGGTAAAGGAAAGCACCCTAAGGGTTCACTAAAAGAAACTGGTAAAGAGAAGTACCATATGGGCTTGCTACAATAAATTGGTGAAGGGAAGCTCCCTATGGCCTCGTTATGAGAAATTGGCGAAGAGAAGCACCCTATGGGATTGCTAAAAGGATATTAGTAAGGGAAGTACCCTATGGGCTTGCTACAACAAATTGGTAAAGAGAAGTGCCCAGTAGGCTTACTAAAAGAAATATGTGAAGAGAAGCGACCTAGGGGCTTATTAAAAGGAATTGACGAAGAGAAGTGCCCTACAGACTTCCTACAACAAATTGGCAAAGAGAAGCACCTAATGGGCTCACTAGAAGAAATCTGTGAAGAGAAGCACCCTATGGGCTTGCTAAAAGGAATTAACGAAGAGAAGTGCCCTATAAGCTCGCTAAAAGGAATCGATGAAGAGAAGTGTTGTATGGGCTCGCTAAAAGGAATTAACGAAGAGAAGCGCTCTAAGGGCTCACTAAAAGAATATTAGTGAAGAAAAGCACCTAGTGGGCTTGCTAAGGGAAATTGATAAAGAGCAATACCTAATGGGCTCACTACAAGAAATTGGCAAGGAGAAGCGCCCTATGGGATTGCTACAAGAATATTAGTAAAGAAAAGTGCCTAGTAGGCTTGCTAAGGGGAATTGATGAAAAGAAGCGGCCTATGAGCTCGCTACAAGAAATTGGTAAGGAGAAGCACCTATGGGCTTGCTACAAGAAATTAGTGAAGAAAAGCACCCAATGGATTCGCTAAAAGAAATCAGTGAAGTGAATCATCCTATGGGCTCACTAGAAACCCTAAACGAAACTGAAGAAAGAAGAGGTAGCACTTTGAAAGTTAGCTAAAACCTTAGAAAGACAGGACAGTGCCCTAAAGGCTAATTAGAACCGTAAAAATGAAAAATAAGATAGTGTCCTAAAGGTTAGCTAAAACACTAAGAGGAATTGATGAAAGAGAAGGTAGTGCTTTGAAAGTTGGCTAGCACCCTAAAAATGAAAGATGGGACGGCACCCTAAAGGCTAGCCAAATCCCTAAAAATGAAAGATGAGAGGGGATAGTGCTCTAAGAGCTAGCTTGAACCCTAAGGAAATTTGACGAAGAATTGAAGAAGTAAAGTAAGAAAAGTAACCAGTTTGAAAAAAAAAAATTCCTAACTTGAAAAATATTTACAAATAAAGATATTAGTGAAAAATCATCTAATAACAAAATAGGCATCAAGGACTAAGTCCCTTAATGACTTAGATTAATGTGATTAGCTTAAAATGTATGACCACATTGAAAAGAAAATAGATAACCTAAATTGAAAGTTTGGCTAATTAAGCTAATACGGACAAAAAAACTTGTGACAAGCCTTTACTTTCTCTCCCTTCTCTTTTTTTTTATGTCTTTTTTTTTTCTTGAAAGTTTGCTAATGGGTATAAATTCTTATATGAGGAGCAAGTGTTATAGCGACTCCTTTCCTTAGTAATCACGTGGGGTTTCTTAATGCCCCTAACCTTAAGGCTTTCTCATGGGACTTTGTGATTTTAAACATTCCTTTTCTAAGGAAAAGGTAACTCATAATTAGTCTAGTCAAAGAAGACTTCCTTACTAACTCTCAATCTAGATTTCACTCTTGATTACAATTCTTAAAATTATAGCCCATTTTGTAAGTGATACATTTTGATTAATTTATTAGGTCTTTATCAGTTCATCACTATGAATTTAGGCTTTTGGTCAAAGGGTTTCAAAAAAGACAAATGAAAAGGCTTATTTTGAAAAAAATACTTTTATTTATTTCGGGTGTACAAGTCAAGAATCTTTAGGAAAAATTAGAAGTATGCTTGCCCAAGTTTCTAAAACAATTTTTATTAAAGACAAATTACCTTTTAAGATCGAAAAAACTTTTATTGAGTATGGGAAGTATTATGGGTAGAGAGGCCTTGTATGATTCACCATAGATAGTGGATGTAAAGATTTTGTGTTCTTGGGCTTTGGAATGTGATTCAGGGTCTTATGTTTTTTGGGGCTATTTGGGCTTTAGTTCCTGCCCTTTTGATTCGATTTAGCTACCCCTACTGTGATGTGATATATCTTTTGAGGCTTTTGTCTTACACTTGGGCTTAATTTTTCGACCTCTTCTTTTTTTTTTTTTAATTTTTTTGTTGCCCCATTCTTTCATTTTTTTTTTTTTTACTTTACCCCTTTTCTTTGGGCCTCTATTGTCAAGTCTTTGACTTTGAGAGATTGAAGGACCTAAATCCATAGGTTCTGAGCATATGAGTTTAGGTGAGGTATGTTTAGGCTTAAGGTGTTTGAAAAGGGGTTTACTCTTCTTCATTTCAAAGAAAAATAACTTATTAGAAATAAAAGTAATCTTTAAATTAATGTTATTGAAACAAGCACAAACCAATTTCATCCTTCTCTCCTAATTAATGACCGTAACCTTCGAATTGCCCTAACGTGGTTAACAACGCCTAGTTGTGTTTGGGATTTGAAAATAAATGCCTAACTTCATTTTAATTTACATATCAAATTCAAAATAGACCTCCTTTAAAGAATGAGTCTAAAATATCATCACTATTATATCACTTAACTCTTAAATTGTTTAAGGGTTAGTGCGTGGGATATAGTTTGCCTCTTTTCATCCTAAACCCTTTTTTTTAAAGTGAGTTACCAATTTCTTAAGGAGGAGTCTATTTTTTATTTGGCCTACAGTAGAGATTGACTTTGCCCCTTAGTTTTCAAAACATGCCCTAGTATTTGACTTTGTGTTTTGGCTTAGTTTATGATCAGGCTTAGTTTTCTAAATAGACTAGGGATTTTGGCTTAGCTCGATTATCTTTATGAGTTGAGGATTACATTTGAGTCAATTGCCTTGATAGGCCATGGTGTTTATTTGTTGGATGCCTTAACGAGTCAAGTGTCGGCTACCTTAATAGGTCGAAGGGCCTTGTATGGGTTGAATGCCTTAATAGGCCAAGTGTTTAGGCTAGCTATTTGAGTGGGCCAAAGGTTTAAGCTTGAGTTTACTCCTTTATATTTGGGTTAAGTCTATAGGGATTTATAATCATTAGCAACTTTTCTTTTCATTTTCAATTTTTTTTTTATTTTCTTCTTTTTTACGAGAGAGAAAAATAAATTTTTATTTTACAGAAATTGAGAAATTAAATTACAAATAAGGATGGTGATATTTAGGGTTCTATTTAGAAGTTTATGAGATTTATTTACATTTCCCTGAAGGAGAGAATGAATGGTTAGATTATTGGAGTACTTATTTACAAAAGAGAATTTTAAAGAATGAAAAATGATAAGTTGAAGTGAACTCTTTATTATTTTGGAAAATCTAAGTATAGAAAACAAAGGAAGAAGGCCTAACAATTATTCTCAAAACTTGACATTTATTCTAGGCTCTCTAAATATGAACTGGAAAAAAACCTTAAACTAAGTTTCGCAGAGGAGCCTTAAGGTCTTCTAACATTTCATGGGTTTCCCTAATGACCTATCCTAAAAGGGCCCTTAAGGCCCAGTTGTGAGCTTCAAAGTATTCGAGTTTCTCCTTTAGATAGGTGATTTCATCCCTTAATAGATGTTCACAAATCTTAGAGAGGTCTTGTAGCCTATCATTCTCTTGATTGTTTGCTTAGTTATCTGCCATTTTAGGTCTACACATTTTATAAACAAGAATTAGTTATTAATGCAACCAAAGAAAGTACATAGAAATATGCAGATGTTAGGATTATTTGAGTTAATACATTACTCCTTAATTTGTAGCATTACTATTATTTCCAAAAATTGATTGCATTAAAACTCTTGAACAATTAGTAGGATTGCAATTCTTAAGAGTAGTGTATTAACTAAATCTTGAAGTGGAGTATCTTTTATTAGTCACATCAAGCTTAAGTGGGGGTAGTCTACATAATGGGTACACCCAAAGTTTACACAATGGGTACAACCCCCACCCCCCCCCCCCCTCCCCCTACCCAAATCTTAGGATCTTAATATGGTCCGGGTTTGATTGTTTTTACCACACAAATATAATAGAGAAATTAAAAAATTAGTATAACCATATACAAATGTGGTAAATAATAACAAGTAAACAAATGAATAAATTACACTCAATAAGGTGATTTCAAAGAATTAATTCTAAATTTAGAAAGTTAGATAGTTAACTCTCTTAATGTCAATTCCCCAATAGAGTCGCCAAGCTATCGAACTTGAATTTTTCCCGATTTTTATAAATAAGTTTTTTTTAAACCAATCAATATTATACCTTATCCATTTAATATTAACCCCAACGAAGATTTAAAGAAAATCAAGTCTTTTGCATTTTGAGAATGTTTTAGAGTCGTCATTTAATCGGAGTTAGGAAAAAGAGTTAAATTATAACTAATCAAATTATAACCAATTGGGTGGATTTGTTATAATTTAGCTACTAATCTTTTCGATAAAACCAATTTTATAAAATGGTTTTGAAAACTAGAAAAACGGGTCTAGGGGTTAAGATTTTTTAACCCTTATGGATACCAATAACTTTCCAAATTTAATCTTAATCTTAAAAATCACCTTTTAAAAAACTACCCTGTAAAGCAAAACTTAGTCATTTGTTAACGAATTAAATAATTTAAGTAATTTAAATTAAAAATGGAAGAAAAGGTTTTTTTTTTTATTTTTTACGTCGTCTCGAAGTTCCTTAAGTACTGATTATTTGAAATCAAACGTATGTAGTTCTTTTTCTGAAAATTATTAGTGGCTTGGTTTGTTTTAAATTTAAAAAGTGGCCGAGTTTACGTCTCTTAACCATTTTGTTTTATTTGGAAAATTTTCTAAAAAGATCTTAATCGGCTTATTTAATTTTGGAAAACTCTAAAGTAGTCCTAATCTGGAAAACAGGTTGGTTTATTTTTTATTTATTTGAAAAGTAGGTTTTTTAAGTTATAAAACACTTCTCTTTTTATTATTATTTTATATTATTTCCCTTATTTTATTGTATTTTTTTTATCTATTTTTTATTTATGCATTAGTTGAAAATAATAATAATAATAATAATAATAATAATAATAGACTGAGCCTCTCTTTTTTTTCTTTTTTCTTTTGAACTTTTTTCTCTTCTTTTTCTTCTATTTCTTTTTTTCTTTTCTTTTTTTTTTTTATCAATTATAAGTTACAAATTCTGGTTACAACATATAAAGAAATAAATAAAATTAAAAAAAAAAGTAACATGAAATAAAGCCAGATAAGGGTAAATGCATATTGGTCAGCTTGAAGTAAGGGGCATAGGTCAACAGGTCGGGTCAATGCTCCACTAGATCGGGCAACGAGTTAGACTTGAAGGTCCACATGGTTTGCATGCAACAATGTTGGCTAGATGTCTCTTCAATTGATTCTAAGGCCAAAATGAAGGGGAAAAGTGGTTTTCATGTGATTTGTATTAGGTTTGGAGGGTATAGGGACGACGCCTCGGCCAACGGTAGTTGTTATAGGTGTTTCCAAAGTTAAGATGGCAACGTTAGTTGAGGGCATGGTAACAGTATGTGTTATGCAGTTTAGCTTCAGTCGACAACACAGGTCACACAAGGATAGGGGCTATTGTTGAGTGATCCGAGAGAGAAAGGTCAAGGTTCAACGATAGTAAGAGAAGGTGGCCAAGTAGATGGATGGTAGCAATTGTAGGTTTAGGTATTGATACTGGTCACGCATTAAAGGTGTTTGGGATTGCACAAGAGTGGCTAAGTGAGAAAGAGAGGGAGCTCAAATGATTGGGTTAGGTTGTGTATGTACATTGGATCTAAGAGAGTAAGGGGATGTGTCGAGCATGTCGCGCGTGGGTATGTGACAATAGTATGTATGTAAGTTGGGTGAAGAAGAGGGTGCTATTGCGTCGTTTAGGTGAAGGAGAGGGTATTGTTGGTAGGGTCGAGTTGTTGCACTTATGTTAAGGTAAGGATGAGGGAGTGGGTCTATAATCAGGCCAGTTACGGTAGCATAGGAGTGTTGTGTATGGCTGTCATATGTCTAATTGAGAGAGATGGTAGGTTGTTAGTTGAGTCAAGGTGGTGGTCAGTGAGGATATGCAATGGGTTAGGGGCTTAGAGTTGCTATTGCAAGAAAAACAGAGAGAGGTAGGGTGGTTCTAAGTTGCTTGATTGGTGGTCAAAGTAATGCAAAAGAAGGATGATGGTTAAGAGAGATCGATCGGTGTTGTTATTATGTCCTTGTCTAAGAATTCAATTTGAAATTTATTAAAATTGCTTAAGTTTTGTACATTGACCGATAATAAATTCCGTGAATCTTGTTTTTGTGTGGGAAAGGGAAGGAAAGTGGTGTTAACGTGGCACTACGTCAACCGCATAATCTAATAGGGGAATGTTACGTATCCTATCACGACATGTGGCAGCTAATGTGACATGTTGAGGGATATATGTCATGCCACATGTATGCTACATGGCTTGACACGTGGATGGTTGCGATCCAATTACTAAATGCCACATATTAGGATACATGGCTCAATGAGATCCTGACATGTGGCAATGCGTTATGTATGTTTTGTGGAAAAAAAACAAAAGCAAAAGGCATCCTTATACCTTTATTGAGGTTTGAACCCAGGATCTTAAGTTAAACTCAATGCTAAATCTAAGTGTTTATCAGTTAGGCCCTTGTCCTATGCTTTGTTCATATGTGCAATTAAATTACATATACAGATAAGGTTATCCTGAGCTAAACCAGAATCTAAGCCTAGGCCTAAGCCTAATAACCCTCTTTTATTAACACCTAAAACTTATTTAAATTTCCTAAATTTTTTTATTATTCTAAGTTTTCTAATTTTTTTTATAATTTTCTAAAATTTTTATTTTTTTATTTTTTCCAAATTTCTTTTTTTTTTTTGTTTTTCTTAAATTAAGACCCTTTATCCTATCCTCAAAATTCTAGAAAAAGGGAGGTGTGGGGGAATGGGGTATTTACAAAGGCAATTCAAATTTGATCATTAAATAGGCCATAGGTGAATTTAGATTGAAGAAACCTACACTAGTGCTTTATAGGGCTACAATGCAGGCTTTCGTCAGGAAGTTCAACTCTGTATGATACGAGCACACAATACAATCCACAAATTGATATGCTAACTCATTAGCTACTTTGGCATCTAAGATTTTAGTTCAAGATATAAGTGATGGTGTAAATGTTTGAGTGGTTAAGAAATCTATCCCATATACGGCCTTGAATTTCCTTAAAGAGGAAATATAACTCATTATCAGTTTAAGCTTAATTCTCTTCTTGATTGCCAATACTATCTATTGGATCACTTTCATCATCGCCCTCATCTGTATCTTTAGAAGATTCATCAGTATCTATGGACTCATCATCATCCTCACCATCATCTACGATCTCAATAGGGTGGTTGTTTACTTAAGGCGCTTTCCCAAGGCTATGATGAACAGGGAAAGGAGGAAGAGTGGAAGGAAGTTGCTGGAATGATTTATCATTCTTCAATACAGGAGTAGTTAAATCATCAACTCTCTTATATGTATTCCACTTTACCAAAATGTTTGGCACATTTCTATTATCCTCATCCTATAAAGAAACAAAGAAAAGTGATGAGTAAACAAGTCATGAGGCACAAAAACATAAATATCAAAAGAAAGATATTAACAAAATATTTCACGAGATTGATACACACCTTGCGATTAGTAAATGGGGATTACTATTTCGCATTAACATAGTGTTTAACTCAACATCAAATAGAAAATAAGTCAAAACTTTTAATCATAGCTATGATAGTGAGAACTAAGAAGGTAATATACACAAGTATGATGAAAGAAATAAGTTGATTTGAGCTAAGTTGATTAGGTTTTGAAGAAAGCGTGCTTAGTGTATATTCATGTCTTGGGGGGCATTTTAACTTTCGACATTGGGAAAGGGATTCATTATTTTTGAAAAAACCTAAGCTTATCAACTTATAACTGAGTTATTCATTGTTCATGGTACCATCTAAGGCAAGATTAGAGTTTTGGTTTAGACTTCATTAAACATTGCCTTGAAAAGCAATATATCTCTTCAATCAGCTAACACAACATGTGCAATGATTCAACATTGCGACTCATGCACTAGGAAGTCATATAAATTATCCTAAATCAACTTCACTAAGCATCTATACAATAAATCGCCCAAAAGAAAAATTCATTAGTTATTTAGACGCATTGGCAATAGTGTAATTGTTCCATAGTGCATGCACCAGGCAGCAAGTTAGTCTTCTAAAAAGGCTCATTCGATGCCCAAACCCTTTCAACTTAGTCTAAAAGATTTTGGTCAAGGGGCAAAATGTAGAGGGCTAAATTTGATCCTAGGCCTTCAGCCCAATAATTGAAATGGATATTAACTCTTTAAGATAAAATAACAAGGCTTAGAGACTCAAGTTCATAAGAATTTAGGAAGATTAAAGGAGATTTGGCATGGTAGGCTTGAAGTAAGGCCCTTTAGATTGATTCATCTTATTTAACCTTTTTTGGTTTAATTGACATTAATAGATAATAAAGCCATTTATTTAAGCCTAAGTCCATGAAAAGAACCTACTTGAGATCCATTTATAAAAGGTTCGATCTCGGCTATTGATCAACATTATGATCCGATAGATTGAATCCACCTATCACCTCCTATAAATACCCCCTTCATTTCCTCATTTAGATAAGAGATAAATTTCAATGAATGCCATTACTCTGTTGGAATCCTATCTCAAAGATTAAACACTTGAAAATTCCAAGAACATTACCTTATTCTTCACCCATTGTGGAGTTTGATGTCATTACACTCCTCTACCTATCACCTGACATGTTAGAGCCAACCGAGATTGCCTACTTATCCTCTCTATCCTATCCTACTTAATCATCCCATACGTACAAGTTAAGTCATTTCCTTAATTACCTGTAGCGCAATATAATACGTAACACAAATGTAACCCTTTATAATTTGGACTCACATAATGCATATTCCTAGTTTTTAACATTTATCTACTTTTTAATATGAGCCTTAAGCTTTTTTAATTTCAATTGTTATATTTTTAAAATCTTACAAAAGTGGAGGTTCCATTAAATCCATTAAATTATTTGTTAATTTATAATATGTATCAACTTATGGCCCGTTTACTTAAGGGATTGGAATTTCATTCTCTCCTTATTTCATATTACGACATTCACTTACACCTCGTTTAATTTTGAGAATGTGAGTTCCATTCCAACCTAATTCTCTAAATAGATCCATATACCTATTTTCACTTGCATTTGGTTGTCAGAAATATGGATTCCATCGAATCTCATTTCCCTCAAATCACGGAATCACATTTCCCCTTTGTAGCCCAATGAATTAGCATTCCCCCTCTTTCTCCTTGCTTTAATCCCCATAATACTCTCATTAAAAATCAATATTGACAATTTCCACCCTTACACATATTCATCAGATTACTTTCAATACTCTTTACTCTTAGCTATTCATCTGTCGATATTGAACTCCACCTAAAGAAAACCTTAATCCATCACTCCGATCACCCATCCATGAATGTGGGAAGATCGTTGTCCTCCTCTCATTGGCCATTCTAACTCGACATTGGGTTCAACGTACACAATTGTAGGTTAAATCTGTCGTCACTCTCCACTTGCAACTAAGGACCGATGAAGGAAAAGTAAGTGATTATGATGCGTTTTTTAGAGCACTCATAGGTTAACAGTGGCCTAATTAACCTTAACTTGCTTAATGCACTGTCATTATGGTGCTATTTTGGAGTTAAATTTTCTATCATGCAATCTCCTTTTTCTTAATTTTATTTTCTATTTTTCTTTTTTGGTAAAGGAAGATGTTTTAAATTCCATCGTTGTGCTCGAAACCTGGAAAATTTTTAACTTTTCTTTGCTACAACATAATTCTTGGATATGCCACTTAGATATTTGATTCTATGGTCCATAGCAGTTTGATATTTGATGCTAGTACATTTTTGTACCTTTTTAGGACATAATTAGAAGTTGTGTTGGTGATTCACATTGCCATGTTGCATTTTGTTTTTGATGTCATTGCTTACTAATCTGTTTAAAACTTAGAAAGGATTGGATCGTAGTTTGTTGATTTACAAAGCTTGATGAATCTATAAACTTTAGGTCATGCTTGCATTTGTGTTCTGCTTCATGCTTGAAATAGATGCTTTAAGTATGGTGTTTATAAGCCCCCTTTCTTATTATGGAGTTAAGGGACCTAAATAGTTCTAGCTTGATATTAGCGAATGAAGATTTCCTATCTCTTATCATTTGATGATTATGCCACATATATGCATCGGTTTTTCAAATTCTGAGAGTCTTTATCGAGGTAAAAAACATTGTGACCTATTTTTGAATTGCATTAGGTTGGAGTTGTTTTTGATTGAACTACGGTGTAAGTGTAATAGGATATCTTGAGTCAAAATTTTGTCTAAGAAAAATTGATCGCAACTATTGATGACCACAAAATCCGTATTACAATAATTGCTCAATCAATTCTTCATTGAGAGGCAAGGCATGTAAAATTTCTATTAATTTTGCTACACTTTAACCTCTACTTTGATAAGAGGATGGAAATTGAGAGGCATTTCTTAGTTTAAAGTTGAAGATACTCCTACAATTACGTACCGCTTTTGATATATATTTCATTTCTTTTATTGTGGCATCATGGAGAATTGGTTAAGATTAGTTGAATGAAAGCTATTAACTTATTGATCAAAATAAAGAAACGGAGGGGAAAAAGATTATTTATGGCCTGGTTCACACTCTTCAATGCCCTTTAAGCTTTCAATTATTTATTGACATGTTGCTTGACTTTCCAAATTATTAACTTTCTCTAGCCTTTACCTAGTTGGCAATATTTAAAGAAGGAAAAAAAAAATTGGTCACTCTTGCTAAGTACTAGTTATTACTCCAACATTTAAATCCTTTACAATGGACTTCATTTTACTACTAATGTTACATCTCATTTTAGTAGTACTGGTCTTCCAATGTCTAAATTCCCGTTTGCTGTATTTTTCTTGAATATGGTTATCTTGGTGTTATAATGTTATTGAGCATCCTACTACATGGTAGCTTAAGGTTTCTCCATGTTAGACAATTAGAAGAGGAATGAATACTACATATTTCATTTAAAAGGCAAATTTAGTCCAACAATGCTGATAAGTAAAAATCTTGAAACGTTAAATAGGAAGTTTATATGAAATTATATTTCCTTATCAAATGGAAAACCTTCTTACAACAAACTCATGAGGAGTACTTATTAATTAATATAAGAAGAAGGGGTTGAACATATTTGATTGAGGCAGGAACTGAGTATGATAGAAGTATGTAGTTGCGTATCTTTTGAATTTCTCTTTTTATCCTTGCTCATATTTGAAATGTATGAGATGTATTATAGTAGATGATGAGTTGACTTTGCACAACAATGAACTATAGAGGAGGAAAATAATTTCATGCTTCATCCTAGTTGTATGGTTGGAGTATTGTGAAGTTGCATATCGTATTATGTTCCATTTGTGTGCTTAGTCATTACATTCCTATTGTCCCCATGTTTGGTCGTACCAATTGAATTTCTATCAGCACCGTGAATACATTAGGAGGCTGGTCTATAGTGATGACATCGCATGTACCGAGCAACTACGACTAGATAGGTTTTCATTCTTTAAACTATGCAAGATGTTAGAGGCTATAAGACAGTTAAACAATAGTAGACATTTGCTTGTTGATGAGCAAGTAGCTATGTTTTTGCACATACTTGCTTATCATGCAAAGAATTGTAACAGTTAACTGATATTTCCATACTGTTCTAAATGTAACTCTTCGTCTTAGTGATCGATTGCTCAAAAAGCTTGAACTGATTTCTAACATGTGTTCAAATGCTTTGGAGGTGTTTCAAGGTATGCCCTCAACCTTCTTATTGTTCATACATAACTTGCACCAAACAAGATGCTAACGGTTTGCTTCTCATCTAGAACTACTTGGTTGCTCTAGACAGGATACGCATCCCTATTAAAGTGTCCATGAATTACAAACCAAGATAGAGAACTCGAAAGAATGACATCGCAACCAACATGCTAAGTGTTTGCACCCCAAGCATGCATTCGTGTGTATTCTACTAGGATGGGAGGGATCTACAGCAGATAGTAGGGTTCTTCGAGATGCAAGAACTCGACAAAACACCCTTTAAGTTCCTTAGGGTAATATTTCTTGATTTATCTAACTTTGCACTTCTTTCATTAAAAAATGTTTCTAATGATCTAACCATAATTCCATCCTTCAAATAAGATGCTACTACCTAATGGATAGTGGTTATCCAAATTGTGAGGGGTTCTTTGTACCCTTAGAAGTCAACTGTATCATCTAAGTAAATGGCATTAGAGTCATGGTCATCAGCTAAGAACCCCCGAAGAACTATTCAATTTAAGACATGCTTCTACACGTAATGTAATAGAAAGGTGCTTTAGACTTCTCAAGATGAGGTGGAGTATTTTAAGAAGTCCATCATTTTATCTAATAAGGATCTACAATCGTATCATCTTGGCATGTTGTTTGCTTCATAACTTCATAAGAGCAAAAATGTCCTAGGATCCCCTTGAGGAGGAAATAGTCAATACAAAGGATAGCAATGTAGATACAGACGATGATTTAATCATGACATTAGGGAGCAATGATGCATAGTCCACATGGAGGTCACAATTAGCCAATGACATGTTCAATGAGTAGAGAGCAACTAGAAATAGAAGCAATTACCTTTAGGATGTTAGTTTATGAAATGAAATTACTGTGATGGTATCCACGGGAGATCAGGATATGTAACTTTTTATTTTCATAACAATCACATGCTGGCTCTTAATTTCCTTTTATTATTGCCACTTTAATTTTATAGTAGTGTTATTATCTTCTAAGACCTAGATTGTACTACCTATCCTACTTATGTGAATTAATGCATTATGTACTATGATTGTAGCCAATGAATTCATGGTAGCTCATCTACTTTTGTTCTACAAGGTACTATATATTTTCATACATTGCTTGCTTTTTGTTTCACTACTGTTTGGTATAGGAAAACGTAGATAGAGGAAGTGCAGTCAACACATCCTGATACAAAGGCCAACAAACAACCTTAGCGAAAGTGGACCATTTAGGAAGACCAAGCTTTAGTGGCGGCTATGGTGGATCTGTATAATAGTAGGACACACAATGTTAACTGTGGCTTCAAGTTAGGGTACTTATAAGAGTTAGTGTATAGGCTAAGTATTAACCTACCCAACAGTAGGTTAAAGGCTAAGCCTAACATAGAGTCACGAATCAAAACTTTGAAAAAGGACTGGAGCATTGTGTATGACATGGTATATAGGAGATCCACTAATAGGTTTGGATGAGATGACAATACAAAATGGTTACGGCCGAGAAACATGCATAGGATGCGTATCTTGAGGTATGCTTTCTTTTGTCATCAAATTATAATGCGTGTGTTTATTTGATTCAGAAGGATGTCTTTGTGATATTGGTTTTTTTGCTTAGCCGAACCTTAGGTATTCTAATCCTATCAATACTAATACTCACATGACATGCCAATTGCCATCTGTCTAGACCATCAATGTACATATCACTATACTTATTGATATTAAAGAATGGTTTTAATTATGGTCTGTTACGTCACCTATTTCTCTTTTTTTGCAAAGCCACCTCGCAGCGTCCATATTTATGACTAAGAGTTTCTTGTACTTGTTTAAGTTATCTACGATGTACGGGAAAGATTATGCCACGAGCCAAGATGCTCAAGCAACCAAAGATGTAATTGAGGAGATAGAAATTAAGTAAATAGAGACATAATACATTGAAGATGATACATTACCAAAAGAGGAAGCTATAGAGCCATCTATTCGCCATAGCACAACACGGCCTAGTTTGAAGAGAAAGAGTTATGCAATTGAAGGAAGGAATGGATGATGTAGTTATGAGATTTGAGGATGGAATGAAGGAAATGAAGAGTTCTATTCATGAATTGGTGCAAACTTTAGCAACAGATAAGACAACAACGAACATAACGCAATTGAGAAACTTTCTTGGTGGCATTGAAGGCCTTACACAAGCAAAGATCTTAGATGCACTAGATAAACTCCCCGAGAAGCCATATAAGTTCGTTGTACTGTATGACCTACCATTCGAAGAGTGGTTGGACTATGTTCGAATGGTAGTGCATCGTTTAGCAAATTAGGAATAAGCTTTGTCAATGATGATGTTTAGTGGATTGTCTTTTTTTGTTTGGTGTTGATGAATATGTTGACTTCTTATACTCTATGATGACATAAGGATTTTTTATGTCTTTTGAAAGTAACTATTATATTTCAAACTCAATAAGAATGTATGAAGGTCCATGAATGTAACCACTAACATAGATATAAGCAATTGGAACTTGTGGTTGTTCATATTTTGATGGGATACTTCATGAGAACATATTGTTGTATTGCCTCTTACTTAAAGCATAGACGATGCCTTTATATTATTGTAAATATATGTACTACTTTCGACTTAAAGCATAGACTATGCCTATATATTAATGTACATAGATGTTACTGACTTGTTAATATATATATGTTGCAGTAGTGTCGATGAATCAATATACTAATACTTTCTGTATTGTCAAAACAGGCTACTAATCATGGGATTAATGGAAACATTCAGCACAACCTCCCTTTTATTCCCTTCAATTTTCATATGTCTTGAATCCCATGTCATACAAATCATGATTAATTGTTGTAGCATCTTAAAATCATTCAAATAAGCTTCAATGCTACTATCAAAGATGTTATGAGATGGATTTCCCCTTGGAGACAATAGCTTATGCTACTCTTGTAAATGTATATTGGTATCTTGCAATTTTTTAACATAGCAGAATTTTCTGTTGGTTATGGAATGGATGCATCCTCATTCACTATTCTATTTTGTTTTGAAGATGTCAATACTGATGGCAATGTGTGTAAGTTTTGTTGGAAAATGAAAATTATGAAGAAATCTTACTAAGTCATTGTATAAGGAAATCAACTTGATGTTCTCTCTAGATATTTTATTAATTAACTAACTAACTTAAATGTCAACCCTATAACAATCATCAAGAATTCATGAGCTAATCTTCTTCTCAACTAAACTATTATAGAATATAGTCAACCAGTTAGACAGTAGTGTCAATTGTGCATACAGTTGCATCAGGTCTTCCGACCTCAAAATGTTTGCTCGGACTGTCTGGACAGTTACACTTGGACCATTCGAACGATCTCAACAAATACCCTTTAGTTTTGACATTCTGTACGCAATTGTCTAGATGGTTCCCCCCTAACCATAGGCACAGTTTCATTAAGGATTCTAACCAAAGAATACCTCCTCGAATCATCCGGACGATTGCCTTAAACTATGGGTATGGTTCCAACAGTTGTTTGAAAAATCCAATTTTTGTTAGAAACGTTCCAAAAAATTCTCCCTAAACCGTCCGATCGGTTTACCCCGTTTTTGCAATTCACCTTGTTCTTGCAAAAAAAAAAAATAAATAAAGGAAAAAAAACATACCGGATCATAATAGTTCACACCCCCCCCCCCCCCCCCACCTCCCCCTTGAGTTTCTAACGTAATATTTCTTTTGATGAGTAGGCAATTTTTTAAGACGTGAACTAATTTTTCGATTAACCTTGACAAGTTTTAAGTTTGTTTGTTTTTATTTTTAATTAATTCAACATGTAGCTAGTCCAATTGGGAATATACTTGTCCTTTAGCAACTTGGGTAAACAATTTAAAGGAAAGAAGGAAAACAACTTTAAATAGTAGCTAAAACAATGTGTAGCATGAGAATGCACAATGTACTCGAGATTACAATATGTTTCTTGATAGACCTGTCAAAGTACAAAATTACACAAGATTTCATTACAATAATTCGTATGCTTTGGCGCATAAAGTGTTTGAGAAAGTAACATCACCATACATATAAAAGATAGATAAGGTTTACACTGGGCTACAATTTCATCACGCTAAGCATTGATACGGTAACCTACACATGCTCTTTCTATTGATTACAAAATAAGTAATAGCCATTATAATGTTCACGAGGAATGACATATACAAAAGTGCCTATAATATTCTCTCTCTACTTAATCATGCTTGCTCAAAGAGTTTAGCAATCTTTCCCTTTCTTGTAATGATAGCAACTCATGTTGAAGCTCCATACATTTCATTTGCTTTGCCTAAAATTGTTGATTGTAGTGCTCTAAATGATACAAGACCTTCTTTCTAAACTTCAATCCGTACTAGCATGTCGAGGGATCAACCCACTTAAAGAACTTACAGCCTCCCTTATCTTACGTAATGTATGGGAGTTAAGCTAAGTATGTAAGGAAATCAATGGGTAAAGAAAATTACGAAAATAATGGTATCCATACCCAAAAACTTGTACACACACGAAATCTTCGTCCGAAGCTATGCAGTTTCCAAGATGAAACAATAACCAACTGTTTCCTACAATAACAAACCACGGTTTCTTGTTGGTCGATGAATGTAAGTCGTTGGACATGGTAATGCAACTCAATCTACTCCTTGTGTAGCCAAAGGAAGTCAAACTCTAAACTTATCATGTACATGAGAAAGCAAATGAATATATTGATTATGTTATAGCACATCGTTAAGTAATACAAACATATCCTTTTACGTTAGACCAAAGCAATTTTACATAAAAGTGAACTCGTGGGGGTTTACTACAATCTACCCCACGCCTACAATTCAAATAGATATCAATAGACTTGTTCTATTTTTTTTCCAATAAGAACACATTATTAGCTTAACTTCTCACTACTCAATCCAATCTCATACAATTACATGAACTTTATCAACTAATACACATCATAGCTTTTTGTAAATAGCCATAGCATATACTCTCTTATAAATACTTATCTATTTGTGTACCAAGCATATGTAGTAGATACTAGTACTTTTTCAATAAAAAACATGTCACCTCATGCATGAAAGGTCATTCATGTCCACTCCATTTACCTTAAACTATATAATCACTTAACTAGTATTAATTCAAGTTCATATTTGTAGAGCCATTTTAGGTGGAGAAAGGAAGGGCTTTCTTCAGAGTAACCCTACATGAGGGATGGGAGGAATATGATGGCTATACCGGGTAAAAGATTTCAAAAATTATGTCTGCTCCTCAAATATAATATCATGTGTGATTTGAAATTACAAGAAGATTGGGATTGAAGGGATGTAATGGTAAATCGGTTTGGTAATAATTTGTTAACTAAATATGTGTAAACGCAAAGCAATTTATTTACTTTTTGTATGGCTCCAAAAAAGAGGCATGCTTCCAACCCAAATGGCAACACAAAACTTTATGTGGACATTGTTTCACATGGTTGTGATTGGTGGCATCACCAACTACCCTACTGAAAGCTACTTCATCTAAAATATTAGCATCTTCAAGCAATAACAAAGCATGCATAGCAATCTACATAAAGTTTGGAGCAATTCACATCCTAAATGAAGATACCACTCTTGCTAGTTCACCATAATTGAATGGATAATATTATAGAAGAGCTAATGAGAGTTTTTCATATATTTTATTTGTCTAAGCAAGGGTTATATTTTAAAAAGTAAGATTCAGAGTGCAATTTCTATTCCTTATGAATGAGTGGAGCCATGTGAATCTTTTGCCTTTTTAAGTTGCATAAAAAAACAACCTAAAATGTTAAATAGTAAAGCTCATAACAATTCACATCTTAAAATGTAGATACCACTCTTATTAGTTCACCCTAATTGAATGGAATAATATTGTAGCAACGTCAATGTGAATCTTTTGTCTATTTTTCTTTTCTTTTTTCCCTTTCATTAGAATCCTTGCAACATCCTAATCCCATACAAATTTGGTTAAAATCCTTCCATGCGAAACAAAAAAAAAGTATAATCCTTTCTGTCAAAACTGCAATTTAATGGTAAACTCACACCATTTTGCATCCTTACTCCCTCAAATATAAAGGGAAATAATAGCATGGCCTTTTTTTTTCACATATTTTACACCCATGGATAGTAGCTAATATCACTCAATTAATCCACACTATCGACTACAAATACACAAGCAACTTCACCAACTATTTAGGCACAATAGATTAATGCACTTATTAATTTCTAATAATGACTATTTCTTGTTTATGCTAAGGGATTATTTAAGCTATAATAAAAACCGAGATTATAAAAAAGAAAACATAATATTGGACATATAATCCCTCACATGCTTATGCAAAAATTAGTCAACAATATAAACAGAAAATAAAGTGACCATTCCTAAAGGGGCGAGAATGATGAAACTTAAACACAATCGCTTAGACAATGCGATACAATTATAATGTATCCATCGCAGGCATGGAAAATCAACACAAACCACATTTTTTTATTTCGGTGTCATACATGAGAATGTAGCAAAAATAAATGTGAATCACACACACGATGGAAATATAAACACAATGGAAACAAGTAGCATACCTCAATGAATGCGGACTGATTTTGGGGAATAGCTTACGAACTTCTACTAGGGCTTTGTTTCTCCAAATGTGCGCGTATAGGGGCGTTGGCCTAGTGATTGGGGAATAAGTGTTGTCAATGAACAAAGATGTGTAGGGTTAGGGAATGCCAGCGATGTAAGATGGTGACATTGGCTATCGTACAAGTAGGGCTTATACAATCGAAAAGGGGAGGTTGAGGACGAACATTGATTTGGGTTTGTTTTTTTTTTTTTATCTTATTGTATTTGTTTTATTTTACAGTAGGAGTAGTTTGGATATTTTTATTTTAATTCAATGCATATTCCTTGTGATATTATTCCAAGTAAATGGTGTAATTATAATTCTATTACTTTTAAGTAAACATAATAATAGCCATTCATATCTTATTAGGTACCAATTCCATTCTTTAGTAATTACAATTCCATTCCTTAGTAATTACAATTCCATTCCTCCTTTATTCTATTTCGTTAACTAAACATGCTATTAGTTTTATGTTACGAAATTGCAATTTCGTAATAATCCTTATTATTACTTGAAATTAAATAATAGAAATTCCTTAATTCAACCAAAAAATTACAATTTCTCACTATTACTGCCACCACCACCAATGCTGCTACCATGACTGACTACTATCGTTGCTACTGCTGCTACTATCGCTACCGCTGCTGCTATTATCGTTGCCCCTACTGACTACCATCATCACCATTGACTACTATTGCCATCGCTGCTGCTACTATCGTTACTACTGCTATTATCGTTGCCCCTACTGACTACCATCATCACCATTGACTACTATTGCCATCGCTGCTGCTGCCACCACTATCGTCGCTACCATCACTATTGTTATGCCCTAAAGTCATCGAGTCACAATAGTCCCACCGAGTAAACCAACCTATAATAGGAACTGACCATATAGTACCTATCATAGATACGATCTATACAAGGCGTCGCTGACTAGTCACTTTGAGATAAATAATTTATTTAAAAATTTAACTAAAATTTATAGTAACAATTAAAACCTTACGTCAATATATATAATTACATGTACATTACCATAGAATTCCCAAATAATTCTACATCATATCATAACAGTTAGCTAGTTTACATATTGTATATCAGTTCTTCATCCTAAACGTTTTAACAAGACAAAAACTTGATCATAGGTTGGTTGATTCTCACTCCTCAGAGCTTCAAAAGAGAACTAACCTCTAGATAGTTGTAACATGGCATAATTAATCAAAAGTCAAGACCTATAAAAAAATCTATGTAGGTATGAACAATTACAGCTCAGTAAGTTAAATTGGAGACTTATGAATGTATATAAGCACAATCAAGGTCATTAAGCAATTATTTTCATGAAATACAACAAATAAGTACTATCACACAACGTAGTCCGGTCTATTGTGAAATTAGAGTAATTTCACCCGCTCTAATCCGGGTTGAGGAGTTTTCATGTTATGCAACAACTTACAACCAAACCCAGGTTTGTATAATGGAGACTCTATTCCTCCTAAGACTATCCTTCGAACTAATGCCCTCATCCTCACTGCGACCTCCTCTTTTGTCACTTAGTTCGGTTAAAGATGAAGAAAAGACCAATTTGCTATCCAATGCTATTTTTTTCGAAGGTATTAATGTTTGGTTGGAAAATCCTAATGATTTCCTAAAGGATTGTAATGCATGACAATTTAAGTTACTAGGGTCTATTAGGATTAGGTTTAATTTAGGGCATTTAGACAATTTCACACCAATTCAGTTATAACAATCATCAGTCATAACACAAATTCCAGCATTAAGTCAAATACGCAAGCACATGCATAAAACTACTTATAATCACAATCATACAAAATCCTAAGTTTCTGAATACTCTAAAATAGTACTCCAAATATGGTGAAGTAATAAACTCAATTTACTTGGAATTCTAAGTTACTCAACCACTTGCCGTAAGTTGATTCGTCTTTGTGTATCCTATAATATAAATACGCTCTTTTTTAGTACTTATACTTAGATGATACATATTCTAAGTTAAGATTTAACTCAATTCTCCTTATATACCTATCATTTATTAACGATTCGTCTTACATTAGTTCAAGGTTCAGTTTTCGAATCTGAATCTAATTCCAATTCAGGTTCTAATTTGATTTCAACTATGAATAATCATATAATACGTTTCAATCCTTAATGTGAAATTAATCACATTAAGCTTGAGTATCTTAATATCATACTAGGTTTAATTTGATACTCTAACTCACTCGGTACACTTTAATTTTGATTAATATACCGGATTTACTTTCAATGTGAGAAAATTTTACAATTTTTATATAATTACCTAAAATTAATTTCTGTACTAGATTTAATATGTACTCATATTATTATCA
Organism: Lumnitzera littorea; assembly: GCA_024138015.1. Taxonomy (NCBI): domain Eukaryota; kingdom Viridiplantae; phylum Streptophyta; class Magnoliopsida; order Myrtales; family Combretaceae; genus Lumnitzera; species Lumnitzera littorea. The sequence goes on from JAMXBB010000006.1 coordinate 96,729,404, forward strand.
TATTATCCAATTTAACCAATTGTTTTACATTTATTAAAATTTTAATTTCACATGTTACTAAATTACTCTCAATTACTATATAATTTCCATATTAATTGCAATTAACACTCCAAATGTTAGAATTATGTTTCCACATCAGAGATTAATATCCTTAAACATTTAATTACCGTCTAAATCAGTAATTAATCATTTAATTACTTAATTAATCCAAAATTTCTCATTTTTCTCATCATTTTAGGGCTAAAAAATTACTTAAAATTTTCGAAAATTAATTTTAGAAAAAAGGCTTCATAGCATTATTCTATATCACTTAAGTATTCTATAGAAAAATTTTGAACTCTACACTATACTCTTAAGCCTATTTATTTCTAATTTTAAATATACTTAGTTTTATTCAATTTCTTAAGCACTATATATTTACAAACATGATTAAACTTAATTACTATTTTTTCTTAAATCTACGTACAATAAAACATCATAACAACAAATTTCATAATTTTATGGGTATAATTTATAATTTTAAGAAGATTTGCAAAATCGGATGAGATTTAGGACTTACTTGGTTTTTGAGCTTTTGACCACCAACACCTGTTCGAGGTGTGTCGACTGATTCAAGCGATCGGTTTGGAGTGGGGTGATGGTGGCAGTTCGGTTCTAGGTGGTGGTGACTTGTGGATTCGGCTTAAATGCATAGTTTTGTGAAAATTTTTTCTAAAACCCTAATTTCTCTTCAATTTTGGTGCCCTCCAATTTTCCTAATATTTTAACTGTCCAAAGGGTCTTCTGAATTTTTTTAGCTATTTATATTGCCATAAAGCAGTTGTGGTATATTAATTTAGATAAAACAAGACCTATGCTTCTTTTTATTTGCCTTTTTTGTTACTTGATTCTAATTGTTTTTTTTTTCTTCTTCCCTCAATTGCCATGACTTGATTTGGAGCATTTTCTATTTTCTTGATTTTTTTCTAATTTTTATTTGATTTTTTTTAATTATTTAGCAATTTTCTAATAAATTTTGGGCAATTTAGATAATTTCATATTTCTATCTACATGTAAATACTTGTGGTGTACAAGTAAACACTCCTAAATATTATTTAGATCATTCTATGATTTTTAGTATACATATAATTTATCTTTAGCTATTCGTTAGTTATCAGAATATATTTTACGCATTTTTGATAGATAATGAATAATATACTTAAAATTTGAAAATTTTATATTCTCTTATTTTATTACTTATTTTCCTAAATTCAAACTGACAGAATCACTTTTACTAATATTTTTAACTTTAATTTATAATTTAAATTTGATAAGATCATTTAATCGATCGCCTTAAACCTTACGTACTAAGCTTGCTCTTACAATTACTTGGCTTATATTTAGGGATTACAATTACCATCATTGACCATCGCTGTTGCTAACCATAATAGCCACCTCCATCGACCACTACCACCACCGCTATCGCCTACTACTGCTATTGCTTATTACCATCACCGCTACCAACCACCATCATCGTTACTATCGTTACAATTACTGCCACTACTTGTCGTTGTCACCATTATCACCACTACTACCAATCATTATAGCCACTACCATATCAACTGCCACCACCGTTGTCATGGCCACCACTATCAACAATCGTTACCACTACCATTCGCCAATTATTACTTTATAATTAGTTGAAAAAAAAAATGGATTGAAAATAATTTAATCATTAAAATTATATTACATATTTATTTTTAAATTATTTATAAATTCAATTAAACAATGTAATATATATTACATCCTTATTTTATTTTTCACGAAATTCCCGTTCTATTCCCTCTCGTTCTATTCGATGAAGTAAATGAGCTGTTAAAGTTGGTTAAAGGTAATTAATTTAATAAAATGATAATATTAACTAATAAAAAATAATATTAAATAAATATACTTATATAATATGATAAAATAATTAAAAATTATATAAAATCTCTTTTTTTATTTTATTTGAATTTTCAATATTTTCAAAACCTTATAAAGTAAGATTTTCATTAAATCCAAAAGGTTTTCTTTGCTCTTAAGCATATCTTAGCTTCTTATTAGCCTTAGGATAGTTAGGTACTATGGTTGAGAATTCCACAAATTTTTTTATCCATTTTTGTATTTTAATTATTTTAGTGCAATTTCTTATTACTTTATCTTATAATATCATTAAATACATTTAACATTATTTATATCATATTATATAACTAAATACATTTAAAATCATTATCTTATCAAATTAATCCTTCGGACCAATTTGGGGCTATTACATATCATGAATTGACTAATAATTTGACGAACATGATAAAAGTCCCATTTTTAGAAAGTTTTAAAAACATTAAAATTTAAATAGAAGAAAAAAAAATTGGTGTGGTAAATATTAGTTATTAAAAATATACTTTTCACTAATATTTTATTATAATATATAGTGTAATATGTTTAATACTATTTTTACTACATTATATAACTAACTATATTAAATATTATTTTGTGAATTGAATAATTGATTATTGCCGACCATTTAAAAACCAATACATGCTACGGATGTATGGATGTTTATTGGATTTTTATAAAAGGAGAAAAATGTTGGGATTTAAATTAAAAAAATTAGCGAAATGAGATTTTTTTTTCTCCTTTATACAAACTAGTATAAAATAAATCAAACTTAAAACAAAAAGGAAAAGGAAAACAGACAAGTCAAAAGGGCATAAAACCCCAGACTCCTTCTAAACTCCCAGACAAAACCCCCCTGCTGGTCTTACTAAACCTTCTTCTACCCTCATTCACTTCTCTCTTTGTTCCTATCACCTTATCTTCTTCATCTTCGAGACCTCTGCAACCCCAACTTTTGTCAAACGATAATGGCAAATGAAGAGCCCGAAACCCCACAAGACCAGCAATCCTCTGATACCACTCCACCCCAACAAGCTCCCATTTCAGACTCGGACTCCGAATCGGACTCCGAGTACTCGTCCGACGATGAAGATGAACAAGAAAACGTCCCAGCCGATTCCGAAGAGCCCTTAACCTACATTCGCCCAGGAGATGAAACCGCCGACCTTTTGGATTCCGACAACACGCCGGAAGCCAATATAAAGCGCTTCTCCAATATCCTAGAGAGCCGCCGAATGCGGCGGAAGCAAGAGGAAGAGGACAAGAGCTACGTGTTTTACGAGGACTTGTTCGATTTTCCTGAGGATAAGGAGAAGTGGAGAGAAGAGGATTTGAAAGAATTATGGGCGGATGCGCCCTTGGAAGCTACGAAACCCGGGTGGGATCCCGTGTTTGCGGATGAAGAAGATTGGGACATTGTTAGGGAGGAAATTAAGGCTGGGAGGGATCCTGTTATTGCACCGTTTTATGTTCCATACCGGAAGCCTTATCCTGCTATACCAGATAATCATTACGATATTTCGAACCCGAAAGCAGTTGTTGAGGAGTTGGATAGGATTGAGGAGTTCTTGAAATGGGTTAGCTTTATTTTCCCTGATGGTAGCTCGTAAGTGATGCTTTTTTGAAATTCTTTTGATTAGATTGAATGCTTGTGAAGTGTGCAATTGATTGGATTGTTGTTCTAATGGTCAATTATGTGATTTTTGTGTGGTGGATTGTTTAAATGTTTGCAGTGCAGGTGTAAAATTATACAGTATGAGTAGATGAAAAATAAGAATGGTTGTAATATGTAGAAGCATGAACTGCATTGGCGGTTTAGGTGTAAAATTAGAGGAGTGGGAAACCATAGTGGAGTAATGGAATTAATTTAGAAACAATGTAATGTATGCTTGTGTTCTCATCACCCGAATCAAATTGAGCCCATAAATTCAAATTTGTAAAACCGAAAACAAATTATAGCTAATAGAGTGACCTGCTCTTTAATGCTATAGATGTTTGAGTTCAAAATGGTTGGATTTAATTGTGGAGAGGAGATAAAGTTTCTTAGTCCTATCCGGTGTCAATGGAAAAATGCCTTGTAATATGCATTCTCCATTTTGCCTCTTTTATTCATATTTTGTGATCCATGGGGATATAGATAGGTACTAAGCTAGGATGGGAAAATTCTATCTGTATGAGTGAGTTTGGCATATGGGATACTCATAGCTTGAGGCACAATTTTGCTTTGCTGAAAGTGTTCTTTATATTTTCCAGCAGTAGTTATAATCTATTCTTTATGTTTGTAAAATTTAAGGTCTTAATAAAATTTGGTAGAGCTAGTTAGTTGCAGCTTGACTGCTTGAGTTTTGAGATGATGGGAGGCCGTGGAAGTTCTTGGTGAGTGTTGATGGTTGATGTCATAGCAATAACAGTGGTTTATTGTTTTATCTTGCTTTGAAAGAGTCTGTGAAGTAGTTAATCTTGCATTTTATTAAAATCAGGTTAGGCATATGCACTTTGATGGTTTATATCAAGTTTGATAGAAATTGAAATCTGAATACATTTTAAACTGTTTAAGACTGCATTGAAAAGAGGAAGGTACTTTCAAGTTGGTGCTATGCCTGTCAGAGTACTAGATACAGTGTGTACTGAATGAAAAAACCAAAGCATTCTGTTAATATTCCATTCCAATCAGCTTTGGAATGCAAAAGATAATATTAGTGCTTTTATGCATAAAGTGAATGTTATCTCAGTGCTGAAATTGCTAGATAATCGTATTAAAAATAAATACATACTGTTTGATGGGAAAGCAGCTTAGGCTGATGGGTTTCATCTTTAGTATCTACAAGACTCTTCCCAAGGCTATTCTCTTCCAAAGTCATAGACCATAGCAAGTCGACTGCCATGAAATTTTCGGTCAAATATGAAGAGGCCTCTTTGAGGATAGTCTACAATTGACAGTATGCAAATAATATATTTCTTAACTTAGATGGATTTGTTCCCTTTCCTTATTTTCACTGCTATATATTTTTTTTCTTTTTTTTTTCAAATAAAAATACTTCATTTTGTCAGGCTTGTTATGTTGGATTATAAAAGTATAATGTATTTAATACAGAGCAATTTAACTAGAAATTGTATGGCTCTTCTAAACACTAATAGTTTGCAAAATGGAGGCTAAGGTTATTGTTTTTGTTTATGCATAAGAAACTTAATGTTTTCTATCTATTTGTTAGTGTAAGGTGTGTAGAGATGGACTTGGTAACATCTAGCAATTAAATTCATCTTCCATGTTTTCTTTTCTTCACATCTCTCACACATATAGTTTCATTTCTTGAGAGGGAAGTTTTCTTATCCCATGGATTGAACAATTTAATTTTAGGCGGCTTTATTTTATTCTAGGTATGAAGGCACAGTCTGGGATGACTTGGCTCATGGAAAAGGTGTCTATGTTGCTGAGCAAGGCCTTGTTAGGTATTTTGGCTACTAATGTTGGCAGAAACTGAATATTAAAAATTCTAGCCATTGTCTATTGGCTTATTTGCCAGTCTTTCTGTGGATCAACCGTTTCATAAAGCACTGTTTTTCTATAGGTATGAAGGTGAGTGGCTTCAAAATAACATGGAAGGTCATGGAGTAGTTGAAGTTGACATACCTGACATAGAACCCCTACCTGGCTCCAAGTATGTAGCTGAACCATTAATGGGTTAGCTATTTTAAGCATATATTCTCCTGTAACAAATTTACTATCTCTACTAACAGGCTTGAAGCTGAAATGCGTGCTGAAGGGCATGTTTTCTCTCGAGACTTCATGTCTCCAGAAGACAGAGAGTGGCTGGAGAAGGATATAGAAGATAGTTTCCGTCTAGCTGGGGGGAGTTATGAAATACCTTTTTATGAGAATGATGAATGGATCAGACAATTCGGTAAAAACCCGTGAGTTTTTTAACTTGTGTTTGTTTGCATAGAGATCTCACGATGCTTCCTCTATCTCTAACTTTTCTCCACAGCCACCCCTCCCCTTTCCCATTATGCAAGATAATTCATGGTATTAATGTATGAAGAGTGAAGAAGTGGCTTATGTATTGAAGAAATGTGTTGAATAGCAAAAGGAAAGTTGAATCTTGCATTTTTACCATCTCATTTTTGCGAAAACCATCGATTAGGGCTCAAAAATTGGTTGGGTAGGATGCAGACACCACTTGGGGCTTGTTTAGCGATGAGCATAAACGGACCTTGATATCTTTAGCCTTTTCTTTTCCATTTTTAAGTTGTGTGCTTTTCTCTCTTTTTTCATATCTTGTATTACTTTTGTTGTTTGTTTGACCGATCTTCGTGTCTGTAAGTTCATCAGTAACATTTTAAGATACGGATTATCATACTTTTAATGCCAGGGAGAAAGGTCGATACCGCTATGCTGGTCAATGGAAACATGGGAGAATGCATGGTTGTGGTGTTTATGAAGTGAATGAGCGTCCAATATGGGTATGTTTCAATTATATTTTGTCTATATCTTATGTGTTTTGTTCAATTATGCTTTTTGGGAACTATTCTTATGTGTTCCTTATTATTTATGTTTGATCAGTTCATATGTTCCTTGTTATTTTGGTGTAGAGCTAACATTTGAGTTTGCAGTTTTCTTTGTATCCTATGTGTTTGTAATTTAAGTGACCAATCGTAATAAATTCATGTACTTGATATTATCAACTAAAGTAATAAGTATGATTGAAGTAATTAAAGAGAAAACAAAGAGAAAAGGCAGATTCTTCTTTGCAAACAGTTATCTTTGCCTCACAATCACTTTTTTTTCTTTTTATAGTGGAGAGCATGGCATAATTGAATTGCTGGTCAAATATAATTTCTGCTGGGTAGGTTGTTCCCAAAAGTGTTTTCAGTGCAGTGTGAAATCTAAGATCTCATGCAAATTGTTATGAGAATACCTAGCCTTATCCACTGTCCCAATTCCTTTTGCATCTGCTGGTATGGTCTTCATCTTCTTTGCTTTTCTATTTTCTTTTAATTCATCTGGTGATATTTATATAAAATAAATGTACAGCATGGTTGTAGGAATACAAGAAAGAGAAAAGTGAGGGAAAAACATCAAAATGAGAACCTCCAAGGGGTTGGTCGAGTGGTTAATGCCTAACACATACAACAATTTGCATGAGGTCTTAGGATGAAATCTCACTACGGACACCACTTGAGGTTACCTACATGATGCAAGTTATTCGTACTTGGTGCATGGGTCTTGTAGATGGTTTGTGTGCCTAGAGGTAGCCGATCATGGTATAGCCTTGTCTTTACCAAAAAAAAGGGAAAAGTTTGTATAAAAGCTCTTTATATTATGAAGTAAACGTTACAATTTCCCAGTGAATAGCCGGAGGAAAGAAAGATCAAGTCTTCTCTAGATCGTTTCAACTATAAGTTGTTATCACTTCTATTATTCCTTTCATGCCATATGTTGTATACTGCAGCTGAGAAACCTAATCTCTACTGCCAAATCAAGGGATCTTTGTTTCAGCCACTATGCTTAATCCATGAAAAATATTCCTCCATCCCATAAGTTAGATAGGCATATGGAGTGGTCTACCACCTCTTCCGGACTTTCTTAGCAAAAGAATACTCAAAAAAGGTTTGCTGATGTGACTCATTTTCTTACATGTTCAATCTGCTCACGCCCTATATAGGAAGATTGTTGACAAAGAACTTGAGACAGGCTATAGTCATAGGTTATTTAACCAAGGTGTATCATTCAAATTGACATAACTAAAGCTTATGACACCATCAGTTGGGAGTTCCTGCAAGTTTACTTACATTGCTAACACCCAAGGTTCCTATAATTTATTTTAAGTAAGCCACCATAAGCAACATTGCCTCAGATTGTACCACATAGTTGAGATAAATTTATCTGAAGTGACTGCTCATTCTGATCAAACTTTCCCACTCTCAACAATAAGAGGTTCTTACAATTTGTTATCAATTCGAGTTACTTATTATCTACCTTAGATTATCACATGCACAATATGTGGGCTCTGCATAGTGATAATGATGGCTTGCTGCCCCTGACCCACGAATGCCCCTGAGTTGTTCTCACCAAAAAAAAAAGACACCTCCAAGTTGTGACTTGGTAGACTTTTGAGTTTTGAATAATGTCAATTGGATCATGCCTTTGGAGGAAATTGGAAAATATGGAAGCTAGGTACATGTTTAGCATAGCCCATGGTCCAGCTTTTTCACAGGATAACTTTTGTTGGTTGTATTCAGTATTCTTATACGCAGAAGCTAGTTCCTAGCCATTCTTCAGTATTATGACCTGGGCACTTGATGACAAAGATAAGAAGAAAGCTGCATCTTTTCTTATCTAATAAAATAATTTCCTTACCCAAAAAGAATATCGCTTGGAGGGGGACAAAAACTTCCATGAGTTAGTTTTGTTTTGTTAAGCATAAAGATGCAAACTGATTCAGAATAATTTTGGTATATCATATGAGAACAGTGGGTTTGAGGTGTCAACTTTAGGCTACATCCTCGGTTCCCAGATTGACTGTCTAACTATTTGTTTCTTCTGTCTATTTCAATTGTCTTAATTTCATTTTATGAGGATTGCGTGTCACATCTATGCAGGGTAGATTTTATTTTGGGGAGCTACTGGATGATACTTATGGCTGTGATGAGGACACTTCAGCGGTATAATCTATTTATTTAGTGAGTATTGTTCTTCTTTTGATGGTTGTATTAGCTCTCATACCCTGTCTTGCTCCAGCTTCATGCAGGGATTGCAGAAGTAGCTGCTGCTAAGGCTCGGATGTTTGTCAACAAGCCTGATGGAAGTAAGCTATTCTGGAAGCTTTTGCTACACTTTCTTTCAGTTGAAACAATAAACATGTGCCACAGCTATCATCCAGACAAGAAAGAGAAAAAAAACGAAGAAGATAAATTGCACTATAACAGGCTGAAATTTGTTATACATGTAGGTGATTATCATGTGATAAGGTGTCAGTTTGAAATGCTATCACCTTAGATATACCCCTAATTACCAGTTGATTCTATCTCTTTTGAATGTCTTAGATGCAGTACCTTTTTCTGAGAGATGTTCCGACTCTAGAACCAAGTCGTTGTGAAATATATATTTAGAAAAAAGGAGTCCTATTAAGTGAGAGCAATGGGGCTAAGAATGTAGCGCTACAACATGACTAAAACAAGTTATTTTCTTAGTATACCTGTTCATCCATTCAAGTTGGAGTAACTCATAAGTAATAGCTGGATCTTGATGTTAGTGTCATCATGAATGATAGTCCACTACAATTCAGCATTTTTTGTCCCTCCATTAAGGGCTTATATATATATATATATATACCCATTCTCTTGTTAGCCTGCATTAAATGTGGCTTTATGCTTTGACAGTGGTTAGGGAAGAGAGGGGTCCTTATGGTGATCCTCAGCATCCATATTTTTATGAGGAGGAAGATGTGTGGATGGCCCCTGGCTTTATTAATCAATTCTATGAAGTATGTCACATATTAATTTACATATATTTCTTTTGCATCTTTTCTTTCTTTTTGGACAACTATGTCATTGGCATGAAAATCTTTCTATATTTGATTGCAGGTCCCAGATTACTGGAAAACTTATGTGCATGAAGTAGACAAAGAGAGAGAAATGTGGTTGAACTCCTTCTATAAAGCCCCTTTAAGATTACCTATGCCTGCTGAGCTTGAGCACTGGTGGTCGACATGTAATAATAATATTTTCACCTCACTTCCTTGCCCTCCTCACCTCCACCCCCAATTCTACTTGCATCTTCATTACGAAATAATGGTGGCCATCAGCACGGAAATAGTCTCTTTCATGCGCTTTTTGACTTTGGAGGATGATGGAAGTTTAATTGGAGAATCTAACTTCATAAAAAACCTAGATGCTGAGGTGCCACTGCCTATGAATAGATTAGGAAGGAAAATTCTTGCAAAATTTGATATTCTGGATTACATCGTCATAGCTTGACCATCCTAACTGTGAGCATCCATATAATATTCTTGCAGGGGGGAAAATCTTTTCCTTTTAAGCAAGAATTGCAAGCCATATTCTACATGGGATAAGATGATCTCTACTTCATTACAGGCCATATTGTCTTGTTCAAAGACACTGACCTGTCACTTCTCTACAGAAAATGTAGTTTGATTATTGATTTAACTTTTTACATACCGCCTGCATTGTGCTTGACATGAATTTACTCTTGAAATCAGATGAAACGGTTCCAGAATTTGTTCTGGTAAACAAGGAACCAGAGCCTGATCCCCAAGATCCATCAAAGCTGATATACACAGAAGATCCTTTGATCCTTCATACCCCCACTGGGCGGTTGATAAATTATGTGGAAGATGAAGAACAAGGAATTCGTTTATTTTGGCAGCCACCTTTGAAAGAAGGTGAAGACGTTGACCCAGATAAGGCAGAATTCCTACCCCTTGGATTTGATGAGTTCTATGGGCGAGATACCGGTGTGAAGAAGGAAGGTTTCTTGAAAAGGCTTGTTCTGGCAATTGAAAATGCATTGAAACCAGGATTTGAGAGACTAGAGAAGTGGACAGAAGAGAAGAAGAAAGCCAGTGAAATGAAGATGAAACTGATTGAAAAGGAGCTTGACCTTATAGAGGCAGAGATATGCTTGGAAGAAGCTATTGAAGACATGGATGAGGAGTTGAAGATGAGGGAGAAAGAGGAGGAGGAGGCTGAAGTGGGTCTGCAGGAGGAAGAAGCTGATACCCCTGCAGCATCCAGACCAGATGAAAAAGCTTCTATTGAAGAGGAGGAAGAGGAAGGTGAGGAGGAAGAGGATGAGGATGATGATGTTGCACCATCAAGTTTTGGATCTGTTGCTTCACATGAGGATACCTCAAAGAATGGCCAGAATAGGGGCAAACCTGGGCAATCCCCATTTTCCAGTTGTTCATTGGTTTTTGTTCCTTCTAGCCTTCTCTCTGCTGTGAGTATTCTTTTCTTCTTCATTTAGTTTATTGCTGCCATTTTTTTCATAGATAATCCTGTGGTATTGAATTTCTGAGTTACCTGACATTGTAGTCTCTACAGAAGTAGAAAGTGAGGTGTTGTAAGTAGAGCTTGAGTTTGGTTTTCTTTGATAAACTTACTTGATTCTTGTCAGTATTTGTTTCTGCACTTGGAAACACTTCTACCTCTTTCTTCCCTAAACTTGACCTAGGGTGACAGTGGAAACTGTCATTACATACTTTCTAAATTATGTTGGTAGGAAGATGGCACACATTTTTCTTGCAAAAAGCATTCGGAACAAATGGTGCCACTCTTCCATAACCATTTCTCTTGGCAACAATTTGTCAGGAGTAAATAATCTCTCTTCTATTTTCAACTGGTTTCTTAATTTTTTGTGCAATTTTTATTACCTTGCTTCCATGGTCTTAGAATCTTGGAGCCTAATCTATACCTTCAACTCCACTTGTTATATGAACATTAGCTCCATCTGTATAGATGGAGGTGCAAGTAGACATATGCTTACTCTGGTGGATATTTTCATCTGTCTACCCTGTCTGATGGAAACTTGTATAAGATGCTTTTTTGTTGGCTATTAGGTTTCTTCGTGGCTGCAACCATCTTTTTGTCCAAAGAAGCCAAAAACCATGATAAGGGAAACGGCTTTTGTCAGTGAGGTTTCTGATGAGCTTCGTGGAATTGGTAACACTGTAAGATTCCCCCTCATGCCTGACAATAGAAGAGGTTTAAGAGTGGTGAGGAGAGAATTGATAAAACCCCAAATGAAAGCATCAATAGGGAGTACATCTCAGTTGGGATCATTATCTAAGATTTTGTTAAGTCATTCACGTCGAGTGAAACATGAGAAAGATTCACAAGAGTCTAGAATATCAAAGCATCATTGGCTGCAGGAAGCACCGGTTGGGGATTTAGGGAGCATATTGTCCCTGCACAGTCCCTTGTATTTTTCACAGGCATGTATGGATAATTATACTATGTGGTGAATGATGCTTGGCCTGTACAACATTTATTGGATTCATTTTTCCTATAAAGGTCAGTTCTGTAATGACAACATCTGATGGTTCTGGCCTCTTTATTTAAGACATTGGCTAACCAATTGATCAGGGATAGTTTGAAGAAAAGGAAATGAGATATTTTACACCTGCTGGAAGATTTTTGCAGCTATATACAAGACATGAATATCAGTGTTTGTTTGTGCAGGGATTTCAGATTCTAGTGGTGTGATTGCTGACTCATGTTACATGCCGATATCTAGAATGGTATGTGTTTGTATGGATGTTTTAAACGTCACTCTACACATTTAGATGTGCTGGGAGGAAACCCTCTTGCATATGCAAGTAAAGAGAACCATTGATTATGCATTTTGCTACGCACATATAGTGAGTTGTAGTTTTGCTGTTGGAGTTCCAATTGGTTCTAGATACAGTTTCATTTCCCTTTAGTGCTAGACCTAGTTAACCCATAGTTTCCCTAGAGAGAGGGTAAGCACATTCCATTTAGCAAGGTAAAATTATATAATTTATAGTTATCAAAATCATGATTATATTGTTTATTTGGATGTATAAAATTAGTAGAATTATATAAAATCATATAGTATTGATAAAATCATGCATGAAAATTCATAATTTTAATAAGTTTGTACATAAACGATTTTACATCTATTTTAATTAAGAAAAATATTATAAAATTATAGACTCGTAAATAAGAGGTAAAATCATATAATTTATGATTATTAAAATTGTGATTATATTGTTTATTTGGCTATATAAAATCAGTAGAATCGTATAAAATTATATAAAATTAATAAAATTATGTATGAAAATTTATAATTTTATTAAGTTTATATAAAAATGATTTTATAACTATTTTAATTAAGAAAAATATTATAAAATTATAAATTCGTAAAATCAAATTTTTGACTCAACGATTTTAATAACTATTATAAACATGCTCTCATGTTCCTTTTCTAAATTGTAAGGGACAATTATTTAAAGAAGTGCAAGGGTGGCTGCAGGATGTTGGTCGTCCGCCCTTACCGAAGGTCCTACAGTCAACTGGCTACGTTGGCGGGAGGATGTTAAGTCTCTTGTGCGGTGCTTCTGTTGAAAACATGGTTATGGTGGTAATAAAAACCATGTAACGGGGATTCTAGTTCCAGCTTACATTCTTGGGGTTTCTTCATGAGGATTTGCATCTAAACTTTTATGCAACATCCAAGTTAAAAGATTGAATATTGCATCATTAAGGGTATAGGTGTACAATACAAAAGCTGGAGTTTAACGTAGTTTTAAATGCCAACGTGAAAATTTAACATAAGTGAAACCTGGTTTCAATTTCCTCATTTTGTTCTTATTTATCTTGTCTATTTTATATCTTTTTACTTTTTTTTAATATTATTATAATTGGTACTTTTAGTTAGCTTCGTAAAGACGAATTAGAATGGCTATTACCTCCTTATAAGACTCTTACTGTGTTTAGTTTGTGAGAGCGATTCTTCAAATTTCCTATTACTATTGAATTACGAATCGCATTAATGGCTATTCATTGGTACTTCTTTGCATATTTTTTGTACCTGTAAAACTCTAATCTACGGGCAAGTCATAGACCATACCACTTAGATTCATGACTATTGCACCACCTAATCATAACTTATGAATCCCCGCAACCCAAATTGCTTGACTGCCCCAAACCCCATCGAACTACTTGATTACGACCATCAAACTCACAAGACTCGAACCGCTTAACGATGTTGAATTCCAATGGAACCAAAAACCACAATCATAGAACCCATGGTGTTTTGGTTTTATAGAATGAGTCAGTTGAGGTGTGTGGTTCCTGAGCTAAGGTTTAGTAGTAATTGTAGACTAAGATCCAAAGGTCATGAGTAGTTTGGTACCTAAGGTATATATTTAATGTATTATTTATTCCATTTAAAACCAACTAAACAAAGTTATAACTTTGCTTTCTTATTTTGTTTCTTAGAGATTACAATCTATTTTTCTAATCTTATCATGCAAATCAAGCGTGCCAATAGTCTTTGAAGCACATTTATGTTGCTTCAATACAAGTGTAAGGGCGGCCATGTACCTTTAATTTATACCAATAATTTCACGAAAGTTTACACATCCCTCCAAATGATATAAAGGTAACAAACAACGTTGTGGGATCATGCACGACTCAAGTTGCGTTTCAATTATAAACAAAGGAGGAAAAAAAAAAAAAAAAACAAAAATTGGTGGGACATCATAACTTTAAATGAACACTTGTGTGGTCTTTCTTTTTTGTTTGTTGCAACATCTTTATAATAAGGTATCAAAACCGACACTGTTATTGGGCAAACAAGTGGACATTAATTTGAATTGTAGCACCAAATGGACATGAAATATGTGTCTATCTCTCTCTATATTCATGAGCATGCTGAATTCCTCTATTATTGTGATTATTACAGCACGAGGATCATTTTTTTTCAATTTTGCCAAATAATCATATGCAACTTGTTCCAACTCTCCTTTTAGTTTTCCCCTAAGGAAAAAAAAAAAAAAAAACTTGGTATTAGTATGTGGATATGGATGGATCAAAATGTTGATCCATCACACATCTGGCTTATTTAATGAAGCTAAATTTTATAAGAATAATCTATTATTAATTTTAGCATGAGACTAATCATATTATAAGTTTTTTTAATAGAAAATATGGTTTCATGGCTCTCACTTTTAAAACCCTAGTAGCTAGTATAGAGAAAATCAAAATTTTAACAATATGAGCTCTCTCTTTTCTTTTTTTCCCAATCACCCCAATAATATGTCCATAACTTTGGTAGAAAATATTAGCAAATTGGATTCTATAGAATTCTATTATATGAAAGAAACCAAACGAAATGCCTTCATCCTTTTTCTTATTTTTAATTTAATTCTTATAAACTCAAGCCTAACTCTTTCCTCATGGCGGGCTTACTGTTGTCCTCCATCATTCATGTATTATTTTGTATTATTATCCTCGAACTGTGGCTAAAAAATAGACGATCTATATAAATTTAATCGAGATAGCATAGGGTTCATTGTATGTATTTATGTCATAAATTTGTCAAAAGTATGACAGTTAATGGCAAAATTATCATACCAAAGATCCATCTATTTCTGACAAAAACTATAACCTTTACTTCTTAAATTAGCTTCATAGTAAACGTTTATGAGAACTTTTTAAATATAATTTTTACAATCATACTTTCAAATAGATAATTATTACCGTACTACTCTCAAAAACTTATCGCTATTACTAGCTTTTAGTATCAGTAACTAATAATGATGTGAAACGAAGGTGATAGCAAATGACTAGTAATGGTAGTTAACAATTACACATGAAGTCAACGGAAAATAAAGAAGAATGACTTTGCTTTTAAAACACGGAAATCCATTGATATTACTAGTGCTTGTTAATCATGATTTAGGAAAGTTGGTGGGTATGGTTATCTAATTTAATGTATTGAAAAATTGAAATTTGGTTTTTGTACGCTCGTAACGTCAACTAATTTAATTACGACGCAATGAGATCCATGCTAAGACTTATGACACATGAGAATCAGATTCATGAGACGGATATTTTCTGTTAAATTTCTTCAGTTGATCCTCGATTGCCTCGTGCGCCCACATAGTATATACCAATACAAGATGCTTTCTATCTAAGATGCCTGGTAACATGCAGACGGATGATGTCGCTATTCCTCGTATTTGGATATTCTCGAATTGCAAATTAATCCATGTCCTTGGTTAAAGACATGGTTCCATTGCGGGCCCAATTATGAGAGCATATATCCGTTTATTAACTTCTAGCCCCTAAAACTAACGGAAATTTCATTTTGTGTACATTTTTTTCATCTTTTATCATTTTGTAAACAACCGCTAGCCAGAGGATATGTGTTAAGTTCTCATTGATCCATAATAATTAATTTAATAAAATAATATATTTCATGTATTTAATTAAATAATATTAGGATAAATTGCAAATATATCCTCCTCTCTTATATTTACTTCACATGTTGATAGTTTTCTTATTTTGAAAATTGAGTATTTATATCACCTAATCTTTAGAAGGAAAAAAAAAAGTGCATTTAAAGTCTTGCATGTCCAATTTACCCTTTATTTTATACATTTTTTAAAATTTTCTAATTATCTTTTATTTTTTTATATAACCAACTCATACAAGAGCCTACCCTATGAAGCTAGAGTTAGCTCAACAGTCACTTTCTATTAAAATTGCATTAGCAGGTCTTTCGCCTTTGCTAGGTCTAGAGAAATACGAAAAATCCTTCAACTAACCTAAAGCTTGCAAACCAATCACCACCTCGAGAGAGTTGCATGACCTCGCCCTTTAGGTCATGACAAGTCATCCCCTTGCCTTGGATTGGCAACCTAACAAAGTTTAAGGCCTTTTTTTTCTTTTTCCTTTTTTATTTTTTAAAATTAGTATTCATTGTGGTACTTTGTATAACCCACCCTTTATAAGACAAGTAGCTAAACGCTTTCGACCTTGAGGTGGATGGCCAGAAGAGTATGGTTTTTGACCTTTTTTATGTTTTTTTAATTTTTCGTAATATATTATTTTCATATATTGCTTATGAAATTTAATAAATAATATTAGTTTATAGAATTAATTACTGTGGACTATTCATTTATTGATATGTGTTTGCTGACTAGCATTAATACATAATGATGAGACACAGATGATAGGTATGTTAAGATGAAAAATGAAGGTAAGGGGTTTGTAAAAGCATAAAAACACGGTCATGTTTTTCATAATTTTCTATAATATTATTTATTAAATTAATTATGATGGAGTAATTATATGCTGACATTTATCTAGTTGAGTAATACTAAAAAATAGTTATAAGATGTGTGTGTAGAAAATGAAAATACATATACCTAAAGTGTAAACTATACAATTATCAAACAAATGGGTTTTTAAGATATTACTACTTAAGGGATACATATATACTTTTAAAAGTTAAAAGGTAAATTAGATTATAAGAGTATTAGAAAATATATCCGATCAATAGAGAATTTGCACACTCAGTTGAAGAAATTCACAAAATGTGTTGCATCAACATCTCTTGTGAAACAGGACATGTGCAAGACAAAAACCTGAGCAATATTCATTGATTCGCTCTGGAGAATTTATGTGCTGTAGTAGAATGGATTTGAATCCTAAGTTGCATAAATCGACGTCACGTGGATGTAGATCCCATCTTATCTCGTTTTACTCTTCTTTAAATTCTAAACATTATTGTGAACATTAGGATAACAATGCATAGATTTGAGCGATATCAATTGTCCGTTAGACAATTATTTAGTGGTTTCGACATACCTAGACTTCATGCTTCCATTTCAAACCAAAATGGCCACATGCTCTCCAAGTTACCTATAAGGCAATGCTTATCTAATGTCAAGTAAAATTATAAAAATGTGAATTATCTTTTTACGCTTGATCTGTGTTTAGCTTTTTAACATGTGCATGAGTTATAGTATTCTTCGTTAAGCAATCGACACTCCTCGGATTAAAAAAATATAAAAAAAGCATGTAATATGCATGTGTCCTCCAACATAAGCGTTCAACTAAACAACACCACTTTTATTAATAGAGATTGAGACTTGAGAGAGCATATTGTGCATTCTCTAATTTAGATTTTATAAATGGGTCATGCGCAATTTTGGATTTGGTAACCTATTTGATGATCATGTGCAAGTCATGTACCATACTCACATGAAGAATATTTAAAGTTGATCAATTCAAGTATGTATCAAGATCTTTTAAATCTCAAGCAATAGTTGCAACACCAACGTTATACTTCATTTAAGAATATTCTCAAATCCAAGCTCTTGTTGGACATGTAACCATTGCTCTCTCAGAAGGACTCGCATGTTCTTTATCTAAGCCTCTTTCTTTTCTCCTTCATATAGGGATGAGCATCACAGGCGACGTGACCCACAAGCTTGAATCAACCTTAATGAGTAAGTTTAAGATCGATTTTATTGGAAATGAACTCTCAATTCTCAGTTCCAAACCTATAGATTTAGGAGTCATTGGATTGAAGCTTTGAGTTTAGGTACATAATCAACAATTGACTTGATAGTTTAGAGATGATCATCAATGGTTGATCAATTGACGTTTCTTTACAATCTCTTAAACACCATATGATAGGTTCACAAATTTACCATAATTTTCAAATTTTGGTACTAATGCGACATGGAAGCAATATTTGTTCATATAATTCTCTCTTGAAAGGATTTTTTTTTCTTTTTCTTTTTTTTTTCTCACTATATATTATAATTTTAAGAGATGAGAGAGAAATTAAATGTGATTTATCTCATTGCGAGATCTTAAAAGGATTTACATATTCTTTATCATTGTTATTATTATTATTTTTTCATTATTCATGATCTCAAACCAGCAAGAAGTCATATATGTAACGTGATATTAACTTAATTATAAGAAATACAAGTTTTCGTTTTTTAGTGTTCCATACAGTGGGTAGTTCCTTAGGTTTTAGGTTCAATATTTGGAATGTTCTTATCCTAGAATAGCTCACAACCTGTAATACTTGATCTGTACACGTATTTTGTCTTTTTATTCATAAATGAAAGAATGTGGTCAGGAAGATATTGATAAAAACACTGGATGAGGATAAGATATATTGGTTGACATGCTTAAGGCAATGGCAGATAATGTAAAAACTTTGACCAGTAGTATGCGTACACATTAAATATTGGTTGCATACTTTTACAGTCTCTGTAGAACAAGGATTGAGATAGGTTGGACCAGTAATTGGCGGATAGGTTCCGATGTGACAAGCAATTACTGGTTTCACAAGAGATGATCGCCACAAATGAAAACGGTAACCTTTGCATTCGTTCATTTAGGGCAGTAGATAAGTTAAACCTAGGCAAATCTTTAAAAGTTCAAGCATGGTTTATTCAAAAAAAGTTATCTGTATAAGATCGAGCTTTTATCAAGTATAGCTCAAGCTTGATAAGAAATTGGAAGGTTGGGGTTAACTTGAAATAATGTTTAATTTACATTATCAAGCATAAATGAATGCAAACTTAAGGGTGAGCTTTGCTTGAAACTAAAACTCGAAAACTCAACCTTTCTCAAAATAAATCTACAAATTAAAAGTTGCAAAAATATATGTATCTAGCTCAATTTTTTTTTAATTTAATTTCACAACTTTACAGATACCACAAACAATCCTTAATAAGCTCAAAATCCATAAAAACATGTACAATAAAATACTATTACGGCCCTTATTATATAATATAATATATATATATATATAAATAATTCAACTTGCAAGCTTAAATAGAAACTCGAGTTTAGCTCGTTTCAATAAATAAGCCTTATTCTAAAATCAAGCTCAACTTATTCACAAATCAAACTTGAGCCAAACCAAATTTAAAGTGAGCCAAGTTCAAGTAGCTCGCAAGCGAATTGCTCATTTGCAACCCTAGTTGTATTGTAAGTGTGATAAAAAAAAAAAGAAGAAGAAGAAGAAGGAAACAATGGGTATTCTTAGCAATTAGATTGAGGGATAATCTTGAGAACATCAATAAACTTAAAAAAAAAAAAAAAAACTCAAGAGAAACTTTAATTGATAATGAGCCTCAAAGTATGAATTACTAATTTCTATTTGAGTAAGTGTTTATTTCATTTAAATAAGGAAGAAATAAAATATGTGAATCATTTTGTAAGCAACTAATCACAAAAGGAGATGATGTTAGCACTAGAAAAGGAAGAAGGGAAAATTATGTGATTCTCCTCTAAAAACTTTAAAAATTGCTTAAACCCTTAGTTTTTGAAATGTTGGTATTTACCACCTTGAAAATAAGTGCTGATATGGACATGATATATTATGTAGTTTTTCCTGATTACACTTAAACAGACATAACTTTTTATTCGGCAAGAATTTTTCTTCTTCTTATTATTATTATATGTTTTTGAGAGTTGATTTTTGAAATATTAAAAAACTCTTGTTAAGGCTCGTTATTGGCTTTTTTTTTTATGAGACATTTTAGTGATATTTTAGGCATTTTCAAGACTGTTTTTAGATATAAATAGCTTCTTTTCTTTTCTTTTTTTTATTATTTCTTTATGAACAATATTTCAAGAAATAACAAAATTTTTAAATTGCTTTTCCTGCTTTCCATATATTAGGTGGTATCTAAGCGAGTAATTAATCTAATTTGATGTCGAACAACGGAGAGCTAGTTCTTACTATCCAAAACGTTGCTCAGGATGTGGCAGCCTTGTGTACAGCCATAATGGCATAGAACAAAAATTGATCATAGATTCCGAGCATTTAAGGGACGTGTTGAAGAGATTGCAGATCAATTGGATACCTTATAGATGGTGATAGACTAAACCTTAAGGATGATATCACCCTAGGAGAACCTATCAATAGGCTTGTTCATATGGTCTATGATGATAAATCTAAAGAAGATGAATATGCTATAGAATTTTGATATGCAAATTATGGTGGTGGTGATAATTATTATGACGGCCGACGTAATTATGGTAGACGAGGAAGGGGTCGTAGCAATGGTAGAAGCCAATATAGAGAGCGAGGTAATTATGATGAATATTATGAGGGTTTAGAAAATAACAACTTCAAATTGAAGGTTGATATTTCGTGCTTCAATGAAAATCGAGGAATAGAATATTTTATTAACTAAATTGTCAAAATAGATAAGTTCTTTGATTATATGGGAGTTTTGGAAGAGAAGTAGGTGAGACTAGTAGCAAGCAAATTGAAGGGTGGTGCATCTACATGGTGAGAGATATTGTAGAGTTAAAGAATTGGCAAGGAAAAGCACTCGTGAGAACATGGTTCAAGATAAAGCAGTTGTTAAAAGTAAAGTTTCTCCCTCTTGGTTACAATTAGATCTTATTCCAACAATACTAATGATGTTAGTAAGGCCAGAGATTTGTCCATGAATATATAGTAGAATTTATGTAACTAGCGTAGAGAAACGATTTGAGAGGAAGCGAAGGGCACTAGGAGGCTTGGTATATAGATGGGTTAAAACCACATATTCAAGATAGAATTGGAGTATAGGATATGAGAAATCTAAGCAAAGCCAAAAATATGGTGTTGAAGGCATAATTAATGTTGTAGGAGAGCACAAGATATGATCTTAATTGCAGAAGTTATGGTGGGAGTTATAATGGAGAGTATCAAAGGGTAGGTGATAAGGGGAAGGTAGTTCAAAATACACCATCTTGTAGTGATAAAACAAAGGGGAAGAGATCTATCGAAAAGTCAAAGGCAATGGATGATAAAGAGGGTAGAAGACAACTAATTCTTATACTAAACCTAAGCCGTTCAATGGGAAGTGTTGATATAGGCAAGTATACTTATCAAATTGTAATAGTGGATTAAGTCTAAGTATTGATCCCTCAAAGACCATGATTAATGGTATTCGCTAGGTCTCTATTATCTAATTGACAAATTAAATTTCAAGCAACTTAAAGAACCTAAATTAAATTGCAGCAACTAATAGATTAACATCTAATTAATAATTATTCAAGAACTGAAACAAGAAATCAATAAAATTATAAACCACTTCTAAGATTCGTAAAAACATATCTAGATCTTTGCTTCCCTTAGATCTAATATGTAATTTTCCTAAAGATAATATAATTTATTCTTTAATATATTTTTTTATCAGAAGAATTTTCTACTAAAATTAATTACTTTCTCAAGTTAATTAACCTTAATCCTAAAATCATCTATTAAAATCTCTTCTTAATAGCATGATCTAATATTGCATTATTGAACAATGAATTTCTACGATATAATTCAAAATTCTAGGAGAATATTGCAAATTATCTCTAATCTTACAATAATCCTTATCATCTATGCCTAAATTTAATCTTACAAAAAATCTCTCAATTCTCTTATAAGATATCAAACTCTAAATTACTATCCATGGAAATAATAATCTAAATCATGACGCAAAAATAATTAAACCAAAAAAAGACTAAAGAATTAAATTAATCAAATAATAATCATATCACATGAGTAAATCTAGGTTCTACAAGACTTAGATATCAAATATCTACTCTTTATATATCATAAAATAAGAATCTAAAAACAAAGCGTAGAAATAATTAGAAATAAGAATTAGAGAATCCACAAAAAAGGTTGAATCTTGAAATCTTGATGGTCCTTTATTCCTTGATTATTCTTCTCTTGAAAAGGTCTCCAAAAGTCATGCTAAAAAAAATCTCTCTAAAACAAACTCTAACAAGGCTTTATATAGGAAGAGATAAAAATATAAGTCGGTTGGAAAAGATACGACCCGGGATAAAATTGTGTCTTTTGGTTGTGTTGTGATTCACGTTTGTTTCTCTTCTTTTTTCTAAACTAGGAAAAACATGACCAAGGATATGGTCATGTCTTTTGGTTGTATACTAGTTTATGACAGTTGAATATAAGCTCTAAATTTGCTTGAAAATGACAAAGTCATGTCGCTTGGTTGTGTTGATCTCGAAACCTTTATAACTTATTTTAACTCCAATTTGAATCAAATTTATTTTTATCTTCTCATTTTTTCACATAGATCATTTTAAAACCTAGAAAACAAAATTTTACTTACTTAAGTATCATTATCTCAAATAAACTCAAATTTAAAGGAAAATTATAAAAAATCACTAAATAAAATATATGCAATTAAGAACTCGTCAAGTGCATGAGGTGCTTAGAATTCAGGCATAGGTCCAATGAATGCTCAAAGAGATAAGTTGTGAATTTAGTTGAGAGAGAAAATGAGGAGATAGATAATGTTGTATGTAAACCTGATAATGATGGTGGACAATATTATGAAGATGAAGAGGAAGAGCAGTTGTATGTTGTGAGAAAGCTTATGTTCTCCCTCAAGAAGGAAGAAGACAACTAGAGCCATAAACTATTTCGAAGCAAGTGTACTATGGGAAATCGTTGTTTTGATCTAATCATCCATAGCGGAATAGAATATCATTAGTAGAGGGGTTGTAGATGCATTGAAGCTCCCAATTAAACCACATCTTAATCCATATACACTTGGGTCGATCAAGACGGTAGAGAAGACTCAAGTTAAGGAGCAGTGCAGGGTGCCTTTCTCTATAGGTAAGTATCTAGATGAGACGTACAGTGATGTACTTAACATGGATGCTTGCCATATCCTTTTTAGTAGACCTTAGCAGTTTGATTAGAATATGCAGCACTTTGAGAGAGACAATGTGTACAGGTTGGAAAGAGAAGGTGTATAGTTCACTCTGATACCAATGAAGAGAGGAAGTTATTCTAAAGTTTCTAAAGTGGAGGAATGTAACTTCTTTACCACCGATACTTCAGTACAAGAGATGGAGGTAAATGTAAGGGAGTTTAGGGTAGTTCATGCCTTAATTGTAAAACAGGTAGTAGCTTTGGGGGAGGAGAAGACAGTGCATAAGTAGCCAGAGGTGGTTAAACCACTGTTAGAGGAGTTTGTAAATGTTATGTTAAATGAGCTTTCGAATGGCTTACCTCCATTAAGAGATATTCAACATCAAATAGATTTGATTCAAAGTGCTAGTTTACTTAACCTTCCTCATTATAGGATGAGTCTAAAGGAAAGCAAGATTTTAATGGAGAAGGTAGAAGAGTTGCTAAAGAAAGGGCATATTTAAGAGAGATTGAGTTTGTGTGTAGCTCCAGTCCTATTGATCCCCTAGAAAGATAGGAACTAGAGAATGTATGTGGATAATAGGGCAATTAATAAGATTACAATTGGTTATAAGTTTCCCATCTCATAGTTGGACGATATGTTGGAAAGATTGAGTGGAGCAGTTATCTTTTCAAAGATAGATTTAAGAGTAGGTATCATTGCATTCGGATTAAGCTTAGAGACAAATGGAAGATGGTGTTCAAAATGAAGGAAAGGTTATATGAGTGGCTTGTGATGCCACTCGACTTGTCAAACGCATCAATACCTTCATGCAAGTAATAAACCAGGTATCGAAACCCTTTATTGGCAAATTTGTAGTTGTTTATTTTGACGATATATTGGTTCATAGTAAGTTAGAGGAGAAGCATTATTACATATACATTAGGTGTTAACTGTTTTCAAAGAGAATAAGCTATATGTTAATTTGAAGAAGTGCATCTTTATGTTAAGGAAGTTGTTGTTTCTTGGCTTTGTTGTTAATGTTTTTGGTATCTAGGTGGATGAGGAGAAAATAAAGGCTATTAGAGAGTGGCCTACTCCTAAAAGAGTTTATGAAGTTAGGAGTTTTCACGAGTTGGTGACGTTTTATAGGCTGTTTATAAAGAATTTTAGTAGTATTGCAATCCTAATGACTGAGTGTTTGAAGGAGGGAAAATTTAATTAGGGAGATAAGGCTGAGGCTAGTTTTGCATTATTGAAAGAGAAGTTGTGTTTTGCACCAGTTTTAGTATTACTAGATTTTGATAAATTGTTTGAGGTTGATTAGGACACGAGTGGTGTGGGAATAGAGTAGTTCTTTCTCAAGAGAAGAGGCTAATTGCATATTTTAGTGAAAAATTGAGTGATGTAAGATAGAACTGGTCAACTTATGATATAGA
This sequence comes from Lumnitzera littorea, assembly GCA_024138015.1. Classification (NCBI taxonomy): domain Eukaryota; kingdom Viridiplantae; phylum Streptophyta; class Magnoliopsida; order Myrtales; family Combretaceae; genus Lumnitzera; species Lumnitzera littorea. The sequence continues at coordinate 96,753,933 of JAMXBB010000006.1, forward strand.
GCTCTATTTTATCTTGTAAGCTCCTGAAGACGTGGGAGCATTACTTAATTGGCAAGGAGTTTGTTTTATATTCAAATTGCCAAGCACTAAAATATTTGAATAATCAAACTTAGATTAGCGAAGACATGCATGCTAGATGGTTTCGATTTTTATAGAGATTTCCTTTCAGAATTAAGCACAAAGTTGAAGTAGAGAATACAATGACAAATGCCTCGAGTCGTTGTACAAATTTGTTGTTGACTTTAAGTTATAAAACTGTAGGTTTTGACTGCTTGAAGGAGTTATATGGGGATGATGAGGATTTTAATGATATTTAGTTTATGTGTAGTCATGACTAGATTTGTGATGATTTCCACATTCATGATGGATATTTGATGCATGGTAATCAACTTTGTATCCTTAGAACATCCATAAGGGAGAAGTTGATTTGTGATTTGCATGGAGGTGGACTTGGTGGACATTTGGGTTGAGATAAGACATTTGGTGCAGTTATAAAGATGTATTTTTAGTCTCATGTGAGGAGAAACGTTTCCGGATTTGTACAACGATGTTATATTTGTTAAATGGTGAAGGGCCAATCTTAGAATACTAGATTATACATGCTCTTACCAGTACTTAAGAATATATGGGAGGATCTCTCCATAGATTTTGTACTTAGTTTACCCTAAACCCAAAGAGGGTTCGATTCTATTTTTGTTGTTGTTGACAGGTTTTCAAAGATGGTGCATTTTATTCCTTACAAGAAGACCTCAGATGCGTTTGGTATAGCCAAATTATTTTTCAAGGAAGTTGTTTGGTTGCATAGGGTGCCAAAGTCAATTACTTCAAATAGGAATAGCAAATTTTTAAGTCACTTTTGGAGAACCTTGTGGAAAATGTTTGATTCCTCGCCAAACTTTAGCAGTACAACGCTTCCTCAAACAGATGGTCAAATTGAAGCAATCAACAGGAGACTTGGTAATTTAATTCAAAGCTTATATGGCAATGGACTAAAGTAATGGGATGTAGCTTTGGTACAGGTAAAGTTCACTTATAATAGTATTGTACATTGTTCCATTAGAAAGGTGCCATTTGCTATTGTCTACATGAAGCTATCTTAACATGCTTTAGATTTGCTTAAGCTTCCAGTAGAGATAAGTTTGAACATTGCAGCTAAGAATTTGGCTAGGTAGTGGTAAATTATTACATTAAAGGTGAAGTAGTAGTTAGATGAAAGTAATGCAAAGTATAAAGATGCAACTAACAAGTGTAAGAGAAAAAGGACATTTATTGTTAGAGATGAGGTTATGGTATTTCTATAAAAGGAGAGGTTTCCGATAGGTGTACAAAACAAGTTACTACGTAAGAAATATGATCCTTATCAAATAGTTTAGAAGATAAATGACAATGCATATGTCATCACATTACTAGATAGTATAGGCATATCCAAGACTTTTAATATGGCAGACATTTATCCTTTTTAACCATGTGAAGAACCGTTGTATCCAAATAATGTTTCTAACTCAAGGATGAGTTCTTCTTAAGGGAGAGAACATGATGTGGACATAATAAATTAGGCAGTTTTTTTTTTTTTTTGTTAAGTTCAAATAGGTGTAACTTTTGATCTTAGTTTTCTTATTATTATATGATTCTAAGGATTGATTTTCGAGTACTATAGTGAGCAATCTAGGTAAGCTCGATTGATGTCGTTTCGGGCTTAAAAAATGCTTGTTAAGGCCTGTAATCGATTCTTTTATTTTTTAGGTGATATTTTAGGTGTTTTAGGGATTCTTTTTAGGTATAAATAGTTTCTTTTCATCTTTTCTTATTTCTTTAAGAACCATTATTCAAGAAATAATAGAATTTTTTAATTGCTTTTCTTGCATCCCTTGCGTTAAGCGTGAATCTAGTTTTTTCCTTACTATATTATCATATGTCAAATAAGTTTATATAAATGATTACATGATAATTTTCTAGTTAATTTAATTAAATTTATCTATATATTTAAATTAAGAAGAAAAAGTGAGGTAGTATGTAATTTTTCACACATATAATGTGATATCAACTTATCAGAACTACATGTTTTCATTTCTTCCAAATTCCATACAGTGGGTAGGTCCGTAGGTTTTAGGTTCAATATTCGAAATTTTCTTATCCTAGAATTGCTCAGAAGCAATAATGTTTGATGATTTTTTTAATAAAAATATACAAATATTTTGTCTTTTTATTCGTAAATGAAAGAATGTGGCTAGGGAGACTTTGATAAAAACTTTGGATGCGGATGAGATATATTGGTTGATATGCTACTTCAACATTAACTAGTGGTATGAGTACATAAATTAACATTGGTTGCAAACTTTTGCAGTCTCTGTAGAATAAGGATTAAGATGGGGTGGACTATACTTGGTAGATAGGTTTGGATGTGACTAAAAATTACTAGTTTGATGAGAGATGATTGTTGTAAATGAAAATTGTAACCTTTGCGTATTGTTACAAATGAGTTGAATTGGATCAAATTTTAAAAGATTCAAGCTTAGTTCATCGAAAAAATTAAAGTAAAAATGAGTTTCTATCAAATTTGAAGACTGTAGACTGGAACTCGAGCTTGAACTCGAGCTCAAATTCAAATTTGATAAGAAATCTAATAGTTGAGCTAGACTTGTAGGGTTATTTATATTTTCAGATAAAAACACTTACAAACTTGAGCTTAGGCTAGGTCTTTAGTTGATGCTCAAAAATTCAAAAGTTTAAGCTTGTTTTCTCAACATATATCAACAAAACTTGCCTAAATATATATATATCTTACTTGATTTTTAATTCAATCTTGTAACTTTATATGTATCATTAAAAAATCTCAAAATAAATCGATCCTTAATTAACTCAATATCAATAAAAATAGGTACAATATACTCTATATTATAATGTATAATATGTATAAAACTCATGAGTAAGCTTATTAAAAATTTAAACAAGTTAATTTGTGAGACTAAATAGAAACTCAAGGGTTTTTTTTAGTAACTATACTATTACAACTAAGGGAGGGGCGAATTTAAACACGATTCATCTCATTGACAAACCAATGTTCATGGTACTAAATTACAACGGTTTTGGCAAAAAAATAAGTTTAAGTAAACAAGCTTATTAAGTGGCTTGTTAAATACACAAACTTTATTTTGACTTAAGTCAAGCTATGTTTAAGAAGGTCATAAGCAATTCACTCATTTACAGCTTTGACTTTATTATAAGTGACAAAAAATAAAAGGATGGAAAGCAAAATTTGAGGCTAAGTCTTGAGCCTAGCTATTAGAGTATATCAGAGTATAAGCCAAGATGGGTCAAATTTGATTTGTGCCTATGTTTACTTGGAAGTGTTCATCTAGATAGTAAAATCATTACTAGATATTGTTGTACTTTGTAATCCAAACACAAATATCCACTTTGAAAGCATAGTAGGTAATCCTGTTGTATGGATTATCCACCCAAATCCTACTCGATCAGATAGTTTATGGGTGGACAATTAAGATTAAAAGGTAGATTTCAAATGAAAATTTTCCAAAACTTATTCCTACAAAATAGGATACGGATATGAAATCATGGTACCTTATATCCACCTTAAAATCTATACTTTGAAGCACACATGGTACAGGTTATAGGGTACCTTGTACTCACCATTTAATAGTAAATTAAATAAAATTAGTGAAAAATAATAAGTGCTCCATCCCATTAAAATAAAATAAAATAAGGCCTATCCTATTGGAAACCCTAAAATAAATGCTTGCTATTCCCTTCCCTTCCATCTTTATTCTTTATTCTTTACTCTACTGTCATTTTTTTTTTCTTACTCTTTCATCCTTTGTGAAATCTATCATCTAGGAAAGTTCAAAAAATAGAATATAAGTTTTTAGTTTCTACTTCTAATGCTACGTACAAGTCATAAGGTATGTCAATTACATATTTTCTACGATGGAATAGTTTCTTTGTTTTATGTTTGATGAAATATTTGGTATTATTATTTGAGCGAAATCTGATTTTACTAATACATGTACCTTGTAGAAGAAGAATATTTTAGTTTGAAAGATTGGTTAAATTAAGTAATTACTTTTGAAAGAAACAAAGGTCAGGTAATCTATAGGGTCCCTATACTCTTATAGGGTACAAGTTACATGGTAATTTCAAGGTAGCATAGGGTAGGGTATGAATAGTAAAGTTTTGGAATCTATATTCATTAGATAAGGTACAAGTAGAGCCCTAAGCCTTATTCACTCAGTACTCATTCACCCTTATTATATATTATCATTATAGAAAATACGAGATAATTATAATAAAAAGAATCAACATTTGAAAGAAAGATTATATACATGATCAATATTTTGAAAAGTTCGAATAAAGGATTAACATTTCACAAAGTAGTTTAAATAATTTTATAAATTGGTTATTATTTATTTTTTATCTGAACCGTTTTGTAAAATATTAATCATTTATTTAAACTTTCTTTTAAATGCTGATATGTTATTTGAAATATTCGAAATATTAGTCTTTTAATTGAACTTAATCTTAAATGTTGATTCATTCCATTATAATTTTCCCTAAGAAATACAAAAAAGTATCGATATAAATCGGAGTGATTATTTTTCCCTTGGAACTCTTAAAAAATAAATAAATAAATAAACTACGAAAACAAAATCTTTTTATAACAAACAAATATCTTTTCAAAAAATTATTTTTAATGTAGCAAAAGCTTAGATGTAGAAAACATAATAATATTTTTTATGTATGCATTGTGCAGGATAATATTGTAATTATAGTACATTAGTTCGTCCTTTTTTGAAGTTTAATACGTCAGGCTAGTATGCTGGTCCTCATAATCTTCTGGATTTGCCCTATTTGCATGAATACCATGTTCTTGCTTAAACTTGACATAAAAGATATTTCACTGCTCCTAATTGTTCTTGAACCGAAATTCAGAGGGTTGGTTGTAGGTTTTATGGCTGGATTAAAATTTGTTTGAAACGGCTCACTCACACTTGATTGTAATCTAATAGCTGATTTTATCGATATTTTATAATATAATAGTATGAATATTGATTATCAGTCGGAATGGATTAAATTTGATTTTTTTTTTCTTCTATAATTGTAATATGTAATAATTAGAGGAGAAAAAAAAAGAGAAAAAAAAATAGTAATGATATTAAATCTGTTATATATCTTAATTCGACTAACATTTGAATAGAATGATGACTCGAATAGAGTTTGAATTAGTTATCATTATAAGACCTAAAAATGAAGATATAGCACACAATGTTTTTTTTTTTTTCCTTTTCTAAAATGATAATTTTATTTATTCAAGTCTCGTTGAGGAGTATTCGAAACAGTATTAACGAACTTGAAATGAAAAATTCTTATATTTCTAAAACCAATTAACAAATTAAAAATAATGTACAAAATTATACAAAAGGTTTATTTTCACATTATAGTTTAGCATTTTCATTTTTCTATAACAAGTTGAGGTTGAAGCATCCTTCTTTTCACCGTCTTTTGACATAAATATCCGTTCCCATTAACTGGGAGAACAAATCCATTACTCAAACACAATACAAGACAAGTTTTGAAATCTTAACTAATCTTTTATGATAAAGTTTATAGTACACGGCATTTATATACCTAACAAGGGTACGATCCTAATTTTGTGTGGTACCACGTCAATTGAGGTTGGCTAGCGAGGACTGTCTGTCCCTTCTCTTGCTATGAGAAAATGACTCGTCCTCAGAGATAAAACATGAAATGAAATTAGATGATTTATATCAATTCAACAAAGAGGCTACGAAAAAATTCGCGCCGACTTTACGACTATCGTTTACGCTAAAAGTAGTGCGAGAAATTGAACAACATATAATGATATAAATATAAATCCAATGCAATTAGGAACGTGAATATTGAGATAAAATACTGACAAATACGAGATACGATATAAAGGATATAGTTACAGTATAAATTAATTTAATTGTAATATAAATTAATTATTTGAGATCTATATTCAGTTTTATATATTATTTGCACTAATATGAACGTGACATGAAATAAAACAAGGATCTAATTTGCCAAAACAAATTGTGACCTCATCGCAATATTGACCTAGTAACTACTATAAGAGCTTATGTTAAATGCTAAAAAAAACATTGTTATTATTCATAATTACTGTTTAAATAATATAGTTTAATAATAATAATAATAATAATAATAAAGAATTTAGGTACCGATAGAGCTAAGAGTAAACCGGTCGATGGCGATGGGAGATAATGGGCTAATAGTTAGTGATGGCAAAATCTTCCTATTGAAAACAGCCAATAATTGAAAATTGTCAGTCGCGAGGAAATCATTCTCTCTGTTGCTTTCCATGGACTAATCCGTTTAATATTCTCAACAACTCCGGAAGATAGGTTTGCATAAAACAACCGCATTATTTAACAATAAAGCCATGCTATTTAAATTCCTGATTACCTTCTCAAATATCCAATTGAATTGATGCTATTTAAAGTTTTGGGTGTGATTAAACATTGTGTCCAATTGAATTTTTATTTGTCAGATTCATTATTCTATCATCTTTAAAAAAAAACAACGTGAGAAATTTTTTGCGAATAAATATTATACTTAATAAAGTAAAATTGAAAGCTACATAAGGTTGCGATAATAAATTTGATATGGTAGCTCCATAATTTGGCTACGATATCAAGTCTTCCAATTTGTCGACAGAAACAGAGAGAGATATGTAGACATAAATCAAGTACGTTAAATGCTTTCTGGGATACCTATTAGTCCTGGATGCTCTGGCACAAATTTTTAGAATAACTTTATCTCAACCATCACCCTATTTCTTCTTACTTGTACTTCTGCCTTCATGAAGAAAAAGGGAAAAAAAAGAAAAAAGGTTATATTTCACATTTGTAGCCAAAAGTTTTATTTTGCTTATGAATCCTACAAATATTAACACATAAATTTCCAAAACCTATAACAAAACATGATTTTTAGCGGATTAATATATAAAGAATATCTAGTTTCGACATTTGTGCACTTCCCAATGCTTGAGTTATTATAGAGCACTGGACAGATCTATTTAAAATAAAATTTATTAAGCATTATATACTATATTTTATGCGTATTTAATAATAGATTGATAGTTTATAAATTAATTATTACTTATAATTTATATTATTTATAAATATATTAGCATTTTAATAATATTTACCTTTTAAGTATACATTTCTCCCTCTATCTACGTAACTTTATTGCATTAGTACAACATTATGCGCATAAAAAAGGGTACGGGAGCAAGTAAGTGCATGTGGCTCTTAATGTCCCCGTGTACTATTTGTCAACCACAGTTGAAAAACCACGTAGACCATATATTACAACAAAGAACAAACGTAACCACCTCTCTGGCAAAAGATAAAAAAATAAATAAAGAAAAGAAAAATTTAATTGCGTCAAATATGCGAGTTCAAATGAGACCAAAAGTCTCTGAGCAGAGCAATGCCAGACAAAGACACTACTTTACCACACCTCCGTCCCAACCTCCACTAGTTAGAGCCACTTGGCCACTTGGGTGTGTCGTATGTATATATATATATATACATTATTTTGTTCTCATTATTGCAACAAAACTTTGCGATGTCACCTACACCGCATACGCCAAGATGGACTGCACTGTACACGTAATTCTAGAATTAAGCCTTCAATATGTATTGTTATCTTTGGTTGAAGATAAATAGAAATAGTAACTGAGTTATAAAGGGGAGACGTTTAAAATTTTGACAAACAGGTAGCATTTGTAGGATGATACAGCATAAAGAGAGTGAGAAAACTGTAAAACTCGGAAAAGGATTATATAATAATAATAATAATAATGATAATGATAATAATAATAATAATAAATTTTTGAAATATAAAATAATGGAATGAATATAATAATATAATAAGAACTTGAAAATATGATATAACTTATAATTTGTAAGGGATAGTAAGGGGCAATTTGGTCATAAGAAAGGATTTAGTTTTCTTACTATTTATTATTCAAAATAAACACCATATCTTTTCTCTACCAAATTATCACATTACTTTTTTACAGGAATAGAAAAATTACGGTTTTCAACTCAACCCCTTTCAAATGCAAAGCCAAAATTCGGATCTAAAGGCTAGGGTAAAAGAAAAACCGATGAAACTTCGAGAAAACACAAAGATACAACAATTTTAAGTAAGTCATTCGTCTATCTAATATAGAAATTCGTTTTTCTTCAAGAAGATATCATAAAAACCATAAAGATTTCCGTTTTTGCAGCTTCACACGTTTATAATTCGAGTCTAGGGTGTTTCTTATCAAAATTACATGTAAGTAATGTTCTTACCTTGTTTCTTTAAAGAATTCTTAGTTTTGTGGTTTTGGTATGGGTTTAGTGAAAGCGATTGATGAGGTAGATGAGAACAATGGTAATATAGTTACAATATAAATTGCGTAATATTAGCAATGCCGAGCTGGTGTTAGAGTGTATGGTGTCAGGGTGTAAGGTACGATGGTGTATGCATGTCGTGCATGAATGTGAAACTATATGTGTATTGTATGATCGTATCATTGTATGTGTTGTGCAGGTGTATATGTTGATGTTGGGTGTAGGTATGTGAATGATCATGGGTGTGTCGGTGTGTGTAGATGTGAGATGAGGGAGAGGGGGATGTATGCGTGTGTGTAGACAATGGTTGATATGTAAATATTATGGGATGTTGAAAAGTGTATAGAATGATATGAAATGATATGTGGAGTACGGTTAAACTCGGACGTTGGAGTAAAGGGTTGAATAAAAGTGGAAGAATGTTAAGTTGTGTTAAGAATTAATGAATTGAGTTTTAAATCTAATATTGCATTTGCAACCAGGTGCTTGAAGTCGCATAGTGCCAGACTTCGTCGAGACAAGAGTACTAGGTATGAGATACATGTTTGTTGATTATGTGTGCTAGATTAGTGTACATTAATTGAATATAAATGAAACTTGGACTTAACTATTTGATGCTTATACTTGGCTTTGACAACCAACTGGTAGGTTTCAGTGGTGTTGGTAAGACACTTGATGATCTTTGCACGATATTATCCTTGGTGGAGTCTTGTACTAAAATGACCTAAGTAGATCGAGGATAGTTTTCAGTACTCGAGTGATTAGAGAGGATCCAATACCAATACTTATATAGTATTTATATATTGTATGTGTAAGGGTCGTGAGTAACCTTAAGTCTCGGGATGTTAGGACTATATTGCTTGTAGACTTAAATAACCATATCTAATTGATTGTTTGTTGCATTTATGACTGTTACTCGTGTGTTCAGCTTATTACATGTATGTTCATACGCATGTATATGGTATCCTGTATTAAGCGTTAGCTCACTCTTCGGGGAATTATTGTTTTTCAGTAGTAGGTTCAAGGTATGAAGTTTATGGTAGTTATTCTATAGGGGATGCGAGTTATGATTATCTATATTATGAGGAGGAGGGTGATCTCTGTTATTATGGTGATGTAGCAGAGACAACATAGCTTAACTTTTAGGAGCGAATTATTGAGAATCATATGTTATTATTTCGTGTTATATATATTTGGAGACTGTTAATTGTTTGGAGTCGCTTGTGACTCCTTTAGATGATGTTACTTTAGATTATTTGTCTCAAAGTTATATTGTATTCAAGTTCATTCACTTGTAACAGTTGAGTTCATTTACTATTGTGGTATGTGGAAATTGGGTAGTTGACATTTCACTTTAATTCAGATTTGAGGTTATTAAATTGTAAGTTAGTAGATTTTATGTAATTAGTTTATGGATCTTAGTTAGGTTGTAAGTTCCTAGATGCCTGACATATCAATAGAAGCCAAGGACATGTGACAAGCTGTAGTGTTACAGTTTTAGTGGTATCAAAACCTAGGTTGAGAATCTCTAGGGAAATAGGAATGATAACTCGTAGGTAGATAGGATTTGGGTGATCAGAACTTGTCATCCCCTTCATCACAAGTGTGATTAACGAGGGTTGAGTGATCGATGCCCATCACCCCCTTCATTACGTGCATTATTAGAGAGAATTAAGTGAACAACGATTGTCACCCCCTCCATCATAACCATGATTAAGAGAGTAATCATTGCTAGAGTGAAATTTCAGTATTCTTTATGGCCATGACGAAATTGTATGTTAGGAAAGTAATCCCCCCCTTCTTCATGGCCGTGATTAGTGGAGATGTAGTAGACAAAAAAAAAAAAAGAAGAAGAAGAAGAAGAAGAAGAAGTAGAAGAAGAAGGGAGAAGGGGCTCAAGTAGCTAAGAGTTATGTTTGAATATGAGAATGAACTGTCAAGTGTTTAGTTAATGAATTTTTAAGACAGCGAGATATGAGGAGCGTGGGTAGTTAAGGGGCTATGCTTAAATTTGGAGGAGTGGTTCTTACTGAAGGTTTAAGTAAAGTTGCTTTAATCTTACCTAAATATATTTTTCTTGCCATTGTATTACTATTTGTTACTAGTTAATATGTATATATGCCTCTTTTAATTGCCATCTTAACTTATATTGACTTTACCTTATTTTCTTCTTGATTTTCCATCATGTTTTACTCTTATATTTGGTATCTTATATATATATTTAGTGCTAGTATCTCTTTTTACTTCTCTTTCAAGACTTCCTTATTTTTCTATAGTTTATCTAGGTGTGATGGAGGAAGAGTTAGATTAGTATAGTGGAGGTGACATTGGAGTTAGAATTGGTAGAGTTAATCCTCTTGATATACTTAGTAATATAAAACAAGTAAAATACTCTATATGGAGTGAAATATAGACTACCTAATTTATATTAAGGATATAAAGATAATTTATGAATAAGTTATTCATAATGTGCCTATATGTACATTCATAACCAAAACCTAGCGATACTATATGTGATAGTATAATTTTATGAATAATAGGAAGATAACATTAAACTTTAAAACTCAAAGAGAAAGTTAAAAACCCTTAGCATTAAATAAGGGGAAATAACCAACTAGTGGATTCAAAAAAATTCAATAAACTTAAATAATAAATCATAATGCCTCTTAAGATAAAAAAGACACCTTCAAAAAAATTTACGATATAATAGAAACTGGAGAACTATAAATACTATTGTCAACACCAAGACAAAATATGAACCCACTTTGCTAAATTACTTATAATGGATATTGACATAGCAATCAATAAAAGTTATCAATTCAAAGATGAATAATAAGCAATAGTGATAAATCGAGTAAAAGATTAAAAGAGTGAATTGGTGTTCCTTTATATATTGGTACGTATGCATGTGAAATGGGGTTAATGAGTCCTCCTTTCATGTCGAGTCAGAGTTATATCCAGTGTGTCGATGTGTTAGTTATGTTAATAGGTTATGTCAATTCATATCATGTAAGTCAAGTCGAGTTGTTAGTCTTGTCTCTTTGAGTTAGTCGTTTGTGTTATATGTTAACGCCATATTATATGTATATGCACCAAAATGTATAATATGAATATTTTCTTAATACTAAATGATTAAAGTGAGAAAATAGGTGAAGTGATAATTAAAGAACTAAAGATTGAAACATAGGTAATAAAGTCTCTTAATAATAAATAACAAATAAATTAATGGTATATAACAAGCCTTGAGAAGAGTAATTTATAAATACCTATAACTTGGATTATTATAGTAGTAATAATAAGGAATAGTAACTAAAGAGATTATAAAGGATAACGAAAAACACAAAAATCCAGCAAACCAACAAAAGCCTAACTAAATCAATTTAAAAAGTGAGATTAATCTTAAAGGGCACAAAAAGCATTAATAGTCGATGAATTGACTACATTAAAATCTACAAAGGAAATAATTAATTGATATGACTTAACCAATAATAAAAAAAAAGATATATAAGTAATAATAATAATAATGATAATGGTAGTAGTAAGACTTTCTATTACGATCTAATAATGAGCTAAGGATAAATAAAAGAGATGATATATGTCATTGAGTGANTGGCGATGTCGAGTCGGTGTTGGAATGTATGGTGTTGGGGTGTGAGGTACAATGGTATATGCACATCGTGCATGAGTGTGAAACTATGTGTGTGTTGTACGATTGTATCATTGTATATGTTGTACAAGTGTGTGTGTCAATGTTGGGTGTAGGTGTGTGAATGATCATGGATGTGTTGGTGTGTGACTATTTGTGTAGATGTGAGATGAAGGAGAGGGGCACATATGTGTGTATGCGGATAAGGGTCGGTGTGTGAATATTATGGGATGTTGAAAAGTGTATGAAAGGATATGAAAAGATATGTGGAGTGCGGTTAAACTCGAACGTTGGAGCAAAGGGTTGAATAAAAGTGGAAGAATGTTGAGTTGTGTTAAGGATTAATGAATTGAGTTTTAAATCTGGTATTATATTTGTAATCGGGTACTTGGAGTTGCATAGTGCCCGACTTTGTTGAGATAGGAGTACCAAGTATGGGATATATGTTTGTTAATTGTGTGTGCTAGATTAGTATACATTAACCGAACATAAATGAAACTTAGACTTAACTATTTACTACTTTTACTTGGCTTCGACCACCTATTGGTAGGGTTCAGTAGTGTTGATGAGGTACCTAGTGATTTTTGTGCGACGTTGTCTCTGGTGGAGTCCCATACCGAAATAACCCAAGTAGATTTAGGATGGGTTTCAGCATTCGGGTGATTGGGGAGAACCCAACACCAATACTTATATAATATTTATATATTATGTGTATAGGGGTCATTAGTAATCTTAAGTCTCGAGACGTTAGGACTGTATTGCTTATGGACTTAAATAACCAAATCTAATCAATTGTTTGTTGCATTTATGACTATTACTCATATATGTTCAGCTTGTTATATGTATGTTCATGCTCATGTGTATGGTATCCTATATTAGGCGTTAGCTCACTCTTCGGGAAATTGTTGTTTTTCAACTACAGGTTCAAGGTGTGAAGTTTATGGTGGTTATTCTGTAGGGGATGCGATTTATCATTATCTGTATTATGATGAGAAGGGTAATCTCTGTTATTATGGTAATGCAGCAAAGATAGCGTAGCTTAGCTTTTAGGACCAAACTATTGAGGATCATATGTTATTGTTCAATGTTATATATATTTGGAGACTATTGATTGTTTAGAGTCACCTGCAACTTCTTTAGATGATGTTACTTTAGGTTGTTTGTCTTAGAGTTATATCATATTCAAGTTCATTCACTTGTAACGGTTGGGTTCATTTACTATTGTGGTATGTGGAAATTGGGTGGTTGACATTCCATTTTAATTCATATTTGATGTTATTAAATTGCGAGTTGGCGGATTTTATATAATTAATTTGTGGATCTTGATTAGGTTGTAGGTTCCTAAACGCCTGATATGTCAGTAAAAGTTAAGAACACATGGCAAGCTGTGACATTCCAAGATCTAGAGCGCTATAAAAACACGATACAAGAAGTATTGCATAGCATTATACTATGTTTGATGCATGCCTTTTGAGAAGTTAAGAGGATTACTTTTAGTATTTACTAGAAGATTTTCATTTACCCAATGATAAGATTCTTGCATCACCAGTTAGGTGGTATAAATTTTTAAGTTTTGTTGGGTTTTTTAGGGGGTTTCTTATCCATACCTTAACTAAACTGATCTTGCAAACAAAACATGGAATTATATTTTATGTAATTAATATATGGGTTAGTTAAAAAAAAAATTCTCAGGGATCAAACATCAGTGAATAAAAAAACACGAACCTTTTTATTGCTCCATTATTTATATATATATATATATATACATGCATGAATTTATAATATATGTATATTCTTATAGAGAAAAATATGGACTACGGATAATTCTTTGCTAATAATTGGTCACATTTAAAGTTTGACATGATGAGGTGACTTTTATTATATAGTCATAACAATTTTAATGCATGCTACTAGGAAAGAGTTAATCGAACGAGTTGGATACTAGCATCCAGGATTAGGGCATTGTATTTAATTTAAATTTCGATATAAACTCTTTTGTTTTAATTTCGTATTCTAAGTTAGAGTTTTTTTTATATTATCGCAAAATCTTCAACCAGTTGAAAATTTTAAAATCAAGAAAATTGAAACACAACTTAAATTAGTTTAGGGCTACAATAATAATTCAACATATTAAAGAAATAAAAAATAAAAGAGGAGCTTTCAATATCTAATTAGTAGTAGTAGATAACAGTTGTTTGACTATCTATGACTTATGTAACTAGGTAGGTTGAACTCCTACCTCTACTTTTTATCCTCTACCCTTAATTTTTTTTTTCTATTTTAATGTATTAGAATGAGTGCCTATATAAGTTAAAAGTAATCAATTCATAGCTCGATTTACAAGGAAAAAAGACTTCTCATATTTTATTTCTCGAGAGCACCAAATTTAAATTGTTTAAATGACTTAGACCAATTCTTCCATAACTAAGATATATACTTGCTAATATTACAAACCTTATCTCATTTCCTATATCCTAGATTCTCTTCCTTTTCTGTGTCTTTTACTTCATATTTCTACTATAATGTACCTTTTATCTCCCAATATAAGAATCCAATTATTTAAAAAATTCATACGGAACATACAGTTAGAGGACCAATATAGTTATAACTAAAGAAACTTCATCACGGATTCCTTTAAAGAATAAAGAAATTAATACTTATCAAAATTGGAAGTTGATGAGTATCGTCACTAGAATTCTACTAGTAGAGTATGAAGTAACCAGGCTTAATGTAAGAGAATAGTGGGCCTGCAAAATAGAACACAGTGAAGGGCATTAAGGATTTATCCGATATGACCATTTCGATGTTTAAATTAGTGTTTGGTTGTCAGAGTAAACAAGTAAACATAGAGAAGGTCTAGTGTGCAAAAAAGTCAAGGTGGTTTACTGCTAAAATGCTTGGGGCTATTTATAAAGGAGAGTTACCGCGAATCTTAGAGCATGTTTGATAAATTGGCATGTTTACATGATTTGTGTAAGGGGAACGTGCAGTCCGATGTGTTTCAGAATTATAGGGATATAGTTGTTGACTAGGTCTTGGAGCCTTATTCGCTTATATTATTATTGTTATGACCGTCCTAATGCTAGGTCGGGGATAGGGTGTACATTAGATCCTTATCCAGAGACTCTTTAGATAGATCTGTCATTAAGTAAATTAGGTCAGGCATTAGTGGATCACGTCAGTCTTAAGCTTAAGCAGGTTGGCCCAAGGCTTAAATAGGTCGGTGTGGAGTTAAGGGACTTATGTCCAAAATTTCCTATCAACAACCCCCTTCACCCCTAGCCATGGCAGTTTTATTACTGTCAATGTAGCAAGGAGAGTCAACAGCTAGATGGGTTCCTTAACTACATGGTCAAGTCAATCTTGTATTCTAAAGCGTCATAACCAATGGGAAGAATGGCTAGAGATATCTGTCGTATTGAATGCTAATTTGATCTAGTAGCAAGTCGCTTTGGTGACCATCAAGGAGAAGGCTACCATGTTTAGCCCGAAATCCATCCTAAGTGAAGCATCATCCTAAGTTAGCAACTATTCATATTCTATCTGTCTTAATGCCTCAAAAGGTTACGTACAGAGCTCAAGAGGTAAGGTACTGAGCTCATTAAGTATGAGGGAGTATCGAGCCGTGGAGTTATTTATGATAGATGACATACACTTATGTTTACTTAGACTGAAGTTATGCCCTTAAGGCCAAATAGGTTCAAGTCTCCCATATTGGGTAAACAAATTACCCAAGTTGTTTGGTTGGTGAGGTGATGGGTAGCTTAAGGAGGTGAAGAGCCATTGGTGAAGCTTGTTAAGAAAGCTAGAGCTTTCAAATTTTGAATTTGGTGTGTGTTCTTGAAGCATCATAAATCCAATTTGATAGCTATCACGTCTGTATGGTTATGTGTCCAATTAAAGCTATTTGGTCGTATAGATAGCAACTGTTTAATTTAAATCGCATCCATATGGGAAGATCTCAAGGGTCTAATGAAACTGCATTGCTTCAAATTCCAATAACCGTTGGAGGCTTTTCTAATGTGTGAGGCCTTATAAATACCCTTTAAGTCAACCATTGTCACACTTGACACATTCCTTACTTTCAACTCTTAAATTGTTCTGCTTTTCACTATTCTTTCTCTCTTCTCTTACTTTCTTCAATTACTTTTATCAATGCAACCATGTTACAATCTAGCAACTTTGAGCACTCAAATTTAACCAATGGAGATCTTACATCTATTAAGTTTGAAGTCGGTAAGGACACTATTCCACCTTTAACGATGGTGAACAATTCATCTTTAGCAACGGCATGAGTCAAGGATGAGGGTATGAGGGATGTGGAACTAGAGATCGATAGGTAGCACTTATTGATGCTATCCTTTGCGATGTGTATCCCCCTAACAAGGTGAATGAGGAAGCAACTATTAATTTGTTTAAGAATTCAGAGACTAGTGCAAGGCTGTACAGGCTTGTTAGTAACAGCAAGTCATCTAATGTAATTACTATTTAAAAAATTACTTCTTAGGAACCTCGATTGGAACAACACTGTAGATGCCAAATATATATGAGAGGTTTACTCTCCTTTCTAAGAGGTGCTTTGTTGTATATGAGTGGTGTTTTGAGTTTTAGATGCACCTCCCTTCCACCAAATTCAAGAAGGAACTCTTTAGTTTCCATTAGGTCTATTCTACCCAAATCCTTCCTAACAGGGGAAGATTATTGAGATCATTCCAAGCCCTATGCGAGTGTTTGATAGTTCGTGCAACCCCGCAAGTATTCAAATGTTTTTATTTATGGAAGAGTGGCAAGGGGTGGGTGTATCTACAAAACAACCTAAAAATGAAATTGTTTTGTGGTTTAGATTCTTCCGTCAAGTTCTAGAAGAATGAGGTCATAGTCATGGAGTTATCCATGGAGGCCAACTTTTAGACTCATTAGACTTTATTGATCCTTACAAATGCTATTAAGAAGCTTAGTGCAAGTGATACCAATGACATGATGAAGATCGAAGCCTTCATGGCCTTGAGGAATGAGGAGCTAATCAATGCAAAGGAAATAGTAGAGAAGTACTTTTTCAATCCAATCTCCAAGCTATTCCCAAGTTTGGAGAAGGCCATGATGAAAAAGTAGCTAGGAGATAAGGGCTCAAGACCTAACGTGTCTAGTTCTTCCATCGTACCAATGCAGGCTTGCTAGAAGTCTCTCTTCGTTCGTTGTTGCTAAGGAATAAGGATTCCATCTCGCTTGTGCTAGACATGGCACAGTTTGTAAGTTTTTTGTCATAGTGCTAATGTATGTTTGCTTTTGTTGTAGGTGATAAACTTTCTCGACCCGACAAGGTGACCTTGTTAAGAGGAGGGAGGTTAAGGTAAAGCCCCAACATCAAGAGGCATTGGAGAAGGTCCAAATTGTCAAGAAGAAGTCCTTTGCCAAGGCTAGTCAAAGGCAGTCAATAGTTCTAGATGTTGTCCCCTTAACCACATCAGCAACTAAGCCAGTGGCAACAGAACCAAGGATGTCCGTACCATTAGAGACTAACATTGTGGCATTACCTACTTAGCCGTAGGGAGCTTAAGAGACTTCTTCCTCTACCACTCCTCCTTCCTCTTCTATAGCACCTCTTATTCCCAAAGCTACCTTGCTTACTATTGGTGAGAGTCATATTGACTCAAAACGTAAGGCAATTATGGAGCCCGAGATGAGGAAGGAGCCATCTACGAAGGCCCACAATGAGTTATTCATCCTCCTAAAAACCTCTAAATCAATAAGGGAAGTTCATAAGATAAGAGTTTATGACCTCCCCAAGGCGTACCCATACAAAACAACTAACTAAGTAGGTGATGCCCCTTAGTTGGAGCAATGCCTCTAATTGGGGGTATATCCAGAGAAGTTACAGGTGATGTATACTTCTCATGATACCCCCCTTGCTAAAGATAGTAAGATGGCTGCTTAGAGTGAGAGGGGCAGGTTGCTATAACCAATGTGGAACGTCCATGCTAGGGATGTGACTCTATCTCATAAGGACTTCAGTTACCAAGCCATGTTGAGTTTCAATATTCCATTGAATTAGATTACACTAGAGAATAGTTTTGAGAGTTTCCCCAACATGTTGGACTTGGTGAAACATTTGTGTACCTTGGATCATCAGTTAAGTGTTATGCTTTTAAAGTTTGTCAAGTGTAATCTTGTTATGGTGAGCATTTCAAATGAAGTCATTGTTATATTCGCAGTACAATGGCTTAAAGCTGAAGTGGTTTAAACACTTCGATGTTAAGGTAGAGAATGTAAAAGGCTTGAAGGCGAATCTTAAAGATGAGAAGGCTTGTCATAAAGATACAGATTTTAAGTATATGCGTAAATTTGATAAGTATAAGCTTTCATTGAAACAAGCCAAAGAGATGGAAGCCAAGTTGGAGAAAGTTCTAAAGGAGGAAGGGGAGGCCTATCAATAGGCAATCGCTGAGAATGCTGATCTCTGAAGATAGCTAGAGGTTGAGTAGAAGGTAAGGGTTAAGCTGTAGAAGGAGCTTAATAAAGAAAAGAAGGCCGAGGTTAAGCTCAACTCCTGCAATAAAGAGCTTAGCGCTGAGGTAGAGAAGGTGAAGGCCAAGCTAGGCCTGAAGGAGCAATAACATATATCTGTCGTGGACCTATCTATGAACCTATCTAGGTAGGAAGGGAAGCTAGAGAAGAAGGTTAAAGACCTTGATAGGGAGGTAAAAGATGCAAAGGAGTGCAACGCGAGCTTAGAGACTAGGGACATTGTCCACCCTATAAAGATGAGAAGCTCAAGAAGAAATTTCATGAAGACTTCTTCTTCAACAAGGAGTAGACCGATAATTGTAAGGATATTGCAATGGAGATAAGCCAAGAGATCATGGATAAAGTGGCGGAGGTCTATCAACACTTAGATTTTAGCTTCTTGGACTTCCTTAATGGGAATGCCTATGCTGAATTGAAGAAGGCTACGGTAGTTGCTCAGGTTGTGACTCTAGCTTCTGATCCACTAGCAATCGATGCCCCAAAGGATGTTCCCCTATCCTCTTCTCGGAAATCTCCTCAGCACCTTGCTAAAGGTCAAGATTCAACTATGCTACCTATCGCTCTGATAGGCAATCAAAGTGGGATTAATCTTCCCCCTTCTTGGAGACAACTTCTTAACCAATTACTATAGATCAACTGTTTGAGCCAATGATAGAAGCTTTGAATTTTTCAAGACTAGCTAAGTTGGTTGATCTAAAGTAGGGCTTAATGAGAGTTTTTGTTTTCTTTGTTACATTTTTCTTTTCCTCCCTCTTTCATTTGCCAAGAAGTATGCTTTGTAAGAATTTGTACAGGTTGGTATGCCAACTTTGCTTTGTGTAACCACTCGTGATATAATGGAAAATTTGACTTTGTTTTTTGTTATCTCTTTTACCATCATATCTTTAGTACTTAATGTATTTTTGAGGAGCTAATTGTGGCTTGGGTTATTGGATTGAAGAGTTGGTGTTACTCTAGCAAGATCATTCAGCCATATGTGGCCTAGGTCATCTCGAGGTCAAAGCTAGCTATGTTCTAATTGGCTTGATGGGAGATCCTTACCTATATGTGGGGGTACAACTTACTGCTAAGGTTGCCTTATGGGGGTTAAGCTAATAGTATTCCTACTTACCTAGGCTTGAAAAGGAACATTCGTTAAGAGTCCTTTCAAGGGCTTAACATTTATGCATTTATTCACTCATTATGAGCTTGGACAATAGAGATCATAATAAAAATAATACTTAAACAAAAGATGTGCGCAAAATACTTGGAAAATGGGCTTTTATTATTAACCATTGATAAGTACATGGATTGTTGTTACAAACGTTAGTTGAACTACAATCTAAGGTTATATGCGTTCCATGTATGAGGGATGAGTTGGCCATCCAACCTCTCAAGTCGATAGGTGCCATTTCCCAAGTTCTCCCATACTCTGATCAAGTCTTCTCAATTGGGGGCTAACTTTTCTTGTCCTTTATGAGAGCCCGTAGCTTATAGTCTTCTACGAACTAAGTCTCCAACTTTGAATTCATTTTGTTTGACCTTCTTGTCATAATACCCAACTGCCTTGTGCTAGTAAGCAATTACCTAAGCTACGATAAGGTCTTAAATTTATTCTATTATGTCTACGCTGGCTTGCTAAATAGACTCATTTGCAAGTGTGTTGAAGAATTGAGTTTTAAGGTTTAGGAGTTCTAACTCTATAGGTAGGACAACTTTTAAGCTAAAGGCTAAGCGGAATGGTATCTCCTTAGTCAATTGATAGTAGGTGGTCTTATACCCCCATAAGATGTTTAAAAGCTCTTATACCCATTTGTCTTAAGTTCAATATATCCTCTTTTACATGTTGTTGAGCATGATCATATTGGTTACCTTAACTTGGCCATTGGACTGGGGGTATGTGATTGAGATGAAGTGAGGGTTGATGTAGTGTTTAGCATAGAACTCCCTAAACTTTAGGTTATCGAATTGATGCCCATTGTCCATTATAAGGACATAGGGGACTTTGAATTTGGAGAGGAAGTTATAGTGAATGAAGGACTCCATACTCCTCTTTGTGATCTTAACAACGGTTTGTAAAGTAATCAATTGCCAAAATTTTGAACTGCCATCCTCCAAATGCTTTTGGTAAGGCACCAAAAATGTCAATGCCCTACTAGGTGAAGGACCAAGGACTGGTTAATGGTTGAAGATTGGAGCTGAGGATGTGAGTGACTAGAGCTTGCTTTTAGCGTTATAGGCACTTGTAGGCTACTACATTTGTGTCTTGTCTCGTTGTTGGCTAATAAAATTCGAGCTAGAAGGCTTGGATTAGAAGACCTGAGATTAAATGTGGTTGCTACATATTAGCGTGTAACTCCTCCATGATGTAGAACCCTTCTTCAAGAAAAGGCATCTCAAGAGGGGAAAGCTAACCCCTCTTCGGTAAAGGATGTCATCAACCAAGGTGATATCTCAATTTCCTGGCCTCCTTCTTGTCGGCCGAAAAGGTGCCTTGTTTTAAGGACTCCTTAATAAGGGTCCATCCAATTTAGCTTAGTTAGTACAATGTTGAGCTCTAGGACTTTAGCTCTATCCGAGCTAATACTCTTCTTTGGTAAGTATTCGATATATATTTTCTTGTCCCTTACCTTAAGCCTTTGTATTCCTTTAGAGGTGAGTTTAGACAACTAGTTGGTTACCAAGCTCTTGGTTTAGGGAATTTTTGTGATATTTCATGAAGGGAACTCGGCTAAAAGAGTCTTTACCTTCTCGAAGTACCTTGCCATAGTGTCATCTCTAGCTTTGTATTCACCTGGACTTGTTGGATGATAAGTATGGAATTAGAAAATAATTCTCAATGTTTAGTACTAATCTCTTTAGCCAACTTAAGACTAGCAATCGAAGCCTTGTACTCGGATTCGTTATTGCTTATGCCAGATCTGAATTTATAGGCAAAATAGTCTATTGTCTTATACGATCTAGTAAGCACTAAATCCGTACCTCTTCCTCTAAAGGTGGATAAGCTGTCAACGTGGAGAGTTCACACCAATTTGTTGTCCCCTAATGGTGCTTTCTCCTCTCTAGTATACTTCATGATGAAGTTAGCTGAGACTGGTACCTTGTAGGTCATTCGTAGTTGATATCATCATAGTTGATATCGAATCCCATATACGCTATACTCAAGCCTATACTTTACCATCTGCCCATATGCATCAGGATTTTGAAGCACTATACGTAAGGGTTGATATATTAGTATGATGATTTGGTACCTTTGGAAGTATGGTTGAAGTCGCTGTATTGAGATTATTATGACTTAGGTG
This sequence comes from Lumnitzera littorea, assembly GCA_024138015.1. Taxonomy (NCBI): domain Eukaryota; kingdom Viridiplantae; phylum Streptophyta; class Magnoliopsida; order Myrtales; family Combretaceae; genus Lumnitzera; species Lumnitzera littorea. The sequence goes on from JAMXBB010000006.1 coordinate 96,775,805, forward strand.
CATTTCTCGATTTTGAAATACCTAAACTTAAGCCCTTATAGGATGTGGCTTACATAATACACAAGCCTATCCTCCTTTCCTTCGGTTCGAACTAGGATGGATGATAGTACCTTATTGCTAATGGCTAATTAGAGGTATAGGTCTTCCCTTGGTATAAGCTTTAACAATATCGGTAGGTGCTTTAAGAAGTTTTGTAGCTCTAAGAAGGCGACCTAGATTTAGGGCTCATTTATAGGATTCTTAAGGATTTTCAAGAACTCTGTACATTAGTCCAAACTTAGAAATTTGTCCTACTATCTAACGATGATAAGTTCGCTTGGTCACCATTTGCTAGTACGTTACCCCCACATTTTTAAGGCTAAAGAGCATTACTATGTAGCAATAAGAGCTTAAGTCTACAATGAATGTATATTCTTTGTCTTTTGGGTCCATCTTGATTTAGTTGTAACTTAAGAAGTTGTCCATGAAGCTTAGTAGAACATGATCTGACATGGAGTTTACCAATTGATCTATTATTGGGAGGGGAAAACAGCCTTTTGGGTAGGTTTTATTTGGGTCAATGTGGTCGACACACATTTGCCACTTCTCATTCTTCTTTTTGACTAACATAATGTTTACTAGCCAGGTTAAGTACTTTTCCTACCAGACTAAGCCAGCCTTTAGCAGCTTCTATACTTCCTCTTTGATCATAGCCTACCACTCTAGGGAAAAATGCCTCATTTTTTTTACTTAACAGGTTAAATCTTATCATCAATTTTGAGGTTATGGGTTGTCAGGTCGATTGATATGCCAAGCATGTTTGATAGTGACCAAGAAAACTTATCATCGTTAGATAGTAGGACTTGAATAATAACCTCTTTCAACTCGGGAGGTGTCCTAATCCTAACTTCTATGGTCTAATCGGGGTCGTTGCCAATCTGCACCTCTTCTGTCTTTTCACCTATCTCACCTCCCTTAGCTAGCTTCTCTCGTAGTCCAGTCTTTAACGCAAAGACGTTGTCTCCTTTGGCTGCCTTCACATAAAGCTCCTTAAAGAGCTTTTGGTTACATCGGAAGATTCTTACCTCAGTTAGAGTAGGGAATTTGGCCTTGAGATGAAGGGATGATGTAATGACTTTGAAGCCGGTGAGGCTTAGTTATCCCAAAATTACGTTATAAGGGGATCGGTAGTCTGCTACTATGAACTCCACTAGCTACTTAGCAATGTTGTCATCATTACCAAGCTCTATGTAGAGAGTAATAATGCCCTTAGGCTATATGGTCCATTCCTTGAATCCCATTCAAACGTGATGGTATGACTTCATCTGCATGGATAGCTTCTTCTACATCTTATCATAAGTGTGTTTTAAGAGGATATCGATAAAGCTACCGGTGTCGACCATGATTTTCAAGACTTCAAATCTCGAGATCCTTGCCTTATCACAAGGGCATCCTAATGAGGGGTATTGAGCCTTGATCTTCGTCAAAAAAGGAAATAGAGGTATCCCGCCTCTATCTCTTCTCCCTTTTGATATCACTTCAGATGGGGCATTAGTTGAGCTACTAGAGTTCGGTCGGCTCTTAAGATAAGGTCTCCTAACTATGATGTTGATGACATCATTGGAGGTTCAATTGTTACAACGATCATTGTTGTCTTCTTCTCAAGCATCTTCAGTCCGTCGTCTTTGAGGAGCCCTTTCACCCCTGTCTTTCATGTTGGAGACATATTCCCTAAAGCAACCCCTTTGGAAGGCGTACTCTATAATGCGCCTCAACCAAAAAAACTTGTCCACGGTGTGGTCATAGTCTTTGTAGAACTAACAATATTTATTTGAATTTCTATGGCTAGTGCTACCCCTCATTTTATGGGGTTTCTTGAGCAAACCCCTCTTATAGACCTCCATGTATACTTAGCTAACAGGCTGATTGAGGGGTATATGCTAAGAATACGTCCAAAAGGGTGGTAGACGCTTCTTGTCTTTAGGGTTTCCCCCCATTAGGGCGATTGGGCATCTTGTCGCCAAGGTGGTTCTTAACAACCCCTTATCTTTGTCTTGTTTTCCTCCTCACCTCTTTAGGTCGGTTTCATACCTAGTATGGATGTTGTCCTCTTGATCCTTATATTTCTAGACCTTCTACCAAAACTCTGCTAGGGTCTTCAACTTGTTCTTATAGATAGAGTGGAAGAAGTCCCAAGATGACCTTAGGTCGAGCTGGGTAGCATGAATAACAACTCCTTCATCTAGTTGAGAGATCTTCATCACGGCGTTATTGAATCATGGAATGATTTCACAAAATCAAATATAAGGACAACATGTCCTTCAATGAAGGCTTGCTATCTTGGAAATGTAAACTGAAACGAAGGGTGAGCTCGTTGAAGGAATAAATGGAATTCTTAGGTATGTGGTTAAATTACATCCAAGATGCCTTCTTTAATGTGTCTAAGAAGGCCTTACACATGATGGCATCCCTATTACCATGGAGGTTCATGAGAATATGGAAGTGAAGTAGGTAGTCATCTAAGTCACTTGTTCCATCATATTGGTCTAGGGTTAAAAGCTTGGAGTTCGAAGGAATGACCTCATCTTGGACACCCTTAGTGAAGGGAGTTTTGTTGCTAGCAACTTGGCCAGCACCTTTAACAACCTTGTTCTTCCACTTCTTAGAGAGCCCTTTTACCATTTCATGGAGCTCATTCAAGTCAGCATTATTGGCCAGATGGCATTTGCATAATGAAAGTTGAGTACCACCCCCATAAGAGTTGGCTACTTGCTCATTACCAATGAGGGTATGATAACGGGTGGTTATGGACTGCACCTGCTAATTTTGCATCATAAGATGTAGGTGAGGTGCCCTATAATCCTCCTACTAGGGGTAACGGTTCTGGTTGCCTCGGGTATCTGAGGCATCATTGAGGGAAAGCATCTTGCTTTGCCTTTCCACTTCATCTAACCTAACTCACAGTTCCCTATTTTAAGCCTCTATTTGAGTATTTTTAACTAAGAGCACTTCGAGGGTCTTCTCAAGCTGCTTTAGACGACATTGTTCAACAGTGAGCTTAATTGGGGGTTAGTTGTTATTTGGGTTGGTAGTTCTCAACATGGTGGTCAGAGTAGAAAGAAAATGATAAGGGAAAAACGTTTGGTGGTTTGAGAAATGAAATGAGTTACCTTCCCATAGATAGCACCAAATGTCGTTAGCAGGATTCTACCAATAGAATGTGAGGTAACTAAGCTATGAGCAAGAGAATAGTTGGCTTACAAAAGAGAATATAGTAAGGGGCATCGGGAGGATCTCTAGCGTGGCTACTTCGATGCTTAAGTTAGTGTTTGGTAGCAAAAGTGTAAACAAGTAAATGTAGAGAAGGCTTAGTATGCAAAGAAGTCAAGATGATTTGTTGTTGGAGTGGTTAGAGTTATTTATAGATGAGGGTCACAGCAAATCTTAGAGCATATTTGATACGTTGGTACATCTACATGATACATGTAGTGGGAACAAACAATCCAACATGTTCCGAAATTATAAGGATGCGTTTGTTGACTAAGTCTTTAGAGCCTTATCCACTTATCTTATGATTGTTATGACTATCCTGACATCAAGTTGAGGTCTACATAGATCCTTATCCAGAGACTCTTCAAACAAATTGGTCACTAAGTAGATCAAGTCAAGCACTAATGGATTACGTTGGTCTTGGGCTTAACCAGGTTGGCTTAAGGCCTAAACAAGTCGATGTGGATGCATAGGCCTAAGGAACTTATATCTAAAATCTCTTATGATCATGTATTTAAATCATAAATTTTATCTTAAATTACCATCTTTCAACTGCTCTAAAAATTTATTTTAAATAATAAATTTAGGGATAAAGCCAGTAGAAATACTCGAACATTCATATATTTTTTTTATTTTAATACTTAAACTTTAAACTTATTCATTTTAATACCCTAAATTTTTAAATGAAATAAACTGGTATCTCTATTATAATGGTTGTTATTATAAAATACTAGGATATAATATAAGTACATCAATTTTTATTTTATTTATATGTTAGTGCTAAAACTTTATTTTATTTCGTTTTGGTATTTCAACTTTCTAAAGTAAAACAAATAGATATTTTTTATAATAACCTTTATAAAAACATTATAAAAAAATGATTAACAATAATATATTGTAAAAAATTAAAAATATTATTATTAATGTTTTTATTGCTATTGTTATAAAAGATAATAACAATAACAATAATCACAATAATAATAAATAGAAAAAAATGAGAAAGAATTAAAAATAGATACATGCTTATGAAATTAATCTTGTATTAATCGCTTCTAGCTTTTACACTGATCGATTTGATTCAATATTTCAATTCTTACTTAGTCTATTAACTAAAGTAATCCTTTATATCCATTTTAATAAATTTTCATTTTTGCTATTATTATTATTATTATTATCGATGATAAATAATGATAATAATGATATAATACACACTATATTTTATTTGGCGATATAAAAGGTCGTAAAAGTTGAATATCATCTATAAAAAGCACATAAAAAAAAAATTTCAAAACTCTAGTTTATTCTCTCTTTTTTTTAATATATTGTAATTATTCATTATTATTTGTTGATTTTTTATAATGTTTTTATAAAGGTTATTATAAAGAATACTTATTTGTTCTACTTTAAAAGTTGAAGTACCAAAAAAAAAAAAATTCGAGCATTAAAAAAAATGAAAGATGATGTAACTATATTATTATTCTATTATTTTATAACAATAACTATTATAACGAAAATACCAATTTGTCTCATTTAAAAAGTTGAAGTACGGAAACGAATGGATTTAAAGTTTAGATATTAAAATGAAAAAATATGAAAATTCAAGTAGTCCTATTAGTTTTATCTCAATAAATTTGTTTTAAACATATTCATTAATAAAGCAATCGGACAAAGTTACAATGAAATTTTAAGCAAATATATCATAAAATACTTAATTATCATACATTAGCATAATAAATTCACCCATCATTACTCGAAACTTAATAGTAGAGAATAACCTTAAAATTGTTCTTTGATACCTCCTATCTTTGGATAGAAAAGTTGTAATACAATTCCCCTACATGTGAAAGATATCCTTAAAATAATGTTTTTATGGTGTATTACAATCAAAATATCAGTACTAAATAAAATGTGCCAATTCACGTGCGCACCTATGTTTTCGGTTTCGGTGAAGACATTGTTGAGATTATGCAGATATTCATCCAGAAGTTAGAAAATTAAGACAATACTATGTTTATTTCTTGAATGCCATATATAATATCCTCTTTATTCTCAAGAGGGAAAAGCAACAATGATAGCGTCAAAATTATTGTGGGCAGAAAGAAAGAGACTGAACAATTGAGATAGGACACGAGAAAAATAATTTAGGGCCACGGAGGCTAAGGTTATCCTATAGGACCCTTCTACAATTTCCCAGTAAGTTCTCGTTCTCCTTGAGCACTCATTCATGATTGTGCACGTGACAAACATGTGACACATTCTTTACCTTTCTTGCCCTTTTCCTCAGCCGCCATTACCGAGTGAGCAATCATGCATTCAACTTCACTTCCCACGCTTGTGCTAAAACCCAATGGTAACAACCACTCGGACCTAGATCCCGCCACATGAATCGCGCCACGTGTCCGCCTACCCACCCACATCTAACTTCCATGTTTCACCGATACTGCCCTGTCGAACGGAATATTACAGCGTAATTCGGGAATGAATCTTTGGACTTTCATTTGCATAAACTTTATTATTATTTTTTATATCATGAATTTTATCCATTTTTGTAATTAACTGGAATTAATTTGGTACTTAAAAATAATGCACATTTTTATAATTAATTATCTGAATTTTATTAATTTTTGTAGTCAATTATCTAAACTTCAATTATTTTTTGGAGTTAAGTATCTGAAAATCGCTTATTTTTGCAGTTAAATATTTGAATTTCATTCATTTTTATGCTTAACTACCTAATCCAATATTATAAATAAATTCAAAAAATTTATAGGTAGTAAATTTATATTAAAATGGGCAAAATTCAATTACCAAATGTGATACCCAACCGTGTTTTTTCAATTTATAAATAAAAAATTTGGCATTGTTTAGAATTTAAACAGCTTACCACATCTTAGTGATGCCAATATGTCATTTGCTTTTCTTCTTCAATTTCAACTATTAATTATGCATATAATAATATTTCAAAAGAATAAAAGAAAAATTGAGTTATATAAATTTAGCGCAATAAAATAGGATGATAATTAGTAAATTATCAGGCACATACCATGTATTAACATTTCTGGTTGGAATTCCGCTGTGCCATAACCATATCATGTTTTATATAGTTGTATTACGCGGTTCATACCGTAATTTTCCTTATCTGGGACAGAACTTCATATTTCATAGCACCAAGTGCGCCTTATATTTGCCGAGAAAATCGAGTATTTGTAATTGTTTCCAAAAGAAAATTATTAAAGAAGGTAAGGAAGTGATACCATATTAAATTCACTATTTTCTTCGATATGTTGTATTATGATTTAGTTGAATTCGATTTAAAGGCAAAATTAAACTACTTTTCAAATGGTCTGTTTTAAATATTTAAATGAACCGAATTGCTTTTATCGATTTAAGACTTTTAATCAAATCACTTTAAAGGCAGTTCAATTCGACTTAGTTTAATTTAAACCACCTTTTAGAAACAATATTTTTTAAAATAATATTAATAGTAATTAAAGTTTTCAACGAGTATTGATATCCAAATTAAAAAACATTATGTATAGCATTATATCACAACAACATTGGATTTAAGGCGATTGTGAAAGTACACGAATTTGCTAAAAATAAAGATGACAGTGATGGAAAAGGAGTGAATACAGAGGTTGAGAGTGAAATGAGAAATGAAAAAAAAAAAGGGTAAATAAAGTTAGTTTGAAATACTAATAGAGTTTAAAGCTAAAAAATTATGCTTATTTTTAAGTTTCTAATAAGAAGCGATTTAATTAAGGTTCAAGTGGTTCGGTTTAGTTTATCTTCTTCTAAATTGAACTATAAACTATTTAAACTCTCTCCGAGCTAAATTACGATGTAATTTGAAATATAAAGGAACCATTTTTTATGATTTAATACTGTTTAATTTCTCAGTTTATTCCGGTTTAATGAACAATCCTACTTCTTCTTCTTTTTCCTTTTCCCTAAGAACAAACGTACTTTAATAGCCACAATAATTATAATAAATTATTATTTCAAATTATGAAATTACCATCAACATCTGTTTTGATTTTTTAATCCTTTTCCTTCTTTCTATTTAAGTTTTTAAACCTTTAAGAATGAATGGAACAAATTGTTTCAAGTTTGACGTGTATCATCGCCTAATGACTTGCAACAATCAATTTAATAAAACATTGTAATTAAATATATGAGGGTAAATTGTATAATTAAAACACAAAAATATAAAAAAATTATGAAAAAGGAAAAAAATCCACTAAGGGAGAGCCATTTGGAAAAAAAAAAAGGATAATAAATAAAAGAAATCTAATTTTATATATTTTTTCTTTCTTTTCTAATATCATATAGGAAAACAAGTTGACTAAATTACTTTGTTGTCTCAAACCACTCTAATTGGATTATTTTGGTCATTTTCATTTGGAAAATTTTATAAAGCCTAAGTGAATTAAATCAAAGAATTTTCAACGGTTTAATCATTTCCAAATATTCATCTGACTTATTTGGCAATTTGAAAGGAAAATATAATTTACAACTTTAAACTTTCGAGAACAATTTGTATGTCTTATGGAAATAGGTTCCCTAGTGATAGCATGTTTTCTTTTTCCTTAGAAGCTCTAAAATAAATTGTCCTCCTCTTACAAAGATGTTACCTGTATATTGCTTTTAACAAAAAGGCGACATGTACCTTTTAAGTTTTTGTTAATTACAAATATGAGCATGTCTCTACCTTTTATTCGTTCGTAAATCACTAATCAAATGAAATAATATTACTAAATATTTCTATTCATATAATTTGATAAAAAAATATAGAAACTTAAAAATGAATAAAAATAATTTTACTTACTAGCCATTCCAAGTTTAAGGGGTACATGAGCAATTCAAAGAGGTCACACAAGCATCCTAAGGAGACCATCAGCCACATCTTGTGACCCTAGGATGGTTGAAAAACGACCAAAAAGCATGTGGGTTGCACGTATCATTGTGAGTGAGTTTTGTGACCTAAAAACGGCAATAAGTAACTATTATTATCTTAAAAGTAATTATAATAAAGGAAGATTGATGAAAAAACTTGATTAAGTTTTGAGGTTTTTCATCAATTTTCTCTTTTCTGTAATTTTTGTTATTAAGAGTTATCCCCTACTATCCTAGTGAGGTTGTGTGGTCTTTCTATAGTGATAAATGGCTACTTATTACCATTTACACATTGTACGAACTACCTATGATGGTGGATAGTGACCTACATGCTTTTTTGGCCACCAAAAGGTCGAAGTGGCTTGTAGCCTCCTTGGGGAGTCACACGATTTCTATCGGTAATTGTCAGTCACCCTTTAACCTTGAGGTAGTTAGTAAATGACTTTTTGTTTTCTAATATCATTTTCTTTAGATTCAATAATTTTTATTTTTTTATTAAATTATAAGAATAAAAATATTCAACAATATTATTTTATTTAATTAATTTTTTATGAACAAACGATATATATACATATGTCCATATTTAAATTAAACAAAAATTAGAAAAATACAAATACTAGTTACCTCTTTCTCAAAAAGAATAAAATCCATGTAGAATTATGGTAAAAGCCCCAAATCAAGGGTAAATTTTTTTTTTTTTTTTTTGGTAATTATCCTTATAAAAAACACATGAACATGCATCCTATCATCAATAGGATTTTACTGATAGAATGAGATTATTGAGCTATACACGAGGATGTGGTAAGCATATAAAACAAAACATCATAAAGAATGCTAGGGTGTTATCCAATATAATTATTTTGATACTAAAGTTAGTAGGTACAAGAAAAAAGATAAATAAGAAAGCTAAAAAACTTTAGATAAGCTAAGTGTGCAAAGTGTCAAGGTAGTTTACTTTTGAAGTACTTAAAGTTATTTATAGAAGAGAGCTGCCGTGAATTAAAAGGACACATTTGACATGTTGGCACGTTCACACAATTTAAATGGTGAAAGTGTAGAGTATGATGTGTTTCAGAATTATATGGCCATGATATTTAATCAAGTCTCTAAACCTTATCCATGTGTCCAATAGTCGTTGTGGTAGACCTAAGGTCAAGCAGATTACCGGAAGAAGTTGGTTAGTTTAGAGATTCTTGAAGGAGGTTGATTAGTGGGACAATTAGGTTGATCACGAACATAATTAGATTGGCGCATTGTTCGAGTAAGTCGACATGGACCTAATGGACTTATGTTCAAAATACTATATCAACACATCCCATTAAAATCTTATTTGCTAGCATTAAAGCTTTCTTAATTTTTTTACGTGTTTTTCGTAATTTTTTTTAGATAAAAAAAATCATTTTATTTGGAAAGAGTTGTTTAGATGACCTGTGGATGTACAAATATGTTTCTCTAAAAGAAAAGCTCTTTCTAAACATTCAATACTTATCTATACTTTAAATTTTCTATTTTTTTCCATATCACTGTCTTATTTTCATGTTGTTTTCCTCTAGATACTTATTGAAATAAGATATAAAGAAAAAACATATAAAAGTAATATTTAGGTAAAGTACAAATAATACCGTCTAAACCTACAATCTTTTTTTTTTTTTTTTAAAAAAGACAGAACTAAGGAATAAATAAAAAACAGATTAAAAAAAAGCTGTGTAAAGTTGTAACTTGTAATATGATGATTGGGAAAAAGAAAATAACTAACACTTAGAAACAACTCATGACACAAATAAGATAGGGATAATATGACATCTGTAAATATAAATGATCCAGTAAATAATTACTAGAAATTGAAAATTTTTACACTTTTTAATCTTAATTATATAGTTTATTTAAAGAATTAAAAGGTGAGGATTTAAATAATTACTCTGTTTTAGGATAATCAAGCATGATATGGTAGATATTAAGCACACATCTCCTTAGCCCAATAATGGAACCTGTTAAGAAGGTAAATCATTCGGATAAGATTAGATTTTTTTTTCCCTTAAATTTTTTTAATTTATAAATCACCATCGAGATCATTTAAAATTTTTAAATAATCTGTATTGTCATCGTGGCATTATTTTTTTTTCATTTAATCTTAGGAATATTCAGGCAAAGTAAATTTCCGTTGGTACAGAATCCACCTCCATTCAGAACAGTAAAGAAATAATTGAGTCTCGAATACTCAAGAAGAAAAGAAAAACATATTTTAATATGTTCCCTCTCAGTAACCGGATATAGCCGGTAACAGGTACTGCAAAAAAAATCGTGCCGCCTTCCTCCTTCCTCTTATCTTCCAGTGTCCTCGCCACTCTCCACCATATAAATTTGCCGAAGGGCTTTGCTCCTTTTTAACTCCTTAACGAACTGCTGCTCTATCTTCCCATATTGGCCCTGGAATTCTCCTTATTCACGATTCTACCCTTCTGGTTATGTTAGCTTCCTGCGACGGAGAATCCGAGAGCCCTAGCAGCTCCTCTCGGCCAGCCCACGGCTTCCCTCGCCTGAGGTTCTTCCGATACCGTCGCTTGAAGTGAAGTACAGTACACGAAACCGCCATATTAACTCTAACTGCAACCGAACCAAACTGAATCAAATCGAATTGAATCCGTGTGTTGTATTGGATTTTTTAATTTATTGCTATTTAAGTTGGTCTAGTGTAAGTTAATGCCGACGGCGACACCAAAGAGTCACCGGAGGGGATCCGGACTGCCGGAGGAGAAGAACCGGAAAGGAAAGTTATTATCGGAGAAGGCTTCGTCGTTTCACGGGAGAAATCCGATGGTGATGGATGTGACAAAGGAGCTCAGACGACCGAGGACGGTACCGGACTTGCTCCCCGGTAGGAGTTTTTCCCAGTCACCGTCGAGGTCGTTGGAGGAAAGACCGCGACTCACGAAGCTGCTTTTGAACGTGACGATTCATGGAAGCGTAGGAGCCATACAGGTGGTGATGACGCCAGAATCAACCGTCCGTGAACTGAATGCCGCGGCGGTGCGGCAGTATGTGAAGGAAGGTCGCCGACCGATCTTGTCCACCGCCGATCCATCGTGCTTCGATCTTCATTATTCACAGTTCAGCTTAGAAAGTAACGACACTTTCTCTTTTATTTTTCTTTTCCGATTCCATTTCGTCAAGTTTCATTTCGTTAACAAAACCAATAACACATTTTATAGGTTAAATTTAATAACTAATAGTTAATTTTTGAAGATATAACACTTCATCTTTGTCCATCATGTCGGATTCCAGTCGGTGTGGTGTGATTAATGGATTTTTTTTTTTTTTAATTTTTTTTGTGGTTTAGGTTTGGATAGAGAAGAGAAATTGATGGCCTTGGGGTCGAGGAACTTCTTTCTTTGTCCGAAGAGAAAAGCGGCGGCTGAAGACGCGGGAAGTGCAAGTGGCGGTCGTGTTGTCACGACGTCGTCTAGGTCGTGTTCAGATGAAGCCGAGAAGCCAACAAAGAGCCGGTTCAATTGGCTAAAATTCATGGATTTCTTGCTGTGATTGCGGATCATTCTATGATTATTACTATTATCAGTATTATTATTATTTCTGCACTATTGTTATGTAAAAAAAGAAGTTCAAAATTGTTTCTGAGTCTTTTTAATTTGAACTCCTTGTAGGTAGAATTTGGAATGCAAATGTGGCCACTAAGAATTTTCAGTGGTAGTTATATTTATTTCCTTTGTTTGGATTTTTCGTTGGGTTGCAAAAAATATAGGATAAATTGTAAATAAATCATTGTTTCACTTAGAACCTTGTGCTTTTTGATCCATAAATATCCCTTTCTCCCCTTAAAAGTAAAATTTGATTTTCGTATCTTTCTTATTTTTTTATTCAATAGAAAAATAGAAAACTGGTGTTATCTTTTTTCTTTCAACCTATTATACAATTCAATTTAGGAAAGAAGGAATTCGATTATGATTCATTTTATTTAGTGAATACACAATCATCTCGGTATATAATGTTTAAAAATATACTTTTAAAATATAGAGGGATTTACACACTAAATTTCAACAATTAAGGGATTTACACACTAAATTTCAACAATTAAGGGGTTTAGATACATATAAAGTAAACAAGAGGCCTTTACATGAAGTTAATGGTGGTCTAGTTAAATACTGCCTTTACATGGTGTTAGTCGCAAAACGTAGAAGGTGTATAATTCATTAATGGCTAGTAAAACATGCAGTTAATTAGGTGGAGTAATTGAATAAGTTTAGTAGTATAGAATAAAATAAATAATCAATTAATAACAGTTAAAAGAAGGTTTTCACTTTAGTTATATAGATGAACGTTGTTCTGTCATTTGCTGAAAAATAATAACAAATTTTATCCGACAAAACTATAGAGTGTAGAAGGGAGTGTGTCGCAGAGATCTAATAATCTTGTGCGTGTAGGTGAACGAATGCGATTTAGGCTTCTTTACTTCACGGCAGTAGTTATTTGATTCCTTCTTTATTTTTTATGAAATGCTTAGGTGAACGAATGCGATTTAGGCTTCTTTACTTCGCGGCAGTAGTTATTTGATTCCTTCTTTATTTTTTATGAAATGCTTATTATGATGTTTAGTTCAATTTGAGATCCGCAATACTAATTTTCCACGTAATTACAATATCTAAAATGATTGAATCAGGATTCCTCACGTCGAGTCATGAATGGCAATTCAAAATCTGGTTATTTTCTTCTTCCCAAAATATCCTCATGCAAATTACCATATTATAAAATTATTACATTATTAGCTCTAAATATGAATTGCAATTATGTTCTTTAACTATGGACCTGTCTTCCTCTCTATCTCTCCCACCTTCTATCTCTGACCACCTATCTTCGCCGCCATCCACCAGACTCGTGAATCAGCACCACTAGATTGCAAATCTATTCTTCTTTTTTCTCTTCAATTTGTTTGATATGTTCTCCTTTCTCTTCATTGCCACCACTAGACTCGCAAATTAGCATTGCTAAATTGTAGATCCATTCATTTTTTTTCTTCAATCTTTTCTTCTTTCTCATCAATTTGTACATCTCCTCTATTTATACAGTGCCACCAAACTCTGCCGATCGTGAATTTGTTCTTCCTTCCTCTTGCAAATCTGTACAGATTTGTTCTTCTTTTTCTTTGACGGAAGGATTGGAATCGATTAATAGTTTATTTTAATGAGAGCTAATCAACATGATTCAAAGAGAGCCAAATAGTTCTTTGATTCGATCAATAAGATTGTGGACCACAAATCTTAAGAAACCCTAACATAAGTTTATTCTTAAGTTTATTTTGAATTTGTTTGGTCGTATTGTTGTAGTTTATTTTGAATTTTGATTGTCTTTAGTTTTGATTTGAGATTAAGGTTTTCTAATTTGGATAAAGGTTTCAATTTGGCTTCTTTTTTTTATGATTAGGGATTTAAGTTTGGAATGAAACTAATTAATATTCTTTTGTTTTATTATTTTGTGAATATATTAGGATATTATGGTTATTTTAATTACCCATTCAAACTTTATTCTTTCATTTACAGTTAAACTAGATGACCAATTAAACGACGTAATAAGTATTCATAATCTGTTATACGTTTATTCAATTCCTCAGTAACAATGATTTTATTCCCCTTTAATACATTCAAGAACTAAATGAGACCTTAAGGTTTCGGAATTCTTAATGCCGCACACACTACTGCATAAGGCTTCTGTGTTTGTTCATGTGGACGTGGCGTGGAGTGAGCCAATGAAGGGTGCTGGACTTGGTGTCATTAGTTGTGATTATAGGGGTCGCTTGTTAAATGGTACTTCAAGTTCTATAGTTGACCCTTTCCTTGAAGTGGCAGAGTGCCTTGCGTTACTTTTCACATAAGTGGAAGCTTAGAAAAGATAAGTATCAAATTCAAGGTAAATTATATCAACCGTTGCTAAAAATTATAGAAATTTTAGAACTCCCAACATTTTTAAAAAGTTTCATTTTTTTTTTTTTGCTAACTTAGCTATTTATATATAAATTACAACTAATCTGAATATTGACATGGTAATTGACTACATTTTTTAAAATATTTGATTAATTTAATTAGTTAATATAAAGAACCTAAAAAATGAAAAATATAAAAGAAAAAGAAAAAAGCAAAAATAGAAGAAAAATATAAATAGTTTTAAAAAGGCAACTAGAGATTGTTTACTAAAAACATATGTCTCCGTAAAGTCGTAAGATCATGTATGGGGGTTAACGCCTACCTAATATTGGAAGGTCAAGGAAGTTGATAACTTGATGATAGGAGAGCTAGCAATTGAAGCCTTAGTGAATGGTGGTTGTAACTATAATAGTTCGAAAATAGCTAAATTCCTTGTTAGGTAAGTTCCAACTTGCATGAAAGGCATAACGATCTGGGCACTGTCTCGAAGAGAAACTTAGTGAAATAGACATGTTTGTAAAGATACGGACTACTTGCACTTGGACAGAATGACCTTATGAAGCTTTATTGTTCCTAGGATTGGCTTTGAACCTTTCGTATGCAACTTAGGTGGAAAGCAAAGAAGGCCTCCTTCTAGGGGGGTGGGGGGATGGGATGTAGGGGGCCCGAGCCATCAGTGAGATACCACTCTGGAAGAGTTAGAATTCTAACCTTGTAGTAGGACCTACGGGCCAAGAGATAGTCTTAAGCCTCCCAAAAGGTAATGGAGGTATGCAAAGGTTTCTTCGGGCTAGATGAAGATTGGCCCTTGAGTGCAAAGGTGGAAGGGAGCTTAACTACAAAACCCATCTGTCGAGTAGGGATGAAAGTTGACCTTAGTGATTTGATGGCATCGAATGGAATGGCCATCGCTTAACGGATAAAAGTTACTCTAGGGATAACAGGTTGATCTTCTCCAAAAGCTTACATCAATGGGAAGGCTTGGCACCTCGATGTTAGCTCTTCGCCGCTTGGGGCTCTAGTATGTTCCAAGGATTGAGTTGTTCACCCATTAAAGTGGTATGTGAGTTGGGTTCAAAATGTCATGAGATAGTTCAATCCATATTCAATGTGGGCGTTAAAGCATCGAGAGGCCTTTCCCTAGTGTGGGAGGACTGGGAAGGACGTACCTCTAATGTACCGATTATCATGCCCATGATAAACATTGGGTAGCTAAGTGTAGAGCAGATAACTGCTGAAAGCATTTAAGTAGTAAGCCCACCCTAAGATGAGTGTGCTCTTATTCTGACTTCCTCGAAGCCTTCGGTAGTACAGCTGAGATAGTGACGAGTTCTCTACCCCTCGAAGATGGAGCAACAGAAGTTTTGAGAATTCAAGAAAAGGTTACAGTAAGACAAGCCGTTTATCATCATGGTAGGTGTTAAGTGCAAGTGCGTGATGTATGCAGCTGAGGTATCCTAATAGACTAGTAGACTCGAACCTTGTTTCTACATGACCCAATCAATTCGATCAAGCATTCGCCATCCATTTTCATTGTTCAACTCTTTGATAACATGAAAAAACCAAAAGCTCTTCCCCCCTTCTCTATCTATCCAAGGGATGGAAGGGTAGAGGCTTTTGGTGTCCCCTCTAGTAAGAATGGGGCCTCACAATCACTAGTCGATATACTTTTCTCTCATGCCTTTCTTCATTCATGGTTCGATATTCTGGTGTCCTAGGCATAAAGGAACTACACCAATCCATCCTAAACTTGGTAGTTAAACTCTAATGCAATGATGATACTGTAAGGGAGGTCTTGTGGAGAAATAGCTTGACGCCAAGATGATAAAAAGCTTAACACCTCTCATTCTTATTACTACTTTTTGAAAAAGAAAAAATAAAATGAAAAGGGCATTTTATTCAAAACCCCAATTATGAAATCCCTTCTATCCTACTTCATACCTTGGAATGCATCATTATTATAAAGAAAAAGGCACTTTCACATCTTCTTAACTTGAAATGGTTGGGGCGAGGAAAGGTTCCTTTTTTTTTTTTTTAGGGTACTCCCAAGAATAGATCAGGTGGAGACAGGGCTGGGCTTGTAACTTAGAGGATTAGAGCACATGGCTACAAACCATGGTGTTAGGGGTTTAAATCCCTCCTTACCTACAACCGGCTCAAAAGGGGAAGGACCTTTTCCTATGGGGGTATCATTGGGATAGCAGACCCAAGGCTATGGAACATGGGTATAAGTCTTTTGTTGAAATGAAATGGCTTTCTTTTTATTTATCATTAGGTTAAAAAATAAAAAAAAATTGCGCAATTTTTTTTTTTGTTTTACACTTCATAACTCTTTATTAGCCAAGCTTGATCAAAATAGCAAAGCAACTAAAAGTATTAGTAGTATAGCAAAAATGCATTCCTCGTCATTCATATGTTTGCTCGTGATAATTGTGGCCTCTCGGGAGAATTGATAACTACATCTTTGATGCACTTGCTAGTACATCTGAGAATTTTTACTTGGCTAGTTGTAAATAACCTCAAGACTATGGAACAAGGGGTTATCCTAGACCTACATCGAGATATTGACAGTGATTCTCGAATATTGAAGAACAAAATGTGATACAATGAGATAAAATGCAATAAAAACAAAGACATAGGGAACAAAGGGGAGTTACTTACTCTTAATGGTCAAAGCGAACCCCTTCATTCTGAAATTCATAATGAATTGAATCTCCCTAAGTAGGATTTGAACCAACAATCAGTTGGTTAACAGCAAACCACTCCACCATTGAGCTATTGAGGATCAACAAGATTTTAGATCTCATAGAGTTCAATTCCATTCTTAACTCACAAGCAATATGTGCTTAAAGTTTCCTTTGTAACTCTCGGAACCTTTTCGAAGTTGCTCCGTTCCATGCTTCATTTCATAGGGAACCTCAAAGTGGCTTTATTTCATTATATTCCATCCATATCACAATTCCATTCATTTAATATCCCTTAGGTATCATTGACATAAGAGATGTTGTTTCAAGTCTATGTCTTTCTATTTCTATATATGGAGAGTTTAAAAATCATCATATAATAACCTAGAAAGAAAAGAAAAAGTGGAGGTTTTTGGTGATTTTGAAATCTTTTCTACTGGGTAATCTAGTATCCTTATGCATGAAGATAATCAATTTGGTTGTTATGGTCAGACTTTATTGTGGATTTTTGACCACATTCTCCATAAGGCCCTCTTATCTCTTCCTTCTCTAAGCTCGGCTTATGGAAAAGGAGAAGAAGGAACGTAGAAGAAGGTATCAACAACAACAGGTTTTATTACAAGATAGTTCATGATATTCATATTGATCTATTATGTGCCTTTACGTAAAGCATTAGGTAGACCTCATACAATAACTGTCCTAACTCTACTGTATCTTTTGTTTCATTTTTTCTAGAACAATTACAAACACTTTTTTGATTCTAGATCTACTACCAAAAATTTAATGCATAATCTTAACATTCAATGTGTATTCTTGAGTAATCTCATTTTTCAATTATTCAACCATTTCATTTTACCAAGTTCAATGTTAGCCAAATTAGTCAACATAGTTTTGTTGGTTGGTTAATTAGTCACATTTTATTCATAAAATGGGTTGAATTGGTATTAGTTTGGATACAGTATAATAATTCTATTAGATCTAATGTACTTATTCGATTTAATAAGTACCTTATGTCAGAATTGAGAAATTCTATGGCTCAAATCTTTAGTATTCTTTGATTTATTACTTATGTTTACTATTTAGGCATAATACCAACCCAAATTATTGCTAAAAAACTGAAAGAAACCTTAGAAACAAAAGAAAGGGGGGAAAGTGAGGAAGAAAGAGTTGTAGAAATAGAAACAACTTTCGAAAGGAAGGGGATAAAACAGGAACAAGAGGGATTCATCAAAGAAGATCCTTCTCCTTCCCTTTTTTCGAAAGAAAAGGAGGATCCCTCATGTAAAATCGATGAAAGGAAAGATAATGCGAACCGTAACCAAGAACAGATAAGGTTGGTCGCTGAATGGGTCTAAGCTTAAAAAAAGCTCGAAAGATCAAAAGATCAAAAGAACTAATGGAAGAGAGTACGAAAAGGAATGAATGACAAATGAAAGTTAAGCAAAACCCACGAATAGCTCCAGAGGATGTGACGCACCAATGGAAGTTCCGAAGACTCATGACATATTTCAATATGATGCACAAATCGGTTTGGTGAGGTTACTCGCTACCTTGCCTTACTCAAGGGTTAAGATAAGAGTGATGCCGAGAGTATACAGGATATTTAAGTAAGGAAGAAAATACTCAAGTGTATTAGGGGTAATTTGAATCTCACAGTTATAAGTACAAAGGTATTTATACCCATAAGTTAGGGTAACTTGCTTAAAAAGGAAAAAACAAAAAGGATATTTCTTAAGGAAGTAATGGACAAGGTGCAAAAAGGATAAAAATGAATATATAAGAAAAATAATCATTAGTGCAATGGATTCTACATGTGACACTATATACATAGCGATGTTACGTTGGCAAGGTTGTTAGAAGATGTGGATAAAAAGTATGGATAGTTGGCTTATCCTAGTAAGGATGGCTTAGTTAGTCCAGAGTCTCTCTTTCTTGGCTTTTTAGCAAGGAAGATGCCAAGTAATTAGTCTGCTCAGGCGCAAGTAAGTAATCTTCAATTTGGTGCTCTACAGAAAGATGGGCAGTCATATGGCTCAGCATGAAGGGTAACTCGGTAAGGAAATAGTCAGCCTCGATAGGGGTCCGCCGAAATAAAAGGATTCATCATACTAGTCCCTCTAGTCTTTGAGCTCAGATGCAAGTCAAAGGTTTGATAGCTTGATTCCTATCATTCCCTATGGGTTGTTTTGGATTTGGGATAAAATTCGAATGGTCTTCACTAAGTTCTCTGTTAGGGTAATATAGACTGAGGTCGGTAATGTTGAAGACGTTAGAAACCCTATAGTCCTCGGGCAATTCTAATCTGTAGGCATTATCATTGATCTTCTAGAGGATTCTGAAAGGTCCTTTCGCTCTTCTAGATAATTTGTTCATCCTCTTATTCAAGAACCGTTCCTTGCTGAGGTGCAATTACACCAAGTCTCTTAGCTGAAATTGTTTAGTTGTCCTACCCTTGGTCTTTTCTCGCATTCTTCTAGCAGCTTGGTTGATGTGATGAGTGACCTTGCCATAGATGTGTTGAAGGGATCGTGCTCTAGCCGAGGTGTTAGGGTCCTCTTGCGTGGGTACTGGTATAGTGGCGTGATCAAGGGGCAATTCGGGATTGAATCCATGGATCACCTCGAAGGGAGTCTGCTTAGTGGTGTTATGTACTATTTGGTTATAGATGAACTCAACTATTGGCAAGCACATGTCCTAATCAGCTAAGTTCTTGCCTGTTGCCGTTCGGAGTAGTGATCTTAAAGTGCGATCAACCACCTCTGTTTGGCCATTAGTTTGGGGGTGACATGAGATACTGAAGATTAGTTTGATTCCCAGTCGATGCCATAAGGTTTTCCAGAAATGGCTCAAGAATTTCAGGTCTCTGTCAGAGACTACACTTCTTAGTACGCCGTGTATCCATACAATCTCCTATAAGAAGAGAAAAGTAATAGTCAAAGCATCATTAATTTTGGTATAGGGCACAAAATGTACCATTTTACTGAACCTATCCACAACGACCATTATAGAATCTTTGCCTTAGGCAGTTCGCGGAAGTCTGAGAACAAAATTCATACTCAATTCAGTCCACGACCTTGTTGGAACAGGTAGGGGCATTGCTCTCCTTTGCTTGACTCGACAGTTGGCCTTCTTGTACATAGCACAGTTTTCAATAGCTCAGTACACATCTATCCTTATTCTTGGCTAATAGAGTCGACCATTCAACAGCTCACAGATCCTCCTTTCTCTAAAATGACTAGAGTGTCCTCTATTGTAGGCTTCCTTGACCAGTAGCTCCCTTAGTAAACAAATCAGCATGCTTAATTTTCTACCTTGGAACAAGTAGCCGTCCTTCACATGATACTCATCCACTATCCTCCCATTGACACATCATGAAATTATGGGTTTGAAGTGTAGATCCTTAGAGTATCATTCTTTGATACTTGCAAACCCAAATAGTCTGATTTGTAGCTTTGATAAAAGCCCAAATCTCCTCAAAAGAGCATCTGCAACTACGTTGCTCTTTACCTGCTTATACTTTATTACAAAATTGAATCCTTCAAGAAATTCAACCTATGTCACCTGTCGCTTCGACAACTTGGTTTGACTTTGGAGGTACCTCAGGGATTCATGGTTAGTATATATGACAAATTCTCTCAACAGTAAATAGTGCTACCATACTTACAATGCTCAGATTAGTGCTAAAAGTTTTTTGTCATATATGAAGTAATTTAATAGGGGTCCTTGGAGCTTCTTACTGTAGAAGGCAATTGGTCGGCCTTCCTGCATTAGGATAGTGCTTATTCTAATCCCTAATGCGTCGCATTCTATTTCAAAAATTTTGTTGAAATCAAGTAGCACTAACACCGGGATGGACGTCAATCTTTCTTTTATCTCTACAAAACTCCTCTTCTCCCTTTCTCTCCATCAGAAGTCGGTGTTTTTCTTTGTTAACTTGATAAGCAGTGTAGTGAGGGTACTAAAATTCCTGATGAACCTTTTGTAAAATGAAGCTAGTTAATGGAAACTTCTCACATCGACACAAGTAACAACAGTCGGCTACTTAACAATTACTTGGATCTTTCCATCATTGACTTGTAAGCCTCCTCTATTGATTACATAGCCCAAGAATATCACTTCCTCTTAGTAAAAGCAACATTTCTTTAGATTGCTGAATAGTCTCTCAATATAGAGAATATCCAGAACTGCTCTGAGATGTTTATAGTGACTCGACATGTCGGCATTGTAAACCAAGATGTTGTTAAACTATACTACAACACACTTCCCTATGAGATGTCTTAGCACATGGTTTATTAGTCTCATGAAAGTGCTTGGGGCATTCGACAAGTCGAAGGGTATGACCATCCATTTGTAAAGACCATGTCGAGTCTTGAATACAGTCTTCCACTCGTCTCCTAGCCTTATGTGGATTTGATGGTAGCCAGATTTAAGACCAATCTTATTGAAAATCTTGGCTCCACTGAGTTCATCCAACATGTCTTCGACCCTCGAGATTAGATACTTGTATTTGATTATGATCTTGTTCATAGCTCGACTATCTACACACATTCGCCAAGTTCCATCCTTCTTTAGTACTAGAAGCGTAGGCATAGCACAAGGGCTGAGACTCACTCATACATAGCCTTTCTCTAGCAACTTATTAACTTAACGTTAGATCTCAAAAGCCTGCTTGGGATTCATCTGATAAGCTAGCTTATTCGGTAGTGCAATGGTAGGTATTAAGTCAATGCAGTTCTCTATGCCTCGAGTTAGGAGCAACCTCTTAGGTAACTGTTCTAGGAACAGGTTAGCATATTCCTAGGGTAGCTCACTCCACTCCTTCATTTCCAATAATTGCCTGAACAATAAGAGAGTTGGCTTATTAACATTGATGGCCTCTCGAAGCTCAGCTCTACTCATCACTAGAGCCTTCTTCGATCTGCGACCAAGTTTTTTCTGTAACTTATTAACTTCTCTCAGCGGTATCGGATTTAGTACGATCTTCTGATCATCCTTTTAGAATATATATGTGTTCCTGTAGCCATCATGTATAACTTTCCTATCAAATAACCACGGTCTACTTAGCAACACATCGGAAGCGTACATAGGTAGTATGTTGTAGAGCATTTGGTCAGAGTAATTCTCTATAGTGGTTGGTAGTAGTATTTGCTAAGTGACATGTAATGCTCCTTTTTCACTCAGCTAGTGCAATTTGTATGGCCTCAAATGTGCAATAGTTGGCAACTTTAATTTTGAAACAAGATCAATTAATGCCACATTGGTGCAACTTTCACTATCCACGATGAGGACGCACGCTTGATCATTTACCTTAGAGGTGGTATGGAACAAATTCTCTCTTTGCTCCTCCTCTTGTAAGGGTTTTACATTCATAATACATCGAATAACCATGAGTAACTTATCCAAGTCCTCAGCAAACACATCCTCTTCAATCAGCTCTTTTTCAGCACCTTCTTTCTCAGTAGGGACCTCCTCCTCCCTGAGTTCTTCATCTGTACTGTCTACATCTAGCTTCGAGAGGTCTCCCTTAATGACCATTGTCTTACAGTTCAGGCACTGAGTAGCCATATGTTCAAACCCTTGATAGTTGAAGCACTTGATTTGGCTCATCTTCCTGCCAGACCTTTGCCTCTTCTCATAAGTTTAGGTTGGCACTTCACCAGCAGGTCGGCCCTTTTGCTCGGCTTGGACATTAATCTTTCTGTTCGACTCTGTAATTGACTGAGTTAGGTGACTTGTTTGTCCGGGTCAACTAGTCGGCACTTGGGTCGTTAGTCAGCTCCTCCTTTACCTTCGCTGGGCAATCCTAATAACTTCATCCATTGTGTCAAATCGTTAGAGCTCTATAATGTCTCGAATGTCTCCTCTCAAGCCAATAATGAATCTTAAGACTGCTCGAGCTAGTGGCTCCTCCACTTCGCAAAGTATTATAAGCATTTAAAATTCTTGAACATACTCGTCAACTATTCGGCCTCCTTGTCTCATCTCCTGAAGCCGAATGAAAGTATCTTAAAGATAGGTTTCCAACACAAATCTATTTCTAAGTATTCTCTTCATCTCTAGCTAAGTATTAATGTCTCGATATCTCTCTTGTCTCCTTATGGCCTGAAAATTCTTCCACTACATAGCGACATATCTGGAGAACTCAACAGCAGTAGTTCTCACCTTCTCATAATCCTCATACTGATAGTAATCAAACACATACTCTACCCTCTTTTCCCACTCCAGGTATTCATTAGTATTTTCAGATCCATTGAAACTTGGAATTTGAAGCTTCACATGGTCGGATACTTTAGGGACTCGTATACGCTCTTCTTCAAAATACTCCTCTTCTTCCTCGTCTCTTAGGCTTGCTAAATCAATCCTTCTCCTCACTTATCCGCCTACTCCTCCACCTTGAAAGGGTCGAGCTGAGTTTTGACCTTTAACAGGTTGAGCAACTTGTGAGGTGTTTTGTGTGGCCTCAGTGGATCGGCAAGATAACATATATATAGTTCTGGTTAAATCCACTAAGAGATTAGCTACCTCATTAAGTCTCTCATCGGTGCTTCTGAGAGTTCCTTAGGACTGTCGTTCATGGTGGATAACTCCATTGTCATTACCAGTACCAACATTCATACTTAGGTCAGTCATTTTTCTTCACAGATTCAAAGCTCAAACAAACACTTCAAGAAATTAACAGTTAATAACATAGTGCTCAAATGGATTCAATAACTTACTCTATTTCACACACGCAAAATAGAGTATAACAGAACTTCGAAAACACATGTCAACTTAAACAAAACCTCTACTTTGATACCAAGATGATGTGAACTATGACTAAGAACAGATAAAGCCGGTTACTAGATGGGTCTAAGCTTATAGAAAGCTCGAAAGAACTAATGGAAGAGAGTACGAAAAGGAATGAATGACGAATGAAAGTTAAGCAAAACCCACAAATAACTCTAGAGGATGTAATGCACCAATGGAACTTTTGAAGGCTCATGGCACAATTTGATGTGACGTATGAATCAGCCTGGTGAGGTTACTTGCCACTTAGCCTTGCTTAAAGATTAGGATAAGAATGATGCTGAGAGTAAACAAGGTATTTACACAAGGAAGAAAATACTCAAGTGTATTAGGGGTAATCTGAATCTCACAGTTATAAGTATAAGGATATTTATACCTATAAGTTAGGGTAACTCACCTAAAAACGAAAAGAAAAAAATGGTATTTCCTAAGGAAGTAATAGATAAGGTGCAAAAAGGGTAAAAATAAATACACAAGAAAAATCATCATTAGTGCAACAGATTTTACACATGATATTGTACATATGATGTGCTATGTTAGCGAAGATGTTAAAAGATGTGAACAAAAAGTACGGACGGTTAGCTTGTCCGAGTAGGGATGGCTTAGTCAGTCTGAAGTATCTCTTTCTTGGCTTTTTAGCAAGGAGGATGCCGAGTTTTAGTCTACTCGGGCGTGAGTGAGTAATCTTCAATTCGGTACACTATAGAAAGATAGGCAGTCATATGACTCAACATGAAGGGTGGCTTGGCAAGGAAATACTCGGCTTTGGTAGGGGTCGGTTGGAACAGAAGGATTCATCATGCCAATCCCTCTAATCCTCAAGCTAGACTACGGATCAGAGGTTCGGTAGCTTGATTCCTATCAAAGCCTCACCTAAAGCCTTATAAGTTACATTTGCTTAGTGATAAAGGAGCCCTAGAGGTGAAAAAATAGGTATCTGTGCCGATTTGCATTGAAAATTACTGAGATGAAATGGTCTATGATGTGTTACCCATGAATGCGTCCTACATTTTACTTGGGCAACCATAGATGTTTGATCAAGTAGTAATATACGATGGGAGGAGGAATACATGTTCTGTAGAGCATGAAAGCAGGAGTATGAAATTGAATCTTATGATTGTCGAGTAAGTAAAAGTGATTCAATCCCAATTGAGTCGAACCCTGAAGAAAGAGGCTTTGGTAATAACTTGAGTCGAGTTGAAAAGAGAGATGGAGCTTAAAGGATTGACTTATTTGCTAGTCTGAAGAATTCTGGAGATGAGACCTAAGGAGAAGGGGTTGCTTGCCGAAGTAAAAACCTTGCTAGAAGAGTATGCCTTCCTATTTCTAGAGGAGCTACCAAAAGGTTTGCCCCCAATCCGAGGCATCGAGCATGCAATTGACTAGCAGCTTAGAGTTATACTAACAAACAAGCTTGCTTATAGGCTGAATCCTGAATAGGTTATTGAGCTACAAAGACAAGTAGATGAGTAGTTAAAGAAAGGGTTTATGCGAGAATCCCTTAGCCCCTGTACCGTACTTTGTTAGTGCCAAACAAAGATGGATCTTAGTGAATGTGTGTAGATAATTGAGTAATTAATCGCATTACCATTAAGTACAGGTATCCTATAACAAGGCTTGATGATATGTTAGATGAGCTCAATGGAGCGAGGGTGTTCTATAAGATCAACCTCAAATTTGGATACCATCCGATCTGAATGCACAAAGGTGATGAATGGAAGACTACATTCAAGATACAGCATGGTTTATATGAATGCCTTATAATGCCATTTGGAATGTCAAATGCACTAAGCATATTTATGTACCTGATGAATCATGTGCTCCGATAATTGATAAGAAAGTATCATGGTTTATTTTGATGATATTTTGGTGTACAGCCTTAACTTGGAGACTCAATAAGAGCATCTCTGAAGAGTCTTTGTAAAACTCTAAACCGAACAACTCCACACCATTTTGAAGAAATGCGACTTTTGTTAACCCGAGGTGATCTTCTTGGGGTTTGTTGTGAGTAGAGGTGGCATCCGAGTCAATGATGAGAAAATAAGAGCAATCATAGAATAGCCTGTGTTGACCTGTTCTACCAATATGAGGAGCTTTCATGGCCTAGCATCATTCTATCATAAATTTATAAATAATTTCAGTATGATTGCGGCCCCACTTGCTGAACTGTCAAAAAAGAGCATTAAATTTAGATAGGAAGAGAAAGAGAAGAGGAGTTTTGAGGAGGTGAAAGAGAGGCTGACTATAGCCTTCGTCTTAGCTCTGCCAAGCTTTGAAAAGTTTTTGAAGTAGAGTATGATGAGTCCAAACTAAGCATAGGTATTGTGCTGATGCAAGAAAGTTGACCTATTGCTTACTTTAGCAAGAAACTTTGAGAAGCTACACTCAACTATTTCATCTATGATAAGGAGTTCTACTCCTTAATTTGAGCCTTAATGGTATAGCAATACTATTTATTACCTAAGGAATTTGTGATCTATATCGATCATGAATCCTTGAAATATTTGAAGAGCTAACTCAAGTTGTCTTAGAGGCAAGCCAAATGGATCGAGTTCATGGAAGGTTTTTCTTATGTCGTAAAATATAAGAATGGAAAGAATAATGTAGTAACTGACACCTTATCAAGACAACATTCTCTCCTGATCGAGTTGTAGACTAGGCTACTTAACTTTTCAATAATAAAGAATTTATATGCTGAAGATCCATACTTTAGTCCTATCTAGGCCTAGTATGAGGACAGACAAACATTAGACAACTATCACAAGGAAGATGGATACTTATTCAAGAAGAAGAAGCTATGAATCCCTACTTGTTCCATAAGGGAGTTGTTAGTGTATGAAGTGCATGGAGGAGGGTTGACAGGATACTTTAGCCAACATTGAACCCATGAAGTGCTATTTGCGATATTCTTTTGGCCAAGAATAATGAGAGATGTACAGTCCGTATTGGAAAGGTATGGACTTGTTGAAAGATGAAAAGCTGAGCCAAGCAAGGATACTATCTACCCTTGCCCATCTTGACCAAACCATGGTTTAAGCTAAGTATGGACTTTATGTTGGGATTACCAAGGATGTCTTGAGGAAAGGACTTCATCATGGTGGTTGTGGATCGATTTAACAAGATGGCACTTTTCGTGCCTTGTTCCAAAACTAACGATGCTTTGGCTATCTCTTTTCTTTTCTTGTAGGAAGTAATCAAGCTTCATGGCATGTCTAAAACCATTGTTTCAGATCAAGACCCCAAGTTCATGAGCTACTTTTAGAAGATACAATGGAGACGAATGGGAACTAAGCTATTGTATAGCACGTACTGCAATCCATAAACCGATGGGTAGACTGAGGTTGTCAATAGAACTGTGGGAACTTTGCCACTGGTTGTTGTTGGATGAAACATGGTTGATTGGGATCTATGTCTGTTAGTCATTAAGTTCACCTGCAATAGGTTACACCCATAGCGTGACAAACATGTCTCCATTTAAGGTCGCCCATGGGCTCAACCTCGAGCTTTCGATGGACTAAGTACCCCAATCGAGACCTAATGATGACTATTTAGTCGTAGAAAGAGTCAAAGCCATCAAAGACATGTACTAAAAGGTGGTAGAGCAATTAAGTCGAGCTATTGCTAAGCTTAAAGGGCGAGACTAAGGGTGGAAGAAGAAAGAGTTTTAACTTAGTGATCTGGTTTGGATCTACCTTAGCAAGGAGAGATTCCCAAATTTGAGGAGGAGTAAGTTATCTCTTAGGGCTGATGGACGTTTTAGAGTGCTTAAAAAGATCAATCCTAATGCTTATATGATTAAACTACTGAAAGGATATGGAGTCTCGGACTCCTTTAACATCGCCGATCTCTAACCTTACACTCCTAAGGACGAGTAACCTGGTGTTGAGCTAGATTTAATCCCAAATCTCAAACAACCTGGAGGGGATGATAGGGATTAAGGATCGATCATGTGCTCCCGAACCCGAGGACTCACTTAGATGGTTTGCCAAGCTATCAGAGGTAAGATAAGCATCAAGGAGCAGTGCTTATCCTAGTCTGACCTGCTGAGCTACTTTGCTTCTTACATCATCTAAGAAGCTACCAAGGTGACCAGTTGATGTGTTGAACTGACCTCTCCATCATGCAACATTCCCAGTAGTGAATCAGAATATTATCAACTTGACTACTATTGAAGCCGGGTTGACAGCTGCCGGGAACTAACCACCCGAAGTCGACCCAAATGTGAGTCACCCTTAAGCCAACCTTTGTTTAATCCCAGCAATCAAAGCTGTTGAATTGCTAATGCCGACCAGACTTGATCAAGACCTACCCTTGCTCGGCCAGTAGTGTTATTAGGACTAGAAAATGAGCAAAATTACGCGTACATTGTCCTTTTTTGACATTTGTACTATCTTTATTGCCAACGGATATTCTTTTTACATGATTATGTTGATACTTCTGTAAATCATTCTCTTTTTCCTTTACTAGTATGAGTCTTTTTTTTTTTTTTTGTAATTTACTATTGCCTATGATTTACCTTAATTGAGTCATATAAATACTTGTACATTATAATACCGCAATAGTTATGAGATTAAACTTTTCAAACATACTCTCTTGAGCTAAGTGTTCTGCTACTTACTCTCGAGCTACTCTTATCTAGCCCTTTGAACGTGGACTAGTGGCGAG
This sequence comes from Lumnitzera littorea, assembly GCA_024138015.1. Lineage (NCBI taxonomy): Eukaryota > Viridiplantae > Streptophyta > Magnoliopsida > Myrtales > Combretaceae > Lumnitzera > Lumnitzera littorea. The sequence continues at coordinate 96,804,015 of JAMXBB010000006.1, forward strand.
TAACCTTCGGCCACACTTGCACGTCATATCAAGTGCATCTTAAGCTCGTGTGAAGCATCGGTGCATCATATCTAACGTCAGTACATAGGAACCCCTACTCATCCTTCGACTATCATTTACTTCTCGATCCATCTCACGGCCTGGACCTACCCCTTGATTGTGCATGATATTGGGTCCATATGTTCTTCTAAGAATCCGTATCACTTAGTCTATCTTCCAAGATTTAAAGTATACTCTATACTTGCCTCTTATGAGGATCCTATAAATAACAAATGAATCATATGATTCTACAAAGAACAAGTATTATATTCTAATACGTTCTCAGGCTAAAAGATAGGTTTAAGTAAGATACCACTGAAGGCATGAGGCTATTGTAGGCACATATTGGAACTAGTTACTTTGTTATGGTAAAACACTAAAAGTCCTTCTCAAGGTAAAACAATTTCTATTGCGTGTTCGTAATTTCAAGAATGAAAATGAGTGCAAATAGGTAGAAAGAAAATGTAATTTCTATTTCTTGTTTGGATTTATAGGAAGCAAACTAGAGAAAATATTTACTTCCCTATTATTGATAGACCAATATACTCCTAACTTGATGTACTTATTTTGCTTTTAGAAGTAATTTTATTTGTTTATTTGGTTTCAACTCATTTTACACCATTTTCACTCAAAAAATAGAGAGAAACTTATTTGATTTAGAAGTTGAAATATTTCCATTGATTTCTTCATTTCTACTCTTTTCAACTCTCATTTATAATGTCTAAACATAACATTTCCTTTGATTTTCTTCTACTTCCATAATCTCTAAACTATTTTATTTATGCTATACATGGTGCTAATGTAATGGAAAATTCTCTAACTACAAAGAAATGATTCATAATATGATAAATGGTTGATCCAATAAAGATTGTCTAGTGATAATGATAAAAATTTCAAATTATTTTCTTCCTTTTCTTTATTGTTCCCCTTATTCCAAAAGAATAAAATAGAAGTATGAAATCATGCTTCGTAATTTACTGTCAAGCCAATTTTGTTTAGGCCAAATGGTTGAACTAAAATTAGAAAACCCTTAGGACTATATTAGATGTATAATCGATTGTCTCCTATTTTTACCAACTATAATTTTATCTTCAATAGTTAATTATTAAATTTCAATCTACCTTTGTCATTGCATAATTGTTATAACTACTTTATGGCTCTACTGAACTAGGGATGGGTTAGTGTAACTATAATCAAGTATATTTAAGTTAAAGGTGTTAAACTAAAAGGTTCATTTTAAATTTTGATGAGACAAAACTAAATTTTTAATTGTATATTTTCATAAAACCAAATTTCATTGCAAAAACATCTTCCTACTCAATTTAATAATAATTTATCTATATGGAATTGCATTTTGATTTACTAAAAAACCAAGTTGTGTTTTGAAAAGTCTTTGAAAGAGTTTTAAGTATAAAATTGTGTAGAGGCACCAGGTGTTACCTTAGTTCTTTTGTTGATAGTGCCTTTAGGCTTTCTAAGGCTTCATGGGCCGTGATCAGGAGGCGTAATTCAATCAACCAGGTATCTTACAAGATGGATAAGAGGTAAGTTGCTACATTGGGGGATTGTTCAATATGGCCACTCCAATACTTAAGTTAGAGCCTTGGAGAAAATAGAGTTTAATGGAGAATTAATGAGAATGCGTGTGTGAGACATGGCACAACGAGAGGATTAAATTTCTTGGAGAGAGTTGAGAGATTCAATGTTACCTATAGATGATTTTCAAGGAAGTCTTTATGGATTGCTTCCTCATACTTTTTACCAAATCTAAACATGTGGTTCTAGTTTTAGTTGCCTTGACAATACTTGCTGAAATAGGTAAGGGGAATGATTACTCATGGGACTTGCATCTATCTTGTCTATGGTATTGTAGAATGGTATCATGCACTTAAGCTATGATGGTTAGCATGGAGTGGCTAATCAAGTGTCATGTCATATTCAATGCCATGAGATTGTTGTACAGTTCATTAGAGTGGTTTGCTGAGAATGTCGCCTTCTTTTGATGTCATGATGATAGATGTTTCCTCATGTTGGCATACGGGCCATGTCAAGTAAAAGACTATTTGGTTTAAGTATTGATTGGCTAGACTGGAGGTATAGACTTCAATCGCTTCATGCCTAGATGTGAAATGGCCTGTTGATAATGAGCACCCTAGGGATGTTTTCATAGGCTAGGTTCATCCCTTACTTATGATGAGAGTGTCTGGGTTGTTGTCATCTTGAGGTCTAGGCTATTAAGCTTTGTTTTATAGCTAGTATCTACAGTTACCCCAAGCGAAGTAACTTCCTTTGGTGCAAAGTGATTGAGGGGGGCATGTCTTCTTGGTTTTTAGCCTTTGATATAGTGCTTCTATTACTATAATGTAGTAATTGTCTTAGTATCACTTTGTTTGATGTGGTAGGTATACTTAGGAATGTTAGCTTTCAGGGAATGGTTATTCCCTATAACTACTATTCGATTAGCGTTTTGTGCTTTAGAATATGGGGATGGTGCCATATGTGATTGTAGGGGATTTGTTTGCTATGATGCGGTTGATATGGTGTCTTTTCTAATGAATCTATAGTCAATAAGATCTATTTCTCGTCTTTCAACGTAATACGTATTTCAAGTTGATTGTTGGTTACTCTTACTTTATTATAAATAAGTATTTCTTGTGCTATTACCCTTACAATTTGTGGAGTGTTCTATGTTAGTGTAGACACTCCATTTTTTCCCAACTTAGGAACCCCTTCCCATGGAAAAGGCCAAAAAAAAAAAAAGGAAAGGAAAATATCCAAAATCGAGAAAATATAGAAAAAATTAAACAAATACACAAAATAGAAAAATTTGGAAAAGAAAAGAAGAAGAAGACAAAAAATAAAAAAAATTGCTAACTTGATCACTCCATGAGGTGACTAAGAATTAGAAAAAAGAAAAAAAAAAAAAAAGAGGGGACATGTATGTGGCCACTCCTCTACACTGCCTCCCATCACCCCTTCCCACCACTACTCCCACCCCCTACCCCCCCACAAAAAAAAAAAAAAAACCCCAAATCTTTCTTCCCATTTGTTTAGCTCATGTTATAGAATGTAGAAGCTTCTTTCCTATTTTATATTAACCAATTCACTCAAGTTTTTACACCCGATTCCATGCATCTTTCATTGATAAAAAATTTGGAAAAAAAAAATGAAAATGAAACTTAGGAAGTCTCCTATTTAGGAATGTTCAAATTTTGAATTATTATTAAGGGAAATAGGAGAAATAAAATAATAAAATTGGATGAAATACCTATATCTTGTACTATGGACAAATTAATCAATTTCAAGGATTTTTATTGTAACAATTCATTATATCTCGATACAAACAAGTAACTGCATCCCCCATAAGCTGTAGAAGCTTTAATTTTCCCATTATTTCCATAGAATCATGATTAAATTGAGTTAAATTTAGAAGAACCCTAAAAATATACCTAAGCTTCATTGATGCACCAAAGATTTAAGCTTTCTCCTAAATGGAAGTTTCCTGAGCTTCACTTACGATACACTATAAATAAGGCCCTCCTTTATGCATTCAAGGCATTGAAAACAATTGAAAAGCTCTCCAATTGAATGAAATTCATAGTTTCTCTCTTTAGCTCCCATTAACGCACAACCCACCCTCTCTCTTCAATTTCTCTTAACATAAAGAAAATCAATTTGAGAAAAATTAGTAGAACATTCTACTTGTGTTCAAGAACAAAGCCCAAGCTTTGATTGCTCTTAATTTTGTGGACATTTGTTTGAATTTGGAGGAGAAGTTAGAAAGGTGTTGTTAGGGTTTGATCTTCACTAAGGGATCCAAAAATCAAGTTAGGGATTTTGAAGTTCAACATCTCAGGAATTCAAAGCCACCAGCTATAATGCCTTACCTTTTAGGTGTCTACATAAAATTTTTTCTCAATTTTTGGTGCCTAAAAATGGTTTGTTACTGTCATCCTGGAGTTAGGGATAAAGCAAAACATGTATTCAACTTGCTATTTAATCTTCATAAAACATTTGGTTTCAAATCCCTACTTGTCCATATAACAAAATCACAGCAGAAGACTTTATATGTGTGAGCTAAACCTAAAGTATTACAACTATATAACTTTATATAGAATATAAATTCTTCAAAAAGTTTGTACATCACATTTACAATCTTGTGTTAAGATCTTTACAACATGACTTGACAATTCTCCTAATGAGCTCTTTCTTAGAACTTGAATTCAAGTCTATAGTTGTTCAACTTTTAAGAAAAGCTGTTTACCCTTTAATGTCCTCAAGTGTTCTTGCTTATGATGCATGAGGTCTTGCCTAATTTCTTTCTTAACTGAAGGATAAGACAATTTATTCCCTCAGCTTGCTGTAAGCTGAGTGAGAGTAGATAAATAAATAGCAATACAAGTAATATCACAATACAATCATCAAACAAGTTATTATTTTCATCACAAATCTCATTAGTTCAACCAAACAATGTAGGTGTAGAAACCACGTACAATGCTAATGTGCTTGATATGCATTGATACCGATATCTTAGCTTAGTGTATGCCTTAGCCTCAACCCTAGCCATCTGGTTAGTTAACCCTCCTAAGCATTTGGAACTACATCTAAGAACCTAGAAAACTCAGTCTAGCAGTAACCACCATTGTGGTTATGATTTTTTGTTAATGCAAATCTATATGCATGAAAAACCAGTTTCCATTAACCAAGCTATTTGCCTTACAAAACAAAGCTCTTTAAAGCTAAATCGATTGCTTAACAAAACTTAAGTTTCTCAAAATGGAACATAGGTAAGCAAAAACCCAGTTTTAGAAAACTTGACTCGTAGGTCCTTTTCATATCGTGTCATGCCATTATTGCAGTAACCGCATTCTAAGGAAAACTAAGCAATTACCAAGCAAGCTTACCCATCTATTTATTAACTAAGCTCTTGCTTGACTTCATTTACATTTTCATTTCTAAAACCTTGATATCAGATTTACTTAAGTGAACACCTTAGGAGGTAGGATTAATAGTCAGTAACTAGTTTCTTATCCTAGTTAAATATAGATCCACTTCATCAATTATACCAAGAAATAGCACAATTGAAGTCATCATAGCCAATATCCAAGCATGACTTATCCAACATAGTATACAAAAGAGTTTAGAAGGAATTTCATAACTCATCAATCAACATGTCACATTCATATACATAAGATCAGTCACACTCACCGTAGTTAGATAAGTTAAGAGTAGACAAAATCTACTTTAGAACACAAGCAATTCACTTACCAAGGCCACTTAGTAACTTTCCATAAATACTTAAGCATCATGCTATTGCACTTCCTCCTATATTTCACCTAAACATAAAGTATATGATACCCTAATTAATTATATGTTGAATACAAACTAAAATAAGAACTTACTTGAATATAGAGTTTAGGGTTTAAAATCCTTCTTTAATACAAATCCCCTTTCCAAGGTAGTTTCTAACAAAGGTTTTAACCAAGTTTTTTTTTATCTACATTGGCTACATAAGGGTTTTCTCTAGTACACTTTCTAACCAATATTCCGACTGACTTTCTACCTCATGGTTTAACCCGAAGATACTAAAAAGTCACTTCTTACATATTGCAGAGTTTTTGACCTACCTTCTAACCAACTCCATTTTATATGTTCCATTACGCAAACCTTTTAACTTACTTTTTAACCAACTTAGCTCAATACATCAAACTTTCTAACTTACCTTCCAACTTCCTTGTTTTACCCTTGTAGCTTTCAAAATCACTCCAACACAACTCCAATCTACCATCTACGTGTTTGTACAGAACATATAATCTCCTAAAACCATTTTTAACACTCATATAAATTACTTAAGTTGCCAAAACATATGATTTTAGTCAAAAACATGTAGGTTATACTTTGTAACTTCCATATCCGACTTGATAGTAAATTTTTCTTCAAAATTTAAAGTCAGCACATTGTAAACATCATTAAAACCATCATTCTTTCACTCTATAATAAGAATTGTACTAAGTTCACTAGAGACAAAAAAAAAAAAACCACTTCCAGTCATTGTCTTGCCATGAATCAAAATTTATCAAAAACCAAACTTTCAAATCTTGAAAAACAAATTACATAGCATGAAGATATAATCTTTAAGGAAATTACTCACAAAAATTTAGGCTGAAACTACTTCATTTAGTCTTTTGAAAATGCGATAAAAAATCAGTCGATGGGACGTTTTTCTTAAAGAACTTATGCTTACACTCAAAATTTTTACAATCTGATTTTATGTTTGAATTCTACATGTAAAAATACTTAAGAAACTAAGTTTCATAATTTTTTGAAATTGTTTACCATTTTTAGTCAAATTTCAATGAAAATGAGAAAAAGATATCACTCACCGAAAATCGCTACTTTAGCCACCATACATTTGTTTACTCACCAAGGTGTAGCCATAAATATAGGTTAATGATCTTATTTTACTCCTAGATTGTGCTTAGACCTTTGAACTTGAAAATCTCCTATTTTTCATTTTTTTCTTCAAAATTTTGCAAGAATTTCTTTCAAGCCTTTCTCCCTTCATTCTGATTTTTCTAAAGCTTCAAACTAATCTTTATCAAACTTATGTTTGATAACGGTCTTCTAAATTTATAGAGGCTCTTTGTCGGTTGGAGGATTTTGAGGGTGACAATTGTCACTTTTTCTCTCTTTTTCAACCTAATAAGTGTCATAGACCTTGTGTTTCTTTATACACCGGCCCTTATGCTGAATATGCCACTCCTAAAACATCCATTTTATTCTTCTCTAGTTGTCCTTTTATTCTTTTGCATATTTAATCTAATTGGACTATCAATTTATACATATTAATGTAATATATACATTATTATTTTCCCTATTTCGAGTATAAACAAATACACATGATTCCTATATTGGTTATTTCACCCTTAATTAATTCTGAATTACTACTTTTAGAGGCCATGTACTTTTATTTTAAAGGTTTCCCTACAATCTAGTCTTGCATCTTAGGTTATGATAAAAATATTCACTATCGATAAAACAATGCTTTTATTTAATTTAATATTTTTTCTATTTTATTTTATAATATCAACTTTACTAGGATTTTTCTTTTAATTTTTGTGACCCTATATTAAAAATTCATTTGATTTCAAAAATTTTTTTTAGAACCTTAAATCTATAGATTCCGAGCAACTATAATCACTTTACATAATAGTACTAGTGACCAGTACTTCTTGTGAGCACTTTACTTTTTCGCTTCCTATTGTAGACACCTTATTTTTTCCAATTTTTTTTATTTCAAATAATTGAGCCAGGTTAATAAAAGAAATAAAAATAAAAGATAAAAAACTAAAATTACAAGAAAAAATGAAAAAAATAAAAAATAAAAATTGAATCAGGTCGTAGCAAGATGAGTCATGAGTCGAGACATGTTAAGTTAAGTTAAGTTGAATTGTTGGATCAAATGATGATATGGGCTTAATTAATTAATTTTGGGCCAGACTAATATATAATTAGTATTTATCTAATTTAGGGGCTTAAAATTAGGATTTATTTAGCTACATTGGATTGAGTCGGGCCTAGAAAGAAAAGCCCGAGCTAAGTAGGGTATCCAGAAGTTAGGGTAAATTTTGGAAGAATCGCAATCGTATCTTCCGTATTTTTGATACAAAAGATTCGATTTCGAGCTTATAAATAGCATGTTGTCTAAGGATTTAGGGTTTTTTTTTTTTAATCACACTCCTTCAGAAACACCACGCATACTCCCTACACTACTAAATGCACTACTGCATACCTACGCGTCGCCACACGCGCCATCGCACACCACTGCATAACCGTTATTGTACACCACCAACATTGCCCAGCTTGTCACCCAGTTCCATGCCGCTGTTACCCAGCAACGCCCAGCTTGTTGCCTAGTGTCGCCTAGCCTATCGCCCAGCAGTGCCTAGCATTGTCTAATCTCTTACCTAACCTATTGCCCAGTAGCACCCGGCATCGCTTAGCATTGCCTAGTTTACCGTCCAGCAGCGCCTAGCTTGCCACCCTGCATCACCCAGCATCGCCTAACTTATCACCCAGCATCACTCAACAGCACCTAGTCTACCACCCAACGTTGCTTAGTAGCAGCTAGTCTACTGTTATCATTACCTAACATTGACGCGATCCGACCTAGGTAAATTTTCAGTTATTTTTTTATTATTTTATTTTATTTATCTCATTAATTTTTGTTAATTATTTATATTTTTTTCTCTTTATTAATTTATTTCTTTTGTTTAAGTACAAGTTTTTTAGTTATTATTTATTTTGTAGCAATTTTTTAGTTAAATTAAGTTTTTTTGAAAAATTGTGTTCTTTTTAATAAAAAAATATATTTTGACATATAGGGGGTTAAGAAAAACAAAAAATAAAAAATCTAGATTGAGTTTTTTTTTTAAACAAATAGTTAGTTAGGGTTTTTGTTTAATTCAGAAAATTAGATTTTTTTAAATAATAAATTGATAAAAATGTAAATCTGGCTTGGTTTTTTAAATAAAAATAACCCACCCACTAAATATTTTATAAAAGAAAAAGAAATACGTTTGGTTTGATCTCAATTAGCGGGTGCGTAGGTATCTTTGGGATAACCGTTAAAATTTTTTTTTTCCCTTTTCTTAGAAATTCGTAATAAAAAATAATAAAAATCATTTTTAGTTACATTTTGTGAACTTAGGTATATTTTTAATATTCTTGGAAAAATTACAAAAATAAAGCCCATCAATTTTTTTTTTTTAATTTTTACATGGTAACTTAGTCTTAATAGGTTAATCCTCGAAACTAGTTTTTTTGGTTTAATTTTCTGAAAATAAATTTTTTTAGAATATTTGCAAATTGGTGGCTAGTGGGAAAATCCTAATTTCATTTTAGACTAGTTGAATTGGTTGGTGACTGCAATTTTTAAAATTTTTTAAAAAAATATTTCCTTAATTTAATGTCGAGTAATTTATATTAAACGGGCTGGGCTTAATATATGTTAAATTAAGGAAACAGATATAGGGCTCAATAGAGTTGGCGACTCTACTAGGGAAGCCTGATGAGCTAGCTATATGAAAATTAAGAATTGTTGATGGGCTTTTTATCGAGCTTGGTTTTTTATCCTCTCGGTTCTTTTATAAAATTAGGTCTTCTCTAAATTGACCAGTATTGAACCCTTATCTGTTTAATACTAACCCTTAACTAGGGTTTAACGAAAACTATTTTTTCAACTTGAAAAGATTTAGAATCGCTACCTGACCGAAGTCAAGAAAAAGAGTTAAGTTATAACCAATTAGGTGAATTAGTTATAACATAGCTACTGGTCTATCGATTAAAAAAAAAAAACAATTTATAAAATGTTTTTTTTTTAAACCAAAGATTTAGGTTCGAGGGCTAATTTAACTTCGCTTTTCAAATATATCCTTTTTAATTTCTAAAACAGCTAATTATAATACACGTGACTAAATTGATCAATGTACATAAATATCTAAAAATGGAAAAAATAAAAATTTCCATATTTTAAGTTGTCTCGTATTGACATACGAGTGTCTACGTATCCATTATTCGGGATTAGACTTCCATAATTCGTTTACCAAAAATATAGTTGGTTGATTTAATTTTAATTTTAGAAAACAGACGGGTTTACGTGTTTTACCCGTTTTGAGTTCATTTAAAGAAAATTTCCTAAGGGTCTTAAATTGGTTAATTTTTGGAAAATCTAAAGTGCACTAATTTTGAAAGGGTTCGTTTATTTTTATTTATTTTTGAAAAGTTATTTTTTCTAAGTGATAAAGATGATTTTCATTATTTTATTATTATTATTATTTTATTATTTTATCTATTTATATTTTGCTAAATAAATAAATATAACTAAACTATTTTTCTTCTTTTTTCTTTTCTTTTTCCTTTTTTTTTATTTTTCTCTTTTTTTTTTCTTCTTTCTTCTTTTTTTTTTAAATTTATTTTCTTTTTTACAATTACAAGAATAGACAAGAACAAATAATAATAATAAAAAATAAAAATTACAAAAACAACTAAATAAAAACTAGGATAAGAGTTGGATTTAGACTTACAATACCAGTTGGTCGGTTTGGGCATAGGTCAAGATCGAGTTGTAGAGCGGTTCGGGTCGGAGCTCTAGTGGGTCGCCTATGGTTCGGGTCGGCTCATGTGCAGCAGGTCAAAAAGGTGCTTCAGAGGGTGTTTCAGTGGCCCAATCGACTGGGAAAGGCCACTTTTGTGGCAATCCTATTAGGGATTAGGGGTTTGCCTAAGTGCCACAGCTTATGGTGGTACTTTGGTGGTGGTTGGCTTGGGTAGTATTGGGTGCATGCGGTTAGGGTGATTGAGAGAGGGCGTAGCTGTATGGAATGGTGTTGTGCAATGTGAATGAGGCTGTGTGTGGGGACGCAGGGTCTTTGGCTAGTATTGGGCATCATTGTGGTGTTGCGAACCTAGGTGTGTCGTACGACTACGTGGTTGCTGAGGATGCTTTGGTGTTTAGGCAAAGGTCGAGGGGATAGCTATGCAGTGGTTTTGGGGCGTACGTCCGAGTGGCCGATGGTGGAGCGAAAGGGTGAAGGTCAAGTGGTTTTCTATGGTAGCTACACTTGGTGTGGTTAAGAGAGGTCGTGGTGTTCAAAGAGGGTAAGGGATGGTATGAAGGGTTGGTTCGGTGAAGGCCGAAAGAGAGAGGACGAAGGTGGAGTGGTCGCGTTTGTGAGGATAGGGCATTATGTGTATTACGTTGGGTCGGTGGTGCAGTAGGCAATAGGTTATGGTGGTTGACGCATGTGGTGGCCAAGACATGCGGTGGTCGTAGTTTGTTGCCACTGCTGTTGTTCATTGGTTGGGTCGCGGATGAGAGAGCGAGGATAAGGTTTGTTTTTGTTAGCTATGGAGTGCGCTGTTTGTTTGTTCCAAGAAGTATATTCCCCCTCTACTGTATCTTATGTGTTTCTTCAATGAGAGAGAGACAGTAGAGAGAGAAAGAGAGTCTACGAAAGAGAAAATTAAGAGAGAGAGAGTTAAGTTATGTGTGTCAATGGAAACCCCGCCCCCCACCCCCACACTATGTGTATGTATCTCCAGCGATCTGAAATCCCTTGATGTGATTCTACATAAGACCAACAATCCCCTTAACGACTTGAAACCAAAGTCTAATTGATCCTGATGTCTAATCCATAATGCCTTGCCGTCCCCTAATCCCAATCCACAACTCCTGAATCTAATTCCTTAACTAATCTAATCCTCCACGTCAAAATACAAAGCCTACACAAGTCTTCTACGTCGTTACCTTCCAAAGCCCCTATACATCAATATGACATTAGACATTGAAGAACACGCCAACACATTGATCCACAGCGCTAACGTATCATAGTTTTGTCAATCCCCCACGCTAGTATTGCACGACCCAGCGAGAACCCCAATCTGTTTCACAACA